>CM039676.1:86435040-87635040 GCA_022496015.1 Hordeum marinum
AGTAGATGCATAATCGTTTCGGTCTAGTTATATTGGATGTGATGCTTACATAATGATCATTGCTTGGATATCATGATGATTATTTGATCTCCTATCAATTGCCAACAATAATTTATTCACCCATCGTGTGCTATACTCATGAGAGAAGACACTACTGAAACCTACGCCCCCCGGGTCTACTTTTCCAACATATTTCTTTCTGATCTACTGTTTTTCTCTTTTGTTTCCAGATCTATTAATCCAAAAACCGAAAAATACATTGCCTACATTTTTTTTACTTATTTTATTTTGTGTTCTTGCGAGATCTATTTGCCAAAACTATCATTACCTAATCTATCTTATTGCCGTAGAGAGCTTGACAACCTCTCTTTCGCGTCGGGTTGTATGTATTTGTTATTTGTGTGTAGGTGATGTTTACGTGGGTGCATGATCTTCCTCTATAGATTGATACTTTGGTTTCATAATTGAGGGAATACTTATCATCGCTGTGCTGCCTCATCCCTTCCTCTTTGGGGAAATACCGACATAGTCTCAAGCCACGTCAGTGGCCCCCCTCCGGTAGTTTTCAACTCCAGTATTTCTTATTTCTTATATAAAAAATCTCCGTAAAATTTTAGCTTCATTGCGGATGTTCAGAATAGGTATCTCTGACATGCTTTTTTCAGGTACTGAATTCCAGTTACTGGCATTCTCCCTCTTGGTGTAAACCTTGCCAATTGTGTGAGAAAAATGCATTAGAATTACTCTCCAATCGAAGAACATGCCCACATGGTTTGAGAGACAGGTGTGAATAAAAACAAAATACAAACATGTAGGAGCCTTTTGTCAAGTCCGGATACTCAACCATCATTCAATCTTCTATGATTGCTAACACTCACAACATACCCATGGAAAAAAAATTCAACCGGACACATAGAAACATAGGGGCTTATAATTTGCCTCCCAACATATTCACCTCAAGGGTGATGTCAACAATAATAACTCATGCCCGCTCATATCCAATTGGATATATGTGCCTAGATTTTTATTCTCCACATGATGCTTGCAAAAAGAGAAAAATAAAAAAAAGGAATAGAGAAGAATACTTTGACACTTTCATAAAAGTAAATACGTCAAAGTAAAAGATAGGCCCTTCGCATAGGGAATTAGAGGTTGTCATGCGCTTTTCAGTTTGTATGCCAACTCCCTTAGCGCAAAATAACTTCACATTTCATTGCCCCTTGTGATAGCAACCTTTATTATGCAGTTTGTCACTTTTATTACTTTGCCATCACAAGTTCGTGCAACGCTCAATTTTCTCTTAGACTAATTGATCCAACACTTTTAGAAGCAATTTTTATTTCCTTGATGCACCAATGACAACTTACTTTAAGGATCTTATTCAATCCATAGGTAGGTAGGGTGGACTCTCAAACATGAGTTTGGGTTTTGGGTTTTTGGATGCACAAGTAGTATCTCTACTTAGTGCGGAATTTTTGGCTAGCAAAGATATTGGGCAAGCACCACATGTTGAAGGATCTATGACAATATTACTTCTATGTGAATATGAACAAGCATAAATCATTACGTTGTCTTCCTGTCCAATGTAACATCCATAAAATTTCATTTTTGGAATGTTATGAAATATAGCTATGCATCATTGTCTCATTGTTTGAATGAATAGAATGGTTGAAGTGTTCCCTTAAAATTTTGAAAGGGCACTTTCATTTTTTCCTTTATTTGTTCCACCTATTTGGAATCTCTAGAAAAGTTCAAAGAAAAGAGAGGAGTAACATGACACTCCACACCAGGGGCACCTTGGTGAAATATTTGAACAATAAAACCAGGGGGTCATTTGAAAAATATTTGCAAAAAGATTTAAAATCAAATAGGCAGTTTTCTGAAAAAATAAATTCTTTTAAAGTATTCAATGTGACAGCGGAAAAATGTTCATTAAATAGCATTAATTTTCCTCATCATTTTGATATATATATTTCCTATATTTGGAAATGTTTTGAATGCTTTAAATGAGTATTAAACGCTCTGTAAATAATAAATGAAACGGATTTATTAGAAACGGGCCGGCCCACAGCCATTAAGACCCGAAACTACTCCGGGCCGGCCACCGAAGTGCTAACCGCGCCTCCCACCCTCACTGACGCGCCGGACCCACCGTCCGACCGTGGCGTCCCCGCGCTCGTCCCCTTCCCCGCGCCTCCGACGTCGCCGGAGATCCCTCCGGCGCGGATCACGCCCCTCGTGCCCTCCCCGACTACCGCACCGCTCCTATATAAAGCCTCGACCCTCCTCTCTCCGTTCCCCACCCGAAACCCCCTCCTACCTCGCCGGAACGCTGCCCCATGACCTCGTTGGAGTTCGGACGTCGACCGAACCTCCCAAAGCTCGTGCTCATCACTACACTCACCCCCAGCCTCGGCCGACGCCACCAATCGACGCCGGAGCTTCGCAGTTGTTGCCTGAGCACCTCGGACGTCACCCCCGACCACCGCACCGTCGCCAACGACCACCTCCAACCACCGGCCGCCGTCGACCTCACTGGAACCCCGACCCTCACCGTTGTAAGTCACCGCACCTCACCGTAGCCATCCGATCCCAATCCAACGATCGAGATTAGATCACTTAAAACACCGAACCGGTACGCGCTAGGACTCGGACGACCGCTCGCTAGCTCTTGCACGCACGCCCTCGCTGCCAATCAAAACCTGCCACGTAGACCCTGTCCGATCGATAGAATTTTTTTCTTTTCTTTTCTGTTTTAGAAAACAGAATGTATTCTGTTTTTGTTTTTATCATATCTTTTAAAATATTTGGTGTTTTTAATTGATTCTTTTTGCATTAGGTCACAAATTTGTTGTAGTCTATGTATGTGTGCTTATATTTCAAATTTGAACTTTAAAATTTGAATCTATCCAAATTTGCTTAAATTACTAAAATTTGTATAACATGAGTTTAAAAATTTATTTTTGAGTGAATCTTTTTGCCACTCATTTGTATTAGTTAGAACTATCATCCTGCATAGTTTTAGAATTTTTAGGATAAATTTGATTAGGGATTTTAACAAAAACAGAATCTGTTTAGTTCTTAATGTAGTTTAGTTATTTTAAATTTTTGTTTAATTTGAACCTGAATTAGTTTAACTTTTGTTAGTAGTTTTCATTAGGCTTTGTTGTTTCAAACATTTAGGTGACATTACTAGCTAATAATAAAAATAATTGTTTAGTTTTATACTCTATTGTTATAGGAAATCTTTATTTCTTTTCCTTAGGAATAGTTTTATAAAACAATTTAGTTTTAATTCCACAAACTATTTAGAAGGCTAAATTATGTTTTCTAATAAATAATTTTAGTAAATTCTTTTCTATTAATTAATATGATGATAATAATAATAATGATAATAATAATGTTGATTTGTTCTCCACTTTAATGTTATAGGAAATTTTAGTGGTGTTTTATAAATTATAACTTTTAGTAATTTCTTTTACACAAAAGTTTTAGTGAATTTGATTCTGTTTACAAAATTTGGTTTTAATATTTCTTTTCTACTAACTATTGCTTGGTTAAAAAAAATAGTTGTTTGACTATTAGTAGTGGTAAAAAAAATTGACACTAAAAATTTGTGAGTCAAATTTTTGTTTTGATTTCTTCTCTTGGTTGTTACTATTGAATGGTTTAGTATTGTTTGTTTAACCTTGCTGAATTGTGTGCATTGTATTGTGTTATGCTTATGGTGTGCTCTTGTTTGATTCGTTAGATCATTCGGAGTGCGAAGCTTGTTATCTAGAATCACTCGAGTACGAGGACCGTTAGCAAGGCAAGTCACTTTGATCATGTCCAACCATGTTTTTATTGCATTAGTTATACCATCTCCCCAATTGCATGCAAAGTAGGTAATTGGAAACTTGGTTACTTGTTGTAGTATCATGTGGTAGGATTCCCCCTCACCCCTTTGATACCTTGGCCCCGGGAACGTTGTTTTCCTTTGCTATGCTATTAGTAGACGGGGTTGGTTGTGTGATTCATGAGAGTTGTGTGGTAATAATTTCAAGACCTGCAAGATGATCAAGACTTCAAGACTCCGAGTTTTCAACATACCTCTGGGTGGATGATGGTTGAACGGCGCCCTGGGGAATCAAGTGGTTAGCCTTGGTGTTGTTGGGGAAGTGCCAGTATTCACGCGGAAAGGTCCACCCAGGCACAAAGAGATGGATGGATGCTTCAAGACCCAAGGCTTACCTGCACAGCCACAAGTCATTATGGGCTCTGGCTTGGTTGCATACTGTGGCAACCCTGGACTGCCGGTGCTACGAGATGTAGAAGAACAGTAGGACAGGATGGGCACCGGCGTTGTCTTAGGGAAACCCTTTAGAAGACCATGTTTTGGTCATCCGTTTCTCAAACACCCTGAAGTGCGAGAAGTCCAACGGAGGCGATCAAATCTTGTGGGGAACGTGTGCAAAAATCTGCAGAGTACCCAAACCTAATCGATTAGCCGTGTCCACGGTCATGGACAACTTGAGCCAAAGGAAATGAACTGTCTGGAATTCTCAACACCAAGTATTATATTGATGAGGGTATTAATAATAACTTGGGTATGAGATTTGGTTGGCAGAACCATATCATTAATCAACCAACATTGTAGTAATAACTTTTGCTTTGCCCCCTCTTGTTGTAGGAAAAATTGGCTTTATGCAAAAACTTACCACCCCTACCATACTTTTGCATATAGATTGGAAGTTACCTTCTCCCTTTCTCTTTGGTGACATTGCCAGCATATTCAATATGCGGACCTACACGGGTGCAACGTATCATGTTGCAGAGTACTTTTCTGACCAGGAGTGAGGATTACACTCTACGCTCGGTGAGATGCCCTTGGAGCCGGATGGACTCACTACCTCGATGCTTCCGCAAGACTTGATTTAGTTTATCTCATGAGTTGGCCTTCAGCCACTTTATTGTAATTTTTATTGTAATAAAGGACTCGATATGAGATTTCGATTAATAAATGCTGTGTGATTTCCCTTTGATATATACATTGATGTACCGTGTGTGTACCAGCATGATCTTGGGATGGTACGGAAACACCGGAGATTCAACCTTTCAGGTCGGGTCGCTACAGAGATGGTATCAGAGCACACGCTGACCGTAGGACGTAACCCCTAGGATTGGAAAAGCCTTAGGATCAACTTTTCCCTCTTGTCTTTATTCTCTCATCTTCTCACTTCTAACTTATCTCCAATTTTATTTCAACTTTTCTAGATGGCCACCTTCGCCCTAGTTCGCTTCACGGAGTTTTGCCAGCCTGACACTACCATGCCTTTTGGCAAGGAGCTGGTACGGATCGTCAAGGACTTAAGGATTGCTCTGCCAACCATCACCGGGAATGCGATCATGTCTTACCCTCAAGACGATCGTTACAGGATCGAAGTGCAAATCCTCGGAAGGACTTTTGGTTTTCGCACAGAGCCTCTTGACTTCAAGTTTGTGGCACCCAGCTGGATTCTTGGGAGGAACATGGCGATACACCGTGCCCTCGGATGTATTCAGGAGGAATAAAAGGGTGGTCCCATTTCACCAGGAGTCAGCATGGTTTGTCGCAGGGATGTCAATGGAAATATCATAACCAACCCCACTGTAGACTCCAACATTTCCTATATCCAGACCTTGGAAACTCACATCAGGACTCTGGAGCTTTAGATACGTGCTGACACGAAGACAATCAAGAAGCTGATGAACCGCGAGCTCGACCTCGAGGCTGACCTACGGGAAGCCAAGTACGAGCATGAGCATGAAGCAAAGGATCTCTCGAAGAGGATCGAGAAGCTGAGCACTCGCATTGCGACTCTGGAGGAACAACTGGACATGGGAGAAAACCTTCACCTAGAAGGAGATGAGGCTCCTTGGATCAGCAATGATGATGACTATGAGGAGAGCACCTCCGGAGAACCCACGACCATGTACTTCTGAGGAGAACCTTAGTCTTGCCCCCCATGTATCTTTCATTTTTCAACGTTAAAGCGTAGGACGATGCTTAGCTTGAATTGAGATTTGTATCTCGATGTTTGAACCTTGAGTTGAATAAATGAATGAGTGTTTGGTGTGATATGTTTGTTGCATTGCATATGGGTAGTGAATTTTCTTCTAGGCCCTTGTTCTATTCTAATTCTCATCCCTCTGAAAATAGCAAGAATGCCTCCTCGACGTGAACCCCAATTCACTTTTCCTCCGGAATTCACTCAACTCCTCCAGCAGCAGAATGCCCTGATGCAACTGTTGATCCAGAATCAGACCAACAATCAGAACAACACCCACCACAACAACCCTCCACCTCAGGGTGACAACCTCACCTGTTTTCTGAGGCTGAGACCACCAACTTTCTCTAGCAACACTGAGCCCATTGTGGCCGATGATTGGCTCCGCAAGATAGAGAGAGAACTCATCACTGCGGGATGCACTGATGCTGAAAAGGTGCGTTTTGCCACACATCAACTTGAGGGACCCGCAGCTGCATGGTGGGAGAATTACTCCACCACATACCCCATTGCGGATGTGACTTGGGAGCAGTTCAAGTTAGCGTTCCGCACCACTCATGTCTCAGCTGGAGCCATGAGTCTGAAGAAGCATGAGTTTCGCAACTTACGCCAGGGAAGTCGTTCCGTGGCCCAGTATGTGGATGAATTCAGCACGTTGGCACGTTATGCACCAGGATACATGGCCAACGATGCAGCCAAACAAGAGAAGTTATTGAAAGGACTCAACGACGAGTTGAGCGTACAACTGATGGTAGCTACTTTCAACAACTACCAAGAGCTGGTACACAAGGCCCTCATCTTGGAGGGGAAATAACAACAAATAGAAAACCGCAAGAGGAAGTATGCACAGGGGAAGTCTCACTCAGGAGCTCATCAGAAGCCCCGCTACTCCCCATACTCCGGGACCACCAGGTCAGGAACCGGAAAGTACGGAGGGCACACTCATGCCGTGCACAACCATGGAAGCCACAACCATGGAGGCAATGGGAATAATCGTCCCAGCAATGGCAACTCCAAGAATGGGAATGGAAACGGGAATGGCAACCAGCCCCGTCCCGGCCTATCTCAGAAGGATCTGAACCATGTCACCTGTTTCAAGTGCCAGAAGACCGGGCACTATGCCAATGATTGCCCTCAGAACAAAACGGGAAATGGAAATGGCAACAACAACGACAACTCAGCAGCCAAGAAGCCCAACCCTTTTCCCCGTGCTCAAGTGAACCACCTGGATGTGGAGGAAGTCTATGACCAGCCAGAGACTGTGGTTGGTAAGTTCCTTTTGAACTCCCGTTCAGTTACAATACTTTTTGATTCCGGTGCAACACATTCATTCATATCAAGGGTAGTTGTGGAAAAGTATGGTTTGCCCACAAAAACCCTTAGTCAACCCATTAAGGTTAGTTCCCCAGGAGGCATGATGTTGGCAGGTATAGGATGCCACGCATTGAAACTCAATATAGGAAAACACGTTTTTCCCACCGACCTCATCGTCCTAGAATCCCAGGGATTGGATGTAATCCTAGGCATGGATTGGATGACCAAGTATGAAGGAAACCTGGATTGCCCCAGCAAATCTATCTTGCTCACCACCCCAGAAAACAAGAGGATTAAGTATGTATCCCGACGCACACGGATGAGTGCTCGGTTAAATGCCCTCACAGGAGTTGTTCAAGAGGAAGTACCGATGGTACAAGACTTTCCAGATGTATTTCCGGAAGAATTACCAGGCATGCCACCAGATAGGGAAATTGAGTTCCTGATAGAGTTACTGCCAGGAACAGCCCCAATTTCCAAGAGACCCTATCGGATGCCCGCAAATGATTTAGTAGAAATCAAGATGCAGATTAAGGAGTTATTGGACAAGGGGTATATTCGCCCAAGTTCTTCACCTTGGGGAGCCCCAGTTCTTTTGGTGGAGAAGAAGGATAAAACCTTGAGGATGGTAGTCGATTATCGTGCATTGAACGAGGTGACTATCAAGAACAAGTACCCTCTGCTGATGATTAATGACTTCTTTGATCAACTGGTGGGAGCCAAAGTGTTCTCCAAGATCGATCTTTGATCAGGATATCACCAGCTGAAAATTCGTGAACAGCATATACCCAAAACAACTTTCACCACAAGGTATGGCTTGTATGAGTATACCGTCATGTCTTTTGGTTTGACAAATGCACCTGCCTATTTCATGAGTTTGATGAACAAAGTATTCATGGAATACTTGGACAAGTTTGTCGTGGTGTTCATCGATGATATTTTGATATTCTCCAAGAACGAAGAAGAACACAAGGAACACTTGCGTTTAGTTCTTGAGAAGCTTAGAGAGCATCAGTTATATGCTAAGTTCAGCAAATGTGAATTTTGGCTGACAGAAGTTGGATTCCTTGGACACATCATTTCCGGAGATGGAATAGCTATGGACCCCGCTAAGGTTGAAGCAGTCACCGAGTGGAAATCACCCACCTCAGTTAAGGAGATCCGTAGTTTCCTCGGACTTGCCGGTTATTACCGGAGGTTCATTGAGAATTTCTCAAAGATTGCCAAGCCCATGACGGCGTTGTTGAAGAAAGAGTCTAAGTACATTTGGACTGAGGAGTGCGAGACCAGTTTCCAGGAGTTAAAGAAACGTTTGGTCACAGCCCCAGTGTTGATCCTACCAAACATTCGGAAGGATTTCCAGGTTTATTGTGATGCATCACGACAAGGACTCGGAGGAGTACTCATGCAGGAGGGTAAAGTTGTAGCCTATGCATCCAGACAACTATGACCCCATGAGTTGAACTATGCCACCCATGATCTGGAGTTAGCAGCCGTAGTGCACGCACTCAAGACTTGGAGACATTTCCTCGTCGGGAACAGTTGTGATGTTTACACGGATCACAAGAGCCTAAAGTATATCTTCACGCAGAAGGAATTGAACCTCAGACAGAGGAGATGGTTAGAATTAATCAAGGAATATGATATGAGATTACACTACCATCCAGGAAAGGCAAATGTTGTACCAGATGCCTTGAGCCGGAAGAGTTATGTAAACACAATCATAGCGGGAGGATTACCCCAGGAGTTAGTCGATGATCTCAGAGAGCTCCGGCTAGAGATAGTTCCAAGAGGATATGTTGCCACACTAGAAATCTAGTCCACCTTGACCGAAAGAATTTGGGAAGCCCAGAAGTCGGACAAGGAGATAGCTGAGATAAAACAAAGAATGAAGGGTGAAAAGGCTAAAGGTTTTCGTGAGGATGAACAAGGAACACTGTGGTTCGAGAACCGAATCTATGTGCCTAGTGACCCAGAGCTTTGGAAGTTGATACTTCAGGAAGCCCATGATTCACCTTACTCGATACACCCAGGCAACACCAAGATGTATCTGGATTTGAAGGAAAGTTACTGGTGGACAGGGATGAAGAAGGATATTGCCGAACATGTTGCTGTATGCGATGTTTGCCAGCGAGTAAAGGCAGAACATCAGAAACCAGCAGGGTTGCTCCAACCTTTGCCGATGCCCGAATGGAAATGGGATAAGCTTGGTATGGACTTCATCACAGGATTACCCAGGACCCGTTCCGGTTATGATTCCATCTGGGTAGTGGTCGATCGCTTGACCAAGGTGGCTCATTTCATCGCAGTAAAGACCACCTATACCAGTGCTAAGTTAGCTAAGATATATATGACCAGGATCGTGTGTCTGCATGGAGTTTCGAGGAGTATAGTGTCAGATAGAGGAACCCAATTTACCTCAAAGTTTTGGCATCAACTACATGAAACTTTGGGAATGAGGCTGGAATTCAGTACAACTTTTCATCCGCAGACCGATGGGCAGACTGAAAGAGTCAACCAGATTCTGGAGGACATGTTGAGAGCTTGTGCGCTAGACTATGGGTCTAGTTGGGATGACAACTTACCCTACGCAGAGTTCTCGTACAACAACAGTTATCAGACCAGTCTGAAGATGGCCCCTTTCGAAGCTCTATACGGAAGGAGGTGTAGAATACCATTGATGTGGGATGGTGTTGGAGACCGAAAACTTTTTGGTCCCGACCTTATCCGAGATTCTGAAGAGAAGGTCAAGTTGATTCGTGACCGACTCAAGATAGCTCAATCCCGACAAAAGAGCTACGCTGACAATAAACGCAAGGAAGTGACCTATGAAGTAGGAGACTGGGCATACCTTCGTGTGTCCCCACTTCGAGGAATCAAGAGGTTTGGTGTTAAAGGAAAGTTAGCACCCAGATTCATAGGCCCCTACAAAATCCTTGAACGTAGAGGCAAAGTTGCTTATAAGCTAGAATTTCCGGAAGGATTGTCCGGAGTTCATGATGTTTTCCACGTTTCCCAGTTGAAGAAATGCCACCCTGAGATGGCTGATACCCCTTTGAGAGACACAGTGCCCCTAGAGGCCATACATCTTGACAGTGACCTAAACCTACGAGGAGAAGCCTGTCAGAATCCTCGAGACTGCCAACAGAGTTACCCATAGCAGGATCATCAAGTTTTGTAAGGTTCTGTGGAGTCACCACACCGAGGAAGAAGCCACCTGGGAACATGAAGAAGATCTTCGTAGAGACCACCCGCACCTATTTTCTAGCCAACCCGAATCTCGAGGGCGAGATTCATCTTAAGGTGGGTAGGTTTGTAACATCCCAAAAATTTCATTTTTGGAATGTTATGAAATATAGCTATGCATCATCATCTCATTGTTTGAATGAATAGAATGGTTGAAGTGTTCCCTTAAATTTTGAAAGGGCACTTTCATTTTTTCCTTTATTTGTTTCACCTATTTGGAATCTCTGGAAAAGTTCAAAGAAAAGAGAGGAGTAACATGACACACCACACCAGGGGCACCTTGGTGAAATATTTGAACAATAAAACCAGGGGGTCATTTGAAAAATATTTGCAAAAAGATTTAAAATCAAATAGACAATTTTCTGAAAAATTAAATTCTTTTAAAGTATTCAATGTGATAGAGGAAAAATGTTCATTAAATAGCATTAATTCTCCTGATCATTTTGATATATATATTCCCTATATTTGGGAATGTTTTGAATGCTTTAAATTGGTTTTAAACGCTCTGTAAATTATAAATGAAACGGATTTATTAGAAACAGGCCGGTCCACGGCCATTAAGACCCGAAACTACTCCGGGTCGGCCACCGACGCGCTAACTGCGCCTCCCACCCTCACTAACGTGCCGGACACACCGTCCGACCGCGGCGTCCCCGCGCTCGTCCACTTCCCCGCGCCTCCGACATCGCGAGAGATCCCTCTGCCGTGGATCACGCCCCTTGTGCCCTCCCCGACTACCGCACCGCTCCTATATAAAGCCCCAACCCTCCTCTCTCCGTTCCCCACCCGAAACCCCCTCCTACCTCGCCGGAACGCTGCCCCATGACCTCGCCGGAGTTCGGACACCGACCGAACCTCCCAAAGCTCGTGCCCATCACCACACTCACCCCCAGCCCCGGCCGACGCCACCAATCGACGCCGGAGCTTCGCCGTCGTCGCCTGAGCACCTCGGATGTTGCCCCCGACCACCGCACAGTCGCCAACGACCACCTCCGACCACCGGCCATCGTCGACCTCGCCGGAACCCCGACCCCCACCGTTGTAAGTCATCGCACCTCGCCGTAGCCATCCGATCCCAATCCAACGATTGAGATTAGATCACTTAAAACACCGAACCGGTACGCGCTAGGACTCGGCCGACCGCTCGCTAGCTCTCGCACGCATGGCCTCACGGCCAATCAAAACCTGCCACGTAGACCCTGTCCGATCGATAGAATTTTTTTCTTTCCTTTTGTGTTTTAGAAAACAGAATGTATTTTGTTTTTGTTTTTATCATATCTTTTAAAATATTTGGTGTTTTTAATTGATTCTTTTTGAATTAGGTCACAAATTTGTTGTAGTTTATGTTTGTGTGCTTAGATTTCAAATTTGAACTTTAGAATTTGAATCTAACCAAACTTGCTTAAATTACTAAAATCCGTATAACATGAGTTTAAAAATTTATTTTTGAGTGAATCTTTTTGCCACTCATTTGTATTAGTTAGAACTATCATCCTGCATAGTTTGAGAATTTTTAGGATAAATTTGATTTGGGATTTTAACAAAAACAGAATCTGTTTAGTTCTTAATGTAGTTTAGTTATTTTAAATTTTTATTTAATTTGAACCTGAATTAGTTTAACTTTTGTTAGTAGTTTTCATTAGGCTTTGTTGTTTCAAATATTTAGGTGACATTACGAGCTAATAATAAAAATAATTGTTTAGTTTTATACTCTATTGTTATAGGAAATCTTTATTTCTTTTCCTTAGGAATAGTTTTATAAAACAATTTAGTTTTAATTCCACAAACTATTTAGAAGGCTAAATTATGTTTTCTAATAAATAATTTTAGTAAATTCTTTTCTCTTAAGTAATATGATGATAATAATAATAATGATAATAATAATGTTGATTTGTTCTCCACTTTAATGTTATAGGAAATTTTAGTGGTGTTTTATAAATTATAAATTTTAGTAATTTCTTTTACACAAATTTTTTAGTGAATTTGATTCTGTTTACAAAATTTGGTTTTAATATTTCTTTTCTACTAACTATTGCTTGGTTAAAAAAAATAGTTGTTTGACTATTAGTAGTGGTAAATTTTTTTTGACACGAAAAATTTGCGAGTCAAATTTTTGTTTTGATTTCTTCTCTTGGTTGTTACTATTGAATGGTTTAGTATTGTTTGTTTAACCTTGCTGAATTGTGTGCATTGTATTGTGTTATGCTTATGGTGTGCTCTTGTTTGATTCGTTAGATCATTCGGAGTGCGAAGTTTGTTATCTAGAATCACTCGAGTAGGAGGACCGTCAGCAAGGCAAGTCACTTTGATCATGTCCAACCATGTTTTTATTGCATTAGTTATACCATCTCCCCAATTGCATGCAAAGTAGGTAATTGGAAACTTGGTTACTTGTTGTAGTATCATGTGGTAGGATTCCCCCTCACCCCTTTGACACCTTGGCCCCGGGAACGTTGTTTTCCTTTGCTATGCTATTAGTAGACGGGGTTGGTTGTGTGATTCATGAGAGTTGTGAGGTAATAATTTCAAGACCTGCAAGATGATCAAGACTTCAAGACTCCGAGTTTTCAACATACCTCTGGGTGGATGATGGTTGAACGGCGCCTTGGGGAATCCAGTGGTTAGCCTAGGTGTTGCTGGGGAAGTGCCAGTATTCACGCGGAAAGGTCCACCCAGGCACAGAGAGATGGATGGATGCTTCAAGACCCAAGGCTTACCTGCACAGCCACAAGTCATTATGGGCTCTAGCTTGGTTGGATGTCATTACTCACAATAAGATTTAGCGTATGATCATTCTCCTTTATTTTCTTTTATCATGATTACAACAAGAAAGTATGGGGCAAAATCTCAAACTAAACTTTATTATATAACTCTCACTCGATTACATAGATAGATGGATCACGAAACTAGCACTCAAAAATAGATCACACTAAACTTTATTCAACTTAATCATGAAAAGTCTAAGGATCGAAATAAAAAGCAAAAGCAAAAAGTGATGGTGATACAATACCGGGGCACCTCCCCCAAGCATGGCTCAAGCCAAGGGGAGTGCCCATACCTGTGTACTCAAGTCTCCTTTGGTGATGAAGATGATGAAGGTGCTGGTGATGAGGCATTATTATTCATGTCCAATTTACACTTGAGGATGATGTTTTCTTCCCTTAAATCATCATTCTCTTCCTCATGTTTCAATATCCTCTTGCATAGAGCTGCCTTGATCTCTTGAGAAAATGAGAAGGGATAAAAGGAGTATTGGGTTTACTCCTACCATTAGGAAGGCTTGACTTCTTGAACTCCACGTGCATATCTCCAAGTTGAGGTAGTGGAGGTTCATCTTCATCAGAGCCAGCGTCTGGTACAACGTCTTCTATTTCCTCCAGATCAGTGTCTTCTTCTTCCTGCGAAGTCCACAAGTAGGGGTAAATTTCCCCAAATATCTTTGGATTAGCAACATAATTGGACACATAGCTCTCTCCCCCAGAATCTTGGGACGACATATTTTCAGATCTGTCAGGAAAACATCACGAGACAAGAACAGAGAAAAATCCGGCGATGCGGTGGTCAAAACAATCGAGGGTACATATAGATAATTTTTATTCTTGGAAATCAAGCGAACAAAATGAAAATGGAGTCAGGAAGGTTTCCGAGGAGGGCATGCTCCACCAGGGCGCGTCAGGTATGGCAACCATGCCCTGGTGTACCATGCTGACCTCGGTTGCCTTCCGCTTTATTTTTTATTTCCTAAAATTCTTAAATATTCCAAAACTGATGAAAAACATTCTTGCGGATTTTTCGGAGAATGTTTACTTACTATATCACGTACCTCTTATTTTTTTCACGATTTTGGAGCGTTTCAGAAGGTTTCTCTTGTGTGTTCTTCCGGTGTCATGGTTTGGATAACATTGCTTTCAAAATTAATAGGCGTACCAGAGATATAGTGTTTAATTCTTTGTCCATTGACCACCTTCTGATTGGTACCTTCGGCATTATTAATCTTAATAGCTCTGGAGCGATAAACCTCTTCGATAACATAGGATCCTTCCCATTTGGAGAGAAGTTTTCCTGCAAAAAATCTAAAATGAAAATTGTACAAAAGAACATATTCTCCAACTTTGAATCCTCACTTTTGGATTCTTTTGCCATGCCATCTTTTAAATTTTTATTTGAATAACTTGGCACTTTGATAAGCTTGGGTTCTCCATTCATCTAATGAGGTAATATCAAATAACCTCTTTTCATCGGCAAGTTTGAAGTCATAATTTAGTTCTTTAATTGCCCAAAATGCTTTATGTTCTAACTCTAGAGGCAAATGACAAGCTTTCCCATATACCATTTTGTATGGATACATACCCATAAGATTTTTATAAGCGGTTCTATAGGCCCAAAGTGCATCATCTAATTTCTTAGACCAATTATTTCGGGACCTATTGACAGTCTTTTCTAATATCAATTTTATTTCTCTATTGCTAAGTTCAATTGGACCACTATATTGAGGATGCTAGGGTGATGCAATTATATGGCTAACCTCATTGTAGCAAGCATTTTACGGAAAGCATCGTGAATAAAGTGTGAACCACCATCAGTCATTAGATATCTAGGGACTCCAAACGTTGGGAAAATAGCTTCTTTAAGCATTTTAATGGAAGTGTGATGATCAAAAGTACTAGTTGGAATAGCTTCTGCCCACTTAGTGACACAATCAACAACAACAAAAATATGAGTGTACGCATTAGAGGAAGGAAAATGTCCCATATAATCAAAACCCCAAACATCAAATGGTTCAACAACAAGTGAATAATTCATAGGCATTTCCTGACGCTTACCATTATTAGCAATTCTTTGACATTCATCACAAGACAAGACAAACTTAAGGGCAACCTTGAAGAGAGTAGGCCAATAAAAACCAGATTGTAATACCTTATGATCAGTTCTATCTCCAGCATGATGTCCTCCATAAGCTTTAGAATGACATTTCGTAGGATTTGTTCCTGTTCATGCTCAGGTACACAACATCTAATAATACCATCTACTCCTTATTTATAAAGACGTGGGTCATCCCAAAAGTAATGTCCTAAATCATAGAAGAATTTTTTTCTTTTGTTAGTATGTGAAACTAGGTGGAATATATTTAGCAACAATGTAATTATCATAATCATCATACCATGGAGTGTTTTGAGAGACATTTATTGCAGCTAGTTGTTCATCAGGGAAACTATCATCAATAGGTAGTGGGTCATCAAGAATATTTTCTAACCTAAACAAGTTATCAACTATGGGGTTCTCAGCTCCCTTCCTATCAACGATATGTAAATCGAATTCCCGAAGCAAGATAACCCACCTAATGAGTCTAGGTTTAGCATCTTTCTTTTCCATAAGATATTTTATGGCAGCATGATTAGTGTGAACAATAAATTTGGAATCAATAATGTAACATTTGAATTTATCACAAGCAAACACAACTGCTAAAAATTCTTTTTCAGTAGTAGCACAATTTCTTTGGGCACTGTCTAGAGTTTTGCTAGAATAATGGATAACCTTTAATTTCTTATGAACTCTTTGTCCTAGAACAACACCAGCAACATAATTACTAGCATCACACATAATTTCAAAAGGCAAGTTCCATTCAGGTGGTTGAACAATAGGTGCAGTTGTTAAGGTCTTCTTTAGTGTGTCGAAGGCTTGTATGTAATCATCATAAAAAGGGAATATCCTTTTGTAAAAGATTAGTAAGAGGCCTAGAAATTTTTGAGAAGTCTTTAATAAACGTCCTATAGAAACCAGCGTGGCCAAGGAAACTTCGAATACCTTTAGTATCTTTAGGACATGGCACTTTCTCAATTGCATCAAATTTAGCTTGATCCACCTCAATACCTCGTTCGGAGATTTTATGCCCCAAGAAAATACCTTTATTAACCATAAAGTGGCACTTGTCCCAATTCAAGACGAGATTAGTTTGTTCACATTTATGCAAAAATCGATCAAGGTTGCTTACATCATCAAAAGAAGTTCCATAAACGGAGAAATCATCCATGAAAATGTCCACAATCTTTTCACAAACATTAGAGAATATAGCAGTCATACATCTTTAAAAGGTAGCAGGTGCATTTCATAAACCAAAAGGCATACATCTATAAGCATAGGTTCTAAAAGGACAGTTAAAGGTGGTTTCTCTTGATCATATTGTGACACATGTATTTGAGAGAAACCAGAATATTCATCAAAGAAACAAAAGTGTGTGTGCTTATATAATCTTGCAAGCATTTGATCAATAAAAGGCAAGGGGTAACGATATTTTCTAGTAGATTTATTTAATTTTCTAAAATCAATTACCATCCTATAGCCAGTAGCAATTCTCTGTGGAATAAGCTCATTTTTATCATTAGGAACAACAGTAATACCTCCTTTATTAGGGACACAATGAATGGGATTCACCCATATACTATCTATAGGATAGATTATACCTACTTCCAGAAGCTTTAATATTTCAGTTCTTACCACTTCTTTCATCTTGGGATTCAATCATCATTGGTGATCAACAACGGGTTTACCATCAGATTCCATATTAATTTTGTGCTGACATAGAGCGGGACTAATGCCCTTAAGATCATCAAGATTACATCCAATAGCAGCCTCGTGCTTCCTCAGAATTTTCAATAATCTTTCTTCTTCATGTTCTGAAAGATTCGCACTAATAATAACAAGATATATCTTTTTCTCATCAAGAAAAGCATACTTCAAAGTGTAAGACAATTCTTTCAGTTCGAAAACATGATCACCTTTAGGTGGAGGAGGACCTCCAAGAGTTTCAATAGGAAAATTGTGTTTTAGTAGAGGTTGTTGTTCAAAGAATTTTTTACCTATTTCATTCCTTCGCGCAAGTGCATATCATTTTCATGGTCTAGCTAATATTGTTCTAACGGATCGGTAGGAGGAACAACAATAGAGGCAAGACCAATCATTTCATCCTTACTAGGTAATTATCTATCACAAGGTTGTCTACTAAACTTGAAAAAATTAAACTCATGAGACATATTACCAAACTCAACACCGACGGTTTCCTTTTGACAATCTATCATAGCATTAACAGTGTTCAAGAAAGGTCTACCAAAGATAATGGGACAAAAGTCATCATGTGTGGAACCAAGAACTAGAAAATTAGGATATTTTATTTTCGCACACAATACCTCAACATCTCTAACAATCCCAAGTGGTGTGATGTTGTCTCTATTAGCAAGTTTAATAGTAATATCAATATCTTATATTAGCAGGTGCTATGACATTCATAATTTCTTGATATAAGGTAAAAGGAATATCACTCACACTAGCACCCAAATCAAGCCATGATAACAATGATCTCCTATTTTAACTGAGACAACAGGCAAGCCAACTACAGTTCTATGTTTGTGTTTTTCATCGGGTTTAGCAATTCTAGCAGCTTCATCACAGAAATAAATGACATGCCCATCAATATTTTCTACCAAGATATCTTTAACCATAGAAATACTAGGTTCTACCTTAATTTGTTCAGAGGGCTTAGGCTCTCTAATATTACTTTTGCGAACCACAGGTGATACCTTAGCATGTTCCTTTATCCTAACCTAGAAAGGTGGTTTCTCAATATAAGTAGTAGGCACAACTGGATCAACATTGTAAATGATAGTTTGTTCTTTAGCAATGACTGGTTATTTAATTTCCTTTTTAATAGGGGGATGATATTTAAACCACTTCTCTTTAGGGAGATCAACATGAGCAACAAATGATTCACAGAAAGAGGCTACTATCTCAGAGTCAAGTCCATATTTAGTGCTAAACTTGTGAAAATCATAAGTATTCATAAAATATTTAACACAATCAAATTCAAGCTTAATACCTGACTCATTACCTTCATCGAGTTCCCAGTCTTCAGAGTTGCGTTTAATTCTTTCCAAGAGACCCCACTTGAATTCAAGTCTTCTTCATAAAAGAACTAGTACAAGAAGTATCGACCATGGTTTGATCATTATGAGAAAGCCAAGCATAATTTTTTTGAATAATAACTTCTCATGGGATACCATGATTGGCGCATGAATATAACATTTACTTAAGCCTCCCCCAAGCTAGAGAGATACTTTCTCCTTAACGAGACCAATATATATATATGTATATATATATATATGTGTGTGTGTGTGTGTATAATTCCGTCACGATGAACTAGATGCATAGGATAGAACTTTTGGTGGAATTCCAATTTCAAACGATTCCAGTTCCACGATCCAATATTATCACATAGCCTATACCATGTCAATGCTTTTCTATTCTAAGATAAAGGGAAAACCTTCTTCTTAACTTCATCTCCGAATAAACCTACAAGCTTAAATAGTCCACAAATTTCTTCCACATGTATTAGGTGCATATCAGGATGTTCAGTTATGTCTCCTGCATAAGGACTAGCTAGCAGTTATTCTAACATACCCGAAGGAATTTCATAACCAATATATTCAATAGGTGATGTATGTTGAGAGCAACTAATTGTGGTTCTGGTCGAGGTGAATATACCCCGAACAAACCCCTCAAAGGATTACTTTCCATAGTAACAAATGACAGTAAATTTCAGCATGTAGTAAAAGTTTTTCCATACCGATTTCCACTTACCAAGAGCGCTTCACTCCCTAGCAATGACACCAGAAAAGAGTCTTTATGGACCACAAGTGTAGGGGGTCAATCATAGTCCTTTTGATAAGTAAGAGTGTCTAACCCAACAAGGAGCAAACGGAAATGATAAGCGGTTTCAGCAAGGTAATTTCTGCATCCACTGAAATTGTAAGTAGCAAGTAGTTTGATAGCAAGGTAATTTGTAACGAGAAAGTAATGGTAACAATGGGTAAGGTGTAGCAAGGTAGCCCAATCCTTTTGTGGCAAAGGACAGACCAAAACTATCTCTTATGATAAGCAAAATGTTCTTGAGGGTACACGTGAATTTCATCTAGTCACTTTCATCATGTTGGTTTGATTCGTGTTCGCTACTTTGATAATTTGATATGTGGGTGGACCGGTGCTAAGGTGTTGTTCTTACTTGAACTAACAACCTAGTTATGATTAACCCCCTCGCAAGCAAAGTTGTCAGAATCGAGATTCTAAATCGGATCGGAGCTCCGTTGGTAGGATCATGAATCGTAGAATCATAACTATTAGGATCATACAAACTTAGATTCTATGAGAAATATCGTAGAATCGGAGTGGTTAGTTTGGATCGTAAGGTCATAAGATTCTAAGAATTGAGTCGCGACTCTGAGAACCATGCTCGCAAGCATCCGCAAATTCAAAACTTTGAACACATAGGGAGGAAACTTGATATTATTGCAATTCCTACAAGTGCATGTTCCTCCCTCGTAATAATTTTCAATAGCATCATGAAGGAATTCAACAATATAACTATCACATGAAGCATTATTTTCATGATGCACAAGCATAGAATTTTTATCACTCTCCACATAAGAAAACTTCTTCTCTTTCATAATAGTGAGAGCAAAGTCAACGAAATAACTATCATGAGGTACTTGATAGGCATAACCACTTTGAATATTAAAATCATGATAAAAATTTCATGGTTGTCATTACTCTTTATAGAATACATGTCATCACAATAGTCATCATACATAGGAGGCATGTGATGACGCACAAGTTTAGGGGGTCAATCGTAGTCCTTTCGATAAGTAAGAGTGTCAAACCCAATGAGGAGCAGAAGGAAATGATAAGCGCTTTTCAGCAAGGTAATTTCTGCAGGCACTAAAATTGTAAGTAGCAAGTAGTTTGATAGCAAGGTAATTTGTAATGAGCAAGTGACGGTAATAATGGGTAAGGTGCAGCAAGGTAGCCCAATCCTTTTGTGGCAAAGGACATGCCAAAACTATCTCTTATGATAAGAAAAATGTTCTTGAGGGTACACGGGAATTTTATCTAGTCACTTTCATCATGTTGGTTTGATTCGTGTTCGCTACTTTCATAATTTGATATGTGGGTGGACCGGTGCTAAAGTTTTGTTCTTACTTGAACTAACAACATACCTATGATTAACCCCTCGCAAGCATACGCAACCACGAGAAAAGTATTAAGACAAAGTCTAACCATAGCATTAAACATGTGGACCCAAATCAGCCCCTTACGAAGTAGCGAATAAACTAGGGTATAAGATTCTGTCACTCTAGCAACCCATCATCTAATAACTAGTCCACAATGCATTCCCTTAGCCCCAGGGATGGTGATGTGTCATGTAGTCGACGTTCACATGACACCACTAAGGGAATCACAACATATATATCATCAAAATATCAAACACATATCAACTTCACATGATTACTTGCAACATGATTTCTCCCGTGACCTCAAGAACAAAGGTAACTAATCACAAATAATATGCATGCTCAATATAAAAGGTGTATTGAATAGCATAATGGACCTGAACATACAATCTTCCACCAAATAAACCATATAGAAATCAACTACACAAGGTAATCAACAGTACTAGTCACCCACCCACGGGTGCCAATCTGAGGTTCTGGTACAAAGATTGAACCCAAGAGATGAACTAGGGTTTGAGAGGAGATGGTGTTGTTGAATATGTTGATGAAGAATGGTCTCCCCAAGATGAGAGGGCTGTTGGTGATGACACTGGCTTCGGTTTCCCCCTCCGGGAGGGAAGTTCCCCCGACGGAATCGCTCCGCCGGAGGGAAAAAGTGCTCCTGTCCAAGTTTCGCTGTGAGGCGGTGGCGCTTAATCCCGAAAGAACTCCTCCTAATTTTTTAGGTTTTTTGGGAATTTATACCAGAAGATGGGCTCTGGAGGTGGGCCAGGGTGAGCACGCTCCACCAGGGCATGGGTAGGGGGCTGGCACGCCTTGGTGGAGGGTGCTGGTACATCCATTTTGCATCATGCTTTTATATTGATATTTATCGCATCTTGAGTTGTTATAACACATTATGGTGCAATACTTATGCCTTTTCTCTCTTATTTTACAAGGTTTACATGAAGAGGGAGAATGCCGGCAGCTGGAATTCTGGGATGGAAAAGGAGCAAGTTTGAGATGGCTATTCTGCACAACTCCAAAAACCGTGAAAATCAACGAGGAATTATTTTGCAACATATAAAAAATATTGGGCCGGAGAAATACCAGAGAGGGTCACCAGGAGGCCATGAGCCTGCCAGGCGCGACCACCCCCCTGGTCACGCCTCCTGGGTTCGTGGGCTCCTCGTAGCTCCTCTGGCCTCCATCTTCTCCTATATGGAGGGTTTCGTCCGATAAAAAATCATAACAGAGGTTTAGGGAGGAGACGCCACCGCCACGAGGCAGAACTTGAGCAGAACCAATCTAGAGCTCCGGCAGGGCTGTTCTGCCGGGGAAACTTCCCTCCCGGAGGGGGAAATCATCGCCATCGTCATCACCAACACTCCTCTCGTCGGAGGGGACTCATCTCCATCAACATCTTCACCAGCACCATCTCATCTACAAACCCTAGTTCATCTCTCATACTCAATCTCCGTCTCGCAACTCCGATTGGTACTTGTAAGGTTGCTAGTAGTGTTAATTGCTTATTGTAGTTGATGCTAGTTGGTTTGTTTGGTGGAAGATCATATGTTCAGATCCTTAATGATATTCAATACCTGTCACAGCCCTAGCTTAGGCATTGTCTGTCATTGCATAGCCATCATGGCATCATGTTTAAAATCAAATGAAAGCTGAAATGGGGATGATCAAACCCTAGCTCAAATAAAATTCAAATAGGTTGAACTTAAAAATAATAATTTCAATGAACCAGAAATGCCTTTTAAAATGTCCCCCCTCTTTGATAAATGTTGGCGAAAACATATCACGGGTGAATTATATTTAACAACTATTTTGGCCAATTAAATAAAATAGAGAAGTTTTTGAAAATCACTAATAAAGCATTATAAATATGATAGATGTCCAAAAATGCCCAAACCTTTTTTTTGGAAGTTTGAAATGTTCAAACTATATTACATAAAAAAAATTGTGGGCATTATTGTGGTAGATATTTTGACCTCAAAAAATAAAATAAATGTCAGAAGAAAAGAGAAAACAGAAAATAATAAATGAATAAAATGGAGGCAAAACCTTAGTGGCCCAAGTGGGAGGCCCATTCCAGCCCACCAGGGGTGGGGAGGTCATCTCCCACCTCCGGCCAGTAGGCAGCCGAGGTGTCAACCGTGCGTGCGCCGACCTCCACCTCCTGCTTGCCACAGAGCTGCCTCCTCTTGTTTTCCCTGCGCCACGGAGGCCGTGGAGCTCTCTCTTCCCCCCCAAGCTCATTCTCTCATTCCCCTCTGTTTCCTCTCCCCTATTCCCTCCTCCCGGACCCGAAGGCCGCCGTCGCCGCTGCTCGCTCCCGTCATTGCCACCGGCCTCCCCTCGCCCAGCTAGTAAGCCCACCAGGTCCGTCGCTTCCCCCAGCTCCTCCCCGCCGAAGGAATCAAGGCCAGAGGCCCCGCGGCATCGTCCCCGTCGCCGTTTTCGTCTCCGGGTGCCGAAGATCGCCGACGACTCTGTGCTCGCCTCGCCGCCTCTCCGAGCCTGCCCTCGACGCCATCGAGCCCCCTGTGAGCTCTCCTTGCTTCTCCCTGTAGCCCCGTTGCTTTGCTCGCCCCCTAGCCGCCATCCCCGCCATTGACGAAGCTTCGACCGCTGCACAAGCTGTCGCCGCCGTCGTTTCAGGCTTCCCTAGCTGCTGCCGCTTGCTGCGTTGGATGTGTGCGAGCCTGAGCATTCCGTAGGTGGTCTCCGCTGCTTGAATGACCACCGGAGGGCCATTTCCGAACCGCCCCGTCGTCTCGGACCTCGCCGGCGTTGAGCCGCCGGCGGGTTTGACCCCTCGACCGGTTTTTGACCCCCCTAGAGACGCTGACAGGAGGGCCAGCCCCTGTTTAGAATTTTGGTTAAGTTTATATATTAATTAATTTGATTAATTAAACTAATTAACCACTGACAGTGGGCCCCAGTGCCTGTTAGTTAGATAATTAGGATAATTAACCCCGTTTAAAGTAACCAGTGTCATTGACGTGTGGACCCCACAAGTCAGGTTTGACCTAGACCGGGTCAACCGACCTGCTGACGTCATGATGACGTCAGGCTGATTGAGTAATCCATTTCTATAATAAAAATAATTAGAAATTCCAGAAAAAGATTAAAACTTCTAAAAATCATAGAAAATAATCTATAACTCAGATGAAAATAATTTATATATGAAAAATGATCAAAAAAATCCAATGAACCTGTTTATGTCATGATCATGCATGTTTGAACAAGTTAACCTCACCAAATAGGACATTTTATGATTAGGACAATATATGAAATATCATTTGGAGTAGAAATTCAAACTTGTTTGAATTCCACTTCAATTAACTTGGATAATTATTCCTCTAGATCAATTTAGTACCTTATTATGCCATGTCATACATCATGATTGTTGCATTGCATTGAATGTGTTCTTTCTTTCTGTTTGCCGGTGCTTGTCCCCTCTCGGTAGACGATGGTTCCGACAATATGAACGTTGACACTAATGAAGAGAAGTGATATACTCAGAACTGTCAGGCAAGCAAAACCCCCTTGAGCATACTGATATGAACCCACTCTCTCGCTCCTGCTCTCTTTTACGCCATTAGGACAACAACGATTCAACTGTTACATGTCATCGGTAGTTGAACCCATTCCTTTGCATGACCTGTCTTGCCACAGTAAATAGTTGAAACCACTTAGCATGAGTAGCAACTGCTTGAGCCTTGTTGTGCTTACTCATACATGCATGCTTACTTACGGTGCCTGCTATGCTTAGAGTTGTGTCGTGTCGGGCCTGATACATCTGGGTGATGGATCGGGATGGCAGTATTCATGTCCTACTGTGTGGAAGTTAAGTGTGTGAACACGATTTGATAAAGGTAGCGATGAGAGGTCATGTAGGAGTACATGGCGGGTTGTCTCATTGGGACCGTCCTTGAGAACTGAGTTCTGTGTTTGTGATCCAAGACAGTTACTACCACGCATTGGGCCTTGAAATATGACCCCACTCGACTTATTAATCGCCCAGACCTCTGTCCAGGAGTTGCAACTAGTTTCTGGTGTTTGTAGGAAAAGTGTTGGCGGCCGTGCATAGTGCTGCCCGACGGGGTGGACTATGATGCGGTACAGGCACAGTGGCACGGTGTACCAAGTGGCACCCGAACGGTGGGCTTGGGAACTCTGCGCACATTGTTTGAGGCCGTAGCGGAAACTTTGGCCGGACTTCCGTGCGGGTTCAACCTTGAATAGGCGATAAACCTGGACTAGGGTCTTGCGTGATTGACGGTCGTGGCCGATGCCCACGCCAGTGCTTCCGCTTGAAGGTTGCCGAGATGCATGACGTGCATATGGTGATAAGTGACGAGAGCGTGTGTGAAGAAGTATACCCCTACAGGGTGAAATAATCTGTTCGAATAGCCGCGTCCTCAGATATGGACTACTTGGAGAACTTATGTGGTTCATAGACAACTTGAAGTGGATACTCTAAAATACGCAAGATAAGTGTGAGTGCTATGGATGGCCTTCTCGTAGGGAGATGGAAGTGGATCCATAGTGGTGTACTGATTGGAGAATATGTGGACTTGTGTGTGCTATCCCACCTCAAAGAAAGCACTTGTAGTCGAAGTACAGGTTAGCCAAGAGTCAAAGCTGGCTTGCTGCAATAAACTCCACAACCCCCTTCATTGATACTAATGCATATGTAGTTAGTTCTGATGTATGTCTTGCTGAGTACTCTTGTACTCACGTTTGCTTAATTTATGTTTTTGCAGAGGAGACGTCAGTCTCATTAGTGTTATTTACGACGTGAAGTTCGATGTTGACCGGGTTAGCTTGGGAATCCCAGACAGAGGTCTGGTTCCTTTGGTAGGGTCGTAATAGCTTTTTCAGGCTCCTCCAGCCACTTTTGTAGATGTCTATACCCAGACATGTTTAACTTCCGCTTGCTTGTTTGGATGCTGTGAATGTTGGGTCTTGTGACCCCTGTTTGTAACATCCTATTGTAATGGCTCTTCCGAGCCCTCTAAATAATTGTTGTACTGTTGTATGGTTATGTTGTGATGCCATAGTTGTATCTATGCATATCGGGCATGTCGTGCGTACGTGTGACGTGCAACGGTATGTATGGGATCCGACACCTAGTTGTGTGCCTTTAGTAGTACTCTTTATAGGGAACTGCCTCTTTGTGCTTCCACCGAGCCTTGGTAGCTTGCTACTGCTCCGAACACATTGATTGACCGGCATGTATCCTTCTTTGCTGCTGTGTCTGTCCCTTCGGGGAAATGTCTCGCAGTGTAATGGAGTCCCTGTAGCCTGCTATGACTCGTCTACGTGCAGCGAAGACTTTTATGTCCCACGGTGTAATGGAGTCCTTCTAGCTTGCTATGACTCATCTACACACGCTGGAGATCGACACCTGCATTGCTGGGTTACGTATGCCTGTCCCTGTATGGATGTGCCACTTGGGTTCTACGACTAGTCATGTCGGCCTGGGTTCTTTGCCATTTGAATGCTAGCGACACTTTCACATACGTGAGTCAAAAGACGCAAACGGTCCCGGCCCAGGTTATGTGGCAGCCGTGGAGATAACTGTGCGTGAGACCGCAAAGTGATGTGATGTGTTACAGGCTGGATTCTTATGGCTTAGGATCGCGGTCCCGACAATACCTCTCTGATCATGAACATAACCATGCTTTGTGAGTAGTTACTTTTGTTCCTGAGGACATGGGATAAGTCTTGTTAATAGTAGTCATGTGAATTTGGTATTCATTCGATATTTTGATGTGTTGTATGTTGTCTCTCCTGTAGTGGTGTTATGTGAACGTCAACTACATGACACTTCACCATTATTTGGGCCTAGAGGAAGGCATTGGGATGTAATAAGTAGATGATGGGTTGCTAGAGTGACAGAGCTTAAACCATAGTTTATGCGTTGTGTCGTAAGGGGCTGATTTGGATCCACTAGTTTAATTCTATGGTTAGACTTTGTCTTAATTCTTCTTTCGTAGTTGCGGATGCTTGCGAGAGGGGTTAATCATAAGTGGGATGTTTGTCCAAGTAAGGACAGCACCCAAGCACCGGTCCACCCACATATCGAACTATCAAAGTAGCGAACGTGAATCATATGAACATGATGAAAACTAGCTTGACAGTAATTCCCATGTGTCCTCCGGAGCACTTTACTTTATATAAGAGTTCGTTCAGGCTTGTCCTTTGCTACAAAAGGGATTGGGCCATATTGCTGCACCTTTGTTACTATTGTTACTTGCTACTCGTTGCAAATTATCTTATCATACAACTATCTGTTACCGACTATTTCAGTGCTTGCAGAGAATACCTTACTGAAAACTGTTTATCATTTCCTTCTGCTCCTCGTTGGGTTCGACACTCTTACTTATCGAAAAGACTACGATAGACCCCCTATACTTGTGGGTCATCAGGTGCCCACTGGTGGCCTCCCTCTAGTAGTTTTCAGCCCCAATATTTCTTATTTCTTATATAAAAAATCTCCGTAAAATTTTCGCTTCATTGGGGATGTGCAGAATAGGTATCTCCGACATACTTTTTTAGGTACCGAATTCCAGTTGCCGGCATTCTCCCTCTTGGTGTAAACCTTGCAAATTGTGAGAGAAAAGGCATTAGAATTACTCCCCCAAAGTATTATTATGCATAAAAACATTATAAATAACAGTAGGAAAACATGATGCAAAATGGACGTATCAGCATGCTATCATCATAATAGTTTTGCTTATCAAAACTTGGGGCACTAAAAATATCATCTTCATCAAACATAGCATCCCCAAGCTTGTGGCTTTGCATATCATTATCATCATTTATATTCAGATAACTCATACTAAAAATACCTCTATCATGCTCATCATTCAAGGAATTCTCATAAAGTATTTCATATTTTCTTCCTCTACCAATTGAGCACACTTTTCTAAATCCTTGTTTTCACGAAACACATGCCTTCAAGCACTCACCTCCTCGGCAATAGAGCTAGAAAAGAGCTTGATGTCTACTACACAACTTGTTCTTGTAGACCTGTGTTGGGCCTCCAAGCGCAGAGTTTTGTAGGACAATAACAAATTTCCTTCAAGTGGATGACGTAAGGTTTATTAGTCCGTGGGAGGCATAGGATGAAGATGGTCTCTCTCAAACACCCCTGCAATCAAATAGTAAAAACTCTCTTGTGTCCGCAACACAACAAATACAATGGTAAATTGTATAGGTGCACTAGTTCAGTGAAGAGATGGTGATACAAGTGTAGTAATGATAGTAGATATTGATATTTGTAATAGTAACAATAAAAATTAGCAAGGTAGCAAGTAGTAATCACAAACGGTATTGCAATGCTTGAAAAGAAGGCCTAGGGGTCCATACTTTCGCTAGTACAATATCTCAACATTGCTAATATAATTGGATCACATAACCATCCCTCAACGTGCAACGAAGAATCACTCCAAAGTTCTTATCTAGCGAAGAGCATAAGAAGAAAAAAATTTTTAGGGTATGAAACCAGCTTAAACTTATCCTTTCCGATCGATCTATCCAAGAGTTTGTACTAAAATAACAACAAGTTATCCTTTCCGATCAATATATCTAAGAGTTCGTACTAAAATAACACAATATGATACGCATCAATTAACTCTAATGTCACCTAGATACTCCAATGTCACCACAAGTATCCATGAGTTCATTATATGATACACATTAAACTATTTCAGATTCATAATACTCAATCCAACACAAAGAACCTCAAAAAGTGCCCCAAGATTTCTACCGGAGAACATGGTATGAAAACGTGCAATCAACCCCTATGCATAGATCCCCAAGGTCACCGTAATCCGCAAGTTGACGCCATAACATATATCAAGTGAATCACTTGAATACCCTAATGTCACTACTGGTATCTGCATGCAAGACATACCTCAAGTGCTCTCAAATCCATAAAAGTATTAAATCAGGTAATAATAAAATCTCAAAGGGAAAACTCAATTCATCACAACATGATTGAGAGGGGAAAACACCATATGATCCAACTATATTAACAAAGCCTGTGATACATCAAGATCATTCCATCTGAAGAACATGAGAGAGAGAGAGATTGAACATATAGCTACTAGTATAAACCGCCAGCCTCGAGGGTGTACTACTCCCTCCTCATCATGGAGACCATAGGCATGATGAAGATGGCCTCCGATGATGATTTCCCCCTCCGACAGGGTACCGAGACAGGGTCTAGATTGGTCTTTGTGGCTACAGAGGTTTGCGGTAGTGGAACTTCTGATCTAGGGTTATTTATGATGGTTTCTGTATTTATAGGATTTTTTGGCATTGGTTTCACGCGAAGATGGGCCACGAGTGGACCACGATACACCAGCGCACGCCGGAGGGGGCTAGCGCGTGGTTGTGGGTTGTGCCCACATCATGGCTCTTCTGGCCCTCTCATGAAGCTTCTAGCACCTCTTTTGTTCCAAAAAACCCATCAAAAAGGTTCGTTGCATTTGAAGAATTTTTATTTATGCACAAAAACAACACCACGGTAGTTCTGCTGAAAACAGCGTTAGTCCGGGTTAGTTCTAAATAAATCACGTAAAGTGCATGAAAACGATATAATAGTATTGTAAACATAGGTGAATAAAGCATGAATACTTCATAAATTATCGATACGTTGGAGACGTATTAGTGTTTAGTGACTGCACACAAGGAAGCAAGCACTTGCACCCAACACGAGCAAGAGGGTTGTCAATCCCCTTGGGCTCGTTACTTGCAAGAAAATGAAGTGTGTAGATGATAGTTGATAATTATAGATGAAAAATAAATAGAAAACAAATAAATGGCAGCAAGGTAATGAAAGATTTTGTAAATATATAAGTGGATAGGCCCGAGGGCAATAGTTTTCCCTAGTGGCATCTCTCATGTACTAGGAGTACCGTGGGTAAACAAATTACTGTTGGACAATTGATATAAAAGCATATGGTTATGCAATTTTTGTTCATGGCAATGATCATTACATATAGGCATCACGTCCTTAGGCAAGTAGACCGACTCTTGCCTGCATCTACTACTATTACTCCACCCATCAACCGCTATCCATCATGCATCTAGAGTAATAAGTAAAACAGAGTCATGCTTGGAGAACATTAACATGATGTAGACAAAGTAAATCCAATTAATATGAATGAACTCAACCGTTTTATCCTTAGTGGCAACAATACAAAGACGTTTCTTGTCCCTTTATGTCAGGCGGATATAGAGCATCGCCAGATTGAACCCACTACAACGCACTTCTCCCACTGAAGAAATATCATTCTAATTGGCCACACTATTTCAATAGATCGGAGAGAATTACGAAGCTATCATATAATCATGCATATGTAAAGAAGAACCAAAAAAGAACTCATTATAATTTGAGGAACAATCTGAACATTAACCCACAATTCATCGGATCCCAACAAACGCACCGCACAAAGTGATTACATCGAATAGCTCACCACGAAGATGCGGTGAACTTTGTACTAAAGATCAAGAGAGAGAGAGAGCGATCTAGATACTACCGACAAACACGTAGGTCTGTGGTAGACTACTCACACATCACCATGGGAGCATCAAGGTTGATGTAGAGGCCCTCCGTGATCGACCCCCCTCTGGCAGGGCACCGGAACAGGGTTCCAGATGGGCACATGACAATACAGAGACTTGCCACAATAGAATTTACATGCCACATAGGGACGTCGGGAGACGCGTGGCGGGGGGGGGGGGTAGCACACAACAGGGCGCGACCACCCCTTGGGTGCGCCCTAATGTGCGTAGCCTCCGGTATCCTCCCAAAGCTTCCAGTTCTTCTTTTGGTCTAAAAGAAATCATCAAAAAGTTTCGTGGCAATTGGACTTCGTTTGGTACTATAAACTTGAATAGCCAAAAACCACAGAAAACAACAACTGGCACTTGGTAAATAGGTAAATGCTCAAAAAATTATATGAATTGGCAAATAAATGCCCAAAAAGTATCCTAGAATGATAATATTATAGCATGAAACAATCAAAAATTATAGATACATTGGAGAGATATCAATGTTGACGGTAGTGAAATTGTTGGTGTAGATCGTCGTCATGATGGTTCCCTCGATGGCACTCCGGTGCCATCGATAGGGAGAGCATTGGTGCAATAATTTGCCTCCTTATGTTTTGGACTTTGTTGACATAAAGAGTTGAGGATTGATGTGTTTTCTAGTGCACACAAAGTAAAATGTCCTTGAAGTCTCGAGGAGTTTGGTCAAACTATGAAGATAATCTCCTACGTTGCAGCGAGACTTATCACTAAAGATTATGCTGACAAGAGTGACCCATAAAAATTACCGACTCTAAGCAATTGTTTCGGTGTTTGTGTGAAGGATTTGAATGGAATCAATAAGATGAAGATGAAGTGAAGACGCAACATTCTTTTCATTGTTCTTCTTCTCTTTCATTTAGTCATAGGACCATCGTACTACTAAGAGGGGTATAGTGTTTGAAAACTTCGATTCACTCATGCTAAATCCAATCATGTGTGAGTTGGAGAGAAATCTCTTTGTGCTCCGAGCAAATACTCGCAGCAAGAGTATGTGTTCTTTTTTTCTTTGAGAGACTTGTCTCGGACCGAGAAGTTAGCATTACTTGTTCCTCAGGTAATGTTGTCGTTGCTCTTAAAATCTAACCGTGGAGAACGTGTTGGTTGGCCATTAGCTGTACCTCGTGTCCTAGATGGTCATTTACCACCAGGGAATGCCCAGTTTATAAATATCCACCCTGCATCGACTTTGTTTGATAGCTTCTTCATTTGATTCCGAAATGTTTTTGAGAAACTCTCTCTCCTGAGCGATTTGAGTTTAAAATCTACCGAGAGAAAACCCTAAAGCCAAAAAATAGATAGTGGTTTAGCATCACTCGAATCTAAGTCTAGTACGCTCCACCTATTACTCTTGAGAGCCGCCAACCCTCTAGACGGTTAGGTGTCAAAATCTTCAGAAACCCAGAGTAATTGTGGTTGTCGAAGAAGTATGTAAAGGTTCGTAGATCGCCTCAAGTATCTACCATGAGTAACCAACATTGGTTGAAGAACCAATTGTCAAGGAGAATACTGTGGAGAGAGTTTATCTTCGGTGTTAAATCATAACCCCTCCAAATAGACGTAGTCCTTTTGGAGAAGGGCAAACTGGTCTATCAAATGCCTTGTCGCCATAGAGTACCCACGGTGATTCTTATCGCATCTATCATTCCCTGCGGTGTTCTATGAAGCATATAAAAAATGTGATTTTCTTCGATGCATGAGCTGTAGTATCTTTTTGTACTCTAATTGTTACTTGATAACCCACAAGTATTGGGGATCACGACAGTCTCCGCGGGTAATATTTCACCCTTATTTATTGGTTTGACACAAAGGGGAGCCAAAGAATATTTATTGGCCTTAGCAGTTGAGTTGCCAATTCAACCACACATGGAATATCTCTCTAGAGCAAGGTTTTTAGTAGCACGACAAATGATAGTAGTAACAGTAATAGTAGTAGTGACAATAGTAATTTTGTAGGAGTTGTGACAGGAGCAACATCAATAGTAACTTAGAAATATTAAGTATATGTAAAGCATAGGCACGTGGATTGGTGATGGATAATGATTTAGATGACATCAATCATGTAACAGTTACACACTAGGGCGACACAGAACTAGCTCCAATTCATCAATGTAATGTAGGCATGTATTCCGTATATAGCCATACATGCTTGCGATAAGAACTTGTATGACATCTTTTGTCCTACCCTCTCTTGGCAGCTGGGTCCTAATGGAAACTAAGGGATGTTAAGGCCTCCTTTTAATAGAGAACGGGAACAAAGCATTAACACATGGTGAATACATGAAGTCCTCAAACTACGGCAATCACCAGAAATAATCCCAATTGTTGTCACCTTGGGCTATGCGGATCAAGACACGTGATAGGCGCATACAACTTGCAAGATCGGATCCAAATCACTCTTATAATCATGAAAACATAATAGGTTCGGATATGAAATCATGGCACTTGGGCCCTAGTGATAAGCATTAAGCATAGCAAAGTAATAGCAACATCAATCTCAGAACGTAGTGGATACTAAAGATCAAGCCCTATCAACTTAACTCGATTACATGATCAATCCCATCCAATTCCATCATCGTGGAATTACTCACTCACGGAGGTGAGCATCATGGAATCATCAATGGAGAATGATTGGTGATGACAACAACGACGAATCCTCCTCTCCGGAGCCCCAAACGGACTCCAGATCAGCCCTCCCGAGGAAGAACAGTAGGTGGCGGTGGCTCTATCTCGTAAAATGCAATGAAATATTCTCTCTGATTTTTTCTCCAAAGATGTGAATTTATTGGAGTGGAATTAGGGTCGAGGGAGCCACGTGGACACCACAAGCCAACAGGGCGGGCCATAGGGTGGGTGCACCCTGTTGCCTTGTGGCTCACACGCAACCCCCTCCAATGGTTCTTCGCTCCATAATTCATTATCTATTCCAAAAATAATTCACAAAAAGTTTCTTCCAATTCCTGGAACTTTTATTTCTGCACAAAAATAACACCAAGGTAGTCCTGCTGAAAACAACGTCAGTCTGGGTTAGTTGCATTCAAATCATGCAAATTAGAGTCCAAAACTAGAGCAAAAGTGTTTGGAAAATTAGATACGTTTGATCCGTATCATTACTCGAGGTAGTTTAGTTTTTATTCGTTCCACTGCTCAGTTTCGAGAGTTTTAAGTTTTTGGAAGAAAATTTGAACTCCCATTCACCCCCTCTGGTAGACATACATCGTTCCTACAATTGGTATCAGAGCAAGGTACTCCTTGACTCTGCTCATTTTGGTCTAACAACCTTGGAGTTTAAGTATGTCTTCAGTAAGCTACAAGCCGTACGTCAAGATCCCATATTCAATGGGACATACTATCCCTTCCGGAAGTAGAACATGAAGATTCATCTTTCAGCCATTGGTGATGATATGTGGAATATGGTGCTAAATTTCTTCGCTATCGAAGTACCTCCGGTCCCCACAGATGGATGCTCAAGCCAAAGATGCAATTGATGGCCATCTCTCTTGGGCTCAATTTCTTCGCTATCGTTAGTGTGAAACTATGAAGGAACTATGATATATCCTCGAGAATATCAATGAAGGAGTTTCAACTCATAAAGAAGCTCACATTGACACACTTCGCACAAAATCCAACCGATTCGATAGAGTAGAAAATCAAAGTTTTCAACAAACCTTCGATCACCTAACTGACATCAGAAATGAGTTGCAAGGTCTCGATGCAAAACATATCACCGGTCAGTTGTTAATAAACTGCTCCAATCTTTGGATAGCTAATTCGATACCTTCGTTCCATTGATTTGTGAAAGGGTCAACATCAAAGTTCTCTACTCTTTTGATATCATGGAAAGGCTGAACACCCATGAGGAACAACAAGAAGAAAATAGAGATCTCTATGGTTCCGCTAATTGGAAGAGTCACGCTCTCAAGGATGCTCGTGAATCCTCCTCAGAAGACAATGTTGAAGAAGATTGAGATGACCCATAACGAATTAGCAAGGATCTCGCACTAATCACAATAATTTCTATCGCTTCCAAAAGAAAAACCAGTTTCAGAAGTAAGGACCAAGCAGATTTTGCAACTCCAAGTCTTCTAAACTGACTGGAGACTACATATGTGACGATAGGGGGGGGGGTCCATCCCACATGACATGGAAAACCCATCGGTGATGGTGGCCAATGAACACAAACGTTTGGCAAAACTAAGCGTATGGGATGTCCGCATCTATCACAAATGAGGGTCACCGGGCAATCGTTTGACATATGGTGTATTTCTCATACGATTCATCCTTGCAACTCGTGTGAGATCACACTAACATCGCACGCGCTATTCTGTGGTGCGTCGTTTACGATGTGCACCGAATCGTAAACAGTTCATGATTATAAAGCGTGTATTATAAGGGGGCTATCACACAAATTTAGTTCCACAATGACCGTTTGTGATATGATATAAGAGCGCATAAATTTATCATTATAAAACCGCATGCTAAGGTTGAATATATCCCACATGCGGCGTTTTTGATAAACGTTTGTGATTTATAAAATGTCCCAAACATGTGATCCATACTTCCCAAACGTGTCATCCAGACTAGTTGTGTCGGATGAAGACCTATCGCACGCATTCTTCTTTGACCAATGATTACGATGGGCATGATATCATGCATAGTTCAAAATACGAAATCGCGTGTCATAAGGAGACTAGCACAAACGCTCATGTTGTTAATCTCACACTTCTTTCTCGTCTGACCGTGTGTGAAGAGGGTACTCATCGCACACGCCGCAAATGGAGAAACGTGTGTGATGTTTAAGATGATCGCAGACGTTTTGCTTTCTCAAACTGTGTTCTTTGTAATGGCGTGCAGAGCATGATTTGCCCCTAATTAAATACCTTTAGTCATAATTCACATAATTTAAATTTGAAAGTAGGAATTCATGTATTTCATATGAATCATGTTTAAATGTAGGTTTAAGAACAAATGCATAATTCGATTCACATGTACATATACTCAAGAACTACATAAGCATCAATTCTAAAAAAAATGGAAAACTACGGAAGAGAAAAATAAAGAATGATGGAAGCACAGTTGTATTAAAGACGGCAAAGAGAGAGCCGAAAGACATTCTGGTTGCTAGAGAAGGTGAAGTGGGATGCCCATATTGTGCCCTCCTCCATGCCTAACGCATGAACAACTCTAGGCCAGCCCCTAGTGATGGCCGCCCGCCCATCCTTGACTTTCTTCATTATGACTTCTCGATGCTCATTGTAGTCTTGATAATATATTTTAACCTTCATTGCATGTCTAGCAATCATGTACTTTGCGAGGTAATCTTGAGTAAATGCTTTGGGAACCACTGCAAAACAAAAAGATCCAGACATTGTTGTGTGACAACTCATTATGGGCAATACTAATTGCCTACAGAGTTCGTAGTTACCATCCTATAGCTCACCGTTGTGTTGGGTCGAGCGTAAACAAATAGTCTAATTGGAATTGTTCATATCTTTTCCCTAACAATCATTTTCAGTTTCCTCACTTGATGCTGGTTCGTGAATATTTCATTGCCCCACACGCAAAAAGGGTCCAGGAATGGATCTTTACCTAAGACATATGTAATAAAAGCAAGAAGCCGGTATAGAAGCTAAAACACAGTTGTAGAATGGTGTAATATATTACTCCAACAGTTCCACAATGTGTTGCGTATAAACATTTTGAGAACTCAACATTTACTTACTTTGACCAAGTTTGTAGACAAAACATTTACATCTAGAATTGCAATTCCATTTCATTAGATAGATCACAAAATTTCATATTGTATACATTTTAGATGGTATATGTATATGATGGAACGGATGGAGATACATTAAAATTTTGACCATCACACGGAAGGTAGTAATTTTACTCAAGAACTACATCCTTCGGGCATAAAGCCTCTATTGCCCGTGCACCGTCCATAACAGCGGAAAACTACAGCTCGGGGCGCATATGCCCTTTCCAGGGCGGCGGAGGACCGGTAGCCATTTTGATGGGCTACAACCTTGGCCAATGCACTATTGTATTCGCAAACTCTATCCGATTACCGTTGGTGCAGGCAGAGCGAGTCAGGACGTCAACTCGGGGCATGGCAGCAACCAGCCTTTGCACCAAGCCGAAGTAGCTACCCAACATCACCTCTATAGGCCATAGCCGAATACAGAGATCCTTCATGGACGGCTCGGCTATGTGGTGAACTCCATTAGCTGTTTTAGCTGCTCGAAGACAAGGAATGGATGCCTAGGGGCGTGAAACTGCTCCCAGAACAGCCATTGATCAGCACCCTCTTCTTGGGAGGTATAATTTTATGCCGCATCCGCCACACTCTTGGGTAAGTCTACAAACACGCCTGGAGAATGCTACACTCGAGTGAGCAACAAAACCCTTTTCTACCAATGTGGCATTGCAGTAAGTATCACTAACCACTCGCAATCTGCTTTATTTGGTGGAGTTCCTTCTCATGGCGCTGCACCTCCATGCCTACCTCCTGGAGGATTGCAGAATTCAAGGACATCTCGATATCTTGCTCCTTGTTCTTCTGCTCAAGGACCTCACACTTAGAGATGGTGTCCTTGAGCTCTTGTTGCACTTCCGCAACCCCGGTCTCATGCTTGTTACTTTCGAATTTTGCCGATAACATGTCGGCAGCCGCTTGTTCAGCATCCGCCTTATGTTCAGTGGTCTCCTGCCTCTGCTTCGACAGCTCGGTCTTCAGATTCTCGATCTCTATGGCCACGGCTGCATTGGGCATTAACATATTCATTAGGATACAACCATAAAAATTCCTCTCTTATATGAGGAAAATAACAACCTCAGTCGAGTTCGGACTTACCTTGTGCATCATTAAACTGTTTGCTAAGGCGGCCGAGCTCGTCTTTGTAGATTTTCAGCTTTCGATTCATCTTTGCCAACTCCACAACACTGAGGGCTACGGTCAGTAGCGCAGCCTATTGTCACGCCGAAGATGCGGTCCTATCCTTATTTCGGCACGAGGGCCTCGACAGGGATAGAAGCGCATCTCGATGGGTTCGCAAGAATGGATATCATTACAAGTACATGTACAGAAGAGATGAGTATATGGAATTGGCTTACACTTGCCACAAGCTACATCAGAGTCACATCAATACAATAACATACTCAAACATCATACATAAGAGCAGGGTCCGACTACAGACGAAATCAAACGATAAAATGACATCCACCCTTGCTATCCCAGGCTGCCGCCTGGAACCCATCCAAGATTGAAGAAGAAGAATAAGAAGAACTCCAAGTCAAATCAAGCAACACGCTCATGTCAAATCATCGCATTACCTGTACCTGCAACTGTTGTTGTAGTAATCTGTGAGCCACAGGGACTCAACAATCCCATTTCCAAGGGTATCAAGACTATTAAAGCTTAATAGGTAAGGCAAGGTTAAGTGGTGAGGCTGCAGCAAGCGACTAAGCATTTATATGAGTGGCTAACTTACGAGTACAGAAAATAAAGTATGGTGGTCTACGCATAACAACGTGAACTAGTAATGATCACTAACTAATCCTGAACACCTACTTGTGTCAATCATAACCCCACCGTGTTCTCTTCCGGATAAGAACTCACGAAAAGAGACAGTCACGGTTACACACACAATTGGTGTATTTTATTAGAGTTTACTTCAAGTTTGCTATGACCGGGTGTTAAACAAAGTATCCAAGTTTGCCACATAACCGCGGCCACGGCTTCTCGAAAAGATTTAACCCTGCAGGGGTGCTCCAACTCATCCATCACAAATTAACCACACGCAGTGGGAATAACCTCAACCACCGATCGCGTGATCATCCTAGGCAATTCCATCCAACACCTCGAGATAGCCCGAAGAATAATCGGAATTCCTCACTCAAGACGTTCGAGAAAGGTAAAACAAATCCAACAAGAGATCAGTAATTCCCATTGCGCTGAGACTTCAACACGATTCGTTTCCGGATATAAGCTTCCTTGCGCCCGAAGTAGAGCTCCAACCGACTTACGAGGTTACCACAACCCACCACGGTGCGCCTGGGCCCTGGGTCGTGCCCTGGTATCTTATGGTGGTTGTGGGCCTCCTTTTGTGTTGATTCCACCTCCCAAAAAGATACAAATATTCCAAATAATTCTTCATAAATTTTTATCACGCTTGTAGTTCCTTTGATATGGATATTATTCTGCAAAAAAAAACATGCAACAAACATGAACTGTCACCGGGCACTGGATCAACCAGATGATTCTCCACGTGTTGCGTCAGGAATCTCTTCTTACCTACATAGTTAAAAATGACGTAATTCAATTTACATAGAAACTTTGAATTAGTTAGCAATTAGTATTTCAAGGAAGGATTTATGAAGAGTTAATTTCAAGTATCTGACGAAAATAAGCTCAACAGAACTTGCTAGATATATGTTCTTTACTTGTATTCACAAAAGGGCAAACAATGATGGGTTCAAAATAAAAATTGACCAATAACGCAAAAAATGGTTTGACAAAATTTGGGTCCTTTCCACGTGAAAAAAGCTCTTGTTCATTGATCAACAATTTTGTAGAGGAACATGATTTTATTCTTCACCAGGCCACATCATAGAAATGTCCCTTTGCAAAAAAGAAAAGAAAAAAAAGTTGAACATATAGTGGCAGCAATCAACTTAACCTAGTTGGGAATGGAAACAATAGATCTTAATTTCAATGGTTTTTTTATTTGATCTGTCCACATTTGCTTTTTCAAAAGATAAAATCCATCACTGCTTATCATTTTAGGTTTCATTTGAAGCTAAAAATCCATTTTACGTGGTTCTCACGTTGGATCTTGAACGATGAACCATGCGACCAAGGGCACAAGCAATGCTCCAAGAACAGCTGCTATATAGACCCAAAAAATGAGTAGATGTGATAGGTGTATTAAATGTGCTTGAAAATAAATAATCCTAACTAGATCGTGATAACAAAAATACACCGACTACACGAGAGTACACACTTACAACAAATGAGCGCTTGCTCGCCATAAAGTAAGTTACTAAGAAGATACCTTAGGATATTCAAGTACCAGTACATATGGTGTCAGGAGGTATACAAAGCATACATGAAGAAAGATATATGTACATATAGGCACGGCCACCAGGGGCACCAGATCTCTTCCTACCATTGGCCGAACCGCAGCTCGAGAGCGCTGACAAAGGCGAGTCTGATCAGGCCTCAATACAGATTGGGGTTGTGCAGCTACAGCAAAGCTCATCTCTGCTCGCTTCAAAGTATTGCATAAAGTGGTTGTGCAGGAGGCCTCCTACCCACCCTCCGGCAGCCATAGACGCAACCCAATTGGGTCATGCATGGCCATCCCGAAGCATCTCCGGCTCTCCAAGCAGCTGAGATTTTGGGGTTTGATAGACATCATCTCCTATGTGATGGAGTAACATAATTGAAGATAGAAAGATGCATATGGTCCTGCAATGTAAATTGGAAAATTCAGAGATGAGAGTTTGTATACCAATGAGAGTACGTAAAAAGCAACCAAGAAGCGGCAGTCCTTGTGGGCGAAATTGGGAGCATCTTTCGAGTTGAAGCACAATAATCTAAAAAAAAATTCAAAGCTCATGGATAAGAGAAAGCAAGGAAACCTCCTTATCCAAATAAAAGAAGGGAAACGTTGGAATTGGAAGCTGCTACATATACCAGAGTGTACGCAAGTGGCAGAGACTACTACGTGAATATAAGGAGGCCTCAGATAATTGCAGTATGGACATGGTTCTGCCTATGAATTGGCAGCGACGGGCGATGTACATAGGCGTACCCGACCTCAGTGGGCTATGCGGCTCGTGATTCAATTTAAGGAGATTGATGAGTTAGAATCTGAAATGGAGGGAATACAGAGCAACAGATGTATTGAATCGTACGTGCAGTTGCTTCATGTACACACTTGGCTGCTTGTTAAATGCCATAACAAAAGACCAATTAGGGGAAATGAGCTGGTGGGTGTGGTGATATGAAGCAATGTGGCCATCGGGGTTTGAGGCCGGAAAAGAAACAAACGGGAGGTCCGGTCTTCTGTTGATTGCCTAGGACTGGTAACTGAACGCATGATGTGGCATGCATGTACTATAAGTGTTTGTGTGGCATGTGTGGGACATATGTGATGAGGTGGATAGGCTGCATGTTGAGATAAATATCTTAGTGGGGATGAACTTCTTAGGTATATAGGATATGTTAGTCCAATAAATCATATAAAATGTTGCCAAAAATATGTGAAAGTTGTATAATATTGACATAAAACAATCAAAAATTATATATACGACGGAGACATATCAGCATCCCCAAGCTTATCCTGCTCGTCCTCAAGTAGGTAAACGATAAAAAGATAATTTTTGATGTGGAATGCTACCTAGCATAATCTTGATAATATATATAATCATGGCATGAATATTAATACATGAGTGATTCAAAGCAATAGTCTATAATTTGACATAAAGACATTAATACTCAGGCATCCCAACAAACAATCTTGTCTTTCAAAATATGCTAAAGAACGCTATCCCTACAAAATCATATAACCTTGTCATGTCGTGTCTTCTTAACACAAAGTATAAATCCACAAAGTATAAATCATGTACTACCCCAATGTCAGCCAAGCAATTGGTTCATACTTTTTAATGTGCCTCAACATTTTCAACTCTCCTGCAATACATGAGCACAATCCATGGATATAGCACTATGGGTGGAATAGAATGCGGTGGTAGACATTAATATAGAGAAGACAAAAAGGAAGATAGTCTCACATCGAAGTGGCTAATCCATGGGCTATGGAGATGCCCATCAATTGATATCAATGCGATGAGTAGGGATTGCCACGCAACGGATGCACTAAGAGCTATAAGTGTATGAAAGCTCAATATGAAAACTAAGTGGGTGTGCACCTAACTCTATAATGAAAAAATCCCACTAGTATATGAAAGTGAAAACATAGGAGCCTCTCTATAAAAACATGGTGCTACTTTGAAGCACAAGTGTGGAATTAGCATGCCCCTTCTCTCTTTGTCTCTCATTTTTTTTAATTTTTTCCCTTTCTTTTCCTTTTGTTGTCCGGAGTCTCATCTCGACTTGTGGGGGAAGCATAGTTTCCATCATCCTTTCCTCATTGGGACATGCTCTAATAATGAATAATGATGATCATCACACTTCTATTTATTTACAACTAAATATTACAACTCGATAGTAGAACAAAGTATGACTCTGTATTCATGCCTCTAGCAGTGTACTAGGATGTGCAATGATCTAGCATGGCAAAGATATCAAAAAAGGACAAGCCATGGAAACATCATGCTACCTATCTTACGATCATGTAAAACAATATTAAAATGAACGCTCAAGTCATCAAAATGGAAGCGGTGGAAGTTGCATGGCATTATATCTCAGAATGGCTATGAAAATGCCAAAATAGATAGGTATGGTGGCTGTTTTGAGGAAGATATAATAAGGCTTATGTGTGATAGTGAGTGTCATATTATGGGGTTTGGATGCACCGGCGAAGTTTTCACCGACTCTCGCGGTGAGAAAGGGCAATGCATGATACCGTAGAGGCTAGAAAATTGGGGAAAGGTAAGAGTGCGTATAATCCATGGACTCACATTAGTCATAAAGAACTCACATACTTATTGCAAAAGTTTATTAGCCCTAGAAGCAAAGTATTACTAGGCATGCTCCTAGGGGGGAGGTTGGTAGGAGTTAACCATTGCACGCCCCTAAACTTCACATAAAGATAGAAAATCAAGGGTAAATTGTGCTCCAACTTCCTGGCATAATAGGAGACTATACGTGCATGCTTTGGGAATCATGAACGTTAACACCGATATCTTACTAAACACGATCATATACTAGTACCTCCCACATATTATCATCTCTATATCGCAAAAATATTGCAAGGAATCGAACATATCATATTCAGTGATCCATACATTTTATGTAGGATTTTATGACTAACCATTTGAATGGCCAATTCCCCTTGACTCTCTAAATAGATATAAGTGAAGTGACGTGGCTTGAGACTGCGTCGGTATTTCCCCAAAGAGGAAGCGATGATGCAACACATCGATGGTAAGTATTTCCCCCAGTTATGAAACCAAGGCTTCAATCCGTAGAGGAAGATCAGGCAACCACGTAAACATCACCTGCACACAAACAACAAATACTTGCAACCCGACGCGAAAGAGAGGTTGTCACGTTCTCTACGGTAATAAGGTAGATAAGGTAATGATAGAGAGGAGAGATATCTCTCTCAAGAACACAAAATAAAAAGAGTAAATATGCAGAAATATTTTTTTGGTTTTTGGTTTTGTATATCTGAAACAAAGAATGGAAAAACTTAGATCGAAAAGCAATATCATGGAAAAGTAGACCCTGGGGCCGTAGGGTTCACTAGTGGCTTCTCTCATGAGTATAGAGCATGGTGGGTGAACAAATTACTATTGGGAAATTGATATAAAATTTAATAGTCATGATGGTATCCAAGGCAATGATCATTATATAAGCATGACGTCCAACATAAGTAGATCGACTCCTGCCTGCATCTACCACTATTAGTCCACACATCGACCGCTATCCAGCATGCATCTAGTGTATTAAGTTCATGGAAAAACAAAGTAATGCAATAAGAACGATGACATGATGTAGATAAGATCTATTCATGTAGGAATATAACCCATCTTGTTATCCTTAATGGCAATGATACATGCGTGTCTTGCTGCCCTTTTTTTCACTAGGAAAGAACACCGCAAGATCGAACCCATCACAAAGCACCTCTTCCCATGGCAAGAAAAATCGATCTAGTGGCCTAACTAAACCAAAGATTCGAAGAAGAAATACGAGGCTATAAGCAATCCTGCATATAAGAGATCAAAGAAGACTCAAATAATATTCATGGATAGAAAATGACCATGAACTCAAAATTCATCGGATCCCAACAAACACACTGCAAAATTTTACATCAAATTGATCTCCAAGATACCATTGTATTGAGAATCATAAGAGAGAGAGTGAGTGTGTGTGAGAGAGAGAGGAAGCCATCTAGCTACTGCCAACGGACCTGTAGGTCTATGGTGGACTACTCACGCATCATCGGAGAGGCACCTATGAGGAAGATGACCCCCCCCCCCCGTGATGGTGTTTACATTGGATCTCGAGGTTCTGGAACTTGTGGCGGCTAGAATTGTGTTTCGTCGACTCCCCTAGGATTTTTGGAATATTTGGGAATTTATAGGCATGAGAGGCGGTGGAGAGGGGCCCCGAGGAGGGCACAACCTACCAGGGCACGGACAGCCCCCTATCGCGGCCTAGTGGGTTGTGGTCCATTGGGTGTCTTCTCGTCAAGAAAAAAATCTCCAAAAAGTTTTGTCCCGATTGGACTCCGTTTGATATTGATTTTCTGTGAAGTAAATAACTAGCAAAAACAGTGCTACCTCTTGAGCATGAGTTGGTTTTCCCTTAAAGAGGAAAGGGTGATGCAGCGAAGTAGATACATATTTCCCTCACTTGTTGAGAACCAAGGTATCAATCAAGTAAGAGGAACAAGCAAGTCACCAATGGATGTACCTACACAAATAATCAAACTCTTGCACCCAACGCTATAAAGGGGTTGTCAATCCCTTCACGGTTATTTGCAAGGATTAGATCTGATAGAGATAGATGTAAAAGATTGCGGAAAGTAAAAGGTAAATAAATCGAATAAAGGTATTTTTTTGGTATTTTTGGTTTATAGATCTGAAAATGTAATATGGAAAGTAGACCCCGGGGCCATAGGTTTCACTAGAGGCTTCTCTCTTGAAGGAAAGTATCACAGTGGGTGAACAAATTACTATCGTGCAATTGATAGAAAAGCGAATAATTATGAAGATATCCAAGGCAATGATTATGCATATAGGCATCACATCCGTGTCAAGTAGAGCGAAACGATTCTGCATCTACTACTATTACTCCACACATCGATCGACTCCTGCCTGCATCTAGAGTATTAAGTTCATGAAGAATAGAGTAACACATTAGGTAAGATGACATGATGTAAAGGGATAAACTCAAGCAATATGATGAAAACCCCATATTGTTAACCTTGATGGCAACAATACAATACGTGCCTCGCTACGCCTACTATGTCACTGGGTGAGGACACCACAAGATTGAACCCAAAAGTAAGCACTTCTCCCATTGCAAGAATTACCAGTCTAGTTGGCCAAACCAAACCAATAACTCGAAGATACTTATAAAGATATGAAATTATGCATATAAGAATTCAGAAAATACTCAAATAATATTCATGGATAATCTGAACGTAAACCCACAATTCATCGGATCTCGACAAACACACCGCAAAAGAGTATTACATCGGGTAGATCTCCATGAAGATCATGAAGAACATGGTATTGAAGCACAAAGAGAGAGAAGAAGCCATCAAGCTACTAGCTATGGACCCGTAGGTCTGTGGTGGACTACTCACGCATCATCGGACGGGCAATGGAGTTTATATAGATGCCCTCCATCATCGGATCCCCCAGGCAGATTACCAGAAAAAGGCACCAAGATTGGATCTCTTGAGAATGGAGGCTTCTGTCTGTGGAAAAGTATTTGCATGGCTCTTTTTGGTATAGGGGGAATATTTGGGTATTTATAGGTGGAAGATTAGGGCTGGGAGACCTGCAAGGAGGTGGCAAGCCTGCCAGGTGCGGCCAGGGGGGTGGCCGTGCCCTTGGCTTGTGACCTCCTGGCAGAGTCCCTGCCTTGCACTCCCAGCCTAGTAGATCTCTTTTGTTCCAGAAAAAATCATTCCGAAGATTTTCTTCCGTTTGGACTCCGTTTAACATTCCATATCCCCAATACTCAAAAACAAGGAAATAAAAAAATAGAAACTGGCACTAGGCTCTAGATTAATAGGTTAGTACCATTTTTTTTATAAAATAGCATATTAATGCATATAAAACATCCAAAATAGATAATATAATAGCATGGCATCATCAAAAATTATAGATACGTTGGAGACGTATCAGCATCCCCAAGCTTAATTCCTGCTCATCCTCAAGTAGGTAAATGATAAAATAGAATTTTTGATGTGTAGTGCTACCTAACATATTTATCCATGTAATATTCTTTATTGTGGCATGAATATTCAGATCGTAATATTCAAAACAAAAGTTTAATATTGACATAAAAACAATAATACTTCAAGCATATTAACAAGGCAATCGTGTCCTTTTGAAATAACATGGCCTAAGAAAGTCATCCCTACAAAATAATATGGTTTGGCTATGCTCCATCTTCCCCATACAAAGTGTTTAAATCATGCACAACCCCGATGAAAAGCCAAGCAATTGTTTCACACTTTTTATGTTCTCAAACCTTTTCAACTCTCATGCAATACATGAGCGTGAGCCATGGATATAACACTATGGGTGGAATAGAAATATGGTGGAGGTTAGCAAGAAAAGGAGAAGATAGTCTCACATCTACTAGGCGTATCAACAGACTATGGAGATGCCCATCAATAGATATCAATGTGAGTGAGTAGGGATTGCCATGCAACGGGTGCACTAGAGCTATAAGTGTATGAGAGCTCAAAAAAATAAACTAAATGGGTGTGCACTAACACGGAAACTTCCACTAGTTATATGAAAGTGACAAAATAGGAGACTCTGTATCATGAAGACCAAGGTGCTAATTTCAAGCACAAGTGTGGAAAAAGATAGTAGCATTGTCCCTTCTCTCTTTCTCTCATTTTTTAAATTTTGGTGGGCATCCAAGACCTTTTTTTATTTGGGCATCGATGGCCTCTTTTATTTTTAGTAAAGTCTGGAATCTCATCCCAACTTGTGAGGGAATCATAGCTCCCATCATCATTTTCTCTCACGGGACAATGCTCTAATAAGAATGATCATCACACTTTTATTTACTTACAACTCAAAAATTACAACTCGAAACCTAGAACAAAATATGACTATATTAAAAAGCAATGTGAAAGTGATGGCGCGTGTCATAATAAATGGAACAATGGAGGTTGCATGGCAATATATCTCGGAATGGCTATGGAAATGCCATAATAGGTAGGTATGGTGGCTGTTTTGAGGAAGGGAATATGGTGTCTGTTTTGAGGAAGGTGGGTTTAATGCACCGGCGAAAGTTGCACGGTACTAGAGAGGCTAGCAAAGGTGGAAGGGTGAGAGTGTGTATAATCCAGGGACTCACATTAGTCATAAAGAACTCACATACTTATTGCAAAAGTCTATTAGTTATCGAAGCAAAGTATTAGACGCATGCTCCTAGGGGAGAGGTTGGTAGGACTTAACCATCACGCGCTCCCGACGCTTACACAAAGGATGACAATCAATAAACAAATCATGCTCCGACTTCATTACATAATGGTTCACCATACATGCATGCTACGGGAATCACAAACTTCAACACAAGTATTTCTACCATTCCACAATTACTCACTAGCATGACTCTAATATCACCATCTTTATATCTCAAAACTATATTGAAGGAATCAAAGTTCTCATAGTATTCAATGCACTTTATATCAAAGTTTTTATTATATCCCTCTTGGATGCCTATTATATGAGGACTAAATTCATAACCTAAACCAATTACCATGTTGTTTAAAGACTCTCAAAATAATATAAGTGTGGTATGAGAGTTCAATAATTTCTATAAAACCAAACACCTCCGTGCTCTGAAAAGATATAAGCGAAGCACTAGAGCAAAATTGCCTATCTCAAAAGATATAAGTGAAGCACATAGAGTATTCTAATAAATTCACGATTCAGCGTGTCTCTCTCAAAAGATGTGTGCATCAAGGATGATTGTGGCAAACTAAAAAGCAAAGACTCATATCATACAAGACGCTCCAAGCAAAACACATATCATGTGGTGAATAAAAATATAGCCTCAAGTAAATTTACCGATGGATTGAAGACGAAAGAGGGGATGCCTTCCGGGGCATCCCCAAGCTTAGGCTCTTTGGCGTCCTTGAATATGACTTGGTGTGCCTTGGGTATCCCAAAGCTTAGGCTCTTGCCACTCCTTATTCCATAGTCCATCAAATCTTCACCCAAAAACTTGAAAACTTGACAACACAAAACTTAACAGAAAACTCGTGAGATCCGTTAGTATAAGAAAATAAATTACCACTTTACGTACTATTGAGAACTCATTCTTTATTTACATTTGTGTAATACCTACTGTATCCTAACATCTGCATGGTTCATACCCCCTGATACAACCCATAGATACATCAAAATAGGCAAACAACGCAAAGAAAACAGAATGTGTCAAAAACAGAACAATCTATAGCAATCTGAAAACTTTGTATACTTATGTAACTCAAACAATTATGAACAATTAGGACAGCTTGGTAAATTTATATATCAATCTTGAGTAAAAATTTCATACTCATTCTATGCTCTGAAAAATTTATAAAATTTTTGGACTGAGCGCAAAAGTTTCTGTTTTTCAGCAAGATCAAATCAACAACCACCATTGACCATCCCAAAGGTCTTAATTGGCTCAAACACTAATTAAAACACCGAAACACGATTACTAAAGAAGTAATAATATGAGAAACACTCAAAAATAGAAGAAAAAACAGAACATAAAAATAAAATTGGGTTGCCTGCCAACAAGCACTATTGTTTAACGCCCCTAGCTAGGCGAAACACAATAGATCTAGGTATTGTCATCTTTGGTATGCAATTCGTTTCCATAATCTGGATCATCACCATAAATATCATTATACAAAATGCGCATCTTATTTTTAATGGGTTCCCTGATTTTTTCTTCTAACCAATCATCATTGAATCCTACATAAACGCCCCTAGCGGTCCAATCAAATTCCTCATAGCTTTCAAGGTAAATGGTTTGGAAAATTTTAGAGTAAGGAACTCTTCTTCTGAGATTATCATGGTAAGATTGATAATCCCTAGACTCAAAGCTACGCAAGATTTCCTTTTCATGTAAGATTTCTTTAATAGGAGGGTGTTCAACATCCTTTTTATAAAAAGAAACAAATTCCCTAGCTTCCTGTATGATAAAATCAAATTCATGCATAAGGATGATAGTAGCAATCTTTTTAGCCCTAGGATGATTAATTCTAGGGAGTTCACAAAACACCTCCTGCAAAGCGGGATGAATGTGCACAAATTTTCTTTCCAATTTTTCAACGAGCATGGCAACGACATCTTCATAACAATTTGTGTTAAAAAGAATAGATCTATTATTCATAGGCATTACTCCCGTACAATCAAAGAACTCTTGAATAACATTCTTACCAATGATATTGTCATCTCCCACTTGAATAGATATAACTTTATAATTAGGAGGAGTTTTAGATTCATGATCTAGAGAAAGATCCAATTTTTTTCTCAAGACAAGTATTAGCAATATCCTCAGAATTTTCAACGACAACCTTTCCAAATTAATACATGGTGACAAAGTAAGCAATCAAGCACACAAGCAAGGCAAACAAAATGGGGAACGGAAGAAGGGCGGATAAAAAGACAAATATTTTTGGTATTTTCTGAAAATCTTTTTAGAAGTGAGGGAGAGGAACGAGAGGAAAATGGCAAATAAAGTAAATGCAAGAGATAAGTTTGTGATGGGTACTTGGTAGGCTTGATGTGTATCCTCCCCGGCAACGGCGCCAGAAATCCTTCTTGCTACCTCTTGAGCATACGTTGGTTTTCCTTCAAAGAGGAAAGGGCGATGTAGTGAAGTAGATAAGCATTTCCCTCAGTTGTTGAGAACCAAGGTATCAATCCAGTAGGAGGAACAAGCAAGTCACCAATGGATGGCCCTACACAAATAATCAAACTCTTGCACCCAACGCTGTAAAGGGGTTGTCAATCCCTTCACGGTTATTTGCAAGGATTAGATATATAAAGATAGATGTAAAATATTGCGGAAAGTAAAAGGTAAATAAATTGCAGCAAGGTATTTTTGGTTTATAGATCTGAAAATATAATATGGAAAGTAGACCCGGGGGCCATAGGTTTCACTAGAGGCTTCTCTCTTGGAGGAAAGTATCACGGTGGGTGAACAAATTACTACCGAGCAATTGATAAAAAATAGAATAATTATGAAGATATCCAAGGCAATAATTATGCATATATGCATCACTTTCGTGTCAAGTAGACCAAAACGATTCTGCATCTACTACTATTACTCCACACATCGACCGACTCTTGCCTGCATCTAGAGTATTAAGTTCATGAAGAACAGAGTAACGCATTAGGTAAGATGACATGATGTAGAGGGATAAATTCAAGCAATATAATGAAAACCCCATGAGGGATCACTAGAAGAGTGTCTAGAGTGGGGGTGAATAGACTACTAGCAGGAAATTAAAACCTAACCTTTTCCCAAGTTAATTGGTTGGCAGATTTTAACAATTTTAGCAAGGCTAACAAGTCTATATACCCTACACATGCATGTCAAAAATTATAGCAGTGGAAAGTAAAGACATTGCACATGAAGTAGAGAGAACAGATATGGAGATCAAAAGCAACTGGAGACGCAAGGATTTTTCCCATGGTTCCGATAGGTGGTCCTATTGTACGTCCACGTTCATGGAGTCTTCAAACAACGAAGGGTAATGGTCGGGAGAGTCCACGGAGGGCTCTACCCACGGAGGGTTCCACGAAGAAGCAACCTTGATTATACCATGACGGCCTACGTCCACGGAGGACTAGCCTTTCTCGGGGTAGATCTTCACGATGTAGGCGATCTTCTTGCCCTTACAAACTTCTTGGTTTAACTCCACAACACGAAGTAGGAGGCTCACAAGAGACACCTAACCAATCTAGGAGGCACTACCCTCCAAAAGGTAATAGGCTCGGTAATGTCGATGAACTCCTTGCTCTTGTGCTTCAAGATGATAGACTCCTCAACACACAATCACTCTTTCATAGATATGGCTTGGTAGAAGAGATGGGATTTGTGGAAAGCAACTTGGGGGGCTAGAATTCAAGATCCGTATGATTGGAGTGGAAGATCTTGACCTCAACACAAGGGTAGGTGGTTCTCTCTCAGAAAACTGATAGGATAGGTATGGAATGGTTCTGAGTGCTTGGGATTTTCTCCCCTTACTTTGTTCTTCTCCCTCTTGTTTAGAAATATCTAACTCGAACTTTTAATATTCTTCTCTCCCGCTAAATCATATCTCCCCCTTTGCATAAGCATGTAACTCTCCCTTTAGCATGAAGCTTTGTTTCCCCCCCTTTGGCATTAATTTCCAAAAAGGTCAAAGATAGGAGTAGGTAGATGGATCATTAACAAGGAAGGGATCCTTGAGAACAAGGGTCATTGAAAGTAGGGTTCATCGAAAAGCACTGAGGGAATCATTGAATGTAACTTCTCTCCCTGTGGCAAATATTAGTCTTCTTTTCTTTGGATCTAGGGATCCCTGACTAAAGAATTTCTCCCCGAAGTGTTGTTTGTTCTTCTCCCCCTAATATTTTTTTTTGTGAGAGGGATCATTGAAGTAACAAAAAGCAGATAAGATAAGAAAAACATATCAGTGTCTCTGAGGCAGATAGATCGGTGGTACCGAGATTTTGTAGTGCGGCTTGTTTGTAATTTTGGTAGAACCGAGAAATCTAAGTCGGCGACAACGAGGCAAAAAAAGAATAAGGGACCAAGCTACTGTTTAAAATGTCAATAAGAAATATTTTCAAATGCAAAGGAAAAAGGGCATAATATAGAAAAGATTTGAGTGGTTATGAGAGATCATGCAAATAGAGAACAAACCACACAAGAATCTCATCTAGATGATGGGCGGTGACGAGGTCACCTATATTAGAGTATATTGACTTAGGAGCCAAGCAAGAATACTTGATCATAGGTCATAATATATGTTAAGCGCAAAATGGGGTTACCATTTTTCAATGAAGCAATTTAATCCCTTCGTATCATTTGAGTTGCTTTAGCTCATGACTTGGAGTAAAGCCTTTTCAAGGATATGAGAACATACATTTGAGTAATGTTGATGACATTGCTCGTGGTGAACTTGTTGAGGATGCTCAAGGTTGAAAGCACATTTGATCCCTTGGTGTTTTTGGTAATTAATAACAACATATAAGTCGTTGAACTAATGTTTCCACCAAGTATATTTTAGGAAAAGTTCAATGATAGGGATGGTCAAAGGATTGTGGAGATTGTGGAATTACCCCGAGATGCAAGGCAATAGGTTGGCCAAGCTTCAACCAAGAGGACTCTACATTTTACATTTGTGAGAAATCACTTTGAGTCCATAGGAAAGCCAATACTATTAAAAGGGGGTAAAGTTTTGATGATGAACAATATGCTCAAATGTGCACAAGTGATAGTCACCAAAACATCCACAAACTCTCCCACAAAAGTCTGTCCAAAGGCAAATATGCAAAATCGGTGCAACCAACATTCCTATCCCAGTGCCACCGATTCCAAACCCTAGACATACTTAGCCAAACCCCAACACTTCGGTGCAACTGACACTACTTTCGGTGCCACCGAGTTGGGTTGCCAAGTTTCTGTTACACAAGTTCACATTTTTGGTCCGTCTGAAAATGGTGAATCGGCGTCACCGAGTTTGGCAAATATGACCGTTGGTCACCTTGTCGGTACAACCGAGATTCATATATCAGTCCCTCTGAGATTCAAAAAATGCCACTTTTGGTCACTTCGGTACCATCGAGATTTTCACATCGGTGTCACCGAGTTGGTCATTTTGTGTGTAACGATTGGATTTTTGGGGATGCCTATATGTACCCCTCCACCACTACCTACTCAAAAATAGAAGCACTCAGAACTATTCCATAGCTATCCTACTCAGTTTTCTGAGAGAGAACCACCTACCCTTGTGTTGAGGTCAAGATCTTCCACTTCAACCATATGTGTCGGGGATATACCCCGCGATATGACCCACGAGGAAGTTATGACCCGACCGGCTGTGAGTTCCCGGATGACTCTCCGGTGAGTCCCTGATGACTCTCCGGTTAAGAGTCCCCGGATGACTCTCCGGCTGTGAGTCCCGGATGACTCTCCGGCTGTGAGTCCCTGATGACTCTCCGGCTGTGAGTCCCCGGATGACTCTCCGGTGAGTCCCTGATGACTCTCCGGTTGAGAGTCCCGGGATGATTCTCCGGTTGTGAGTCCTTGATGACTCTCCGGATGAGAGTCCCCGGATGACTCTCCGACTGTGAGTCCCTGATGAGTCTCGGGCTGTGAGTCCCTGATGACTCTCCGGTTGAGAGTCCCCGGATGATTCTCCGACTGTGAGTCCCTGATGACTCTCTGGTTGAGAGTCCCCGGATGACTCTCCGGCTGTGAGTCCCTGATGACTCTCCGGCTGTGAGTCCCCGGATGACTCTCCGGTGAGTCCCCGATGACTCTCCGGTTGAGAGTCCCCGGATGATTCTCCGGCTATGAGTCCCTGACGACTCTCCGGCTGAGAGTCCTCTGATGACTCTCCGGCTGTGAGTCCCTGATGACTCTCCGGTTGAGAGTCCCCGGATGACGCTCCGGCTGTGAGTCCCTGATGACTCTCCGGTGAGTCCTCGGATGACTCTCCGGCTGTGAGTCCCCGGATGACTCTCCGATGAGTCCCTATTGACTCTCCGGTTGAGAGTCCCCGGGTGACTCTCTGATGAGTCCCCGGATGACTCTCCGGTTGTGAGTCCCCGGATGACTCTCCGGCTGTGAGTCCCTGATGACTCTCTGGTTGAGAGTCCCCGAATGATTCTTCGGCTATGAGTCCCGGATGACTCTCCGGTTGTGAGTCCCCGGATGACTCTCCGGCTGTGAGTCCCTGATGACTCTCCCGTTGAGAGTCCCCGGATGATTCTCCGGCCGTGAGTCCCTGATGACTCTCCGGTTGAGAGTCCCCGGATGATTCTCCGGTTGTGAGTCCCTGATGACTCTCCGGTTGAGAGTCCCCAGATGATTCTCCGGCTGTGAGTCCCTGATGACTCTCCGGTTGAGAGTCCCCGGATGACTCTTTGGCTGCGAGTCCCTGATGACTCTCCGGCTGTGAGTCCCCGGATGACCCTCCGGTGAGTCCCTGATGACTCTCCGGCTGTGAGTCCATCACAAAGTAACCACACTCAGCAGGAATAACCTCAACCACGGATCTCGTGATCTTCCTAGGCAATTCCAAAGGAATCCAACACCTCGAGATAACCCAAAGAAAATCAGAGTTCCTCACTCAAGGCGTTCGAGAAAGGTAAAACAAGTCCAGCAAGGCCGCCCGGCGTGTCGACGAACCCGATAGGAGCCGCGTATCTCGTTCTCAGGACACGACCAGATGAGCGCAGCGTACAGTGGCCTGATAGAAATCTCCCGAGTTGCCCCAGGTTGGCCCCACACACGACTCTGTTTTGGACCAGCACCAGCAGCACTGGCCCCCCTGTATTATGTTAAATTAAACCACGAGGGGGCGACCCTCTATGCATTTAAAAGGTGATCAGTTTTATTATGATGGGCAAATGTAGTACCAAAGTTGGGCCTTGCCAGACAAGTTTTAATCCAACCCGAAAATCAAGGGGGTCCCCATAACAACCCCAAGAATGTTAGGAGCGCTCATTTATGGAACATAACACCGGTTCACAAGTAACAAGGGGCGGCAAGAGTGGAACAAAACACCAAGCAAAAGGCCAAGCCTTCCACCCTTTACCAAGTATATAGGTGCATTTATTTAAATAGCAGCAATATTGTGGTATAACAAAAGAATGTCCATGTTGTCACATGGAAGCATTGGCACCTGCAACTAGCAACGCTATAAGAAGGCTGAGCAAGCGGTAACATAGCCAAAGAACGTTTGCTGGGATGTGGAAGGGTTAGAGGCTTATCATGGCAATGTTGGGAGGCTTATCAAACAAGTGGTAGGTAGCGAGACATAACGATAAAAGACGAGACAACTAGCATGGCAATAATAGTAATGGTATTCAGGGAAATGTGTCATCTTGCCTGAGATCCCGCTCGGAAGAAGACTGAGTCCATGAAGAAGACGAACCAATGTAGTCGAACGAATCCTCACACTCCGAACGCTTTCGGAACTCTATCGAGAAGAAGCAATCCGAAACAAACAATCAACAGAAGATACACCACAACATATGCAAGACACGATGCACAACAATATGATGCATGTCCGTTTTAATATGCAATGCTTGACAATTCACAACAATCAAATACTACACATTAAATGAAGCTCAATATGCAACGAGTTACATATTAACGAAACTCCACATTCGAAATATTTAGTTCACTCTCGTTAGGTACACGACAATATTAAATGTTTTTAAACATGGCAAGAGGTGAAGCATAAGTAAACTAACTATCTAGGCATCTTAAATGAGGTCGGAAACAACTTATAGCATTCCCGAAATGACCCTATATGGTAATTATGAATTTGGTCCAGATCTGATCTAAACATATTTTATATTGGTTAAACAGCAGAATAAAGCATACCATGTTATTCTACACGGAATTCTAGTCGATTTATATATATAGAACATTTCAAACGGAGCTACGGTTCAAAAGATATGAGCAACACAAGATGCGGATGACATGAATGCAAATGCATGGGAAATGCAATCATAAACATATCAAATCATGAATTTAACAAGTTATTATGAAACTACATGAGATTCTAAGCAAGTTTCATATATGGAATGTCCAAAACGGAGCTACGGTTCAACGACAATCAACAAAACAAGTTTTAGTTGAATTCTGCCAAAAACAGCAACTTAGCATTTTAAACATATGAAAACAACAAGCTACAAGACTCCAAAATGTACAAACTAATCATGGGGCAATAGCATACAACATCTACTTTATTTTACCTTCACAAATCATAATCAAAACATGCATGGATCACTTGGTAGGAAGCTCACAAGATGGCTACTTAATAACAGTTTCAGACTTAGTGAAAATAGCAGTTTTAAACAGTGCAGTTTTATCACGAAGGCATATTGACAGCAGTGAAACTATAATCTACAAGTCATGAAATGGTATGAAACTTAACAGCATACTAGAGGGCAACATCAACAACAAATAACTCCATTGCACCTACCACAAAAGAGGTCTAGATCACTAGCAAATCACATAGCAAGACAGCAACAAGATATAACAGATTTCAGACTTGGAAATATTTTGGACCCTCAAAATAACAGATTTTTATAGCAAGTTGACAACAGCAAAACAACACCTAAACATGCATTTCTTTGACAAACAAAATGCCCATGGGCTAGGACACAATTCAACGAGCAAGTTTCATGTTGAAAATTAATTCATTTAACGCCCGGATTAATTCCTACGAAAAAGACAGAAGAGCATCACGGTGAAAATGTCATGCACTCAAACATGCTCAAATGACAAAACTCAATGCACCGATAAATCCTATATATTTTTCTACCCCGAAACCATATATAATATGCATATGTTCATGTGGAATTTTAATCACAATTAAATATGCGGGATTAGACCTAATCGCGGTAAAGCAGTTCAACAATGCAAAAACAAATGCAAAAATGATGGCGTCTCAGTAATTCAGAAGATTCCCGAAGATCGCTTCTAGATCATTTTCATTGTTGGCTCAACCTTTTCTTTATTCATTGTTCCAGAGTGTCTTAGTAATTCATGGTGGTGTTCTCGTCTTCATTCTGTGCTTGAAGATCGAAGGAGAGTTTTCTATTGTTGTTCGTTCTTCCAAATATTCATGGTTTCAGCTTGTGCTATCATCTCAATTGTTTTGATCATTAGTCATTTCTCCCATATCTATCTGGTGCTTTCAGAATTGTTTTCATTTCTTGATCCTCCGAAGGCCATCATTTCAGAAGATTTCTTTGTTCTCAGCTTTCAGCTTTCGTTCTCAAATTCTTCTCAATTGTTGTTCCTTCGTTCATATCTCAATTGTCCGGTGCCTTGTTCAGTTTCTATTAGGCAAGTGTTGATCCCTTCATTTTCATGTGTTCTCTTTGTTTCGAATTCCTTCCGGTGCCTTGTGAAGTTTTCTATCAGGTGGATCATGCTCTCGTTGTTCTCTTGTTATTTCATTCATTTGTATTATCCTCTTTCGTTTTGAATTCTCTCCGGTGTTCTCGTGCAAGTCATCTTCAAGATTGTGCTCTATCTCTCGTTTGATTCTTTTTTCAAGAAGAATAAGTGATGTGTGAAATCCGTTGCTTGTCATCAATGTAACTTGATGAAGGATAGTCATATCATAATTCTTATTCTTGTTCATCCAAGTGATTTCAATCCTTCTTCCGGAGTTGCTCCAACTCGTCCATCACAAAGTAACCACACTCAGCGGGAATAACCTCAACCATGGATCTCGTGATCTTCCTAGGCAATTCCAAAGGAATCCAACACCTCGAGATAACCTGAAGAAAATCAGAGTTCCTCACTCAAGACGTTCGAGAAAGGTAAAACAAGTCCAGCAAGGCCGCCCGGCGTGTCGACGAACCCGATAGGAGCCGCATATCTCGTTCTTAGGACGCAACCAGATGAGCACAGCGTACAGTGGCCTGATAGAAATCTCCCGAGTTGCCCCAAGTTGGCCCCGCACACGACTCTGTTTTGGACCAGCACAAGCAGCATTGGCCCCCCTGTATTATGTTAAATTAAACCACGAGGGGGCGACCCTCTATGCATTTAAAAGGTGATCAGTTTTATTATGATGGGCAAATGTAGTACGTCCAAGTGATCATAATTCTTATTCTTGTTCATCCAAGTGATTTCAATCCTTCTTCCGGAGTTGCTCCAACTCGTCCATCACAAAGTAACCACACTCAGCGGGAATAACCTTAACCACGGATCTCGTGATCTTCCTAGGCAATTCCAAAGGAATCCAACACCTCGAGATAACCCGAAGAAAATCTGAGTTCCTCACTCAAGACGTTCGAGAAAGGTAAAACAAGTCCAGCAAGGCCGCCCGGCATGTCGACGAACCCGATAGGAGCCGCGTATCTCGTTCTCAGGACACGACCAGATGAGCGCAGCGTACAGTGGCCTGATAGAAATCTCCCGAGTTGCCCCGGGTTGGCCCCGCACACGACTCTGTTTTGGACCAGCACCAGCAGCACTGGCCCCCCTATATTATGTTAAATTAAACCACGAGGGGACGACCCTCTATGCATTTAAAATGTAATACATTTGCCCATCATAATAAACCACGAGGGGACAAGTTGGAGCACCCCTGCAGGGTTAAATCTTTTCGAGAAGCCGTGCCCGCGATTATGTGGCAAACTTGGATACTTTGTTTAACACCCGGTCATAGCAAACTTGAAGTAAACTCTAATAAAATACACCAACCTTGTGCGTAACCGTGACTGTCTCTTATCGTGAGTTCTTATCCGTAAGAGAACACGGTGGGGTATGTTTGACGTAAGTAGGGGTTCAGGATCAGTTAGTGATCATTGATAGTTCACGTTCGTTATGCATAGACCACCATACTTTAATTTATGTACTCGTAAGTTAGCCACTCATATAAATGCTTAGTTGCTTGCTACAGCCTCACCACTTAACCATACCTCACCCATTAAGCTTTAATAGTCTTGATACCCTTGGAAATGAGATTGCTGAGTCCCTGTGGCTCACAGATTACTACAACAACAGTTGCAGGTACAGGTAATGTGATGATTTGACGTGAGCGCGTTGCTTGATTTGAATTGGAGTTCTTCATCTTCTTCTTCTTCAATCTTGGATGGGTTCCAGGCGGCAGCCTGGGATAGCAAGGGTGGATATCATTTTATCGTTTGGTTTCGTCCGTAGTCGGACCCTGCTCTTATGTATGATGTTTGAGTATGTTGTTGTATTGCTGTGACTCTGATGTAGCTTGTGGCGAGTGTAAGCCAATTCCATATACTCATCTCTTCTGTACATGCACTTGTAATGATATCCATTCTTGCGAACGCATCGAGATGCGCTTCTATCCCTGTCAAGGCCCTCGTGCCCAAATAAGGATAGGATCGCATCTTGGGTGTGACAAATACCCACGTAAATCTAGAAAAATCATCAACTATAACTAGACCATAGGAATTTCCATCGAGACTCTTGTAAGTATTGGGACCGAAAAAATCCATGTGAAGTAACTCGAGTGGCTCCTAGTAGTCATGATTTCTTAACGGGATGACTTCCACCTACTTGTTTTCCTGCTTGACAAGCGTTACAAAGTCTATCTTTGTCAAAGATAACATCTTTAACACCAAGAATATGATCACCTTTGATTAGTTTATCTAAATTGCGCATGCCTACATGTCCAAGTCTTCTATGCCAAAGCCAACCTTTAGAAGATTTAGCAATTAAACAAGTGCGAGGCTTGGATCTCTTAGTGAAATCATGTATATATCACCTCTACGGAAACCGGCAAAGACCATTTTATCATTATCTTGACAAAACACTTGGCAATCTACTTTCGTGAATAACACATTGTAACCAAAATTGGCAAGTCTAGATACGGAAAGAAGATTGTAGCCAAGGGATTCAACAAGCATACTAGTTTGAATAGAGCTATCATGGGATATGACCACCTTACCAAGGCCAAGTACCTTACCCTTAGAGTTGTCTCCAAAGGTCATGTACCTTCGAGGACCTTGATTAGGCATGATCTCCTGAAACATGTCTTTATCACCAGTCATATGATCCATACATCCACTATCAAGAATCCACTCTTTTCCTCTAGACATATAATCCTTGAAGTTTTCCATGATACTTAGATTCTTCATGATGTGGTCATACTCGATGTCGAACAACTCATCTTCTCCAAGGTAGTCATGTTCCACGTTGTCATCATCAAGTGGGAAATCCTCATCATAAAGAACAAGAGATTCGTCAGATTTATGATCATGACAATGTTCAAGTTTATGAATGCGAACGGCTTCAAAGACAATGTTTTTGATAGTGGTGACATCTCCTTTATCACGCATAAGATCACGGAGCTCAAATAGGCATTTATCAAAATTTGGATCACTAGGCTTCATTTTGTGGAAAGCAACAGTTTTATGAAGAATTTCATCAAGATTTCCCAAACAAAGATTTGTATATCATTTCTCCAAATCAGTCCATAAGCTATCGGCACATGCAAAGTTCTTTAATTGAGAAAGCACGAATCTTGGGAAACCTCTAATGATGAGATTGAAGTTCTAAGGTTACCAAGCATGTTAATTTCCTCTTCGTGTGTGGGATGCAATTCATCAATAGGAAGCTCATAGGGGCGCATAACATATTTGCTCAATTGAAATTGATTAAACAGTTCAAGCATCAAAGTTTTCCATTGAATATAATACTCTCCATCAAGAATAGGCACTCTAAAACTCAAACTCACTATACTAGACGCATCCATCTTCCTCATGGGTGATTAAACCGATGCAATGGAGACCAAAGCTCTGTTACCAATTGAGGGATCACTAGAAGAGTGTCTAGAGGGGGGGGGTGAATAGACTACTAGCAGAAAATTAAAACCTAACCTTTTCCCAAGTTAATTGGTTGGTAGATTTTAACAATTTTAGCAAGGCTAACAAGTCTATATACCCTACACATGCATGTCAACAAATATAGCAGCGGAAAGTAAAGACATTGCACATGAAGTAGAGAGAAGATATATGGAGATCAAATGCAATTGGAGACGCAAGGAATTTTCCCGTGGTTCCGAGAGGTGGTGCTATCGTACGTCCACATTCATGGAGTCTTCAACCTATGGAGGATAACGGTCGCTAGAGTCCACGGAGGGATCTACCCACGGAGGGTTCCATGAAGAAGCAACCTTGACTATACCATGACGGCCTACGTCCACGGAGGACTAGCCTTACTCGGGGTAGATCTTCATGAAGTAGGCAATCACCTTGCCCTTACTAACTTCTTGGTTGAACTCCACAACATGAAGTAGGAGGCTCCCAAGCAACACCTAACCAATCTAGGAGGCACCACCTCCAAAAGGTAATAGGCTCGGTAATGTTGATGAACTTCTTGCTCTTGTGCTTCAAGATGATAGACTCCTCAACACACAATCACTCTCTCACAGATATGTCTTGGTAGAATAGATGGGATTGGTGGAAAGCAACTTGGGGAGGCTAGAAATCAAGATCCATATGATTGGAGTGGAAGATCTTGACCTCAACACAAGGGTTGGTGGTTCTCTCTTAGAAAACTGATAGGATAGGTATGGAATGGTTCTGAGTGCTTCTCTCTCTCGAGTTGGTGGTGGTGAAGGGGTATATATAGGAATCCCCACAAATCCAACCGTTACACACACAAAATGACCAACTCGGTGACACCGATGTGTACCGAAGTGACCAAAAGGTGGCAACTTTTGAGTCTCGGAGGGACCGATTTACAAATCTCGGTTGCACCGATAAGGTGACCAACGGTCAGGATGCCCATTCTCGGTGATGCCGATTCAACACTCTCGGAAGGACCAGAAATGGGAACTTGTGTAATAGAAAGTTGGCAGCCCAACTCGGTGGCACCGAAAGCTGTATCGGCTGTACCGAAGGGTTAGGGTTTTGCTGAGTCTGTCTAGGGTTTGGACTTGGAGACACCGGGATGGAAATGTTGGTTGCACTGATTTGATTGTTGGGCTTAGAGCAGACTTTGGTGGGAGGGTTTGTAGGTGTCTTTGGTGAGTATCACTTGTGCACGTATGAGCTTTTTGTTCACCGACAAAACTTTACCCCCTTTTAATAGTATTGGCTTTCCTATGGACTCAAGGTGATTTCTCTCAAATATAAAATGTAGATTCCTCTTGCTTCAAGCTTTGCCAATCCATTTCCTTGCATCTTGGGGTATTTCCACAATCTCTTTGCCAACCCAACTCTCCATGGACCATTATCTGAAATGCACTAGGTAAAAGTATTAGTCCAAGAGACAATGTATGTTGTCATGAATTATCAAAACCACCAAGGGAGCATGTTGTGCTTTCACCCCATCTTGTTACCCTTTATGGCAACAATACAATACGTGCCTCGCTACCCCTACTATGTCACTGGGTGAGGACACCGCAAGATTAAACCCAAAACTAAGCACTTCTCCCATTGCCAGAATTACCAATCTAGTTGGCCAAACCAAACCAATAACTCGAAGAGACTTGCAAAGATATGAAATCATGCATACAAGAATTCAGAAAAGACTCAAATAAGATTCATGGATAATCTGAACATAAACCCACAATTCATCGGATCTCGACAAGCACACAACAAGAGAGTATTACATCAGTTAGATCTCCATGAAGATCATGAAGAACATGGTATTGAAGCACAAAGAGAGAGAAGAAGCCATCTAGCTACTAGCTATGGACCCGTAGGTATGTGGTGGACTACTCACGCATCACCGGAGGAGCAATGGAGTTGATGTAGATGCCCTCCGTGATCGGATCCTCCTCCGACAGATTACCGGAAAAGGCTCCAAGATTGGATCTCTTGAGAATGGAGGCTTCTCTCTGTGGAAAAGTATTTGCGTGGCTCTTTTTGGTATTGGGGGAGTATTTGGGTATTTATAGGAGCAATATTAGGGCTAGGAGACATGCCAGGAGGTGGCAAGCCTGCCTGCGCGGCTAGGGGGTGGCCGCGCCCCTGGCTTGTGACCTCCTGGCAGAGTCCCTGCCTTGCACTAAAGGGCCTGGTAGATCCCTTTCATTTCAGAAAAAAATCATTCCTAAGATTTTATTCCATGTGGACTCTGTTTAATATTCCATATGTGCAATACTCAAAACAAGGAAAAAACAGAAACTGGCACTAGGCTCTAGATTAATAGGTTAGTCCCAAAAATAATATAAAACAACATATTAATGTTGGGGAACATTACATGGGAAACAAAAATTTTCCTACGCACACGCAAGATCTATCCATGGTGCTGAGCATCTACGAGAGGGAGAGTAAATCTACATACCCTTGTAGATTGCTAAGCGGGAAGCGTTAAGAAACGCGGTTGGTGTAGTCGAACGTCTTCTTGATCCAAATCGCCGAGCATCCCGTGATCTCATCATGATCCGTCCCGCGATCCAATCACGATCCATCCCATGAACTCATCATGATCCGTCCCGTGATCTCATCACGATCCGTCTCGCGATCTTGACCACGGTCCTTCCGATCTAGCGCCGAACGAATGGCACCTCTGCGTTTAACACACGTGCAGCTTGATGACGATCTTCGCCTACTTGATCCAGCAAGAGGGAGCGGAGAGGTAGAAGAGTTCTCTGGCAGCGTGATGGAGCTCCGGCGATGGTGGTGGAGCTATTCCAGCAGGGCTTCGTCTAAGCACTGCAGAAAACCGATCTGGAGGAGAAACTATGCTATAGAGGAACGAGCAGCACGTAGCTAAAAATCTGGTGTAAAAACCCTTAAACCCTCTAGTATATATAGGAGGAGAGGAGGAGAGGCCTTGGCGCAAGGGCCAAGCCTCCTTGGGTCGGCCGAAACAGGTGGAGGAGGTGGACTCCACCTCCAATCCTAGTAGGACTAGGATTCACCCTATTTTTGCCTTTTTCCACCTTTTTCTCTTTGGGCTTTTCTTTCCAGCCTCATGGGCCTTGTGTGGGACTTCCACCATCCCACAAAGGGCTGGTATTCACTCTCTCCCATAGCCCATGTAGCCTCTTCGGTTGAAATACCCCTCCCGATGGTCTCCCGATACACTACCGGCACTCCCGGTACACTACCGATGAGCCGAAACTTTTCCGGCAACCAAAATAGGACTTCCTATATATCAATATTTACCTCCGGACCATTCCGGAGCTCCTCGTGACGTCCGGAATCTCATCCGGGAATCCGAATAACCTTCGGTCACCACCATACATAACTCTATACTACCGAAACGTTGCCAAACCTTAAGTGTGCAGACCCTGCGGGTTCGAGAACTATGTAGACATGACCGAGACACCTCTACGGTCAATAAACAATAGCGGGACTTGGATGCCCATATTGGTTCCTACATATTCTATGGAGATCTTTATTGGTCGAACCTCTATGTCAAGGATTCAGTTAATCCCGTATGATGTTCCCTTTGTTCTTCAGTATGTTACTTGCCCGAGATTCGATCGTCGGTATCTCCATACCTAGTTCAACCTCGTTATAGGCAAGTCTCTTTACTTGTTCCGTAATACAAGATCCCGTGACTAACACTTAGTCACATTGCTTGCAAGGCTTGTTGTGATGTTGCATTACCGAGTGGGCCCTGAGATACCTCTCGTCACACGGAGTAACAAATCCCAGTCTTGATCCATGCCAACTCAACATACACCCTCGGAGATACCTGTAGAGCACCTTTATAGTCACCCAGTTACGTTGCGACGTTTGATACACACAAGGCACGCCTTCGGTGTCAGTGAGTTGCATGATCTCATGGTCATAGGAACATACACTTGACATGCAGAAAACAGTAGCAATAATCTGACACGATCATATGCTACATTTGTAGTTTGGGTCTTGTCCATCACATCATTCTCCTAATGATGTGATCCCATTATCAAATGACATCTCATGTCCATGGATAGGAAACCCTAACCATCTTTTGATCAACGAGCTAGTCTATTAGAGGCATACTAGGGACATCATTTTGTCTATGTATCCACACATGCATCTAAGTCTCTGATCAATACAATTATAGCATGGATAATAAAAGATTATCATGAACAAGGAAATATGATAATAACTAATTTATTGTTGCCTCTAGGGCATATTTCCAACAGTCTCCCACTTGCACTATAGTCAATAATCTAGTTCACATCACCATGTGATTCGCATTGTTATGAATCTAACACCCAATGAGTTCTAGGGAGTTCTGGGGCTTGATCATGCTTTGCATGTGAGATAGGTCTTATAGTCAATGGGTCTACGACAGTCAGATCCGTGTGTACTTTGCAAATCCCTATGTCAAACTGTAAACACTGCTACCACACTCCACTCGGTACTATTCCAAATGGCTGCTCCACTATACGTATCTAGATTGCTACTACGAGTCATCCGGATTGGTGTTAAAGCTTGCATCGACTTAAGTCTTTACGATGAACTCTTTATCACCTCCATAAAAGAGAAACCTCTCCTTAGTCTTTTAGTTACTAAGGATAATCTTGACCGCTGTCTAGTGATCCACTCCTGGATCACTCTTGTACCCCTTGACGGACTCATGGCAAGGCACACACAGGTGCGGTACACAACATGGCATACTATACACAGCCTATGGCTAAGGCATAGGGGACGACGTTCGTCCTTTCTCTTTCTTCTGCCGTTTGTTGAGTTTTGAGTCTCACTCAACTTCACACCTTACAACTCAGGCGAGAACTCTTTCTCTGACTGATCCATTTTGAACTCTTTCAAAATCTTGTCAAGGTATGTACTCATTGAAAGTCTCATCAAGCATCTTGATCTATCTCTATAGATCTTGATGCTCAACAATTAGGTCGCTTTATCCAGGTCTTCCTTTGCAAAACACTTTTCAAACAACCGTTTATGCCTTCCAGAAACTCTACATTATTTCCAATCAACAATATGTCATCACATATACTTATCAGAAACTCTATAATGCTCCCACTCACTTTATTGCAAATACAAGTTTCTTGTAAACTTTGTATAAACAACAAAATTTTTTGATCACCTCATCAAAGTGTATATTCCAACTCCAAGATGCTTGCTTCAGTCCATAGAAGGATCACTGAAGCTTGCTCACCTTTTAGCATCCTTAGGACTGACAAAACTTTCTGGTTGTATCACATACAACCTTTCCTCAAGTAAACTATTAAGGAAACGATGTTTTGTCATCCATCTGCCAGATTTCATAATTGAAAATGCAGCAACTGCTAACATAATTCCAACAGACTTTAGCATCGCTACGAGTGAGAAATTCTGATTGCAGTCAACTCATTGAACTTGTCGTAAACTTCTTTGCAACAAGTCGAGCTTTATAAATGGTGACATTTACCATCAGCGTCTATCTTCATCTCAAAGGTCCATTTGTACTCGACGACCTGTTCTCCACCGAGCAAGTCTACCAAAGTCTATACTTGGTTTTCATACATGGATCCATTCTCGGATTTTATGGCCTCCAACCATTTGTCGGAATCCGGGCCCATCATCGCTTCTCCATAGCTCGTAGGTTTATCGTTGTCCAACAACATGACCTCCAAGACAGGGTTGTCGTACCTCTTAGGAGCAGTACACATCCTTTGTCGACCTACGAGGTTCGATAGTAACTTGATCCGAAGCTTCATGATCATCATCATTAACTTCCTCTTCAACTAACGTAGGCTCCATAGAAACATCTTCCTGCGCTGCACTACTCTCTGGTTGAACAAAGGTTCAACAACCTCATCAAGTTCTATCTTCCTCCCATTCAATTCTTTCAATAGAAACTCTTTCTCGAGAAACGACCTGTTTTTAGCAACAAACACTTTGCACTTGGATCTGAGATAGAAGGTATACCCAACTGTTCTTAGGGTATTCTATGAAGATGCATTTGTCCGCTTAGGGTTCGAGCTTATTAGGTGAAAACCCTTCTCACGTAAGCATCGCAGCCCCAAATATTAAGAAATGATAGCTCATGTTTCTTCCAAACCATATGGTGTCATCTCAACGGATTTAGATGGTGCCCTATTTAAAGTGAATGTAGTTGTCTCTAACTCATAACCCCAAAACTACAGTAGCAAAATGATAAGAGACATCATAGCACGCACCATATCCAATAGAGCACGACTATGATGTTCGGACACTCCATCACACTATGGTGTTCCAGGTGGTGCGAGTTGTGAGACAACTTTCACATCATCAAAAGATTGTATGCCAAACTCGTCACTCAGATATTCACCTCCACGATCACATCGCAGACATTTTTATCTTCTTGTCACGATGATCTTAAACTTCACTCTAAATTTGCTTGAACCTTTCAAACGATTCAGACTTGTGTTTCATTAAGTAAATATACACTATATCTACTCAAATCATCAGTGAAGGTAAGAAAATAACGATATCCACCGCACGATACAAGACTCATTGGATTGCATACATCAACATGTATCATTTCCAATAAATCACTTGCCCGCTCCATCCAAACGGAAAACGGGGTCCTTTAGTTACCTTGCCTAAGAGGCATGGTTCGCATGTGATACGTCTCCGTCGTATCTATAATTTTTGATTGTTTCATGCCAATATTGTACAACTTTCATATACTTTTGGCAACTTTTTATACTATTTTTGGGACTAACATATTGATCCAGTGCCAAGTGCCAATTCCTGTTTTTTCCGTGTTTTTGACCTTTTTCAGATAGGAATATCAAATGGAGTCCAAACGGAATAAAACTTTCACTGTGATTTTTTATGGAAAATATCAAAAATACCAGAAGAAAAAGATACCGGAGAGGAGTCTCAAGGAAGCCACGAGCCTGGGAGGCGCGGCCACCCCCTGGCCGCGCCTAGGAGGCTCGTGACCTCCTCGTGGCCCCTCTTTACTTGTTCTCGACGCCAGACGGTCTTATAAATACCAACACCTCTAGAACTAAACCTACATCGGGAGTTCCGTCGCCGCAAGCCCCTGTAGCCACCAAAAACCAATCGGGAGGGCAGAAACAGAAGGAAACAGAGAGAGAGATCCAATCTCGAAGGGGCTCTCGCCCCTCCATCGCCATGGAGACCATGGACCAGAGGGGAAACCCTTCCTCATATAGGGAGGAGGTCAAGGAAGAAGAATAAGAAGGGGGCTCTCTCCCCCTCTCTCCCGGCGGCGCCGAAACGCCACCCGGGACATCATCGTGTGACGACGATCTACACCAACACCTCCATCACCTTCCCCCATCTATATTCAGCGGTCCACTCTCTCGCAACCCGCTTTACCCTCTACTTGAACATGGTGCTTTATGCTTCATATTATTTTCCAATGATGTGTTGCCATCCTATGATGTCTGAGTAAATTTTCGTTGTCCTATCGGTGATTGATGAATTGCTATGATTGGTTTAAATTGCTTGTGGTTATGTTGCTGTCCTTTGGTGCCCATCATATGATCACACGTGTGGATCACACCATAGGGTTAGTTGTATGTTGATAGGACTATGTATTGGAGGGCAAGTGTGACAGAAGCTTGAGCCTAGCATAGAAATTGATGCATACGGGATTGAAGGGGGACCAATATATCTTATAGCTATGGTTGGGTTTTACCTTAATGAACGTTAGTAGTTGCGGATGCTTGCTAATAGTTCCAATCATAAGTGCATAGAATTCCAAGTAAGGGATGACATGCTAGCAGTGGCCTCTCCCACATAAAACTTGCTATCGGTCTAGTAACATAGTCAATTGCTTAGGGACAATTCCGCAACTCCTACCACCACTTTTCCACACTCGTTAAACTAACGTAATTGTTTCTTTATCTAAATAGCCCCTAGTTTTTATTTACGTGTTCTTTATTATCTTGCAAACTTATCCTATCACTCCTACAAAGTACTTCTAGTTTCATACGTGTTCTAGGTAAAGCGAACGCAAAGTTTGCGTAGAGTTGTATCGGCGGTTGATAGAACTTGAGGGAATATTTGTCCTACCTTTAGCTCCTCGTTGGGCTCGACGCTCTTTCTTATCAATAAAGGCTACAATTGATCCCCTATACTTGTGGATTATCAAGACCTTTTTCTGGCGCCGTTGCCGAGGAGCAATAGCGTGGGGTGAATATTCTCGTGTGTGCTTGTTTGCTTTATCACTAAGTAGATTTATTTACCGTTCTAAGTTGTTCTCTATCTTTAGTTATGGATATGGAACACGAAATACCAAAAAAATTAGGTGTACTTGCTACTCATGGAGATGGGGAACTCCTAAAACCCTCGATGCCCGTTATGTGGAAAATATTATGCACTTCTTTAATAATCCTGAGAAAACCCCATTAAATTATATAATGGGAGTCACATTGGATCAACATGAATACTTTAGGGATTATCGCTTGACTAAAAAATGGAAACTATTATGGGATCAAATTTATATGTTGAAATGGTATGCTTGGGATCTATGCTTGACATATGATATTACTTGTTGCTCTAGGATGAAGGCTAAACACCTTCCCTTTTCTTGTAAATTTAATGCTAATGAAACCTTGGATTCTTATGCTAATGGTATATATGAGTACTATGATGTGGAACAAATAGAAGAGTTTGTTGCTTTTAAGGGTGCTTATGAAATTGAAGCTTTGTTTGAAAAGTATGAAGATTATGATGATGCTGTTTACCGATCCCAAATTTGGCTATGCTTCGTTATTGTTATTACAATTATGAATATAATGCCCATATTTATCAATTTGTTGAGAAAGTCTCCGCTATCCACGAAGAGACTAATATTTTGCAGGAATCTATGGAAGAAGAAAATGCTGAAACTGTGAGCTCATTAGATGAAAAAGATGACGAGGAGAGCGAAGAACAAAAGGAGGAAGAGCGGACTAGCTACCCGTGCCCACCTTCTAATGAGAGTAACTCTTCAACTCATACATTGTTTATTTTCCCTTTGTGCTTACCGAAGGATGAATGCTATGTTGATTGCTATGATCCCTTGAATTCGTTTCAAATATCCCTTTTTGACGAACTTGATGCTTGCTATGCTTGTGGCCACGATGCCAATATGAATGATGCTTATGGAGATGAACTTGATATAGTTCCCTATGTTAAACATGAAAGTTTTGCTATTGCACCCACATATGATAGTCCTATTTTCTTTTTGAATTCTCCCAACTACACTATATCGGAGAAGTTTGCTCTTATTAGGGATTACATTGATGGGTTGCCTTCTACTATTAAACATGATGATTTTGATGAATATAATATGCATGTGCTTGCTTCTCCTACTTGCAATTATTATGAGAGAGTAACTACATCTCCACCTCTCTATGTTTCCAATACGAAAAAATTGCAAGAAACTGCTTATGCTATGTATTGGCCTTTACTTGATGTGCATGAATTGTTATTTTATGACATGCCAATGCATAGGAAGAGAGTTAGACTTCGTCATAGCATGATATATGTTACCTTTTGCTCACTACTAAATTACAAATCATTGTTAATTAAAATTGGCTTTGATATACCTTGGGATCCGGGTGGATCCATCACTTGAGCACTTTATGCCTAGCTTAATGGCTTTAAAGAAGGCGCTGCCTGGGAGACAACCCGGAAGTTTTAGAGAGTCATTTATTTCTGTTGAGTGCTTTTATATAGTTTAAAAACAAAAAAAATACAGGGGAACTTAAAACTTTTTCAAAAAGAGAAGCGATTGAAAGGTGATGCATTGCGGAAGTGAGGGTTGACCTTGAACACTTGTGTTCATGCTCATGGAAACAATGTAGAATGTTTCATGGAAGTTTCTTGCAAAAATAATTATCCCCTTGTACAATTCCATTGTATTATAAAAATAATGTGCCAAGTAAAGCCTTTATGATTAGTTTGGGTGATAGTTGTTTGATCATGCTGAAAAAGATAGAAACTTTGTGCTCACGAAATTATTTTTAATTCCTATCCAGAAAGAGATTTTGAGTTGATTATTTTTTCTGATGATTTATATGAAAATTTACCTAATTGTCATAATTGTTTCAGAATTTTTGGGATAACAGAGGTATACGAAATATACAGATTGCTACAGACTGTTCTGTTTTTGACAGATTCTGTTTTTGTTGTGTTGATTGCTTATTTTGATGAAACTATGGTTAGTATCGGGGGGTACGAGCCATGGAAGAGTGAGAATACAGTAATATAACATCAATATAAATGGGAATTAAGTTTACTACAGTACCTATAAAGTTGGTGGTTTGTTTTCTTATGCTAATGCTATCACAAGTTTCTGTTTAAGTTTTGCGTGATTGAAGTTTTCAAGTTTTGGGTGAGACCACGATGGATGAAGGAATAAAGAGAGGCAAGAGCCTAAGATTGGGGATGCCCGAGGCACCCCAAGGTAATATTCAAGGAAGAATCAAGCGTCTAAGCTTGGGAATGCCCCGGAAGGCATCCCCTCTTTCGTCTACAATCTATCGGTAATTTTACTCGGAGCTATATTTTTATTCGTCACATGATATGTGCAAATGCTTGGAGCATCTTTTGTGTTTATTTTTCCTTTTTTATTTTGTGCACCATGCTGGTATGAGATGGTCCTTGTTTGATCTATAGAATGCTCTTTGCACTTTCGCTATGATTTTTAATGGAAAATATCAAAAATACCATAAGAAAAAGATACCGGAGAGGAGTCCCGAGGAAGCCACGAGCCTGGGAGGCGCGACCACCCCCTGGCCGCGCTTGGGAGGCTCGTGACCTCCTCGTGGCCCCTCTTTACTTTTTCTCGACACCAGACGGTCTTATAAATACCAAAACCTCCAGAACTAAACCTAGATCGGGAGTTCCACCGCCGCAAGCCCGTGTAGCCACCAAAAACCAATCGGGAGGGCAGAAACAGAAGGAAACAGAGAGAGAGATCCAATCTTGGAGGGGCTCTCGCCCCTCCGTCGCCATGGAGACCATGTACCAGAGGACAAACCCTTCTCCCATCTAGGGAGGAGGTCAAGGAATAAGAAGAAGAAGGGGGCTCTCTCCCCTCTCTCCCGGCGGCGCCAGAATGCCGCCCGGGATATCATCGTGTGACGACGATCTACACCAACACCTCCGTCATCTTCACCAACACCTCCATCACCTTCCCCCATCTATATTCAGCGGTCCACTCTCCCGCAACCCGCTGTACCCTCTACTTGAAAATGGTGCTTTATGCTTCATATTATTTTCCAATGATGTGTTGCCATCCTATGATGTGTGAGTAGATTTTCGTTGTCCTATCGGTGATTGATGAATTGCTATGATTGGTTTAAATTGCTTGTGGTTATGTTGCTGTCCTTTGGTGCACATCATATGAGCGTGCGTGTGGATAACACCATAGGGTTAGTTGTACGTTGATAGGACTATGTATTGGAGGGCAAGAGTGACAGAAGCTTCAGCCTAGCATAGAAATTGATGCATACGGGATTGAAGGGGGACAAATATATCTTATTGCTATGGTTGGGTTTTACCTTAATGAACATTAGTAGTTGCGGATGCTTGATAATAGTTCCAATCATAAGTGCATAGAATTCCAAGTAAGGGATGACATGCTAGCAGTGGCCACTCCCACATAAAACTTGCTATCGGTCTAGTAACATAGTCAATTGCTTAGGGACAATTCCGCAACTCCTACCACCAGTTTTCCACACTCGTTAAACTAACATAATTGTTTCTTTATCTAAACAGCCCCTAGTTTTTATTTACGTGTACTTTATTATCTTGCAAACTTATCCTGTCACACCTACAAAGTACTTCTAGTTTCATACTTGTTGTAGGTAAAGCGAACGTAAAGTGTGCATAGAGTTGTATCGGTGGTCGATAGAACTTGAGGGAATATTTGTCCTACCTTTAGCTCCTCGTTGGGTTCGACACTCTTACTTATCAAGAAAGGCTACAATTCATCCCCTATACTTGTGGGTTAACAGCATGTCTCAACTGATTCGAAATCGAACGAGTCTAAAGATCCATCAGCATGGAGTTTCTTCATGCGCTTTATACCAATATGTCATTTAGCGGCAGTGCCACTAGTATGTGGTACTATCATTATTAACTTTGTATCTTTTGGCATCAATGTTATGAACATGTGTATTACTACGATCAAGATTCAACAAACCATTCTTACTGGGTGCATGACCATTGAAGGTATTATTCATGTAAACAGAATAACCATTATTCTCTAACTTAAATGAATAACCGTGTTGCAATAAACACGATCTAATCATGTTTCATGATTAACGCAAACACCAAATAACATTTATTTAGGTTCGTCACTAATCCCGAAGGTAGAGAGAGCATGCGATGTTGATCTTATCAACCTTGGAAACATTTCCAACACACATCGTCACCTCACCCGTAGCTAGTTCTTTGTTTATTCCGTAGCTTTTATTTCGAGTTACTAACATTTAGCAATCGAACCGGTATCCAATACCCAGGTGCTACTAGGAGTACTAGCAAGGTACACATCAATAACAAGTATATCAAATATACTTCTATCGACGTTGCCAGCCTTCTTATCTACCAGGAATCTAGGGTTGTTCCGCTCAGCATCCGCTCTCCTCATAATCTAAGCACTTAGTCTCGGGTTTGGGTTCAACTTTGGGTTGCTTCATTGGAGCAGCAACTGACTTGCTATCCATGAAGTTTCCCTCCTTGCTCTTGCCCTTCTCGAAACTAGTGGTTTGACTAACCATCAACACTTGACGCTCCTTCTTGATTTCTACCTTCGCGGTGTCAAACATCGCGAACAACTCAGGGATCATTATTTCTATCCCTGACATTTTATAGTTCATCACCAAGTTCTAGTAGCTTAGTGATAGTGACTTGGAGAACTATATCAATCACTATCTTATCTGGAAGATCAACTCCCACTCGATTCAAGCGATTGTAGCACCCAGATAATCTAAGCACATGCTCAATGATTGAGCTATTCTCTTTCATCATGCAGGCAAAGAATCTTGTTGGAGATCTCATATCTCACAACATGGGCACGAACCTGAGATCCTAATTTCAGCTCTCAGAATATCTCATATGTTCCCTGACGTACAAAACGTTTCAGAGCCTCAATTCTAAGCCGTAATGCATGACACACTAAACTATCAAGTAGTCATCAGAACGTGCCTGTCAAATGTTCACAACATCTACATACGACGCTAGAGGGGGTGGCGCACCGAGCTGTGCATTAAGGACATAAGCCTTCTGTGCAACAATGAGGACAATCCTCAGATCACGGACCCAGTCTGCAATATTGCTACCATCATCTTTCAACTCTATTTCTCTAGGAACATATAAAAATACAAGGGAGCTACAGCGCGAGCTAGTAATGTACAACATAATTTGCAAAGGCACTACTAACTATGTTCATGATAATGAGTTCAATTAATCATATTACTTAAGAACTCCCACTCAAATTGACATCCCTCCGGTCATTCGAGTGATACATGATCCAAATTCACCAACTCAAGTCCGATCATCACATGAGTTGAGGTGGTTTCAATGGTGAACATCATCATGTTGATCATATCTACTATATGACTCATGTTCGACCTTTCGGTCTCTTCTGTTCCGAGGCCATGTCTGTACATGCTAGGCTCGTCAAGTTTAACCCAATTGTTCTGCATGTGCAACACTGGCTTGCACCCGTTGTATGTAAACGTAGAGTGTATCACACCCGATCATCACGTGGTGTCTCAACACGACGAACTTTCGCAATGGTGCACACTCGGGGAGAAAACAATTTATCTTGAAATTAAAATGAGGGATCACCTTATAATGCTACCGTTGTCCTAAGCAAAACAAGGTGCATAAAAGGATTAACATCACACGCAAATCATAAGTGACATGATATGGCCATGAACTTGTGCTTTTGATCTCCATCTTGAAAGCACCGGCATGATCTCCATCGTCACCGGCACGACACCATGTCTCTATCATCTTGATCTCCATCAACGTGTCGCCATCGGGGTTGTCATGCCCATCATGCTTCTACTACTATTGCTACTGTTTAGCGACAAAGTAAAGCATTACATAGGGCTTAATGATCGACACGCAGGTCATACAATAATTAAAGACAACCCTATGGCTCCTGCCGTTTGCCGTACTCATCGACATGCAAGTCATGATATTATATACATCACATGATCATATCATACATCACATATATCACATCATGTAATTGGCCATATCACATCACAACATACCCTGCAAAAACAAGTTAGACGTCCTCTAATTGTTGTTGCATGTTTTACGTGGCTGCTATGGGTATCTAGCAAGAACAATTCTCATCTACGCAAAAACCACAATGGTGATACACTAGTTGCTTTTCAACCTTCTCAAGGACCGCCTTTGTCGAATCTGATCGAACTAAAGTGAGAGAAACTGGCACCCGCAAGCCATCTATGAAACAAGTTACGGTTGAGGGAACCGGTCTCTTGTAAGCATACGAGTAATGTTGGTCTGGGCCACTTCATCTCACAATACCGCTGAACCAAAACACGACCAAGGGAGGAAGCAATCTAAGCATCAACGCCCACAAACTCTTTGTGTTCTACTTGAGATCTCGTCTACACATAGACCTAGCTCTGATACCACTGTTGGGGAACGTTGCATGGGAAACAAAAACAATTTCCTACGCACATGCAAGATCTATCCATGGTGATGAGCATCTACGAGATGGAGAGTGAATCTACATACCCTTGTAGATCGTTAAGCGGGAAGCGTTAAGAAACGCGGTTGGTGTAGTCGAATGTCTTCGCAATCCAAATCGCCGAGCATCCCGTGATCTCATCACGATCCGTCCCCCGATCCAATCACGATCCGTCCCGCAAACTCATCACGATCCATCCCGCGATCTCATCACGATCCGTCTCGAGATCTTGATCACGGTCCTTACGATCTAGCGCCGAGCGGACGGCACCTCCGCGTTCAGCACACGTGCAGCTTGATGACGATCTCCGCCTACTTGATCCAGCAAGAGGGAGCGGGGAGGTAGAAGAGTTCTCCGGCAGCATGATGGATCTCCGGCGATAGTGGTGGAGCTATTCCGGTAGGGCTTCGCCTAAGTACTGCAAAAAACCGATCTAGAGGAGAAACTATGCACTAGAGGAACGGGCAGCACGTAGCTAAACATCTGGTGAAAAAACCCTAAAACCCTCTAGTATATATAGGAGGATAGGAGGAGAGGTCTTGGTGCAAGGGACAAGCCTCCTTGGGTCAGCCAAACCAGGTGGAGGAGGTGGACTCCACCTCCAGTCCTAGTAGGACTAGGATTCACCCTATTTTTGCCTTTTTCCACCTTTTTCTCTTTGGACTTTTATTTCCACCCTCATGGGCCTTGTGTGGGACTTCCACCAGCCCACAAAGGGCTGGTATTCACTCTCCCACATCCCATGTAGCCTCTTGGCTCGAAATACCCCTCCCGATGGTCTCCCGGTACACTACCGGCACTCCCGGTACACTATCGATGAGCCCGAAACTTTTCCGGCGACCAAAATAGGACTTCCTATATATCAATATTTACCTCCGGACCATTCTGGAGCTCCTCGTGACGTCCGGGATCTCATCCGGGACTCCAAACAACCTTCGGTCACCACCATACATAACTCTATACTACCGAAATGTCACCAAACCTTAAGTGTGCAGACCCTGTGGGTTCGAGAACTATGTAGACATGACCGAGACACCTCTACAGTCAATAACCAATAGCGGGACCTAGATTCCCATATTGGTTCCTACATATTCTGCGAAGATCTTTATCGGTCGAACCTCTATGTCAAGGATTCAGTTAATCCCGTATGATGTTCCCTTTGTTCTTCGGTATGTTACTTGCCCGGGATTCGATCGTCGGTATCTCCATACCTAGTTCAACCTTGTTATCGGCAAGTCTCTTTACTCGTTCCATAATACAAGATCCCGTGACTAACACTTAGTCACATTGCTTGCAAGGCTTGTTGTGATGTTGCATTACCGAGTGGGACCTGAGATACCTCTCGTCACACGGAGTAACAAATCCCAGTCTTGATCCATGCCAACTCAACAGACACCCTCGGATATACCTTTAGAGCACCTTTATGTCACCCAGTTATGTTACGACGTTTGATACACACAAGGCACTCCTTCGATGTCAGTGAGTTGCATGATCTCATGGTCATAGGAAATATACTTGACATGCAGAAAACAGTAGCAATAAACTGACACGATCATATGCTACGTTTGTAGTTTGGGTCTTGTCCATCACATCATTCTCCTAATGATGTGATCCCGTTATCAAATGACATCTTATCTCCATGGCTAGGAAACCTTAACCATCTTTTGATCAACGAGCTAGTCTATTAGAGGCATACTAGGGACATGGTTTTGTCTATGTATCCACACATGCATCTAAGTCTCCGATCAATACAATTATAGCATGGATAATAAACAATTATCATGAACAAGGAAATATGATAATAACTAATTTATTATTGCCTCTAGGGCATATTTCCAACAATTAATGCATATAAAACATCCAAAACAGATAATATAATAGCATGGCATCATCAAAATTTCTAGATAAATTGGAGACTTAATAAACATCAACTGGCACTTTGGCACTATGCCAATAGGTTAGTCCCAAAAAATGATATAATGTGGTAATAAAATGATGGTAAAACATCCAGGAATGATAATAATATAATATAACAGCATGGAACAAGCAAAAATTATAGATACATTGCAGACGTATCAACATCCCCAAGCTTAATCCCTACTCGTCCTCAAGTAGGTAAATGATAAAAACAGAATTTTTGATGTGGAATGCTTCCTAACATGTTTATCACATTCTTTTCTTTTGTATAGCATGGACATTTGGACTTATAATGATTCAAAGCAATAATCTTGTTTTAACATAATGACTTCAATACTCAAGCATGTCAACAAACAACCATGTCTTTCAAAATATCAACACTAAAGAAATTTATCCCTAGCCCATCATGCTCAATCATTGATCCATTCATGAAACACACTCAAATATTAGCTATGCCCAATGCTAAAGTACAATCATAGTGCCCCCTAGTTGGTACTTATAAGAGAAGAGGGAGACTCAAAGCAAAAATAAAAATTGCATAAAGCAAATAGATAGGCCCTTCGCTGAGGGAAGTAGGGATTTGTAGAGGTGCCAGAGCTCAAGTATTTAAATTGAGAGAGAAAAATGTTTTGGGTGGCATGCTTTTCCTATCAACGAAAATGACAAAGTAGATCACAATACTTTCCATGCTCGATATATCATAGGTGGTTTCCAAATAGAAAATAAAGTTTATTCCTTTTCCACCAAACTTTGACTTTCCATGGCGGGCCGTATCCACGGTTGCCTTCCATACCAACACTTTCCAAGGAATTTATTATTTGAAAACATAAAGTAAATGTTTTTTTATTTTTTATTTCGGGAATGGAAATCCCTATTACCACCGCACTCTCGTGCAATGACAAGTGAATACACACTCATCTTGAGAATAACACATCTAGCATGAAAAATATTGGATATTCCCCACCTTTTCATGAGCAGTTCGGGCACACAAAAGAGAAAAATTATTTTGAAAATTTAGAGATGGCACATACAAATTTGCTTGGAACGGCATGGAAATACCACTTATAGGTAGGTATGGTGGACTCATAAGGCAACACTTGGTTTAAGGATTTTGGATACACAAGTAGTATTTCTACTTAGTACAAGTGAAGGCTAGCAAATGGATTGGGAAGCAACCAAACCAAGAAACCAAAATTCACATGAGTGAGCATTGAACATAACTAACACCGAATAATGCACCACAAGTAGGATGTGACTTCATTGCATAACTACCAACTTTCGTGCTTGCATCAGGAATCACAAACCTTAACACCAATACTCCTACTAAGCATAATTACTCATCAACATGACTCACATATTACTATCATCATATTTCATAATATTACAAGGAATCAAGTTTAATTTGTCCAATGATCTTCATGAAAGTTCTTATTAGATCCTCCTTGGATATCTATCACTTTGGGACTAGTTTCATACATTGCCATTGCTTTTTGGCACATGATCATAAAGATTTCATCTCCCAAAAAGTATAAGTGAAGCATGAGAGGATTTAAAAAAGAATTAATAACTCCAAAATTAATCTAAGTGAAGCATGAGACTATTTCTACAAAAGGTTCCAAGCACACAATGCTCAAAAAGATATAAGTGAAGCACTAGAGCAATTTCTATAGCTCAAAAAGTTTAAGTGAAGCACATAGAGAAATTCTAACAAATGATATCATAATTTTGGATTTTTCAAATAGGTGTGTACATAAAGGATACAAAGGGAAAAATAGAAAACAAATAAAGCAAAGATACAAGACGCTCCAAGCAAAACTCATGATATGTGATGAATAAAAATATAGCTCCAAATAAAATACCGATGGTCGTTAGAAGAAAGAGGGGATGCCACTCGGGGGCATCCCACAGCTTAGTTTCTTGTTTATCTTTCGATATATCTTATAGGTGATCTAGCATCCCCAATCTTAGGTTTTTCTACTCCTTATTCCTTCATCCATCATGATCTCACCCAAAGCTTGAAAACTTGAATCACACAAAACTCAACAAAATCTTCGTGAGATATGTTAGTATAAGAAAGCAAATCACTTAGGTACTGTTGCAAACTCGTTCATATTTTGTTATTGCATAATAACTAATGTATTTTAACTTTACCATGGCTTATAACCCCAAGTAAAAACCATAGACTCATAAAAACAAGCACACAATGCAACAAAAACAGAATCTGTCTTAAACAGAATAGTCTGTAATAATCTGTACTCTACCCATACTTCTATAACTCTAAAAATTCTTAGAAATTAGGAAAACGTAAATAATTTGTATAGAAATTATTTGGTAAAATTTCATCTCAATATAATGTTACAGTAAAAAACTAAAATTCATATACTGGACATAAAGTTTCTGTTTCAGATTCAGCATCACTTCTACTCTCCCTATGAATCATCCTAAAGGATTTACTTGGCACAAACACTAAATAAACCATAAAAACACAAGAATAACATATAAATAATTGTGTAAGAACACAAAAATTGAAAGGAAAAAAGCAAAAATTTATTTATTCATTGGGTTGCCTCCCAACAAGCGCTATCGTTTAACGCCCCTAGCTAGGCATAATGGATATATCCAAGTATTGTCATCTTTGTCTTTCACCTCTTGAATCATGCAACTAAATTTCTTCAAGGATTTAGCATGCATATTATTAACAATAACACTCCTAGGAATAATGCCAAAAAATTCATTCTTGTAGATAGGGTCTCTAGTGATTTCAACAAAGTCCGAATGAATACTAATCATTTTAAGATCTCCCTTGTGGCCACTTGGTGTAACAACTTTGTTCTTAGTGACTTGCGTGGTATTGCCAATTTTTATGGGAGTTCTTTAAATAGTTTCGATAGAAGAGAAGGCAGAACCCAAATTACTAAAAATCTCTTCCAACTTATCGATACAGTAAGGACTTTCTTCTACCCTTTCGTTAACTATGGTTTCTTTTGCCTTTAGTTGGCATCTACCGCCTTAGCCCCAGTTTTATTAGCAAGATTATGAAATTTCTTATCCAAATGTTCACGATGTTATTTACTAATTATCCTGTTTCAATAGCATCTAATCTCTCCATAACGTGTTCTAGAGTTAAAGTTGTTTCATTGATTAGGATAGGTGGTGATCCCACTAAACTTCCCAAAGCATTAAAAGCATCCAAAGAGTGACACATCAAGACATTCCCACCGGTAATCATACCAAGGACGAATCCATACCAAGTGGTGATGCCAACATAAAAACTGTGAAAAAGAACAAGGGTAGATTGCTTATGGATAGATCTATTATGAGCATTGAAAATCCTATACCAAGCACCTTTCAGGTTCTCCCCTCCCCTTTGCTTCAAATTAAGAACCTCATTATCAGGTGTACACGCAATAAAAGAAGAACTAGCCATAGTGTCACGGCAAGAGATCCGGTGAGAAAAAGGGCAAACAGAAAAGAGGGCGAATGAAACGGCAAATTGGTGAAGTGGGGGAGAGGAAAACGAGAGGAAAATGGCAAGTAATGTAATTGAAAGGAGATGAGATTTGTGATTAGGAAACTTGTAGATGAGATTGATTCCTCCCCGGCAACGAAGCCAAAAGTTCCTTTGACATGGCTTGAGACTGTGTCGGTATTTCCCAAAAGAGGAAGGGATGATGTAGAACACCGACGGTAAGTATTACCCTCTGTTATGAAACCAAGGTATCAATCCGTAGAGGAAGATCATGCACCCACGTAAAAATCACATGTAGACAAACAACAAATACTTGCAACCTGACGCGAAAGAGAGGTTGTCACACCCTCTATGGTAATAAGATAGATTAGGTAATGATAGATAGGAGATATAGATCTCTCAAGAACACAAAATAAAAAAGAGTAAATATGTAACAATAGATTTTTGAGTTTTTGGTTTTGTAGATTTGAAAACAAAGAATGCAAAAACGTAGATCAGAAAGCAATATGAGGAAAAGTAGACCCGAGGGTCGTAGGGTTCACCTGTGGCTTCTCTCATGAGTATAGCGCACGGTGGGCGAACAAATTACTGTTGGGAAATTATTAGAAGATCAAATAATCATGACGATATCCAAGCAATGATCATTATATAGGCATCACATCCAAGATAAGTAGACCGACTCCTACCTGCATCTACCACTATTAGTCCACACTTTTAATGACCGCTATCCAGCATGCATCTATTGTATTAAGTGCATGGAAAAACGGAGTAATGCAATATAAATTATGACATGATGTAGACAAGATCTATTCATGTAGGAATAGACCCCATCTTGTTATCCTTAATGGCAACGATACATGCATGTCTTGCTGCCCTTTCTGTCACTGCGAAAGAACATCGCAAGATCAAACCCATCAGAAAGCACCTCTTCCCATGGCAAGAAAAATCGATCTAGTTGACCTAACTAAACTAAAGATTTGAAGAAGAAATACGAGGCTATAAGCAATCATGCATATAAGAGATCAAATAAGACTCAAATATCATTCATGGATAGAAACTGACCATGAACTCAAAATTCATCGGATCCCAACAAACACATCACAAAAGTTGACATCAAATAGATCACCAAGATACCATTGTATTGAGAATCATGAGAGAGAGAGGAAGCCATCTAGCTACTGCCTACAGACCCATAGGTCTATGGTGGACTACTCACACCTATGATGAAGATGAACCCCCCCATGATGGTGTTCAGATTGGATCTCAAGGTTCTCGAACTTGCAACGGCTGGAATTGTGTTTTGTCGACTCCCCTATGGTTTTTGGAATATTTGGGAATTTATAGGCATTAGATTTGGTGGAGAGGGGCCCCGAGGAGGGAACAACCCACCAAGGCACGGGCAGGGCCCCCTGGTGCGGCTTGGTGGGTTGTGGTCTCCTCGGCCCACTCCCCTGGCACTTCTTCAGTCCATTGGGTGTCTTCTGGTCCAGAACAAATCTCCAAAAAGTTTCGTCATGGTTGGACTCTATTTGATATTGATTTTTTGCAAAGTAGAAAACAAGCAAAAATAGCAACTGGCACTTTGGCACTATGTGAATAGGTTATTCCCAAAAAATGATATAAAGTGGTAGTAAAATGATGGTAAAACATCCAAGAATGATAATATAACAACATGGAACAAGCAAAATTTATAGATACGTTGGAGACGTATCATGAAGGAAGATATTTTAATTCTTTCTACAAAATACCATGCTCTAATAAATATAAGTGAAGTAAAAACAGCATCCTATGAATAACAATTTTCTATGTGAAGAGAAACAAGCAATCCAAACTTCAAATGATATAAGTGAAGCACATGAAGCATTCTATAAAGCCATACTCAAAAGATATAAGCGAAGTGCAATAAGCATTCTATAAATCAACAATGGTCTATCTCATACCAGCATGGTGAATAAGAGAAAAGTGAAAACTAAACACAAAAGACGCTCCAAGATTTACACATATCACATGAACGAAATGAAATCGAAAACATACTAATACTTGTTGAAGAAAGATGGGATGCTTGCCAGGGCATCTCCATGCTTAGATGCTTGAGTCTCCTTGTATATTTACTTGGGGTGCCTTGGGCATCCCCAAGCTGGAACTATTGCCTCTCCTCCCTCTCCTCATATCGAGAACTCCTCGATCTTTGAACACTTCATCCACACAAAACTTAACAGAAAATTGGTGAGATCCGTTAGTATAATAAAGATAATTACTACTTTAAGTACAGTTGCAGACCCATTCATATTTTATATTTGCATTATCCCTCGCTTATACCACCGATAAAATCGATTGTTTCATCAAAACGAGCAAAAGAATGCACCAAAAACAGAATCTATCATAAACAAGACATTCTGTAGTAATCTAAACTTTGACCATACTTATGTAATTTCAAAACTTCTGAAAAATGGAAGAACTAAATTTTTTGTATAACAATATTGTGTAAAATTTTCAGAAACTTTTGATGTTCTAGTAAAAAATGTAAATTCACGCACTATAGTCAAAGGTTCTATTTTTACACCGCACATACCAACAAGCAATCTAATCATCCTAAAGGAAAATACTGGCACATTATTTTTATAATACAATTGATTTCTACAAGGGGATAATTATTTTTGTTGGAATTTTTTTGTGATTCAAGATTCACAAAGTTTCCACGGGCATGAACAAAGTTCAAGGAATTCCCCCATTTTCATGATGTTCATCTCTCTCACTTTCAGTTTTCTTTTTGTGAAGTTTTAGGTTCCCCTATATTTTTTCTAAACTTTATAAAAGCACTCAACAAAATAAAACGGCTCTCTAAAACTTCCGGGTTGTCTCCCTGGCAGCACTTTCTTTAAAGCCATTAAGCTAGGCATAAAGTTCTCAAGTAATGGATCCACCTGGATCCCAAGGTATATCAAAGCCAATTTTAATTAACAATGATTTCTAATTTAGTAGTGAGCACAAAGCAACATATATCATGCAATGACGATGTCTAACTCTCTTCCTATGCATCAGCATGTCATAAAAGAACAATTCAAGCACATCAAGTAAAGGCCAATACATAGCATAAGTAGTTTCTTGCAATTTTATAATATTGGAAACATAGAGAGGTCAAATTTTTGTTCCACTCTCAGAATAATTGCATGTAGGAGCAGCAAGCACATGCATATTTTATTCATCAAAATCATCATGTGTAGTGGTAAAGCAAAGCCCATCAATATAATCCTTAATAAGTGCAAACTTCTCCGATATAGTGTAGTTGGGAGAATTCAAAAATATAATAGGACTATCATGTGTGGGTGCAATAGCAACAATGTCATGCTTAACATAAGTAACTATAGCAAGCTCATCTCCATAACCATAATTTATATTGGCATCTTGGCCACAGGTATAGCAAGCATCAAGTTCATCAAAAAGGGACATTTCAAATGAAAACACAATATCATAGCAATTATAATAGCATTCATCCTTCGGTAAGAACGATGGGAAATTAAATAATGTATGAGTTGAAGAGTTACTCTCATTTGAAGGTGGGCATGGGTAGCTAATCCACTCTTCCTCCTTTTGTTCTTTGCTCTCCTCCCCATGTTTTTCATCTAAGGAGCTCACAATTTGAGCAACTTCCTCTTCCATAGATTCTTGCAAAATATTAGTCTCTTCTCGGGCAGCGGTCATTGTCTCAATAAATTCTTTAACATAAGCATTAGAAGCATAGTTTTCATAGCAATATTTGAGTACGACAAAATTTTCAGATTTGTAAAGAGTAGCATCACACTTTTCAGTCAAAGAAGAAATTTCATATGCGCCCTTAAAAGCAACAAATTATTCAATTTGTTCAACATCATAATAACAGTAGGCCTCCTTGGCATAACAAGGTAGTATTTCATTATCATTAAACACACATTGATAGGGAAGGTGTTTCTTAGTTTCTTCAGAACAACAAGTAAAATCTGTTGGAAATATGCCCTAGAGGAAATAATAAATTAGTTATTCTCATATTTGCTTGTTCATGATAATCGTTTATTATCCATGCTATAATTGTATTGCATGGAAACTAAAATACATGTGTGGATACATAGACAAAAAAGTGTTCGTAGTAAGCCTCTACTAAACTAGCTCGTTGATCAAAGATGGTTAAGGTTTCCTAGCCATAGACACGAGTTTATTGCTAGGAGAATTATGTGATGGAAAAGACCCAACTATGAACGTAGCATATGACCATGTCAGTTTATTGCTATTGTTTTTTGCATGTCAAGTGTCTGTTCCTACGACCATGAGATCACGCAACTCCCTGACACCGTAGGAATGCCTTGTGTGTATCAAATGTCAAAACGTAACTGGGTGACTATAAAGGTGCTCCATAGGTATCTACGAGGGTGTCTGTTGGGTTGGCGTGGATTGAGACTGGGATTCGTCACTCCGTATGACAGAGAGGTATCTCTGGGCCCACTCGATAACACAACATCACAAGAAGCTAGCAAGCAATTTTACTAAGGAGTAAGTCACGAGATCTTGTGTTACAGAACGAGTCAAGAGACTTTTCGGTAATGAGATTGAACTAGGTATGGAGATACCGACGATCGAATCTCGGGCAAGTAACATATCGATGGACAAAGGGAACTACATACGGGATTGTCTAAATCCTTGACATCATTGTTCGACGGATAAAGATCTTTGTAGAACATGTAGGAACCAATATGGGCATCCAGGTCCCACTATTGGTTATTGACCGTAGAGTTGTCTCGGTCATGTCTACATAGTTCTAGAACCTACAGGGTCTGCACACTTAATTTTTGGTGACTATTTGGTATTGTTGAGTTATGTATGTTGGTGACTGAAGGTTGTTCGAAGTCCCAGACGTCACGAGGTAAAGATTTATTAATGGGATGCTATATTTTGGCTACCGGAAAAGTTTTGGGTTTTATCGATATTGTACCGAGAAGCTTCTCGAAGGTTCCGGAAGGTTCCAAAGGGTTCCGAAGGAGTCCGGAAGGGTCCCTCCAGGCCCTAGGATGTGCATGGGTTGTAAGTGGGCGTCCAAGCCTTGTTGGTCCATCCCCCAAGGTCCCATGTGTCTAGGGGGTAGGAAACTCTGAAGAGGAAGGCACCTAGGAGGTGCCTTGGGGAGGGAGAACTCCTCCCTCCTTACCGCCGCCCACTTCCTTGGAGGAAGGGCTAGGGCTACGCCCCCATCTACCCCCTCCTCCTATATATAGAGTGGGATAGGGAGGGAAGCAATGTTAAGGAACGTTGCATGGAAACAAAATTACTACGGACATGCAAGATCTATCCATGGTGATGAGCATCTACGAGAGGGAGAGTGGATCTACATACCCTTGTAGATCGCTAAGCGGGAAGCGTTAAGAAACATGCTTGATGTAGTCTAGCGTCTTCGTGATCCAACTCGCCGAGCATCCCGCGATCCCTTCATGATCCATCTCGCGATCCAATCATGATCCGTCCCGCGATCCCACCATGATCCTTCCCATGATCAAATCACGAATCGTCTTGCGATCCTGATCACGGTCCTTCCGATCTAGCGCCAAACGGACAACACCTCCGCGTTTAGCACACATACAGCTCGATGATGATCTCCGACTTCTTGATCTAGCAAGAGAGAGAGGAGAAGTGGATGAGTTCTCCGGTAGCACAATGGCGTGGTGGCGATGGTGGTGAACTAATCCTGCAGGGCTTCGCCTAAGCACCGCAGAACTAATCTAGAGGAGAAACTGATCTAGGGAGGAAGAGGGCAGTACATGGCAATTAGGGTTGGGGGCTGCCCTCAAAAAACCCTTAGTATATATAGGAGGGAGAGGAGAGGAGGCATCCTAGCCCCTCCTACAAGGAGGGCTTCGGCCGAACTAGAGGGGAGGAGTCCACATCCCAAAGGGAGGTGGTCACCTAGTAGGACTAGTTCCTCCTGCGCATAGGCCTTCTTGGTCTAGATGCCCAGCCCACCAGGGGCTGGTGCGCCACCACTAAGGCCTATGTGGCCCCTTGGGGTGTGATGGACCCACTTGGTGGTCCCCCGGAACCCATTCGTTACTCCCGGTACACTGCCGGAAATACCCGAAACTCTTTTGGAGTTCAAACACCACTTTCCTATATATAAATATTTCCTCCGGACCATTAAGGAGCTCCTCGTGACATCCGAGATCTTATCCGGGACTCCGAACAACCTTTGTTCACAAACATACATAACTCAATACTACCGAAACGTCACCGAACCTTAAATGTACAGACCCTGCGGGTTCGAGAACTATGTAGAAATAATCGAGACACCTCTACGGTCAATAACCAATAGCGGGACCTGGATGTCCATATTGGTTCCTACATATTCAATGAAGATCTTTATTGGTTGAACATCTATGTCAAGGATTCAGTTAATCCCGTATGTTGTTCCCTTTGTTCTTCGGTATGTTACTTGCCCGAGATTCGATTGTCGGTATTTCCATACCTAGTTCAACCTCATTACCAGCAAGTACCTTTACTCGTTCCGTAATACAAGATCCCGTGGCTAACACTTAGTCACTTTGCTTGCAACGCTTTGTTGTGATGTCGTATTAGCGAGTGGGCCGTGAGATACCTCTCCGTCACACGGAGTAACAAATCCCAGTCTTGATCCACGCCAACCCAACTGACATCCTCGGAGTTAGTTGTAGAGCACCTTTATAGTCACCTACTTACATTGTGACGTTTGATACACAAGGTACTCCTCCGGTGTCAGTGAGTTGCATGATCTCATGGTCATAGGAACAAATACTTGACATGTAGAAAACTATAGCAATAAACTGACACGATCATATGCTATGTTTATAGTTTGGGTCTTTTCCATCACATAATTCTCCTAATGATGTGATACCATTTTCAAATGACATCTCATGTCCATGGCTAGGAAGCCTTGACCATCTTTGATCAACGAGCTAGTCTATTAGAGGCATACTAGGGGCATGGTGTTGTCTATGTATCCACACATGTATCTAAGTTTCCGATCAATACAATTCTAGCATGGATAAAAAGCGATTATCATGAACAAGGAAATATGATAATAACTAATTTATTATTGCCTCTAGGGCATATTTACAACAGTCTCCCACTTGCACTAGAGTCAATAATCTAGCTCACATAGCTATGTGATTTTTTATGAATCTCACACTTAATGAGTTCTAGGGTTCGATCATGTTTTGCATGAGAGAGAGGTCTTTAGTCGACGGGTCTACGAAATTCAGATCCCCATGTACTTTGCAAATCTCTATGTCATACTATAGACACTACTACCACGCTCAACTTGGAGCTATCCCAAATGACTACTCCACTATACGTATCTGGATTGCTACTAAGAGTCATCCAGATTGGTGTTAAAGTTTGCATCGACGTAACCTTTACGACGATTCTTTATCACCTCCATAATCGAGAAATATTTCCTTAGTCCTCTAGATACTAAGGATAGTTTTGACCATTGTCCAGTGATCCACTCTGGATCACTCTTGTACCCCTTGACAGACTCATGGCAAGGCACACACAGGTACGGTACACTGCATGGCATACTATATAGAGCCTATGGATAAATCATAGGGGACGACCTTCGTCCTTTCTCTTTCTTCTGCCGTGGTCGAGCTTTGAGTCTCACTCAACTCCACACCTTACAAATTAGGCACGAACTCCTTCTTTGACTGATACATTTTGAACTCTTTCAAAATCTTGTCTAGGTATGTACTCATTGAAAGTCTCATCAAGCATCTTGATCTATCTCTATAGATCTTGATGCCCAACAATTAGGTAGCTTTATCCAAGTCTTCCTTTGTAAAACTCTTTTCAATAAACCATTTATGCTTTCCAGGAATTCTACATCATTTCCGATCAATAATATGTCAACCACATATGCTTATCAGAAATTCTATAGTGCTCCCACGCACTTTCTTGTAAATACAAGTTTCTCATAAACTTTGTATAAACCCAAAAGTTTTGATCACCTCATCAAAGCTTATATTCCAACTCTGAGATGCTTGCTCCAGCCTGTAGAAGGATTGCCGGAGCTTGTACACCATTTAGCATCCTTAGGAGTGACAAAAGCTTCTGGTTGTATCACATACAACCTTTCCTCAAGTAAACCGTTAAGGAAACAATGTTTTGACATCCATCTGCCAGATTTCATAATCGAAAAATGCAGTAACTGCTAACATAATTCTAATAGACTTTAGCATCACTACGGGTGAGAAAGTCTCATCGTAGTCAACTCCTTGAACTCGTTGGAAACTTCTTTCTGACAAGTCAAGCTTTATAAATGGTGACATTCACCATCAGCGTCTGTCTTTATCTTAAAGGTCCTTTTGTACTCAACGACCTGCCGTTCAACGGGTAAGTCTACCAAAGTCCACACTTCGTTTTCATCCATGGATCCTTTCTCGGATTCCATGGCCTCTAACCATTTGTTGGAATCCCGGCCCATCATCGCTTCTTCATAGTTCGTAGGTTGATCATTGTCCAACAACATGACCTCTAAGATAGGGTTGACGTACCACTCAGGAGCAGTACGCATCCTTGCCGACCTACGAGGTTCGATGGTAACTTGATCCAAAGCTTCATGATCATCATCATTAACTTCCTCTTCAACTGATGTAGGGTCCACAGAAACATCTTTCTATGTCGTGCTACTCTCTGGTTGGAACAAAGGTTCAACAACCTCATCAAGTTCTATCTTCCTCCCACTCAATTCTTTCGAGAGAAACTCTTTCTCGAGAAAGGACCCATTTTAGCAACAAACACTTTCTGCTTGGATCTAAGATATAAGGTTTACTCAACTATTATGTTAGGGAAGTCTATGAAGTTGCATTTGTACGCTTTGGGTTCGAGCTCATTAGGTGAAAACCCTTTTTCACATAAGCATCGCAGCCCCAAACATTAAGAAATGACGGCTTAGGTTTTCGCCAAAAAAAGTTATATGGTGTCATCTCAACGGATTTAAATGGTACCCCTTTTAAAGTGAATGTAGTCGTCTCTAATGCGTAACCCCAAAATGGTAGTGGCAAATCGATATGAGACATCATAGTTTGCACCATATCCAATACTGCACGACTACGATGTTCGGACACACCATCCTACTATGGTGTTCCACGTGGCGTGAGCTGTGAAACAAATTCCACATTTTCTTAAATTGTATACCAATATTCGTAACTCAGGTATTTACCTCCACGATCATATCGTAGACATTTTATCTCCTTGTCACGATGATCTCAAACTTCACTCTGATTTTATTTGAACTTTTCAAACGTTCTAGACTTGCGTTTCATTAAGTAAGTATCCTCATATCTACTCAAATTATCAGTGAAGGTAGGAAAATAACGATATCCACCACACGCTACAACACTCATTGGACCAAATACATAAACATGTATCATTTCCAATAAGTCACTTGCCCGCTCCATCATACCGGAAAATGGGGTCTTAGTCATCTTGCCCAAGAGGCATGGCTCGCATGTCTCAACCGATTCAAAATTGAATGAGTCCAAAGATCCATCAGCATGGAGTTTCTTCATGCGCTTTACACCAATACGATATTTAGTGGCAGTGCCACAAGTATGTGGTACTATCATTATTAACTTTGTATCTTTTGGCATCAATATTATGAACATGTGTATCACTACGATCAAGATTCAATAAACCATTCTCATTGGGTGGATGACCATTGAAGGTATTATTCATGTAAACATAATAACCATTATTCTCTAACTTAAATGAATAACTATATTGCAATAAACATGATCTAATCACGTTCATGCTCAACGCAAACACCAAAATAATAATTTATTTAGGTTCATCACTAATCCCGAAGCTAGCGAGAGCGTGCAATGGTGATCACATCAACCTTGGAAACACTTCCAACACTCATCGTCACCTCACCGTTACCTAGCCTCCATTTATTCCGTAGATTTTATTTCGAGTCGCTAACATTTAGCAAGTGAACCGGTATCCAATACCCAGGTGCTACTAGGAGTACTAGAAAGGTACACATCAATAACATGTATTTCAAATATACTTATGTCGACGTTGCCAGCCTTCTAGGGTTGTTCCGCTTCAGCGATCGTTCTCCTCATAATAGAAGCACTTAGTCTTGGGCTTGGGTTCAACCTTGGTTTCTTCACTGGAGCAGTAACTGACTTGCCATCCATGAAGTTTCCCTCCTTTCCCTTGCCCTTCTCGAAACTAGTGGTTTCACTTAACCATCAACACTTGATGCAACTTCTTGATTTCTACCTTCATCGTGTCAAACATCGCGAACAGCTCAGGGATCATCTTATCCATCCCTGACATGTTATAGTTCATCACGAAGCTCCAGTAGCTTGGTGGCAGTAACTTGGAGAACTATATTAATCACTATCTTATCTGAAAGATTAACTCCCACTCGATTCAAGTGATTGTAGCACCCACACAATCTGAGCACATGCTCACTTATTGAGCTTTTCTCCTTCATCTTGCAGGCAAAGAATCTTGTTGGAGGTCTCATACCAGTCAACACGGGCACGAGCCTGAGATCCCAATTTTAGCTCTTAGAACATCTCATATGTTCTGTGATGTTCAAAACATTTTGGAGCCTCAATTCTAAGTCGGAATGCATGACACACTGAACTATCAAATAGTCGTCAGAACGTGCCTGTCAGATGTTCACAACATCTACAGACGACGCTTGAGGGGGTGGTGCACTGAGCGGTGCATCAAGGATATAATCCTTCTGTGCAGCAACTCACGACAATCCTCTAGTCCGCATAATTTCTACCATTATATTTCAACTCTATTTTATCTAGGAACGTATTTAAAAACACACGGGAGCTAGAACGCGAGCTATCGATCTACAACATAACTTTGCAAAGACAACTTTAGACTATGTTCATGACAAATGAGTTCAATTAATCATATTAGTTAAGAACTCCCACTAAAATTGACATCCTCCGGTCATTCGAGTGATACATGATCCAAATTCACCAAATCAAGTCCGATCATCATGTGAGTTGAGGTGGTTTCAATGGTGAACATCATCATGTTGATCATATCTACTATATGACACATGTTTGACCTTTCGGTCTCTTGTGCTCCGAGGCCATGTCTACGCATGCTAGGCTCATCAAGTTTAACCCGAGTGTTCTGAACGTGCAACACTAGCTTGCACCCGTTGTACATGAATATAGAGTCTATCACACCCGATCATCACGTGGTGTCTCGACACGACGAACGTTTGCAACGGTGCACACTCAAGGAGAACACAATTTTATCTTGAAATTTTAGTGAGGGATAACCTTATAATTCTACCGTCGTCCTAAGCAAAATAAGATGCATAAAAGGATTAACATCACATGCAAATCATAAGTGACATGATATGGCCATGGACTTGTGCTTTTGATCTCCATCTATAAAGCACCGGCATGATCTCCATCGTCACCAGCATGACACCATGATCACCATCATCTTGATCTCCATCAACGTGTCCCCATCAGGGTTATCGCGCCCACCATGATTCTACTACTATTTCTACCATTAGTGATAAAATAAAGAATTACATAGCGCTTAAAGATTGACACGCAGGTCATACAATAATTAAAGACAACCCTATGGCTCCTGCCGGTTGCCGTACTCATCGACATGCAAGTCATGATATTCTATACAAAACATGATCATATCATACATCACATATATCTCATCATGTAATTGGCCATATAACATCACAACATACCCTGCAAAAACAAGTTAGACGTCCTATAATTGATATTGCAAGTTTTATGTGGCTGCTACCGGTATCTATCAAGAACAATTCTCACCTACGCATAAACCACTAAGGTGATACACAAATTGCTATTCAACCTTCTGAAGGACCGCCTTTGTCGAATCCGATCCAACTAGAGTAGGAGATACAGACATCTGCCATCCATCTTTGTGCAACAAAGTTACACGTCAGTCGATGGAACCGGTCTCTCGTAAGGGTACAAGTAAGGTTGGTCCGGGCTGCTTCATCCCACAATACCGCTGAATCAAAACATGACCAAGGGAGGAAGCAAGCTAAGCATCAACGCCCACAAACTCCTTTGTGTTCTACTCGTGATCTCATCTACACATAGACCTATCTCATGATTCCACTGCTAGGGAACATTGCATGGGAAACAAAAAATTTCCTACGCACACGCAAGATCTATCCAAGGTGATGAGCATCTACGAGAGGGAGAGTGGATCTACATACCTTTGTAGATCGCTAGGCGGGAAGCGTTAAGAAATGTGGTTGTTGTAGACGAACATCTTCGCGATCCAACCCACCGAGCGTCCCGCGATCCTATCATGATCCATCTCATGATCCAATCATGATCCATCCCGCGATTCCATCATGATCCGTCCCGCGATCAAATGAAAAATCGTCTCGTGATCCTGGTCATGGTCCTTCTGATCTAGTGTCGAACAGACGGCACCTCCGCGTTCAGCACACGTACAGCTCGATGAAGATCTCCGCCTTCTTGATCCAGCAAGAGAGAGCAGAGAGGTAGATGAGTTCTCTGGCAGCACAATGGCGTGGTGGCGGCGGTGGTGAACTAATGTTGCAGGGCTTCGCCTAAGGACCGCAGAATTAATCTAGAGGAGAAACTGATCTAGGGAAGAAGAGGGCAGCACGTGGCAATTAGGGTTGGGGGCTGCCCTCAAAAACCCTTATTGTATATAGGAGGGAGTGGAGAGGAGGCAGCCTAGCCCCTCCTACAAGGAGGGATTCGGTCAAACTAGAGGGGAGGAGTCCACCTCCCACAAGGGAGGTGGACACCTAGGAGGACTCTTTCCTACTTGGCCCCTACTCCTTCCTCCTGCGCATAGGCCTTCTTGGGCTGGTTGACCAGCCCACCAGGGGCTGGTGCGCCACCACTAAGGCCCATGTGGCCCCTTGGGGTGTGATGGACCCACTTGGTGGTCCCCGGGAACCCATTCGTCACTCCTGGTACACTTCCGAAAATACTCGAAACTCTTCCAGAGCTCAAACACCACTTTCCTATATATCAATATTTACCTATGGACCATTAAGGAGCTCCTCGTGACATCCGAGATCTCATCCGGGACTCCGAACAACCTTTTTTCACAAACATACATAACTCAATACTACTGAAACGTCAACAAACCTTAAGTGTGCCGACCCTGCGGGTTCGAGAACTATGTAGAAATGACCGAGACACCTTTATGATCAATAACCAATAGTGGAACCGAGATGTCCATATTGGATCCTACATATTCTACGAATATCTATATCGGTTTAGCCTCTATGTCAAGGATTCAGTTAATCCCGTATGTTGTTCCCTTTGTTCTTCGGTATGTTAATTGCCCGAGATTCGATCGCCGGTATCTCCACACCTAGTTCAACCTCGTTGCCGGCAAGTCTCTTTACTCGTTACGTAATACAAGATCCCGTGGCTAACACTTATTAACTTTGCTTGCAAGGCTTTGTTGCGATGTTGTATTACCGAGTGGGCCCTGAGATACCTCTTTGTCACACGGAGTAACAAATTCCAGTCTTGATCCATGCCAATCCAACAGACATCCTCGGAGGTACCTGTAGAGCACCTTTATAGTCACCCAGTTACGTTGCAACGTTTGATACACACAAGGTACTCCTCCGGTGTCAGTGAGTTGCATGATCTCATGGTCATAGGAACATATACTTGACATGCAGAAAACTATAGCAATAAACTGATAGGGTCATATGATATGTTTATAGTTTCGGTCTTGTTCATCACATAATTCTCCTAATGATGTGATCCCGTTGTCAAATGACATCTCATGTCCATGTCTAGGAAACCTTGACCATCTTTGATCAACGAGCTAGTCTATTAGAGGCATACTAGGGACATGGTGTTGTCTATGTATCCACACGTGTATGTGAGTTTCCGATCAATACAATTCTAGCATGGATAATAAACGATTATCATGAACTAGGAAATATGGTAATAACTAATTTATTATTGACTCTAAAGCATATTTCCAACAAGCAACACCCTAAGGCATAGGTGCAGCCCTCCCTCTCTCCCTAGATCTGCCGGTGCTTTGGAGATGGAGATCAAAAGCACAAGTTCGTGGCCATATCATGTCACTAATGATTTGCATGTGATGTTAATCCTTTTATGCATCTTATTCTGCAGAGGGTGACGGTAGCGTTATAAGTTGATCCCTCTCTAACATTTCAAGATAAAATTGTGTTCTCCCCAAGTGTGCACCGTTGCGGAAGTTCATCATTTCGAAGCACCAACTGATGATCGGGGATGATAGACTCTACGTTCGCATACAACGGGTGTAAGCCAGTTTTGAAAATGTAGAACACTTGGATTAAACTTGACAAGCCTATCATGTACAGACATGGCCTCGGAACACAGGAGACAAAAAGGCCGAACATGATTCATATAGTAGATATGATCAACATGGACATGTTCACCATTGAAACCACCTCATCTCACATGATGATCGGACTTGGGTTGATGGATTTGGATCATGTCACACTTAGACAACCTGAGGGATGTTGATTTGAGTGGGAGTTCTTGAGTAATATGATTAATTGATGTCATTATCATGAACATAGTCTAAGTTGTCTTTGCAAATTATGTTGTAGATCAATAACTTGCGTGGTAGCTCCCCTATATTTTGATACGTTCCTAGAGAAAAACTAAGTTGAAAGATGGTAGTAGCAATTATGCAGACTAGATCTGTAAACTGAGGATTGTCCTCATTGCTACACAGACGGCTTATGTCCTTTATGCACCGCTCTGTGCGTCAACCCCTCAAACGTTGTCTGTGGGTGTTGAGAACATGAGACATAAATGTTTTTGATGACTACTTGATAGTTCAGTGCGTCATACTTTGCGGCTTAGAATTGAGGCTCCAAAGACATTTTGAATGTCATGGAGCATATGAGATGTTCCAAGAGCTGAAATTGGGATTTCAGGCTCATGCCCGTGTTGAGAGATATGAGACCTCCAACAAGATTCTTTGCCTGCAAGATGAAGGAGAATAGATCAATTCGTGATTATATGCTCAAATTTCCTGGGTGCTACAACCTCTTGAATCAAGTGGGAGCTGATCTTCTAGATAAGATAGTGATTTACATAGTTCTCCAAGTCTTTGCCACCAAGCTACTAGAGCTTCATGATGAACTATAACATGCCAGGGATGGAGATAATCCCTAAGCCATTCGCGATGTTTGACACCGCGAAGGTAGAAATCAAGAAGGAGCATCAAGTGTTGATGGTTAGTAAAACCACTATTTTCGAGAATTGCAAGGGCAACAGGGGAAACTTCATGAATGGCAAGCCAGTTGCCGCTCCAGTGAAGAAACCCAAGGTTGAACCCAAACCCGAGACTAAGTGCTTCTATAATAAGGGGAATGGTCACTGGTAGCAGAACTACCCCAGATACTTGGCAGATAAGAAGGCTGGCAACGTCAATAGAAGTATATTTGATATACGTGTCATTGATGTGTACCTTACTAGTACTTCTATAGTAGAACCTAGGTATTAGATACCAGTTCAGTTGTTAATGTTAGTAACTCAAAATAAAAGTTACGGAATAAACGGAGACTAGCTAAAGGGCGAGGTGGCGATGTGTGTTGGAAGTGTTTCCAAGGTTGATGTGATCATCATCGCACGCTCCCTCTACCTTCAGGATTAGTGTTGAACCTAAATAAATGTTATTTGGTGTTTTTGTTGAGCATGAACATCATTAGATCGTATTTATTGCAATACGGTTATTCATTAAGTCAGAGAATAATGGTTGTTATGTTTACATTAATAATACCTTCAATGGTCATGCACCCAATATGAATGGTTTATTGAATCTTGATCGTCGTGATACACATGTTATAATATCGATGCCAAAAGATGCAAAGTTAGTAATGATAGTACCACATACTTGTGGCACTGCCGCTGAGGTCATATTGGTGTAAAGAGCGTGAAGAAACTCCATGTTGAAAGATCTTTGGACTCACTCGATTCCGAATCAGTTGAGACATGGAGACCATGCCTTATAGGCAAGATGACTTAGACCCCGTTTTACAGTATGATGGAGTAGGCAAGTGACTTGTTGGAAATGATACATGTTGATGTATGCAGTCCAATGAGTGTTGAAGCGTGCGGTGGATATCCTTATTTTCTTACCTTCACCGATGATTTTAGTAGATATGGTTGTATTTACTCAATGAAACACAAAAGTCTAAAATGTTTGAAAAGTTCAAGCAAATTCAGAGTGAAGTTTAAGATCGTTGTGACAAGAAGATAAAATATCTAGGATATGATCGTGGAGGTGTTTATCAGAATTACGAGTTTGGTATGCAATTTAAGACAATGTGCAAATTGTTTCACAAACTCACGCCACTTGGAACACCATAGTGTAATGGTGTGTCCAAATGTTGTAGTCATGCTCTATTGGGTATGGTGCGTACCATGATGTCTCTTATCATTTTGCCACTATCCTTTTGGGGTTGTGCATTAGACACAACTACATTCACTTTAAATAGGGCATCATTTAAATCCATTGAGATGACACCATATGAATTATGGTTTGGCAGAAACCTGAGCTGTCATTTCTTAGAGTTTGGGAATGCGACACATAAGTTTTGGAATGCGACACTTATGTATGATATGCTCGAAAGCAAAGCGAAAAGGTGCATCTTCATGGGATACCCTAAGAACTCAAATCTGAGGGCAAAGTATATGTTGCTAAAAACGGGTCCTTTCTCGAGAAAGAGTTTCTCTTGAAAGAATTGAGTGGGAGGAAAGTAGAACTTGATGAGGTTGTTGAACCGTCACTTCAGTTGGATAGTAGCACGAAGCAGAAAGATGTTTCTGCAATGCCTACACCAAGTGAAGAGGAAGCAAATGATGATGATCATGAAGCTTTAGATCAATTTACTACTGAACCTCGTAGGTCAACAAGGACTCGTATCGCCCCTGAGTGGTATGTCAATCCTGTATTGGAGGTCATGTTGTTAGACAACAGTGAACCAACGAGCTATGAGGAAGCGATGGTGGGCCCGGATTCCAACAAATGTCTAGGACCATTAAATCCGAGAAAGGATCCATGTATGAAAACCAAGTATGGACTTTGGTAGACTTGCCCGATGAATAGTGGGCCGTTAAGTACAAATGGACCTTTAAGAAGAAGATATACTCTAATGGTAAATGACACCATTTATAAAGCTCAATTTGTCGCAAAGAAGTTTCCGACAAGTTCAAGGAGTTGACTACGATGAGATTTCTCACCCGTAGTGATAGTAAAGTTTGTTGCAATTATGTTAGCAGTTGCTGCATTTTTTGATTATGAAATTTGGCATATGGATGTCAAGACATAGTTTCCTTAATGGTTTCCGTGAGGAAAGGTTGTGTGTGATACAACCAGAAGGTTTTGTCGGTCCTAAGGATTCTAAAAGGTATGCAAGCTCAAGAGATCCTTCTATGGACAGTAGCAAGCATCTCAGAGTTTGAATATACACTTTGATGAGGTGATCAAAGCTTTTGGGTTTATCCAATGTTTATGAGAAACTTGTATTTACAAGAAAGTGAGTGGGAGCACTATTGAATTTTTGATAAGTATATGTGGTTGACATATTATTGATTGGAAATAATGTAGAATTTCTGGAAAGCATAAACGGTTGTTTGAAAGGTGTTTTTCAAAGGAAGACCTAGATAAAGCTACTTAAATATTGTGCATCAAGATCTATAGAGACAAATCAAGATGCCTGATAAGACTTTCAATGAGAACATACCTTGACAAGATTTTGAAAGAGTTCAAAATGGATCAGTCAAAGAAAGAGTTCTTGCCTGATTTGTAAGGTGTGGAGTTGAGTGAGACTCAAAGCTTGACCATGAAAGAATAAAGAGAAAGCACGAAGGTTGTCCCCTATGCCGTATCCATATGCTCCATATAGTATGCCATGCTATGTACCGCACCTGGTGTGTGTGCCTTGCCATGAGTCTGTCAAGGGGTACAAGAGTGATCCAGGAGTGGATCACTGGACAATGGTCAAAATTATCCTTGGTAACTAGAGGACTAAGGAAATATTTCTCGGTTATGGAGGTGATAAATAGTTTGTCGTAAGAGTTACGTCAATGCAAGCTTTAACACCAATCCAGATGACTATAAGTAGCAATCCGGATACATATAGTGGAGCAGACATTTGGAATAGCTCCAAGTGGGCGTAGTAGCAACATCTATAGTATGACATAGAGATTTGCAAAATATACACATATCTAAATGTTGTAGACCCGTTGACTAAAACATCTCTCAAAAGCAAAACATGATCAAACCGCAGAACTCATTGGGTGTGAATCACATAGTGATGTGAACTAGATTATTGACTCTAGTGCAACTGGGAGACTTTTGGAAATATGCCCTAGCGGCAACAATAAATTAGTTATTATCATATTTCATTGTTCATGATAATCATTTATTATCTATGCTACAATTGTATTGAATGGAAACTCAAATACATGTGTGGATACAGAGACAACAAAGTGTCCCTAGTAAGCCTCTACTAAACTAGCTCATTGATCAAAGATGGTTAAGGTTTCCTAGCCATATACATGAGTTGTCCTTTGATAACGAGATCACATCATTAGGAGCATGATGTGATGTAAAAGAGACAACTATGAACGTAGCATATGACCATGTCAGTTTATTGCTATTGTTTTCTCCATGTCAAGTATCTATTCCAACGACCATGAGATCACGCAACTCCCTGACACCTAAGGAATGCCTTGTGTGTATCTAACATCACAACGTAACTGGGTGACTATAAAGGTGCTCTACAGGTATCTCCGAGGGTGTCAGTTGGGTTGGCGTGGATCGAGACTAGGATTTGTCAATTCGTATGATGGAGAGGTATCTGTGGGCCCACTCGGTAACACAACATCACAAGAAGCTTGCAAGCACTATGACTAAGGATTTAGTCACGGGATCTTGTGTTCCAGAACGAGTAAATAGACTTTCCGGTAACAAGATTGAACTAGGTATGGAGATACCGATGATCGAATCTCGGACAAGTAACATATCGATGGACAAAGGGAACTACATACGGGATTGTCTGAATCCCTGACATCATGGTTCGACCGAAAAGATCTTTGTAGAATATCTAGGAACCAATATGGGAATCCAGGTCCCGCTATTGGTTATTGACCATAGAGTTGTCTTGGTCATGTCTACATAGTTCTCGAACCCGCAGGGTCTGCACACTTAACGTTTGGTGACAATTTGGTATTGTTGAGTTATGTATGTTGGTGACTGAAGGTTGTTCGAATTCCGGGATGAGATACCGGACTTCATGAGGAGCTCCGTAATGGTATGGAGGTGGATTTCTTAAAGGGAACTCATATTTTGTCTACCAGAAAAGTTTTGGGTTTTACCGATATTGTACCGGGAAGCTTCTGGAAGGTTCCAGAAGGTACCAATGGATTCTGGAGAAGTCTGGAACGGTCCCTACATCCGCAAGGAGGTGCATGGGCTGTAAGGGGGCGTCCAAGCCTTGTTGGTCGAACCCCCAAGGGCGCATGCGACTAGGGGGTAGGAAACCTGATACATCTCCAACATATCTATAATTTATAAAGTATTCATGCCATGTTTACAACAATTTTATATGATTTTGTATGATTTGATTAGAACTAACCCGGACTAACGATGCTTTTAGCACAACTACTGTGATATCATTTTTTGTGCAGAAATAAAAGTTCTCGGAATGGGCTGAAAATTTACGGTGATTTTTTGTGGACCAAAAGAGACCCCTGAAGCACAAGAGCTGGGCCAGCAAGTGGACGAGGAGGCCACAAGCCCTCTAGGCACACACTACCCCTAGGGAAGGTGCTTTGGGCTTGTGGGACCCTCGGGCACCCCCTTGACGTGCGACCGGCGCCAAAATTTCTTATAAATACACAAACATCCGAAAAAACCTAGATCGAAAGTTCAACCGCCGCAAGCCTCTGTAGCCATGAAGAATCAATCTAGTCCCTCTCCAGTACCCTCTCGGAGGGGGACATCATCACGGGAGGCCATGAAGGAGGAAGATGGAGGGGGCATCATCACCGGAGGCCATGGAGGAGGAAGCACAAGGGGTAGACCCTCCCCCTCACTCTCGATGGTGCCGGAGTGCCGTCGGGGGAACCATCACCGTGGTGATCGTCTTCATCAACATCACCATCTTCATCACCTTCCTTAGATCTTTTAAGCGGTCCACTCTCCCGCACCCCGCTGTAATTCCCTACTTGAACAAGGTACCTTATGCCACATATTATGATCCAATGATGTGTTGCCATCCTATGATGTTTTGAGTAGATTTCTTGTGTCTTTTGGGTTGATTGATGATCTAGATTGGTTTGATTTGTATGTTTTATTTTGGTGCTGTCCTATGGTGACTTTCATGCCACGCACATGTGAAGGATTCCCGCTGTAGGGTGTTGCAATACATTCATGATTCGCTTATAGTGGGTTGCTAGAGTGACACAAGCTTAAACCCGAGTAAGGGGGTTGCTGCGTATGGGATAAAGGGGACTTGATACTTTAATGCTATGGTTCGGTTTTATCTTAATGATCTTTAGTAGTTGCGGATGCTTGCTAGAGTTCCAATCATAAGTGCATATGATCCAAGTAGAGAAAGTATGTTAGCTTATGCTCTCCCTCATATAAAATTGCAATAATGATTACGATCTTGTTAACAATTGCATAGGATAATTCTGCACACTGATCCAGCATTATTACACACTCGCTATCTATAATATATAGTTATATATTCTAACTTTATGTTAACAACACCTATTTTAATATTTTAGTTCTTCGATATCATGCAAAGCTATCCACTTCATACCCACAACGTAGTTTTATTTCTAGTTTCTAGATGGAAGCAAACGTTCGGTGTATGTAGAGTCGTACCAGTGGCAGATAGGACTTGAGATAATATTGATATTACCTTTAGATCATTGTGGGTTCGACACTCCAGACTTATCACTTCCACCTTTGGAAATTTCTATGATGATTCCTTGCACTTGGGTATTATCAACCTCTTTTCTGGCGCCGTTGTCGGGGAGCAATAGCGTGGGGTTGATATTCTCGTGTGTGCTTGTTTGCTTTCTTCACTAAGTATGTTTTGTTTTCTATTTGGTTTTTGTTTTCTTTAGTTGTGGTTTAAAAAACCCCAAAAAATAAAGAATGCAAAGTACAATATTTTTTGGCCTCTTATGCCTACAAACTTTTTCAAAAAGAGAAGTCATTGGAAGGTTATGCATTGGAGAAGTGAGGGTCGACCTTGAAAAGTTGTGTTCATGCTCATGGAAAAAATGTAGAATTTTTCATGGAATTTTATCAACAATAATTATCCCCTTGTATATATACATTGTATTATAAAAATAATGTTCCAAGATTTGTCTTTAGGATGATTAGATTGCTTGTTTGCTATGTGCGGTGCAAAAATAGAAACTTTGGCTGTAGTGTGTGAATTTACAATTTTTATTGGAACGTAAAAAGTCTCTGAAAATTTTACACAGTAGTTATATGCAATTTTTTTATTTTTTATTTAGTTTTCAGAAGTTTTAGTCTTACATAAGTATGGTAAATATTCAGATTGCTACAAACTGTCCTATTTTTGACATATTCTGTTTTCTATGTGTTGTTCACTTATTTTGATGAATCTATGTGTTGTATCGGGGGGTCTGAACCATGGTGAGTTGGAATATAGTATATATAATGCTAATATGAAATTGGAATAAGTTTACAATAGTACCTAAAGGTAGTGATTTACTTTATTATACTAACAAATCTCACGAGGGTTTTGTTAAGTTTTGTGTGGATGAAGTGTTCGAAGATCGAGGAGTTATCAATATAAGAGGAATAAGGAGAGGCAAGACTTCAAGATTTGGTATGCACAAGGAACCCCAAGCAAATATTTTAGGGATAATCAAGCATCTAAGCTTGGGGATGACCCGGTTCGCATCCCATCTTTCTTCTTCAACAATTATTGGTATGTCTCGGTTTTTGTTTTGTTCACATGACATGTGTCTTTTGAGTTTGTTTTTTATATTTTCCTTTATGCAACATGCTAGTATGAGATAGTAATTCATTGATTCATAGAATACTTCATGCGCTTCACTTAAATCTTTTGAGTATGGCTTTATAGAATGCTCTTTGTGCTTCACTTAAATCTTTTGAGTATGGCTTTATAGAATGCTTTGTGTGCTTCACTTATATATTTTGAGCTTGGATATTGGGAAATATATTAATTGTAGAATCCTATATGAACTTCACTTCTATATTTTAGAGTATTAATAAAATCATCATCGAAATTGCGCTTGGAAGAATTTCATCAAAATATCATGCCTAGCTAAAAAAGCATTAAAGAAATAGCGCTTGTTGGGAGACAACCCAATATTTACCTCTACTGTTTTTGTGTGTTCTCGTGATTATGATACTTTAGTAATCATGTTTTATACTTTTTTCTTTAATAAAGTTCCAAGTAAGACCTTTGGGATGATCTATGGTGATAGTTGACTTGATTCTGTGCAAAAACAGAAACTTTTGCGCTCATTGCCAGAAATTTAAAAAATCACAGAAGAGTGATTTTAATATGAATTGGTTACATAAGGTTGACATACAAATTTCCTAGGTTTTACTATTTTTTAGAAGTTTTGGGGTAACATAAGTTTGGCTAGTATTCAGATCATTACAGACTATTTTGTTTTTGATAGATTCTACCCTTAATGCATAGTTTGTTTGTTTTATAGTTTCTATGGTGTATATTGCTTAATATAAATTGTGTAAATTATAGATTATAGTAGTAATTATTGGGAAAAAATCATGAATCTTGTCTTTGACAGTACCTGACTGAATGATTTGTTTTATCATACTAACCCATCTCACAAAGTTCCGTTAAGCTTTGTGTGATTGATGTTTTCAAGTTTTGGGTGAGATATTGATATGAGGAGAATAAGGAGTGACAAAACCCTAAGCTTGGGGATGCCCAAGGCACCCAAGATGAAATTCTAGGAAGATGCAAGAAACTAAGCTTGCGGATGCCCCGGAAGGCATCCCCTCTTTCATCTTCAAAACTATCTGTATACCTTACTCGGAGCTATATTTTTATTCGTCACATGATATGTGTTTTTCTTGGAGCATATTTTCATTTTACTATTTGTTTGAATAAAATAATTGGATCTGAAATCTTGAATGAGAGAGAGTCCTCACATGGCTATTTAACTACTTGACTACGCATTGATCTTCACTTCTATCTTTTTGAGTAGCTTTGTCATTTACTCTCGTGCTTCACTTATACCCTATTAGTAAATGGTTGAATGAATTGAATATCATAAATCTGAAATTATATATATATATATTATATGCTTATCCCATGGGGAGTAATGACTTCACATATAAGAAGTATAGGTGGTAAAATTTATTGAAAGGTAGGAAACACCGCATTGGTCACTTGAACAATTCATGAAAGAATATTGAAGGAATAGAGATTTCACATATAAATATACTATCTTGGACATCTTCTATGATTTTGAGCCCCATTAATTATTTTCAAACTTGAGCAAATTAGTTGAAGTTGGATAAGGAAGACAATGTAATGAGTTATGCTTAGGTATATTTGTATAGAAGTTATATTGTTATGGATCCTCCAACATGTGGTTCTTGCTTACGATCTTTTGCTATCCAAAAATTTGTACTAAGTAGAGATACTACTTGTGCATACAACCCTTAAACCCAGTTTCTTGCCATGAGTGTCTACCATATCTACCTATGGATTGAATAATATCCTTCAAGTAAGTTGTCATTGGTGCAAAAAAGCAATAAAAATTGCTCCTAAATATGTATGATCTTTTATTGTAAGGGAAAATAAGCGTTGTACAAACTTGTGATGGTAAAGAAATAAAAGCGATGGACTGCATAATAAAGTTTGCTATCACAAAGGGCAATACAACGTGACGTTCCTTTACATTAAGGGTTTGCATATCAAAAATTAATAATCACATGAAAACCTATGCTTCCCTCTACGAAGGGCCAATCTTTTACTTCCATGTATTTACTTTTATGCAAGAGTCAATAGTATTCCCTTTTAGTTCAACCTCAATTATTCTTTTGTTGGCAAGCATCATGTGGTGGGGAAAGATCCAAGCATATATGGTCATTCAAATATATTTGATGATGAATTATTATTGTTGACAGTTATCTATATGATAAATAAGTTGGGAGGCGAAACATTAAGCCCTATCTTTCTTTGTGTTCGATGGATGGCAATTTGCTCTAAAATATGCTTTCAGTGTTAGCAATCATGGAAGACTATATGATAGTTGAGTATGTGGAATTTGCTAAATCAAAGCTCTTAAATGGACCCTTCTTGAAAATAAGATGAATTGAAATTGTTTGGTGACTAAAAGCATAGTTTGTTAGTTTTCAAGAAACTTTATGGTCTATACTTCAACATGTGAATAGCTTGTTACTTCATCATGAGAAGTTTTATGAGATGAACTATTGTTTATGATATATAATGATGATAGAAAAAATGTTTGGAACTATCATTGATCAAATTTATGCACTATGCTAGCATTCACACCTCATAAATTATTTCTTTTATCATTTACCTACTCGAGGATGAGTTGGAATTAAGCTTGGGGATGTTGATACGTCTCCAACGTATCTATAATTTATGAAGTATTCATGCCATGTTTACAACAATTTTATATGGTTTTTGTATGATTTGATTAGAACTAACCCAGACTAACGTTGTTTTAAGCAGAACTACCATCGTGTCATTTTTTTATGCAGATATAAAAGTTCTCAGAATGGGCTAAAACTTTATGGTGATTTTTATTGACCAAAAGAGACCCCGGAAGCACAAGAGCCAGGCCAGGAAGTGGACGAGGAGGCCACAAGCCCTCTAGGCGCGCCCTACCCCCAAGGATAGTGCTTCGGGCTTGTGGGCCCCTCGGACACCCCTTTGACATGATACCGACACAAAAAATTCTTATAAATACCCAAACCTCCGAAAAGAACCCTAGATCGGAAGTTCCGCTGCCGCAAGCCTCTGTAGACACAAAGAATCAATCTAGACCCTCTCTAGCACCCTGCCAGTGGGGGACATCATCACCATAGGCCATGAAGGAGGAATTAGGAGGGGGCCATCATCACCGGAGGCCATGGAGGAGGAATCACAAGGGGGAGACCATATCCCCCTCAGTCTCGGTGGTGCCGGAGGGCCGCCGGGGGAACCATCGCTGCGATGATCGTCTTCATCAACATCACCATCTTCATCACCTTCCTCATATCTTTTAAGCGGTACACTCTCCCACACCCCGTTGTAATCCCATACTTGAACATGGTACCTTATGCCATATATTATGATCCAATGATGTGTTGCCATCCTATGATGTTTTGACTAGATTTCTTTTGTCTTTTGGGTTGATTGATGACCTAGATTTGTTTGACTTGTATGTTTTATTTTGGTGATGTCCTATGGTGCCTTCCGTGCCATGCACATGTGAAGGATTCCCGCTGTAGGGTGTTGCAATACATTCATGATTCGCTTATAGTGGGTTGCTAGAGTGACAGAAGCTTAAACCCGAGTAAGGGGGTTGTTTCGTATGGGATAAAGGGGACATGATACTTTAATGTTATGGTTGGGTTTTACCTTAATGATCGTTAGTAGTTGCGGATGGTTGCTAGAGTTCCAATCATAAGTGCATATGATCCAAGTAGAGAAAGTATGTTAGCTTAGGCCTCTCCCTCATATAAAATTGCAATAATGATTACCAATCTTGTTAACAATTTCTTAGGATAATTCCACACACCGATCCATCGTTATTCCACACTCGCTATTTATAATATATAGTAATATATTATAACTTTATGTTAACAACACCTATTTTAATATTTTAGTTCTTCGATATCATGCAAAACTATCCTCTTCATACCCACGATGTAGTTTTATTTATCGTTTCTATATGGAAGCAAACGTTTGGTGTACATAGAGTCGTATCAGTGGCAGATATGACATGAGATAATATTGATCTTAACTTTAGCTCCTTGTGGGTTCGACACTCCATACTTATCAGTTCCACCTTTGGAAATTGCTACGATGATTCCTTGCACTTGGGGATTATCAAAACCCTAAAGGGGAAGGCACCTAGGAGGCGCCATGGGAGGGAGGACTCCTCCCTCCTAGGTGCTGCCCACTTCCTTGGAGGAAGGGATAGGGCTACGCCCCATCTACCCCCTCCTCCTATATACAGAGAGGGGGAGGGATGGAAGCAGAACCCTAAGGCATAGGTGCATCCCTCCCTCTCTCTCCCTAGATCTATTTCTCCATCGAAAACGCATGTACCGCAGCGCTTTGCGAAGCTCTATAGAGATTGCTCCATCACCACCACCACCACATTGTCGTGCTACCAGAGAACTCATCTACCTATCCACCCACGCTTGCTGGATCAAGAAGGAGGAGACGCCATTGATTCGCATGTGTGCGGAATGCGGAGGTGCCGTTCGTTCGCCGCTAGATCGGATCGTGATTGGATCGTGAAGAGTACGACTACATCAAGCACGTTATATACGCTTCCGTTTAGCAATCTACAAGGGTATGTAGATACACTCCCCTTTCATAGCTATGCATCTTCATGCATAGATCTTGGGTGTTCGTAGGAATTTTTTTGTTTCCCATGCAACGTTCCCCAACAAAATCATATAATTCATATAAATTCCAAGCATAGCAACACAAAGTTTTTATTTGATGTCACAAGAGTTTCCCATTTTGAAATATGCGGTGTCGCACATAATGAGCATGCTCATTTAATGATTTTCCCTCAACTAAGCTAGTTGGGTTTTCAGCATGAGAACAATGGGATTGAAGATGATCCCAAGTAATATTCTTCGGTAGTACGGAACACTAGTGGTTCCTCAACTTTTGGATCAGCAAGTACATCTATTTTCTTGGTATTTCGTGTTCCATATCCATAACTTCAGATATAAAACAACTAACGACAGAAAATAAAACTACTAATAACAGAAAATAAAAACTACTTAGTGATAAAGAAAACAAGCACACACGAGAATATTCACCCCACACTATTGCTCCCCGACAACGACGCCAGATAACGGTCTTGATAACCCACAAGTGTAGGGGATTGTTTGTAGCCTTTTTTGATAAATAAGAGTGTTGAACCCACCGATGAGCTAAAGGTAGAAAAAATAGTCGCTCAAGTTCTATCGACCACCAATACAACTCTATGCACACTTTAACGTTTGCTTTATCTAGAACAAGTATGCAACTATTTTGTAGGTGGTAGGACAATTTGCACGAATAAAACTTGAAGTGCTTTGTGGGAATAAAACTACGAGTAAATTGGAAGATAATAAAAGTTAGTTGTTTAGTAGAAAGCTTTTGTCAAACAAGAAGGTTATTTGTCCCTAGGCAATTGATAACTAGACCGGTAATCATTATTGGAATTTTATATGAGAGGGAGGCATGAGCAAACATACTTTCCATACTTGGATCATATGCACTTATGATTGAAACTCTAGAAAGCATCTGCAAGTACCAAAGATCATTAAGGTAAAACCCAACCATAGGATTACGTATCAAGTCCCTCTTTACTCCCATACGCAACAACCCACCTACTCGGGTTTGTGCTTCTGCCACTCATGCCACCCACCATAGGCGAATCATGAACATATTGCAACACCCTACCGCGGGTATTGCTCGCGTTTGCACGACACGGAGGGCACCATAGGGCAGCACCAAAATAAAACATACATCTCATACCAACCATGATCATCAATTAGTCCATAGGACAAACGAATCTACTCAAACATCATAGGATAGCCACATGTCATTGGGAAATAATATATGAAGTTGAGCACCATGTTTAAGTAGAGATTACATCAGGGAAGAGAGGTGTTACACTGCTGCATAGAGGGGGAGAGAGTTGGTGTTGACGACGGCGAAGTTGTTAGTGTAGATCATCGTCATGATGGATGCCCCAACGGTGTTCCGACGCCACTGGGAGAGAGGGCAAGAAAGCCCCCTCCTTCTTCTTCTTCTTTGTCCACCCCCTAGATGGGAGGAGAGTTCCCCTCTAGTCCATGGTCTCCATGGCTGCGGAGGGGCAGGAGCCCCTCCGAGATTGGATATCCCTCTCTGTTCTCTTCTGTTTCGCGCTCCTATTTTCTGGCCAAAAACCGTTTCTTATATTCCCAGAGATCCATAACTCTGATCGCGCTGAGATTTTAACATGATTTGTTTCCAGATATAAGCTTCCTTGCACCCGAAGTAGAGCTCCAACCGACTTACGAGGTGACCACAACCCACCACCATGCGCATGGGCCTTGACTCGCCCTGGTGTCTTGTGGTGGATGTGGGCCTCCTTTTGCGTCGATTCCACCTCCCAAAAATCACAAATATTCCAAAATAATTCTTCGTAAATTTTTATCGCGCTTGGACTTCGTTTGATATGAATATTCTGCAAAACAAAAAACATGCAACAAACATGAATTGGCACAGGGCACTAGATCAATATGTTAGTCCAATGAATCATATAAAATGTGCCAAAATATGTGAAAGTTATATAAGATTGGCATGAAACAATCAAAAATTATAGATACGATGGAGACGTATCAGCGGGGAGCGTGTGCATCGGACTGCAATGAGGAAAAAAAAGAACATAAGCGGTCCATTATAAAAAACCTTCAGAAGGGTTAAAAAGGCAGAATTAGGAAAATGCATACCTTTGCGCCTGGGGTCTGACCCTAAGGGTCCTTCGAGGGACAACCTCGAAATTTCGGACTCCTTGTTAGCGTCCGGAACATCACCGAACAAGGCCACATTGCGCCTGCATGATCTTTTACGGGAGAGAGCCGCATCACCCTCAGAGTCTTCAGATACCGCCCTCTTCTTAGGGTGGGAAGAATCGCTTTCCTCCCAATCCTGTCCGATCTCTCCTTCAAGAGTGGAGGGAGCGTGCATCTCCTCAGATGTTGCGTCCGGGGGCCCCTTTCATTAGAAACCCCCACGGGCCTCCTTCTTGTTTTCTTTCTTCTCCTCCCTCCTCTTCGGGACCGCGTATGGTTTTTTGACCAGTACGGCCGTAAGCAGGGGCGTGCGAGGATCCACGGCTAGAAGGGATGCACAGTTGATCTGTTGGGATTTCGTGAGCTAGATCTGTGGAGGCGAGGAGACGAGGGGATTAGAGCCCTTTAAAGGGGAAAATCCAAGCACAAGCGAAAAGAATGATACCGATTCAGGAGGGTTCGAGGCTTCCATGCCAAGGTCTTCATTCTCTGCTAGCCAACTCTTTTGTGGCTCGAATAGCACCTTCCACAGCTTCTCGTGGGAGGTGCAGAAGAACTCCTACATAGTGAAAGGATTGCTCGGACTGTATTCCCACATGGGGGCGGCCGAGTGTTGACACGAGAGAATGCAGTGGCGAAGCATGACTTGAACTACGTTCGGTAGTTCGATATTCTTCTTCACAAGCGTGGTGATGCACCTTTGCAAGGTCTTCACCTCCGTAGCACTCCCCAAATCAAGTCCCTTCATCATCCATGATACTAATCTGGTGGGAGGTCCGGGTCTGAATCTAGGAGGTGCCTCCCATCCCTCTTTGCGTGGATCGATGATGTAGAATCACTCCCGTTGCGAGACCTTGACGGTGTCTATAAAAGAGTCGTTCTGCCATTAAACTAGGGGGAGTTTGCTAACCATCACTCCCTCATAGTCGGCTTGCTCGCCACTAACAACCTTCGGCTTAATGTTTAATACCTTCAACCATAGGCGGAAGTGGGACTGAACTCAGAGAGAAGCTTCACAGAGAGTGATGAAAGAGGAGATATGCATAAAAGATTTCAGAGAGAGATCATGAAAATCTAGCCCATACTAGAACATAAGACTCCTCACAAAAGGGTGGAGGGGAAGCCTAGGCCCCGGAGAAAGTGAGGAATGAAAATTACCCTCTCGCCTTCTCTAGGCGTGGGTATGGCCTGGTTCCTCTCCGGGGCTCGATGGACAACGTTCTCCGACAAGTATCTAGAGAGCTTCCATTCTGTGATATCATTCTCGATAACCTGGGAAACCTCCGATTTTCCCTTGAAGCCTGCTTCATCCATGATCGAGTTGGGGAAGGGTTCGGGAGATTTGGGAGGGATGAGGCTTGGAAGCACTGAGCTCAGGAGGAAGATGGCAATGGGGGGTCTAGAAGAGCGTACTAAGGGTCTTGGCAGACGTTTCCTTTTATGGGCCGCTGAAATACCAAGAGTCCCCAAGATGTGCCACGCCTTGCCACTTCCTGATACGACGGGCAGTTATGCAATCGTGGGATGACCAAAAACATAAACCATATCCCCGAAAAAGCAGAACACGATCTCGATATTAATGAGAAATGTCGATTAAAAACGAAAACTGCCTCAAACCGTGATTCGAGCTCATTGGAGACTGGTTAATAGTAACGTTCAAGCTGTGACCTTTTGGTAGAAAGCTGGCAGCAAAAAAACTGTTCTTGCTTGGACGGTTGGCCTTCGAGGCTAAGTTATATATTCCAATTCGGAAGTACTCGGTGGTCGAATTTTCATAGGTGGAATTGAATTCAAGGGGGAACTCGCCCCGCAAGCCGAAGACTTTGGACATACAAATGCTAAAATGATGTTGCGGCATTGGAGGCTAGTTCGGGGCTACTGATGGAGTCCAGGATTAATGGTCCTCGGGGTACCAGACTAACTCTACGGGCCATATAGTGGGTAGTCTTGCGTTTGTCAATGAAAGTCCGAATACCATCACCAATACGGAATCTGTCAAGTCGTGACGTGCACTCCAAGTACAAGATGATGAATTCGGCATGTTCCTTTCCTGATGTAACCGACATTGCGTAACCCTAGATTCCCCTGGTGACTATAAAAACAAGAGGGTTTTAGTCCGTAGTACAGTTTAAGATGGTTACTTTTAGGGTTTAGACCACATCATACGATCTCGAGGTAGATCAACTATGTACTCGATACCCCATATTCAATACAATCAAAATAAGACGTAGGGTTTTACCTCCGTTAAGAGGGCCCGAACCTGGGTAAGCATCATCTCCCTAGTCTCATGTAACCCATCAATCCAAGATCCATAGTTCGGGACCCCCTACCCGAGATCTACCGGTTTTGACACCGACAACGACCTTATTATATCTTATGGTTACAACAAATTTAGTTTGATTTCCTAAAGTGTAGCAGGTCTCTCAGGTTCTTTCTTTCAGTCGGTTTCATGTGCGAGGCTCCATCTCTTCTCTACAGACATGAGCGAATCAATCTCACCGACAACGGAAAAAAAGGTACAAGCTCGTCTATACCCTACAATATTTCATCCTTAATTATCTCTCCAGTCTGATTGTAAAACTGCCGCAAGAAGTGACATATATAGATTAGAGATCACACCGCCAGATGGGATAACAACATTGATTACCGAAAAAGGCTTCCACGCTGCTTTACATATAAAGCAAAGATCAACATCACCCAGTACAAATGCACGTCATCACCACACACACACACCCAAGGCAGGATACATAGGCGCTGAGCGCAGCAACACCACCCTAGCACTACCACCACGAAGAGACGAATCCGCATACGATGAACCGTGGACTCCAAGGCGGTGCCTTTAGGAGGATACGACACTGGAGCGCTGGCACCGCACGATCCAAGAATCAGAGTTTCCCCTGGAGTCGCACGACAGGTAGTGAGAGCCATGACGATGCCTTCATGAAGGAAACGAGCTTCCCCGCCCCGGTCCGTCCGAAGATAGAATAGGTTTTCACCCCGGCTAACACTCACCGCCATCGAACGCCATATCCCGGCTACCATGCCGTTCACACGGTCGTGGCCACCGGGCAGCACCAAGCTACAACCTCTTCCCAAGAGCACCACGCTACCGCCACCAGGGCCGCCACCCAGGCATACAAGATCTTGACACCACCTCACCCGAGACCGTCCGCTACCCCAATCAAAAAGACGGGCAGAAAGGTCCCACCTTTCGCACCCCTGGCTGACCCCCAATGTCAAGAACCAACAGGCCGGCTAGCACTGGCATCCATTGACACGTCCTGCAGCACCAAGCACGAGACAAGCTTGGTCCCACAACACCATGAGGGGGACAAGGTGAGTCCTGCTGCACCGTGCACGAGACGAGCTCGGTCCTGCTGCACTGTTGATACGTCTCCAACATATCTATAATTTTTGATTGTTCCATGCTATTATATTATCAACTTTGGATGTTTTATATGCATGAATATGCTATTTTATATTATTTTTGGGACTAACTTATTAACTCAGTGCCCAGTGCCAGTTCCTGTTTTTTCCGTATTTTTGACCTTTTTCAGATAGGAATATCAAACGGAGTACAAATGGAATAAAACTTTCGCCGTGATTTTTATGGAAAATATCAAAAATACCAGAAGGAAAAAATACTGGAGAGGCGGCCCGAGGGAGCCACGAGCCCGGGAGGCGCCCCCCCTAGGGCGCGGCCAGGAGGCTCGTGACCTCCCTGTGGCCCCTCTTTAATTGTTCTCGACGCCATACGGTCTTATAAATACAAAAACCGTTAGAATTAAACCTAGATCGCAAGTTCCACTGCCGCAAGCCTCCGTAGCCACCAAAAACCAATCGGGAGACCGTTCCGCCATCCTGTCGGAGGGGAATCCATCTCCGGTGGCCATCTTCATCAACACCATTGCCTCTCCGATGATGCGTGAGTAGTTCACATTAGACCTTCGGGTCCATAGCTAGTAGCTAGATGGCTTGTTCTCTCTCTTTGATCTTCAATACAAAGTTCTCCATGATCTTCATGGTGATCTATCCGATGTAATTCTCTTTTGCGGTGTGTTTGTTGAGGTCCGATGAATTGTGGATTTATGATCAGATTATCTATGACTATTATTTGAGTCAATTCTGAATTCTTATATGCATGATTTCATATCCTTGTAAGTCTCTTCGAGTTATGGGTTTCGTTTGGCCAACTTGATCTATAGTTCTTGCAATGGGAGAAGTGCTTAGTTTTGGGTTCATACCATGCGGTGTCCTCACCTAGTGACAGAAGGGGTAGCGAGGCACGTATCGTGTTGTTGCCATCAAGTGTAAAAAGATGGGGCTTATATCATATTGCATGAATCTATCCCTCTACATCATGTCATATTGCTTAAGGTGTTACTTCGTTTCTTATGAGCTTAATACACTAGATGCATGCTGGATAGCGGTCGATGTGTGGAGTAATAGTAGTAGATGCAGAAAGTATCGGTCTACTTGTCTCATACGTGATGCCTATATGTATGATCATTGCCTTAGATATCGTCATGACTTTGTGCGATTCTATCAATTGCTCGACAGTAATTTGTTCACCCACCGTAATACTTGCTATCATGAGAGAAGCCTCTAGTGAACACTATGGCCCCCGGGTCTATTTTACATATTATATATTCAGATCTAAATACAAAAACACCAAAAATACCTTGCTGCAATTTTATTTACTTACTTACATTCACTTATTATCACTATCAGATCTCACCTTGCAAGTAATCGTGAAGGGATTGACAACCCCTTTATCGCGTTGGGTGCAAGTTTGTTTGTGTTTGTGCAGGTTCTTTGGTGGCTCATATTGATACTCCTACTGGATTGATACCTTGGTTCTCAAACCGAGGGAAATACTTATCTCTACTTTGCTACATCACCCTTTCCTCTTCAAGGGAAAAAACCAACGCAAGATCAAGAAGTAGCAACCGTGCGTGAGACGAGTTCGGTCCTGCTGCATCGGGCGCGAGACAAGCGATGGACCACAGCTAGGAGAGGGCCAGCCCTTTGATGGAAGTACCGCCTGGGTGATGAGGATATGGGATGAAGGTCGAAATGGTGCGATCACAGAAAAGCCGGTGTCGGAAAGTCGATCGCTGCCGCAGGCAGATCCATCAAGCCACCATGAAGCCGCCACGACACCGAGAGGCACCATTGTCGGGCCTCCACACGCCGCCACGACACCGAGAGGCACCATTGTCGGGACTCCACACACCGCCATGACACCGAGAGGCACCATTGTCGGGCCTCCACACGCCGCCACCCACGACCGGAGCAATGACCACACCCGGCAGCTACCCAACACGCGTCGCTCGGCAAGCTCCAAGCGCTGGAGCCGCCAGGCACGCACCACCTTTACTACGTGCCGCCGCCCGCCCCCCATTGCCAGATCCTATCAGATCTAGCAAGAGGTTGTCAATGCGCCACCTCCGAGGACGGGAGCGCCGCAGCAGCCCCGCCGCGCATGGGACCCAGGATGCCGGCGCGCCACCACCAGCCGGCCACCCCACTGTCGCGTCGCCGAGTTCCACGACCGCCCAATGCCGCCACTCAAGGAAGCCGCACCGCACTGGCGCCCATGAGTAGAGGGGGGAGAAGGGCCTCACCGCCGCAACACCCATTGGGCTTAGCCCGACAGCACTCGCCGGTGGCGGCAGGGAGGAGGGGAGGGGCGGCTAGGGTCGCCCTGGCGCGCGCGCGCATGTCGCGGAAGGCCCCTTGTTCACTAGTTTCCTAAGCTTTTTCATATGACGTGCATATATGTGCATCCGGATAGAAATATTCTAAACATCCTAGCAACTAGGTCAGGCAGATTGTGTGCATGGCGGTGACGTGGCTTGAGACTGTGTCAGTAGTTCCCCAAAGAGGAAGGGATGATGCAGCACAACAACCGTAAGTATTTCCCTTAGTTATGAAACCAAGGTATCTATCTGTAGAGGAAGACCATACACCCACGTAAACAATACCTGCACACAAACAACAAATACTTGCAACCCGACGCGAAAGAGAGGTTGTCATGCTCTCTACTGTAATAAGATAGATTAGGTAATGATAGTGTTGCCAAATAGATCTCGCAAGAACACAAAGTAAAATAAATAAACAAAAAGTGCAGCAAGTTTTTTTTGGTATTTTGGGTTAATAGATTGTAGCGACCCGACCTGAAAGGTCGAATCTCTGGTGTTTCCGTACCATCCCAAGATCATGCTGGTACACACACGATACGTCAATGTATATATCAAAGGGAAATCACACAACATTATATTAATCGAATTCTCATATCGAGTCCTTTATTACAATAAACATTACAATAAATTGGCTGAAAGCCAACTCATGAGAATAACTAAATCTTGCGGAAGCTTCAAGGTAGATGAGTCCATCTGACTCCAAGGGCATCTCACCAAGCGTAGAGCGTGTCCTCACTCCTGGTCGGAAAAGTACTCTGCAACATGATACGTTGCAGCCGTGTAGGTCAGCATATGGAATATGACGGCAAAGTCACAAGAGAGGGGTGAAAAGATAATCATCTAATCTACATGCATATATGGCAGGTGGGGTAGCAAGTTTTTGCGTAAAGCCAATTCTTCCTACATCAATGGAGGGGCTAAGCAAAAACTATTACTAAGTTGGTTGATTAATGAGATGGTTCCACCAACCAATTCTCATACCCAAGTTATTAATACCCACATCATCATATTAATTGTGTTGAGAATTCTGGAAGTTTCAGTTCCTTTGGCTGAAGTCGTCCATGACCGTGGACATGGCTAATCGATTAGGTTGAGTACTCTGCAGAGTTTTGCACACGTTCCCCACAAGATTTGATCGCCTCCGTTGGATTCCTCGCACTTCAGGGTGTTTGAGGAACGGATGACCAAAACATGGTCTTCTAAGGGGTCCCACTGAGACTCTGTCGGTGCCCATCCTTTCCTACCGTTCTTCTACATCTCGTAGCACCGCCTGTCCAGTGTCGCCACAATATCCAACCAAGCCAGAGCCCATAATGGCTTGTGGCTGTGCAGGTAAGCCATGGGTCTCGAAGCATCCTTCCATCCCTTTGTGCCTGGGTGGACCTTTCTGCATGAATACTGGCACATCTCCAGCATCACCTAGGCTAACCACTGGTTTCTCCAGGGCGCCGTTCAACCATCATCCGCCCAGAGGTATGTTGAAAATTTGGAATTCTTGATGTAACATCCCAAAATTCCATTTTGGAATGTTATGAATATAGCTATGCATCTATCATCACCATTGCTTGATTGTATGTGTTAGTTGAAATGCCATTTCTGATTTTTCTGAAAGTCCTTTCTACTTTTCCCTATGTTGCTTCCCCTATTTGAAATTTTGGTTAAATGTTCAAAATAAGAGAGGAGTAACATGACACTCCACACCAGGGTCTAATTGGTGAATTATTTGAACAAAATAACCAGGGGTTATTTTGAAAATATTTGCAAAAAAGGATCTAAAAACAATTAGGCAATTTCTGAAAATAATATTTTTTTCAAAGTGTTCAAATGACAGAATAGAAATGTTCATTAAATAGCATTTATTATTCTGTTAATTTTGATATATAATACCCCTATATTTAGAGAAGATTTGAATGCTTTAAAAGTTTTTGAATGTCTCTGGAAATTATTAAAAAGAAACGGTAACCGTTTCCGGTATTAAACGGGCCGGCCCACCGGCTTTAAAAGCCGAAACCGTTACCGGTCGGCCGACCGAGCGCATTCACTCCCCTCTCTCTCACTGACACCGGGCCCCACCCCCGACCGACCGTTGCCCGAAACGGTCATCGTCTTCCCTGCCCCGCGCTCACCGGATCCGACGCCGGCAGTTTCCCCCTCGCCGGATCTCTCTCTCCCCTCTTAACTCCCGCACCCCCCCGAGCCTCTATAAGAACCGGACCACTCCCCGCATCCATTCACCCCGAGCCCCCCTCTCCCCCTCGCCGGAACGCTGCCAATTGCTCGCCGGAGCTACCCCAAGCCGAAGCTCGCCGTCGACCGTAGCCACCACCTCCGACCATCATTCGCCTCGTCGTCGCCACCAATCGCCTCCGGAGGACCGTCCCCGTCGCCCGGACCAGTTCCCCTTCTTCCCCGACCACCGGAATACCTCGCCGACACCGTCGCCGCTACCGGACTCGCCGGAGTACCCCGACGCCGGCAACCTCCTCCCTGTAAGCCCCCTCGACCGTCGGATCCCGAATCAACGTTCCAGATTAGAACAAACTTAAACCGAACCGGTATCTTCTATCGATCGGTCGTCCGCTCTAATTCACCTACCGCACGCCCCCCTTAGCCAATCGGATCACGCCACGTAGCCCCCTGACCGACGCAATTTTTTTTTTCTATTTTGTTTTAATTAACAGAATGTTTTCCAATTTTGTTTTGCTTATATCTTTTAATCTATTTAGTGTTTTGAGTTGATTCTTTGTGCAATAGCTCACATTTTTCATGTAGTTTCACCCTGTACTTTTAAATTTCAAATTTGAACTATAAAATTTGAATGTAATCAAATTTGCTCAAAATCTTCAAATCTGAATAACTAGAGTTTGAAAATAGATTTTGACATGATTCTTTTTGCTACTGTTTGGTATTAGTTAGGACTATCTTCATGTATAGTTTGAGGATTTTCATGATCTATTTAATTACTGTTTTAACCAAAAAACAAAATCTGCTTATTATTATAATATAGTTTTATAAACTTAATTTTAATTAGTTTGATTTAGATGTTGGTTTCATTTGTTTATTAGATTCTGTTAGTAAACATTTAGTGTTTTTACTCACTGTTAATAAAAATATAAATTTGCCTAATTTAATTTCATTTAACATAAGAATCACAACTTCTTTTCAAATAGGCATCATTTGATTAAAACAACTAACTAATGGTTTTGCTTCAAACAAAGTTTTATAATATTTAATTCTGTTTTCTAAGACAGATTTAATAGTAAATTCTTCTCTGTTAAGAACATGTTTTGCTAATAAATAACAAGTTTAGTTTTCATTTTTTTGTTAGTACAACTATAGTTGATTCATATAGTGTTTATCAAAACTTTTATAAACTTTACTAAAGTTTTCCCAACAAACTTAAATTGATTTTCTTTGTTTAATAATAAAAAAAAATTCTATTGTTTCCCTTGCTGTCAACAATTGTTTTGCTATTTCAAAATAGTTTTATTATGTAGTAGTGTTTTCATCATCCCCTTTGGAAAAACAAAACTTTGTGTGTTTTACTTGCTAGAGACTTTTGAGCATTGTTTGCATAGTTTGTTTAGTACTTCTTTGCTGAATGTTATGCGTACTTATTATGGTTGTATGCTTATTTGAGTGCATTGTTTGTTTCGTTAGATTATCCGGAGTGCGAAGCTTGTTACTTAGAGTCACTCACGTACGAAGATCATCAATCAGGCAAGTCACTTTGATCATGTTTTACCCATGTTTTATATGCATTACTTCTACCATCTCCCCAGTTGCATGCAAGATAGGTTAGTTGGAAACTTGGTTACATTGTAGTAGTATCATGTGGTAGATACCTCTCTCAACCCCTTTGACAACATTGGCCCCGGGAATGGTTGTTTTACCTTTTGCTATGCTATTAGTAGACGGGGTTGGTTGTGTGATTCATGAGAGTTGAGAGAGTTAATAATTTCAAGACCTACATAATGATCAAGATTTCAATACTCCAAGTTTTCAACATACCTCTGGGTGGATGATGGTTGAACGGCGCCCTGGAGAAACCAGTGGTTAGCCTAGGTGATGCTGGAGATGGCCAGTATTCACGCGGAAAGGTCCACCCAGGCACAAAGGGATGGATGGGTGTTTCAAGACCCAAGGCTTACCTGCATAGCCACAAGTCATTATGGGCTCTGGCTTGGTTGGATATCGTGGTGACTCTGGACAGGCGGTGCTACGAGAGGTAGAAGAACGGTAGGAAAGGATGGGCACCGTCAGAGTCGCAGGGAAACCCTTTGGAAGACCATGTTTTGGTCATCCGTTTCTCAAACACCCTGAAGTGCGAGAAATCAAACGGAGGCGACCAAATCTTGTGGGGAACGTGTGCAAAACTCTGCAGAGTACTTAAACCTAATCGATTAGCCGTGTCCACGGTTATGGACGACTTGAGCCAAAGGAATTGGAACTTCCGGAACTCTCAACACAAATAATATGATGATGTGGGTATTTAATAATTTTGAGTATGAGAATTGGTTGGTGGAACCATCTCATTAATCAACCAACTTAGTAATATTTTGCTTAACCCCCTTCGATGTAGGAAAAACTTGGCTTTACGCAAAACTTACACCACCACCTGCCATATAAGCATATAGACTAGCTGATTATTTTCACCCCTCTCTTGTGACTTTGCCGGCATATTCCATATGCTGACCTACACGGCTGCAACGTATCATGTTGCAGAGTATTTTTCCGACCAGGAGTGAGGACGCGTTCTATGCTCAGTGAGATGCCCTTGGAGTCAGATGGACTCATCTACCTTCGACACTTCCGCAAGATTTAGATATTCTCATGAGTTGGCCTTTAGCCACTTTATTGTAATTTTTATTGTAATAAAGGACTCTATATGAGATTGCGATTAATATAATGCTGTGTGATTTCCCTTTGATATATACATTGATGTACCGTGTGTGTACCAGCATGATCTTGGGATGGTACGGAAAACACCGGAGACTTGGCCTTTCAGGTCGGGTCGCTACAGAAATGGTATCAGAGCACACGCTGACCGTAGGACATAACCTCTAGGATTGGAAAGCCTTAGGATTGTTTCTCTTTGTCTTTAAATATCTTATACTCTCATCTATTCATTTCTGACTCCTCTCCGATTATTTCAAAATTTATAGATGGCCACCTTCATCCCAGTGTTGATCACGGAGTTTTGCCAGCCTGACGCAACGATGCCCTTTGGTAAGGAGCTGATGAGAATCGTCAAGGACGTAAGGATTGCTTTGCCGAGCATCACCGGGATTCCTATCATGTCATTTCCCCAAGATGGACGCTACAGGATCGAGGTGCATATTCCAGGGAAGACCTTTGGGAATCGGAAGGAACCCATAGATCTCAAGTTCGTGGCACCCAGTTGGATACTTGGAAGAGACATGGCCATTCATCGTGCCCTTGGACGTATTCCGGAGGAATACAGAGGTGGAACCATTTCACCAGGACTCAGCATGGTTTGCCGCAGAGATGCCCATGGCAACATCATCACCAATCCCACTGCAGACACCACTATCTCCTATATCCAGACCTTGGAGACTCACATCAGGACTCTGGAGCTTCGAGTTCGTGCTGACACGAAGACTATCAAGAATCTGATGAATCGCGAGCTGGACCTTGAAGCTGATCTGCGAGAGGCCAACTATGAACACGAGCATGAAGTGAAGGACTTCCTAGAGAGGATTGATGAGCAGAATGCACGCATCGCAACTCTGGAGGAGCAGCTAGACATGGGGGAAAACCTTCACCCCGAAGGAGACATGGCACCCTTCATCAGCGACGATGAAGACTATGAGGAAAGCACCACCGGAGGACCTACGACTATGCACTTTTGAGGAGAACATTAGTTATGCCCTCCATGTATCTTTTATTCGTTAAAGCGTAGGTCGATGCTTAGTTGTCTGAGATTTGTATTTCCATTGTTTGACATTGATTGAATAAATGAATGAGTGTTTGGTGTGATATGTTTGTTGCATTGCATATGGGTAGTGAATTTCTTCTAGACCCTTGTTCTATTCTAATTCTCATCCCTCTGAAAACAGCAAGATGCCTCCACGACGTGAGACCGATTTCACTTTTCCGCCGGAACTCACTCAACTCCTTCAGCAGCAGAATGCACTGATGCAACTATTCATTCAGAATCAGACCAACAACCAGAACAACAACAACAACAACCACCATCCACCCCAGACTGACAATCTCACCCGTTTTCTGAGGTTGAACCCTCCAACTTTCTCCAGTAGCACTGAGCCCATTGTGGCAGATGACTGGCTCCGCAAGATGGAGAGAGAACTTGTCACCGCTGGATGCACTGACGCTGAGAAAGTGCGATTTGCCGCACATCAACTCGAAGGACCAGCAGCATCATGGTGGGAGAATTACACCACCACTTATCCTATTGCAGATGTGACTTGGGAGCAATTCAAGCTTGCTTTCCGCACAGCTCATGTTTCAGCTGGAGCCATGAGTCTGAAGAAGCGTGAGTTTCGCAACTTGCGCCAGGGTAATCGCTCTGTGGCCCAATATGTGGACGACTTCAACACATTGTCACGTTATGCCCCAGGAGATGTGGCCGATGATGCGGCCAAGCAAGAAAAGTTTCTGGAAGGACTCAATGATGAGTTGAGCATACAGCTGGTAGTGGCTAATTTCAACAACTACCAAGAGCTGGTGGATAAGGCACTTATTCTGGAAGGTAAACAGCAGCAGATTGAGAACCGCAAGCGGAAGTACACTCAGGGGAAGTTCAACTCTGGAGCTCATCAGAAGCCTCGTTACTCCCCGTACTCCGGGAATACCGGATCAGGAAACAGTAAGTTTGGAAAGCACACTCATACTGTGCATAACCATGGAGGCCACCATCATGGAGGAAATGGGAACAACCGTCTCAACCATGGTAACTTCAAGACTGACAATGGGAATGGGAACAACAACCAGCACCGTCACGTTCCTGCTCAGAAGGATCTGAGTCACATTACCTGTTTCAAGTGCCAGAAGACAGGGCAGTACTACATGAAGTAACTATAGTTTTACTAACAAAAGAGCAAAACTAAACTTAATTTTTATTAATAAAACATTGTCTTAACAGAAAAGAATTTACTAAAATCTTTTATTAGAAAACAGAATTTAATTATTTAAAACTTTGCTAAAAGAATCTATTACTAAACTAGTTTGTTTTAATCAAATTAAACCTAATAGAAAAAGGGTAGAGATTCCTATGATATTAAGTATGAAATTAAGCAAATGAATATTTATTAACGGTAAGTAAAACACCTAATGTTTAAGCAACAGAACCTACTAAAACAACTTATAACAAATCTGATTTGAATTAACTAAAAATCTAAACTAATTAAACTATACTAACACAAAACAGATTCTGTTTATAGCTAAAACACTAAACAAATTTATCCTAAAATCTTCAAACTAAGCAAGCTGATTGTCCTAACTAATACCAAGCAGTAGCAAAAAGATTCATGCAAAAATATATTTTTAAACTCTAGTTATTCAGATTTGAGTATTTTGAGCAAATTTGAATAAATTCAAATTTTAGAGTTCAAATTTAAATTCTAAGACTACAGGGTGGAACTACATGAAATATGTGAGCTAATGTAAAAATAATTAACTAAAAACATTAAACAGTCTAAAAGATATAAGCAAAACAAATTTAGAAAACAATCTGTTAACTAAAACAAAACAGAAAATAGAAAAGAAAACTATCGGACGGCCAGGGTGACGTGGCGGGTTTTCTATTAGCTGCTAGCGTGCATGCATGGTTGTTTCGGGCGGTCGGCCAAACCGAAGAAGAAAACGGTTCGCTGAGTTAAATGGTTCTAATCTGGATCGTTGATCCAAGATCGAACGGGAGAGGGGGCTCACAGTGAGATGGTCGCTGGCGGTGGAGTTCTCCGGCGAGTCCGAAGCGGTGAGGTCATCGGGGAGGCGCTCCGGTGGTCGAGGGAGACGGTGGAGGGGTCCAGGCAATGGCGTCTGACGTCCGGCGACGGGTGGCGGCGTCGGAAAGGCACGGGGTGGAGTGGAGCGACGGCCACGAGCAGTGGGAGTGTTCGGTGGGGATCCGAACTCCGGCGAGGGTGTTTGCGGCGTCTCGGCAAGGAAAGAGGGGGATTTGGGGGGGGGAACGGAGTGCGCAGGAGGGGCCTCTCTTATATAGGCCGCGAGAGAGGTCGGGGAAGGAAGGGGAGGGAGATCCGGCGAGGGGAGGGATCGTCGGCGTCGATGGCGCGCGCGAGGTGAGTGATGACCGCGCGGGGTCCTCGGGCGGTCGGGGCGGGGCCTACTGTCAGTGAGAGGGGAGGGATTAGCGGGGCGTCGGTCGGCCGATTATTAGGAAAGTCGGGGCAGGCTTAATGACAGATTGGGCCGACCTGCTTTTAAAGCCTTTAAAGTTTTTCCTATTTTTCAAATGACAGCGAGATCAAATGCCTTTAATGCATAAAATATAATTACAATTATAGGATTATTATATATAAAAATTAACATAATAATAAATTCCATTTATTGAACATTTTTATTTTATTATTTCAATAATTTGAAAAAAATATTATTTTTCAAAAATGGCCTATTTGCTTTTAAATCCTTTTGCAAATATTTTCAAAACAACCCCTGGTTTTTATTGTTCAAATAAATCACCAAATAGATCCTGGTGTGGAGTGTCATGTTCCTCCCTCTTATTTTGAACACTTTACCAAGGTTTTCAAATAGGTGAAAGCAACACATTGAAAATAGAAAGGGGCTTTCAGAAAGTCAGAAGAAGCATTTCAACAATTTCATACATTCAAGCAATGATGTATATGGGTGCATAGCTATATTTCATAACATTCCAAAATGGAATTTTGGGATGTTACATAGATCTAAAAACAAAAGATGTAAATATTAGATTGGAAAGCAATATATTGGAAAAGTAGACCCGGGGGCCGTAGGTTTCACTAGTGGCTTCTCTCATGAATATAGCACACGGTGGGTGAACAAATTACTATTGGGAAATTAATAGAAGATCAAATAATCATGACGATATCCACGCAATGATCATTATATAGGCATCTCGTCCAAGATAAGTAGACCAAAACGATTCTGCATCTACGTCTATTACTCCACACATCAACCGCTATCCAACATGCATCTAGTGTATTAAGTTCATGGGAAAACGGAGTAATGCAATAAGAATGGTGACATGATGTAGGCAGGATCTATTCATGTATGAATAACCCCATATCGTTATCCTTAATGGCAACAATGCATGCATGTCTTGCTGCCCTTTCTATCACTAGTAAAGAACACCGCAAGATTGAACCCATCAGAAAGCACCTCTTCCCATGGAAAGAAAAATTGATCTAGTTGGCCTAACTAAACCAAAGATTCAAAGAAGCAATACGAGGCTATAAGTAATCATGCAAATAAGAGATCAAAGAAGATTCAAATCATATTCATGGATAGAAACTGATCATGAACTCAAAATTCATTGGATCCCAACAAACATACTGGAAAAGTCATTGCATCAAATAGATCTCCAAGAGAACATTGTATTGCGAAACATAGAGAGAGAGGAAGCCATCTAGCTACTACCTATGGGCCCGTAGGTCTATGGTGGACTAATCATGCATCATCAAAGTGGAACCTATGAAGAAGATGAACCCCTCCATGATGGTGTTAGATTGGATCTCGAAGTTCTGGAACTTGCGGCGGCTGAAATTGTGTTTCGTCGATTTCCCTATAGTTTCTGGATTTTCTAGGAATTTATAGGCTCTATAGTCGGTTGAGGGGGTACCCGAGGTGCCCACCCTCTACCAGGTCACGCTAGGGGCTCTGGCGTGCCCTGGTCGAGGGTGGCCACCCTGGGCCCCCTCTTCTGGTGTTGTTTGGCCGATTTGCTTCCTTATGGTCCATAAAAAATCCACAAAAATCCCCGCAATGTTTGGGCTTCATTTGGTAGTGATTTTCTGCGAAGTAAAAAAACAAGCAAAAATAGCAACTCGCACTTTGGCACTATGTCAATAGGTTAGTCCCAAAAAATGATATAGAGTTGCTATAAAATGATTGTAAAACATCCAAGACTGATAATATAACAGCATGGGACAAGCAAAAATTATAGATACGTTGGAGACGTATCAGCATCCCCAAGCTTAATTCCTACTCGTCCTCTAGTAGGTAAATGATAAAACAACATTTTTGATGTGGATGCTGCCTATCATGTTCATCACATATTCTTTTCTTTATAGCATGGACATTTGGACTTTTCATATGGTTCAAAGCAATAGTCTAGTATTGACATGAAAACTTTAATACTCAAGCATATCAACAAGCAACCATGTCTTTCAAGATATCAACGCTAAAGCAAGTTATCACTAGCCCATCATTCTCAATCATTGATCCATTCATAATACACACTCGAATATTAGCTCCACCTAATGCTCAAGTACGATCATAGTGCCCCCTAGTTGGTGCTTTATAAGAGATGATGGAGACTCAAAATGAAAAATGAAAATTGCATAAAGTAAATAGATAGGCCCTTCGCAAAGTGAAGTAGGGATTTGTAGAGATGACAGAGCTCAAGTGTTTAAATTGATAGAGAAAAATATTCTGAGCGGCATGCCTAACCTGTCAAACAAAACGACTGGGAGATTTCAATATCTTTCCACACTAGATGCATCATAGGCAGATCCCAAATAGAAAATAAAGTTTATTCCTTTTTCCACCATACTTTCACTTTCCATGGCTAGTCGAATCCATGGTTGCCTTCCATACCAACACTTTCCAAGGAATTTATTATTTGACAACATAAAGTAATTTTCTTTTGTTTTTCATTTTGGGACTGGGCATCCCTATTACCGCCATACTCTCGTGCAATGAAAAGTGAATAAACACACATCTTGATAATAACACATCTAGCAAAAAAAATATTGGTCACCCCCTACCGTTTCATGAGCGGTACGAGCACACAAAAAGGAAAAAATATTTTGAAAGTTTAGAGATGGCACATACAAATTTGCTTGGAACAGCATGGAAATACTGTATATAGGTTGGTACAGTGGACTCATATGGCAAAACTTGGTTTAAAGATTTAGGGTGCACAAGTAGTATTTCTACTTAGTACGAGTGAAGGCTAGCAAGAGATTGAGAAGCATCCAACCAAGAAATGAAAAATCACATAAGCGAGCATTAAGCATAACTAACACTGAATAATGCACCATAAGTAGGATTTAATTTCGTAGCACAACTATTGACTTTCGTGCTTGCATAGGGAATCACAAACCTTAACACCAATATTCTTACTAAGCATAATTACTCACTAACATTACTCACATATTACTATTGTCAAGTCTCAAAACTATAACAAAGAATCAATTTTAATTTGTCCAATGATTTCGTGAATTTTTTTATTATATCCTTCTTGAATATCTATCACGCTGGGACTAGTTTCATACTCCCTCCGTTCCAGAATACAAGGTGTATTGGTTTCCGTGCAAGTCAACCATTTAAATGTTTGACCAAGATTATATAATAAAATAACAACATATACAATATCTAATAGATAAAATATGAAACTAATTTTCATGATGGATCAAATTGTATAAATTTTGTATTGTGGATACTGATATATTTTTCTAAAAACTTGGTCAAACATGTACTCCTTTGACTTTTTAGAAAACAAATACACCTTATATAAAGGAACGGAGGGAGTATATTGCAATTGCTTTTGATAATCTCACATGGATATAAGTGAAGAACATGAGCATACAAGTTTCATCTCTCAAAATAATACTCCCTCCGTTCCAGAATATAAGGTGTATTGATTTCCGTGCAAGTCAACCATTTAAATGTTTGACCAAGATTATAGAATAAAATAATAACATTTGCAATACCTAATATATAAAATATGAAACTAGTTTTCATGAGGTATCAAATGATATAAATTTCGTATAGTGAATGTTGATATATTTTTCTGAAAACTCAGTCAAACTTGCACTCGTTTGACTTTTCAAAAAACAAATACACCTTATATAAAGGAACGGAGGGAGTATAAGTGAAGCGTGAGAGAATTTATTCAAAATTACTAACTCTCAAATTAATATAAGTGAATTATGGGAGCATTTCTTCAAACATGTAAAAGCACGTCGTGCTCAAAAAGATATAAGTGAAGCACTAGAGCAATTAGTTTGCTCAAAAGTTTTAAGTGAAGCATAAAGAGCAATTCTATCAAATCATAGCATATTTTGGCTCTCTTAAATAGGTGTGTTCAGCAAGGGTAGAATCAAACAAAGCAAAGATACAAGGCGCTCCAAGCAAAACTCATGATATGTGATGAATAAAAATATAGTTCCAAGTAGTATATCGATGGTTGTTAGAAGAAAGAGGGGATGCCACTCGGGAAATCCCCAAGATTAGTTCCTTGTTACTCTTTGGATATTACCTTGGGGTGCTGTAGCATCCCCAAGCTTTGACTCTTCTGACTCCTTATTCCTTCATCCATCGTGATCTCACCCAAAACTTGAAAACTTCAATCACACAAAACATGATAAAATTCTCGTGAGATCCGTTAGTATAATAAATAAAATTACCACTTTAGGTACTGTTGTAAACCCATTCATATTTTATTATTGCATTATACCTACTGTATACTAACTTTACCATGACTTATACCCCCTGATACAAGCCATAGATTTATCAAAACAAGAACACAATGCAATGAAAACAGAATCTGTTTTAGACAGGATAGTTTGTAGTAATCTGTACTCTACCCATACTTATGGAACACTAAAAATTCTAAACAATTAGGAAAACATAAATAATTTGTATATAAATAATGTGTTAAAAGTTCAGCTCAATATCACATCTCAGTAAGAAATGAAATTTCGTGCACTTGGAACAAAGTTTCTGTTTCAAATTCAGCATTGTTTATACTCATCTTATTGATCATCCTAAAGGCATTACTTGGCACAAACAATAAATAAAACATAAAAACACAATTATAACAGAATCAAAATTGTGAAAAATTCACAAAAACAGAAAGCAAAAGATAAAAATAATTTATTCATTGGGTTGACTCCCAACAAGCGCTATCGTTTTACGCCCCTAGCTAGGCATGCGTATAGAAGGGACTCATGATTGATTCATATGATGGTTTAATTATTGTTCTAGGGAAGTGTTCCATACCCTTTATAAGGGAAAAGTGAAACTTAATATTGCCTTCTTTCATATCAATCATGATGCCTATAGTGCGTAAAAACGGTCTACCAAGTCTAATAGGACAAGATGCATTGCAATCAATATCAAGAACAATAAAGTCAATGGAAACATAATTCATATATGCAAGAATAAGAAAATCATTAATTCTTTGAAAATATTTTTAATAGTAGAATCTGCCAAGTGCAAATTAAGAGAACATTCTTCAATACTCGAAAGACCAAGCACATCACACAGACATTTCAGAATTGTGGAAACACTAGCACCCAAATAACACAAAGAAAAGCATTCATAATTTTTAATATTGAATTTAATGGTAGGTTCCCACTCATCATCTAATTTTCTAGAAATTGAAATCTCTAATTCCAACTTCTATTCTAAGGATTTCATAATGGCATCAACGATGTGTTTAGTAAAAGCTTTATTATGTTCATAAGCATGGGGTGAATTTATCATAGATTGCAGGAAAGAAATACAATCAACCAAGGAACAACTCTTATAATTAAAGTCTTTGTAATCAAAGATAGTGGGCACATTACTAGTTAAAGTTTTGACCTCGTCAAACCCACTTTTACGAAAAATTTCATCAAAATTTTCACCCTCCAAATCATTGGGACGCCCTCTAGCTAAAGTTGAATCTTCTTAAGTCCCTTTATCATCAATTTTAGCATTACTAAACAAGTAATTAATAGATAAAACACCAATAATTTTAAGATCTTCTTCATTGTTATGAAAGTAATCGCTAGAAAACGCTTTTTCGAAAAATTCTCTTTAGCTCCAAGCATAACGGTTCTTTTCTCACTTTCATCCATAGAAACATATCAAGCCTTAATTGATTCATTGAACTTAGGTGGAAAAGCATGCAACTTGATATTTTCAACATCACTGGAAATTCTATCAATGCTTCTAGACATATCATCAATCTTATTCAACTTTTCTTCGTTCATAGTATTGAAAGACTTTTGAGCATTGATAAATTCTTTTAAAATATTCTCAAGATCAGAGGTGTTCCTATTATTATTATTATTACAAGAATTAACATAGGAATAACCATAAGTATTAGTGGCATTTCCAGGAAAAGACCTAGGATTAAAATTACCTCTATAAGCATTATTATTGAAGTTGTTTCGCGAGATGAAATTCACATCTACGGAATCACTATTTTGCTCAATCAAAGTTGACAAAGGCACATCAATAAGATCAAGAGGAGCATTTTTTACTAGCAACCAACTTCATAAGAGCATCAACTTTTTCACTCAAAGTACTAATTTCTTTTACCGGATTAACCTTTTTACTAGTAGGTGCTCTTTTGGTATGCTATTGTGAATAATTTGCCGTAATATTATCTAGAAATTTGGTAGCTTCACCCAAATTAATTTCCATAAAAGTACCACCCGTGGTGGAATCTTAAATATTTCTAGAGACAAAATTCAGTCCCGCATAAAAATTGTGTATGACCATCCAAAGATTTAAACCATGAGTAGGACAATTTCTTAGCATCAACTTCATTCTTTCACAAGATTGTTCAACATGTTCATCCTAAAGTTGCTTAAAATTCATGATTTGAATTCTAAGGGAAATAATTTTCGTGGGTGGAAAATACTTAGTAATAAAAGGGTCCTTGCACTTATCCCAAGAATCGATGCTATGAAAACCAAATTTTTGCACAATCCCGCAAAGAGAAAGGAAACAATTTCAACTTCACAAATATCATTGTCCACATATTTTTTCTTTTTCCTATCACATAATTTCACGAAAGTGTTTAGATAGGATGCGACATCCTCATTATGAGTACCGGAAAATTGATCTTTCATGACAAGATTCAACAAAGTGGCATTAATACCACAAGATTTCGCACTAGTGGCGCAAGGATCAATAGGAGTGATAATAAACTCATTATTGTTGGTATTGGAAAAATCCCACAACTTGGTGTTTTCTTGATTCATCGTGACTACGCAAACAAGATTGCAAGCAAACAAGAGATCTAACGAGAAAAAGGCAAATGAAAAAGAGAGGGCGAATAAAACGACAAATTTGTGAAGTGGGGGAGAGGAAAAACGAGAGGCAAATAGCAAATAATGTAACTGTAAGGAGATGAGATTGCTTCCTCCCCAACAATGGCGCCAGAAATTCCTTTGACGTGGCCCGAGACTATGTCAGTAGTTCCCTAAATAGGAGGGGATGATGCAGCACAGCGACGGTAAGTATTTCCCTCAATTATGAAACCAAGGTATCAATCCTTAGAGGAAGATCACACACCCACATAAACAACACCTGCACACAAACAACAAATACTTGCAAGCCGACGTGAAAGAGAGGTTGTCACACTCTCTATAGTAATAAGATAGATTAGGTAATGATAGTTTTGGCAAATAGATCTCGCAAGAACACAAAGTAAAATAAATAAATAAAAGTGCAGCAAGGTATTTTTTGGATTAATAAATCTGAAAACAAAAGATGCAAATAGTAGAACGGAAAGCAATATATTAGAAAAGTAGACCCGGGGACCGTAGGTTTCACTAGTGGCTTCTCTCATGGATATAGCACACGATGGGTGAACAAATTACTATTGGGCAATTGATAGAAGATCAAATAATCATGACAATATCCAGGAAATGATCATTATATAGGCATCACTTCCAAGATAAGTATACCAAAACAATTCTGCATCTACTTCTATTACTCCACACATCGACCGCTATCCAGCATGCATCTAGTGTATTAAGTTCATGGGGAAACAGAGTGATGCAATAAGAACGGTGACATGATGTAGACAAGATCTATTCATGTAGGAATAAACCCCATCTTGTTATCCTTAATGGCAACGATACATGCGTGTCTTGTTGCCCTTTCTGTCACTAGGAAAGCACATCGCAAGATCGAACCCATCACAAAGCACCTCTTCCCATGGCAAGAAAAATCGATCTAGTTGGCCTAACTAAACCAAAGATTCGAAGAATAAATATGAGGCTATAAGTATTCATGCAAATGAGAGATCAAAGAAGGCTCAAATCATATTCATGGATAGAAACTAATCATGAACTCAAAATTCATCGAATCCCAACAAACACACCGCAAAAGTCATTACATCAAATATATCTCCAAGAGACCATTGTATTGTGAAGCATAGAGAGAGAGAGAGAGGAATCCATCTAGCTACTGCCTACGGACCCATAGGTCTATGTTGGACTACTCACGCATCATCGGAGAGGCACCTATGAAGAAGATGAATCCCTTCGTGATGGTGTTAGATTGGATCTCGAGGTTTTGGAACTTGCGGCAGCTGAAATTGTGTTTCGTCAATTTCCCTATCGTTTTTGGATTTTCTGGGAATTTATAGGCTCTATAGTCGGTTGAGGGGGTGCCCAAGGTGCCCACCCTCTACCAGGTCGCGCTAGGGGCCTCTGGCGCGCCCTGGTGGACGGTGGCCACCCTGGCCCCCCTCTTGTGGTGTTGTTTGGCCCATTTGCTTCCTTCTGGTCCATAAAAAATCCACAAAAATCCCCGTAGCATTTGGGATCCGTTTGGTACTAATTTTCGGCGAAGTAAAAAAACAAGTAAAAAACAGCAACTGGCACTTTGGCACTATGTCAATAGGTTAGTCCCAAAAATGATATAAAGTTGCTATAAGATGATTGTAAAACATCCAAGATTGATAATATAACAACATGGAACAAGCAAAAATTATATTTACATTGGAGAAGTATCAGGCGGCTGCATGTAGCTAGCCGTCATTAGTAGCTACTAATTTCTCGGTCATCCACGCTAAATACTTGGTAATTTTTTTGATAAAACAACACTAGCCAAACACATGTAAAACTAACAAAAACATTGGTTTTAAGAAACTTTAGTATTCCTTTCCCATCCATGAGAATGCCGCGGTGTTCATTACCATAGTTTTCTATTTTTTTGCTTCCAAACTAAGTCGAAGTTGCTCATCTGGTGACGTTGGTTCATGTAGCACTAAAATTGCATCCATGCAATATTATAGTTGGTTCTGGTATCATCAAATTTGTTTAAAAAAAGTGACATCCCATGTTATAAAAGTTGCACCATGTAGTACAACCAGTTGACAGTGAAAAAAGATCATCGAAACATATATAAATGGGTCTCGCGGGTGTTCCAACGGTAAAAAAAGATCTTATTTTCGACATGTGGTTTGAAAGTTTTAGCTTTTGTTTTTCAAAATTCATTAATTGCCTTTTTGCTTTACTAAGAACATCTACAGTAGGACCCCTCATACCCTCCTCAAACGCACGGGCAAGCCGCCAGGTCACTGCCTAGTCACAAAAAATTGACCCACACAGGCCTCTCAAACCGGTCTCAAACGCCCGGGAAAACCGGCACCCCTCATTTCCAGCTCAAATATGAGGCGGATATGGGCAGCCCGGGCGTTGTTGGGGAATGTTGCATGGAAAACAAAAATTTGCCTACGCTTCACCAAGATCAATCTAGGAGATGAGCATCTACGAGAGGAGAGATTAGATCCACATACCCTTGTAGATCGCTAAGCGGGAGGGTTAAAGAATGTGGTTGATGTAGTCGTACGTCTCCGCGATCCAAATCGCAAGCCATCCCATGAACTCCCGATCAAGTGCTGAACGGACGGCACCTCCACGTTCAGCATACGTGTAGCTTGATGACGATCTCCGCCTTCTTGATCCAGCAAGAGGGAGCGGAGAGGTAGATGGGTTCTCTCGCAGCACGACGGCGTGGCGGCAGTGGTGGTGGAGCTGATCCGGTAGAGCTTTGCCGAGCGTCATCGACTCAATCTACTAGAGGAGAGGCTCTCAAGGAGGAAGGAAGGGCTGCGCCGTGGCTTGAGGTGGGGCTGCCCTCCTCCCTCTATCATATATATTGGGGGAGGAAAGGGGTGCCCAACCCCTAGGGTTTCCCCCTTGGGGCGGCGGCCAAGGGTGGAGGCGCCCTAGGGTGGTTTGCCACCCAAGGCAAGGTGGCGCCAACCCTAGGGTTGGCCCTCCCACCAACCCCCAACCACATGGGCCTAGGTGGGAGTTGCACCCAGCCCATCAGAGGATGGTGCACACCCCTCTCAGCCCATGTGGCCCCTCCGAGGCAGGAGGCCCCTTCCGGTGGACCCCCAGAACACTTCTGACACCTCCGATATGCTACCAGTGATGCCCGGTCATTTTTCGGTGACCATCACAGAATTTCCTATATATGAATATTGACCTCCTGACCATTCTGGAGCTCCTCGTCACATCCGAGATCTCATCAGGGACTCCAAACAACCTTCGGTCACCATCATACATAACTCATCTATACTGAAACATCACCGAACCTTAAGTGTGCAGACCCTACGGGTTTGAGAACTATGTAGACACGACCGAGACACCTCTACGGTAACCAATAGCGGGACTTGGATGTCCATATTGGTTCCTACATGTTCTACAAAGATCTTTATCAGTCGAACCTCTGTGTCAAGGATTTAGACAATCCTATATATTGTTCCCTTTGTTCTTCGGTACGTTACTTGCCCGAGACTCGATCGTCGGTATCTTCATACCCAGTTCAATCTCGTTACCGAAAAGTCTCTTTACTCGTTCCGTAATACAAGATCCTATGGCTAACACTTAGTCACATTGCTTGCAAGGCTCATTGTGATGTTGTATTACTGAGTGGGCCCTGAGATACCTCTCCGTCACACGGAGCAACAAATCCCAGTGTTGATCCATGCCAACTCAACAGACACTCTCGAAGATACCTGTAGAGCATCTTTATAGTCACCCAGTGACGTTGCGACGTTTGATACACACAAGGTACTCCTCCGGTTTGAGTGAGTTGCATGATCTCATGGTCATAGGAACATATACTTGACATGTAGAGAACCGTAGCAATAAACTGACACGGGTGATATGTTAGGTTTGTAGTTTGGGTCTTGTCCATCACATCATTCTCCTAATGATGTGATCCCGTTATCAAATGACATCTCATGTCCATGGTTAGGAAACCTTAACCATCTTTGATCAACAAGCTAGTCTCCTAGAGGCATACTAGGGACACAGTGTTGTCTATATGCCCACACATGCATTTAGTTTCCAATCAACACAATTATAGCATGGGCAATAAACTATTATCATGAACAAGGAAATATAATAATAAACACTTTATTTATTACCTCTAGGGCATATTTCCAGTAGTCTCCCACTTGCACTAGAGTCAATAATCTAGCTCACATCACTATGTGATTTACATTGTAATGAATCGAACACCCATACAGTTCTGGTGTTTATCATGTTTAGCCCTTGGAAGAGGTTTAGTCAACGGGTCTGCAACATTCAGATCCGTGTGCACTTTGCAAATATTTATGTCCTCCTCCTTGATGTGATCGCGGATGGAATTGAAGCGTCGCTTTATGTGCCTGATCCTCTTGTGAAACCTTGGTTCCTTGGCCAGAGAAATGGCACCAGTGTTGTCATAGAACATAGCCATTGGATTCAGTGCACTGGGCACTACTCCAAGATCTATCATGAACTCCTTCATCTAGACACCTTCCTTTTCTGCCTCTGAGGCTACGATGTACTCCGCTTCGCATGTACAATTGGCTACCACGCTTTGCTTGGAACTGCACCAGCTTACCGCTCCTGCATTGAGAATAAATACGTATCCGGTTTGTGACTTGGAGTCATCCGGATCAGTGTTAAAGCTTGCACCGACTTGGAGTCATCCTTTTTAGATACTTAAGGATATTCTTAACCTTCGTCCAGTGCTCCATTCCTAGATCACTTTGAAACCTTCCGTCCATACTTATGGCAAGGCTGACATCGAGTCTTGTGCATAGCATTGCATACATGTTAGAGCCTATGGCTGAAGCATAGGGGATGACACTCATCTTTTCTCTATCTTCTGCGGTTACTGGGCATTGAGTCTTACTCAACTTCACACCTTGTAACACAGGCAATAACCCCTTCTTGGATTGATCCATTTTGAACTTCTTCAAAACTTCATCGAGGTATATGCTCTATGAAAGTCCTATTAAGCATCACGATCTATCTCCATAGATCTTAATGCCTAATATGAAAGCATCTTCTCCTAGGTACTTCATTGAAAAACTCTTGTTCAAATATTCCTTCATGCTTTCTAGCATTTCTATATTGTTTCCAATTAGCAATATGTCATCCACATATAATATTATAAACGCTACAGAGCTCCCACTCAATTTCTTGTAAATACAAGCTTCTCCATAAACTTGTATAAACCCAAACGCTTTGATCACCTCATCAAAGCGCAGATTCCAACTCCGACATACATGTACCAATCCATAAATGGATCGTTGGAGTTTGCAAAAAAAATTCAGCATTCTCTGGATCGACAAAACCTTTTGGTTGTATCATATACAACTCTTCCTTAAGGAAACCATTAAGGAACACTGTTTTGACATCCATCTGCCAAATTTCATAGTCGAGATATGCAACTATTGCTAACATGATTTTGACAGACTTAAGCATCGCTATGTGTGAGAAGGTCTCATCGCAGTCAACTCCTTGAACTTGTGAAAAACCCTTTGCTACAAGTCGAGTTTTATAGACGGTGACATTACCGTTCGCGTCTGTCTTCCTCTTAAAGATCCATTTGTTCTGAATGGCCTTTCGCCCTTAAGGTAATACTTCCAAATTCCATACTTTCTTTTCATACATGTATCCCATCTCGGATTTCATGGCCTCTAACCATTTCTCGAAATACGGGCCCATCATCGCTTCTCCATAGCTCGTAGGTTCATTGTTGTCTAACAACATGACCTCTAAGACAGGGTTGCCATACCACTCAGGAGCAGTACGTGCCCTTGTTGACCAACGAGGTTCAGTAGCAACTTGATCCCAAGCTTCATGATCATCATCATTAAATTCCTCTTCAACTGTCGTAGGATCCACAAAAACATCTTTCTGCATTGCGCTACTCTCTGGTTGAATCAAAGGTTCAACAACCTCATCAAGTTCTATCTTCCTCCCACTCATTTCTTTCAAGAGAAACTCTTTCTAAAAAATGTTATGTTTTTAGCGACAAAAACTTTGCCTTCGGATCTGAGATAGAAGGTATACCCAACTATCTCTTTTGGGTACCCTATGAAGACACACTTTTCCGCTTTGGGTTCCAGCTTTTCAGGCTGAAGCTTTTTGACATAAGCATCACATCCCCAAACTTTTAGAAATGACGACTTTGGCTTCTTGACAAACCACACTTCATATGGTGTCGTCTCAACGGATTTTGATGCTGCCCTATTTAAAGTGAATGCATCTGTCTCTAATGCATAACCCCAAAACGGTAGTGGCAAATCAGCAAGAGACATCAATGCACCATATCTAATAAGGTTCAATTATGACGTTCGAACACACCATTACGTTGTGGTGTTCCAGGCGGTGTCAATTGTGAACAATTCCACATTGTCTTAAGTGACTGCCAAACTCATAACTCAGATATTCTCCTCCTCGATCAGATCATAGGAATTTAATCTTCTTGTTACGATGATTCTCAACTTCACTCTAAAATGGCTTGAACTTTTGAAAATTTTAGACTTGTGTTTGATTAATTAAATATACCCATATCTACTTAAGTCATTAGTGAAGCTGAGAAAATAATGATATCCACCGCGCGCCTCAATGCTCATCGGACTAAACACATCGGTATGTATGATTTCCAACAAGTCACTTGCCCGTTCCATTGTTCTAGAGAACGGGGTTTTAGTCATCTTGCCCAACAGGCATGGTTCACATGTGTCAAGTGATTCAAAATCAAGTGACTCCAAAAGTCCATCAACATGGAGCTTCTTCATGCGTTTTACGCCAATACGACCTAAACGGCAGTGCCACAAGAAAGTGGTACTATCATTATCAACTCTACATCTTTTGGCCTCAATGTTATGAACATGTGTTTCATCACTATCGAGATTCAATATGAATAAACCCCTCACATTGGGTGCATGACCATAAAAGATATTACTCATATAAATAGAACAACCATTATTCTCTGATTTAAATGAGTAACCATATTGCAATAAACAAGATCCAGATATAATGTTCATGCTTAACACAGACACTAAAGAACAATTATTCAGGTTCATCACTAATCCCGATGGTAATCGAAGAGCGAGCGTGCCAACGGAGATCACATCAACCTTGGAACCATTTCCCACGCGCATCGTCACTTCGTCCTTTGCCAGCCTCCGTGTATTTCATAGCTCCTGTTTTGAGTTGCAAATGTGAGCAACCGAACCGGTATCAAATACCCAAGTACTACAATGAGAGTTGGTAAGGTACACATCAATAACATGTATATCATATATACCTTGTTTGGTGTTGGCCGCCTTCTTGTCAGCCAGCTACTTGGGGCAGTTCCGCTTCCAGTGACCAGTTCCCTTGCAATGAAAGCACTTAGTTTCTAGCTTGGGTCCAGCCTTGGGTTTCTTCATGGGAGGGCCAACTGCTTTGCCACCCTTCTTGGAGTTACCCTTCTTTCCCTTGCCATTCTTCTTGAAACTAGTGGTTTTATTGACCATCAACACTTGATGTTCTTTCTGGATTTCAGACTCAGGGACTTTCAACATCGCAAACAGCTCGGCGACTGACTTGTTCATCCCATGCATGTTATAGTTCAGCATGAACCTCTTGTAGCTAGGTGGCAGTGATTGAAGAACTCTGTTGTCAGTGATCTCCTCCGGCGGAAGGGGCATCCCTAACTCCACCAGACGGGTCGAATACCAAGAAATCTGAGTATATGTTCACTGATAGACCCGTTCTCCTCCATCTTGCAAGCATAGTACTTATCGAAGGTCTCATACCTCTCGATCCGGGCATTCTTCTTAAAGATAAACTCCTACTCCTGGAACATCTCATATGCTCCATGATGTCCAAAACGTCTTTCAAGTCCCAGTTCTAATCCATACAACATTGCACACTGAACTATTGAGTAATCTCCAGAACGTGCCTCCCAAGTGTTCTTAATGTCTTCGAATGACACGGGAGCGGGTGGGTCACCAAGTGGTGCATCAAGAACATAAGACTTCTGGGAATCCGTGAGGATAATCCTCAGATTACGGGCCCAGTCCACAAAGTTACTTCCATCATCTTTCAACTTAGCTTTCTCTAGGAACACATTAAAATTCAGGGGAGCTACTGTGCCAACCATTGATCTACAACATAAATAAGCAAAGGTTACTAAGACTATTGTTCAGGATAATGAGTTTAGTTAATCAAATTACTAAAGCTCCCACTCAAATTGACATCCCTCGGGCCATCTGAGTGATACATGATCCAAATTCACCAACTCAAGTCCAATAATCACGTGAGTTAAGGTGGTTTCAATGGTGAACATCATCATGTTGATCATATCTACAATATGACTCATATTCGACCTTTCGGTCTCTTGTGTTTCGAGGCCATGTCTGTACATGCTAGGCTCGTCAAGTTTAACCCAATTGTTCCGCATGTGCAACACTGTCTTGCACCCGTTGTATGCAAACATAGAGTCTATCACACTCGATAATCACGTGGTGTCTCGACATGACGAACTTTCGCAACGGTGCACACTCGGGGAGAACACAATTTATCTTGAAATTTAAGTGAGGGATCACCTTATAATGCTAACGTCATCCCAAGCAAAACAAGGTGCATAAAAGGATTAACATCACATGCAAATCATAAGTGACATGATATGGCCATGAACTTGTGCTTTTGATCTCATCTCCAAAGCACCGTCATGATCTCCATCATCACCGGCATAACACCATGATATCCATCATCATGACCTACATCGTTGTGTCACCATCGGGGTTGTCCCACCCACCATGCTCATACTACTATTGCTACCGCTTAGCAATAAAGTAAAGCATTACATAGCGCTTAATGATTGACACGCAGGTCATACAATAATTAAAGACAACCCTATGGCTCATGTCGGTTGCCGTACTCATCGACATGCAAGTCGTGATATTCTATACAAAACATGATCATCTCATACATCACATATATCTCATCATGTGTTTGGCCATAACATATCACAACATACCCTGCAAAAACAGGTTAGACGTCCTCTAATTGTTGTTGCATGTTTTACGTGGATGCTATGGGTATCTAGCAAGAACAATTCTCGCGTACGCATAAACCACAATGATGATACTCAAATTTATTTTCAACCTTCTAAAGGACCGCCTTTGTCGAATCCATTCCAACTAAAGTGGCAGAGATAGACACCCACCGGCCATATTTGTGCAACGGAGTTACACGTCAGTCGATGGAACCGGTCTCTCGTAAGTGTACGAGTAAGGTTGGTCCGGGACGCTTAATCCCACAATACCGCTGAATCCAAACACGACCAAGGGAGGAATCAATCTAAGCATCAACACCCACAAACTCTTTTGTGTACTACTCGTGATCTCATCTACACATAGACCTAACTCATGATGCCACTGTTGGGGAACGTTGCATGGGAAACAAAAAAAATCCTACGCTTCACCAAGATCAATCTAGGAGATGAGCATCTACAAGAGGAGATTTAGATCCACATACCCTTGTAGATCGCTATGCCGAAGCGTTAAATAACGCGGTTGATGTAGTCGTACGTCTCCACGATCCAAATTACAAGTCGTCCCACGAACTCCCGATCAAGTGCCGAACGGACGACACCTCCGCGTTCAGCACACATGCGGCTTGATGACGATCTCCACCTTCTTGGTCCAGCAAGAGGGAGCGGATAGGTAGATGGGTTCTCTGGCAGCACGGCGGCATGGCAGCGGTGATGGTGGAGCTGATCCGGCAGAGCTTCGCTGAGCATCGCCGAATCAATCTACTAGAGGAGAGGCTATTAGGGAGGAAGGAAGGGCCGCGCTGTGGATTGAGGTGCGGCTTCCCTCCTCCCTCTCTCATATATATAGGGGGAGGGGAGGGTGTCCAACCCCTAGGGTTCCCCCTTGGGGCGGGGTCCAAGGGTGAAGGCACCCTAGGGTGGCTTGCCACCCAAGGCAAGGTGGCGCCAACCCTAGGGTTGGCCCTCCCACCAACCCCTAGCCACATGGGCCTAGGTCGGAGCTGCGCCCAGACCATCAGGGGCTGGTGCACACCCCTCCCATCCCATGTGGCCCCTCCGAGGCTGGAGGCCCCTTTCGGTGGACCCTCGAAACACTTTCGACACCCCTGGTACGCTACCGGTGACGCCCAAACTTTTTCCGGTGATCATCACGGAACTTCCTATATATGAATCTTTACCTACGGACCATTCCAGAGATCCTCATCACGTCCGGGATCTCATTCGGGACTTTGAACAACCTTCGGTCACCAGCATACATAACTCATCTATACCGAAACGTCACCGAACCTTAAGTGTGCAGACCCTACGGGTTCGAGAACTATGTAGACATGACCGAGACACATCTACGGTCAATAACCAATAGCGGGACCTGGATGCCCATATTGGTTCCTACATGTTCTACAAAGATCTTTATTGGTCGAACCTTTATGTCAAGGATTCAGAAAATCTTGTACATTGTTCCCTTTGTTCTTTAGTATGTTACTTGCCCGAGACTCGATCGTCGGTATCTTCATACCCAGTTCAATCTCGTTACCGGCAAGTCTCTTTACTCATTCCGTAATACAAGATCCCGCGGCTAACACTTAGTCACATTGCTTGCAAGTCTCATTGTGATGTTGTATTACCGAGTGGGCCCTGAGATACCTCTCCGTCACACGGAGCAACAAATCCCAGTGTTGATCCATGCTAACTCAACAGACACCCTCGGAGATACCTGTAGAGCATCTTTATAGTCACCTAGTTACGTTGCGACGTTTGATACACACAAGGTACTCCTCCGGTATCAGTGAGTTGCATGATCTCATGGTCATAGGAACAGATACTTGACATGCAGAAAAAATAGCAATAAACTCACACGATCATATGCTACGTTTGTAGTTTGGGTCTTATCCATCACATCATTCTCTCAATGATGTGATACCGTTATCAAATGATATCTCATGTCCATGGTTAGGAAACCTTAACCATCTTTGATCAACGAGCTAGTCTGCTAGAGGCATACTAGGGACACAGTGTTGTCTATATGCCCACACATGCATTTAGTTTCCGATCAACACAATTATAGCATGGACAATAAATGATTATCATGAACAAGGAAATATAATATTAAGCACTTTATTTATTGCCTCTAGGGCATATTTCCAACTGTCGTACTGATGGCAAGGCCCCATGCGGATTCGCCGGGAAACCCGACGGTCTGACGGGCGCCTCGACCATCGCCGCGGTGTAAACTCCGCGTGGCTGGCCTCCGGCTCCCTGCATGAGGCCATAGCCGACTATTTAAGCCGGTCGGTGTCCCCCATCCCTATCACATCCTCCTCCGCCCTCCGCCCCCCGCCACCCGAGCCCATCCGCCTCCTCTCGCACTTCCCTTTCCGCAAGGATGGTCCGGCGCCTCATCACCACCTACGTGCAGCTCACTCCAGAGCGGTGCCTGCAAGTCGAGGCGGAGATACAGGCTCACCGCGCCGCCCGCATCGCTGCGGGTCTTCCCCCGGACTCGTTGGAGATGGAGGAGAAGGAGGACGAGCAGCTGTAAGCCATTGAGGAGGAGGAGGACGCTCCGGGCTTCAACATGACGAAGGCGGAGAAGGAGTTCACCGTTGCCTAAGCCGACGAGATGGCGGAGCAGCAGACCATCTTGGATTCCATCCGTGATGAGACCGAGGTGGAGGCCAACCGTCGGCTCATCCGGCAGAGGCAGACGGAGGCTGGCGCCCTCTTTGATGAGCTGGAGGCGGAGATCGAGGCGGAAGAGGCGGCAGCGGAACAGCCGTAGGCGCCGGAGGGGGCGAAGCTCCGGCAGCCGGCCATTTATCCGCCGGAGGGCACGAAGATCGTCGACATTTCCGACGAAGAGTAGATAGGTTCTATGTAGTACGTAGGTTTAACATATTGCATGCTTTTGTATGGATTTGAGGTTTCTAATATAAGATGTCCGGATGTAGAATGCATTTTTTGAGGCGTGACCGATGAGTGTCCGCGGACGTGTGCGCGAGCGTTTGAGGTGCCGAATTTGTAAGGTCCGGCTAGAGATGCTCTAATGCAGAGCACATGGGAAAGAAATGAGGCTAGCGTGAACAAGGTAAAAAGAGTTGCGTGTGCTGGATAATGCTTTTGATTTTTATGTGGTATGAGGACTAGATGAAAAGACACATGATGTTTATTTTTCCAATCAGAACATTGTGACACTAATTTTACTAATATGGCCGCCTATCCAAGAACGCTAGCGAACACACGGCTACGCTAGACACGTCTATACAAGTAGGCCGATTTTTCAACCGAGTCCAATCATAAGATGTGAGAGCTTTACTCGGTTAGTATTTCTTTTAGAGGTATCCGGTCAGACATAGGTCAAAAATGGGTACACACGAACGCTGAACGGGGTGTCATTCGAAAATGCGTTGACGCGTTGGGTCGTTGTTTATGTACGCATAGACCCAAACGTGCGTCGAAGTTGTCCGCCAATTCGCCAGAGCTCGGCAAGATCTTTTCTTTATTGGCGGGTACTCGGTAAGATATTGGATACTCTGCTCAGGCTGCTCAGCAGTCAGCCAATGCGCATGGCGTTATAACGAGACGTGTCCAGCCTCCCCTCCAGTCACTCCCGCCTCCTGCAGCTCACTGCTCCTTTCCCCCCGTAGCCCCATGGCCGCTCCGTCGCCGCCCACACCAGGCACGGGCAGACTCCCGACGATGCCGGACATCATGGCCGCGTCGCGCGCGCAGGGCCTGCGCATGCGCTTGAGCACGCTTGGACCTCTCTTCCGCGTCACGGCGACCCGCGTCGGCGGCGACGGCGACGTTGAGCTGGGCCGCGCCGAGGGCGCCGTCCGGCCTTGGCCCGGGGGCTCCGTGCTGCACCTCGACTCCATGCGTATGTCGCGCGCCACGCTCGAGGTCCCCGACCGGCCGCTGTTCGGCCTCGGCATCTTCCTAGGCGCCGTCACCGTGCGCCATGGCTTCGACGCTGGCTGCGTGCGCGCCGAGCTGCTAGCCATCAACGATACGCCGCTCTATCACAACAAGGTATCACCTCTTAGACACCGTCTGTCGATTAGTACCATATAAATAATGTTATATGGCTGCTGCTTAATCGGATATACCAATGGTTAGTGAGTTGCTAATTCTGAGCAAATGTGTACCGTAATAATATTTGGAAACATCGAGTGTAAACATCTAGAGTTGTACAAGTACAGAAGGGTTAAGAAGATTTTGAGCGGACGTCTATTAGTGTTGAGTTGACGACTAATTATTTCTAGTGGAGTGGAGTTAGCTATAATCACTCAAGTTTTCTGTATTTTCTGTGTATTTTTCTATTTACGTTTATTTCTGAATTTTCTACGAGTTAAACACAAACTTTTTCAACTTGATAGAGAAATGAGAGGTGCCAAAAATCGAGGAGCATGGTTTTACAATGGATTTTTGCTTAGTGTGACAGAAAGCAAATTCCGTTATACATTTGTTTTGAAAAGTTATTCATTTAGATTCATCAATTGGTTCTTTTTGTTGTTGTCAGCTTGTTAAGTTCTATACAAGGATGGGTTTCAAAGCAGTGCATGAGGTAGACGGATCATCAATCACAGATCTTGCGCATATGTTAATCTGGGGCGGTAGAGGAACAAGAATGGATGCTGATATAGAACAGCTCCTCATTAAATGGAGCAGAAGATTTGGGTCTCAAGACTGAAGGTTTTTTTCTCGAATGGGAATTGCATTCTTTGGAGGAAATTTTGTATATATGATATACAAGGTAAAACTACTGGTCCAGCTTCAATTTTTTTTTTTTTTTTTTTTTTGCTTTAGTGAACTTGCTTGCTTGTTTTATTTGACGGTAGGATGACTGTACAGCGAGAGCGGTTAGTGTTAGGCTCAATGGCACCAGGGCATCGGCCTTCGCAGGTTCCTTATAGATTAACCATATTCATCATATGTTTGGGGTTTATGTGTATTGCTTGGACAAGTTCAGACATCCCATGTGAAAGATCATCTCAGTGCAGAACATTGCTTCTTATATATGTGAATATATGCTACGTAATATTGATTGACTAACGAGTACAATAAGCATGAATAATTGGCTCGCTAACAAGTTTACAATATTTCATCTTCAGCATTTTCATCAGCAAGAAACAAATGGCCAGACAGATTATATATTTATATTCCGGTGACAACAGAATGTAAGGGGGCAAGAAAATGGTGACTCAACTCAATCTTCAGGGCCTTCACTTCCTGAGACAGTCAAACTCTTTGAACTGCAGGTCAGGTCAAGCAAGAAATCTCAATGACCTGTCACCAACTTGATTTTTACATGCGCATCGCAAGTCGACCTTTAGCTCCACCCACCCAAAACAAATATATGAAGCTGCCTGCTCGTAGAGCTATCAAATGTAACTCTGCCTACAAGGTTATCAACCTTACAAGCAATAGAATAAAGTTTTGATTTTTTTTCACTTACTATAACATTGAAATCTTTTTGAGAATCAATAAAATCTTTGATAACTCCTTCAAGTTCAGTATGTATTCTATTATTATTGTTGTAAGAATTACCATAAGAGTTTGTAGGGTTAGAAGGATATGGCCTAGGATTGTTCCCAAAGTTATTCCTATAAGCATTATTATTAAAATGATTCCTGAAAAATAAAATTTACGTCCACTTGATCCTTATTTAAGATTAGCGGCAACTTGTATAGAAGTAAGCATAGACATAATCACCAATTGGACCTCTTTCGATATGCCATCGAAAGAAATTTGATGTTATATTATCAGTTAGCTTGGTTGCTGCACCAAGGATGATTCCCATGAAGGTTCCACCTGAATCTAAAAGAATTCCAGACATAAAGTTTAGTCTTTCATAGAATGTTTGCACTACCACCCAAGTACATAAATCACGAATAGGGCAATGTTTTATCATACATTTCATTCTTTCCCAAGCTTTACATGTTCTTGCTCAGTTTGTTTAAAACATATATTTGATTCCTTAGTTGTACGATTGTAGCACGAGGATAATATTTTCCAATGAAAGCATCTTTGCATTTAGCCCATGAGTTAATATTATTTTCTAGGCAAAGATAACAACCATTTTTTAGAGGTCTAACCAGAACCATTTTTTAGCTTCATCTCTTAAAGAGAAATGAAACAATTTCAATTTTATTATATCACTTTTCACTTATTTATATTTTTGCATATCACAAGCTTCAAAATTATTTAACTCTTAAATAGAAATAACTCTTAAATAAAAATGAAACAATTTCAATTTATTATACCACTTTTACTTCTTTATATTTTTTGCATATCACGAAGCTTAGTAAATTATTTAAGTGCGCGACAACATCTTCACTATATGAACGTGATGATTGTTCTTTCATAACAAGGTTCAGTAAACCAGGTTCGATTTCATATGATCCCTCACTAGTGGTGGGTGGAGCAATAGGAGTACTAATGAAATCATTGTTATTAGTACTTGTGACGCCACATAGTTTGGTATTTCAGCAGTACTAGACAAGATATCAAGCTAAAAAAGTAGATAGTTGATGTTTTTAATCATTTTAAGTTTTTTTTTGAATGAAAAAGAAATCAAACAAACGATAAATAAAAAGTAACTAGGCAAGATAGATAACAAGAGAGTAAGTCATAATATGTAGGACATATTGAAGTTGAAAGAATTCCCCGACAACGGCGGCAGAAATTGTGTTTGCTCTCTCATAAGAGTGGTTGGGTAACCCCCAAGTGTAAGGGTGAAGTAACCTAACAATAAATATTTATCTCCATAGAGAACCAAGGTTTATAAAACCAGTAGGGATTTATTCTGCAACTAAAAATCCTCGATACCTGCACACCAAACACAAAACACTCTTGGCCCAACGTTTCAAGAAAGTTATCAAGCTTCTTGTCCTTCTAGTTACAAAGATAAATTGTATGGTACGGCAGGAAGTGATAAATAGAACAAAATAAACTAGAGTAACGTGAAAACTAATTGTATCAGTATATGAAACTAAAGAAGATAGACCCGGGGCATAGTTTCACAAGAATCATCTCTCCTAGCAAGATAAATGTGTTGTGATGGACAAATTACAGCTAGGCATTGATTAAATTATGACATTTATATTTATGACTATGGCCATTCATGTCACAATCTCATATAGGCATTAAATCTGTGATATGTAGACCATCCGACTTCATCTACAACTAATAGTCCACCTAAAGACCGATATCCAACATGCACATATAGGGCCTAATGTGTTTTTCGAGACTACCACTGACTATTGATAAGACTAATAGTATATGAGATGTATAATGTGAAAATTATATCATTGTAACCTCATTTCACATACAAATTTGATGGTATTCTTTGTGTAACTTGCATGTCATAGTGCTCTAATATGGGTTCAAAGTTAGCTTGAAAAACGCATTAGGCGCCATATATATGGATAGAGGGAGTATTAAGTTCATAATAAACATAGTACCACAATAAGCAATATGGCATATTGTAGATAGCAAAATTACCATCTAAGAATGATAAAGCAACCATCGTTTTATCTTAGTAGCAACAATACAATACATGGTTGTTCCCTTTCTGTCACTCGGATGGATCACAACATGATTGAACCCACTATCGCATACAACTCTCTCTGAAGAAACTACCTATCAAACTTGGCCAAAGTAGGCAAATAGATCAAAGAGCATATACGACTATTTAATTATGCAGCAAAGAACTCATAATAGATTCAATATAATTCAATGAACAATCCGGTTATAAAATGAAAATTTATGATATCCGAACAAACACAACACCGCATTACATCATATGGATCCTGATCATGCGAGGGCACCTCATAGGAACTTTGTATACAAACAAGAGAGAGAGAGAGAGAGGAGAGAGAGAGAAAGAGAGAGAGATAAAGAGCGAGTGAGAGAGAGAGAGTTACCGGTATGGACCCAAGGTCCTCACGACACTACTCACATGGTCATAGTGGTAGCGAGGTTGATGAAGATGGCTCCGGTGATGGATTCTCCCTCCGGCAGGGTGTCGGAACAGGCCTCTAGATTGGTTCGTCCTAGAATAGGAACTTGCGGTGGCAAAAAAAAGTAGCGGAAAAATGTTACGGGGGGTTTCTGGAATTATGCGATTTATAGGCAAAAGATGGACGAAAAGTGGTAGAGAGGGACCCCATGCGGGTGGACCCCTAGTCGCGCCACCTGGCCGTGTGGGGGCCTGGGGTCCCCCCTAGCCCCTTCCAGCGCTTTCTGGATTCTTCTATCTCCGAAAAAATCCTCGAAAGTCCCCAAGTTATTTTGAGCTCCGTAAATATGGATTTTATGTAAAACCAAAAACATGCAGAAAACAATAACTGAACTCTGAAGTAATAGGTCAGTCTAGAAAAATAATACAAATTGTTATAAAAAGTATTCAAAAGTGGTATTATAATAGCATGAAACAATCAAAAAGTATAGATATGTTTGGGATGTATCATATGTTACCATATCAAATTCACTAGGGTCTCTTTCCTCTCTTTTGGTTAGCAACCCTTGTCAATAGTATGTAAGATTTGGGAGGCTACCAATTCTGGAATTTATTCTCAAGACATCCTTGTCACATAATTTGTCTTCGTGATGGGTATTTTTCTCCGAGGACGATAATGTTTGATGTCACGGAAGTTGCACCCTAATGAGGTAGGATGTGTGCATATTAAAAGGGGATATAAGTAGCATTTCCCGTACATGTTGAGAGAAATAGAAGTGGAGGGATTGATGAGATTGCAATGGCATGTGTAGTGAGGTCGTATATGTGCATATCAAGATAAATATTAATAGGGACATTACTCCTATAAAAAATGTTGGAGTACCCGCCTCTTAGGGCCTCGCCGGGAGACAGTGCCCTCCACACTGGCCGCCTGCGGTAGGCCCATTGGCATCCTTCGCACCATCCGATCTCCACGGCCACCCCACACCCATTCGTTTTGCTTTGGGGGTCCATGACGCATTGTCTTCGGGCGGAGACAGGGCTACCTCTCTACGGATCGTAGCATCACGCCCATGTGCTCCATCTCACGCACTGTCCCGCACACGTTGGGTGAGGATGGGTCAACTTTAAATGTCCTTCGCCCCTATCGGGCTGCTATGGTTGCATTCGCCTTACCCGGGTAGGCCTGTGCGTGGCTTCGTTCACTTCGTGCCAGGTTGTTTGTCACCTAACGCAGGTGTAAGGGCATTCTCGTACCTTGGTGTTTTGGCAATGATGACAGCTCACTAGGATCTAACCGTGCGTCAAGTTATACAGGGATTGTATGGGGAACGCAAGACGGTTAGGTGGACCCTCCAAACGGAAAAGATCGAAGATGGAATTCTCTACGTGTTTATTCTCTTTGGTCGTAGGATCCCGTATTATTAAGAGGGAATCCACATTGGAAAGTTTTGGGTGAATCAGTTCTTCCGCTCATCCATTTTCACCCAATTCTCTTCTCCGCATCATTGAGAGAGAGGCCCCTCTTTCTTCCATTACGTGCGAGGTAATCCGCGGTGTCGAGCTAATTGCACAGCTGACTTTTAGCCTCCGGTTTGACCACCACTCTAGGGGTGATACCCTGGGGGTGCTGCCAAAATGGTCCCCAGCGGTTGTACCGCTGCCCCCGGGCGGTAGTACCACCAAAGGCTGGAAGACTCAAAAAGGCAGCTCTGGGCGGTTGAACCGGCCCAACACTGGGCCACAACCGGACAAGTTTCTGTTGTGCTTCGGTTGTTGGGCGGTTCTGGACCGGTTGTCACGCTATATTCATATAGCCCGGTACAACCGGAGTCCCGAGCTGTTGTACCGCTTAGGACTTTGCCGGATCCGGGGCTCACACCTGGCTGCTGCATCCGGGCCAAGTTTCTATTTTGGTCCGGTGGTTGAGCGGTGGTTGGCCGGTTGTACCGGCGATACCGGTTGTACCGGTGATACCGGTTGTACCGCTCACCTCCCTGGTTGTACCGCTCCAATGTGAATCCGGCTGTAACGGTTGGAAATGGGGGGGGGGGCTATATAAGGGTGCTTCTTCCTCCTCTCCCTTATCTCTTACCTCTCTCTCCACTATTGATTCCCCTTGTGCTTTCTTGCCCGATATCTCTCTCTAGCCAACCAAACTTGTTGTCTTGATAGGGATTGAAGGAGGAGATCTAGATCTACACTTCCACCAAAGGAAAATTGATTCCCCCATAGTTTCTTGTGTGGATTTTGTTACTCTTGGGTGTTTGAGCACCCTAGACGGAAGAGGTCACCTCGAAGCCATATTCCATTGTGGTGAAGCTTCATGGTTTCGTTGGGAGCCTCCAATTAAGTTGTGGAGAGAGAGCCCCAACCTTGTTTGTAAAGGTCCGACCGCCGCCTTCAAGGGCACCAATAGTGGAATCACGACATCTCGCATTATGTGAGGGCGTGAGGAGAATACGGTAGCCTTAGTGGCTTCTTGGGGAGCATTGTGCCTCCACACCGCTCCAATGGAGACGTACTTCCTCACAAGGGAAGGAACTCCGGTAAAACATCCCCGTCTCTATCGGCTCCACTTTTGGTTATCTCTTACCTTTACTTCTTGCAAGCTATTATTGTGTTGTATCCCTTGCTTTCTTGTGTGCTTGTTGTGATTAGCATCATATAGGTTCCTCACCTAGTTGCACATCTAGCCAACCTATTTGATGCTAAGCCTAAATTGTTAAAGAAAAGTTAAAAAGTGTTAGTTGCCTATTCACCCTCCCCCCTCTAGTCAACCATATCAACCCTTTCAATTGGTATCAGAGCTACGTCTCTTTATTAAGGGTTTAACCACCCGAAGAGTATGGCTGGTGAAGAGGAGCGTGTGGGAGAACTTCCCGAGGCCATGGGAGTGAACATGGTCTCACACCAGGATTTGAATAAGGCCTTGTCCTTGCTCAAATCCTCCATGGCGACCGAGGTTCAATCCTTGTTCAAAGAATTCCTTGAAACTCTTAAAGTTTCTATCGATGCGGTGCAAGTGGTTAAACCCACTAAATCATCATCGGATGTCAACTCCGGTAAGGAGGGGGCTAGTGCTGACAAGGATAATCGTTCTCAAGGAATTAATGGGCGGGGAGCTTTGCCTTAGTTTCACCTCCCGTGGTCTATGGAGGACCGGTGCACCCACCTCATATAGTTAATCATAGTCCTCCTCCTAAACTTGTTAAGAATGATTTTGCTAATTGGGTTTTCAGTATCATGTCTCATTTAGATCACAACTTAATTCATCTCATGAGAGTCATTGAAGAATGATACTATCCTCATGATCCACGCAACCTTACTCCAAGAGAACAAGCAGATAAACAGCTAAATTCTTCCGCCCTGTTCATACTCCAAGATGTTGTTCCTACTGAAGACCTACCTCACCTGCGGCCCTTCACTGTTGCTAAAGAGTGTTGGGAACACATTGTCTCTATGTACAAGGGCAGTTCAAGCATTCAACGGTCAAACTATGAAGTTGTTCTTGATCAGTCAAATGAGTTTGTGATTATAGATGATGAGGAACCGCGTGAGCTCTATAGAAGGATGACCGCTCTCGCCGTTTCCCTCAAAGATCATGGGAGCAAGGATGTGGATGATACTTGGATCAAGCATAAGTTTCTGAAGGCCATCATGCCCTACAACAAGGCCATGTCCGCTGTCATCTGTCAAAGGCCGGACTTTCACACCTTGTCTTCTAGTGATGTGTTGGATGAGTTTATTGCAATGAAGATCCTGAACACGACAGCTAACAATGCTCTCGCTCGCGTGCAATGGTCAAACAAATCCTCTCCCAGCCTTGCTTTGAAGGCCAAGGTCTGTCAAGAGGAAGAAGAAGAAGAAGAAGAGGGTTGCCCCGAGGACACCAAATATGCTCATCATGAGCACATGGCTCTTGTGTCCAGACAATTTTGGGGCAACAAGAGAAACACAAGGCCCAACTTCTTCAAGAACAACTCAAATGGGTCAAAGGGTAAGCAACATGTGAGAACATGCTACAACTGTGGTAATGTGAGTCACTTTGTGGTGGATTGACCATATGATAAGAGGGAAGACAATGGTGGCAAGCTCATTCGCAAAGATAAGGCCAGGTCCTTCCCCAACAAAACCAACTTCACCAAGAAGGCTCCTCACAAAGTATTGGTGGCTCAAGAAGAGTATGCCTCGGATGATGATGTTGATGACGAAGACACAAGCGGTGAAGGAATGGCAATGGCATCTGTGGCAATTGCTTCCTATACCCCAACAAATGTGTCACTCTTCGACGCCCCCAATGAGAACATCGTCGCGAGGTGCCTCATGGCTAAAGGTATCACCAAGGTAACCTCCAACGCCAAAACCTCAAACATTAAGACTTCTATTTCTTCCACTCCGTCTTTAGAATGTGTGGATGAACAAGAGAAGGCAAAAGAGGATAAAAATGAGTTTGACAAATTCTTGTGTAAACTCAAGGGGGAGTCCAAGAAGCACTTCGTTGCTCTCTTGGAACAACTTGGTGAGGCCCATGACACTATTGAGTCTCAAGAAGAATATCTTGAGGAGTTGAGAGGCCATAGTCGTGATTATGCCGACGAGATAGCGGACCTATCTATTGCTCTTGAGGAAGAGCGAGGTCTTCGTATGACTCTTGAGGAGTCACAAAATGATGACCTTGCTAAATTACGTAAAGATTATGATCATGCTATTGTTCTTAACCGTGTGCTCAAGTCTGAAAAGGTTGCACTTGGAGTTGGCCATGATCGACTCAAGATTGAGCTTGACACACTTGGCAATGCTCACAAGGCATTGAAGTGTGCTCATGCCTCTATTAATGAGTCGCATGATCAACTCCAAGTAAAACTCACTAAGGAAATTGCCACGTGTCCTCCTTTTGTTCTAATTGATAATGCATCTGCTACTAACCCATGTTGTGAGCATGCACATCTTGTGGAGGAAAATGCTAAGCTAAAAGAGCAGCCTAAAAAGGGTTTGGTGACGTTTATCCAAGGTGAGAAGACGCTCAATGATCTTTGAGTAGTCAGAAGGAAGTTGTGGCAAAAGAAGGAGTTGGGTTTGGACCCAACAACAACAACAACAACAACAACAACAACAAGAAGGTGAACACCAAGGAAGTTCCACCTCTCAAGGAAACCTTTGTAAGAGTAGGAAATGGTCCTCATGAGAATAAGAAAGAAAAAGTCATTGTTGGTAATGCCAAGAAGGGCAAGATTACCCACCCCAACAAGACCGGCGACTTTAACCCCTGTTATGTTTTGTGTCATGCTAGTGATGGGCATGTTTATGCCAAATATGTTGGTTCTTCTTATGAGTACATCAAATGGTGTATTTGGGTTCCCAAGATCCTTGTTGCTAACATGAAAGGACCCATTAAAGAATGGGTACCTAAAACCAAACATTGATCTCTTGTAGGACTTTGCTTCCAAGGGAGTCTCATGGTTGCTCGATAGCGGAGCAACAAATCATATGACCGGAAGCAAGGACTTGGTGGTGGATGTTCAACCCGATGAATATGTGTCCACCCAAGTCTCATTTGGAGATGATGCAATCTCAAAGGTATTGGGTCTTGGTAAGGTGGTTATCTCTCCGACCTTAACTATTGAGAGAGTCATGCTTGTTGAGACCCTTGCATATAATTTACTTTCCGTTCGTCAACTTGCAATCATGGGTTTTAGTACCTTCTTTGGCATTGATATTGTGATCCTTTTGTGGAGCAAGACTCGTAAAGTAGCCTTTGTTGGAGATGTTGAAAACGGTCTCTATGTGATTAACTTCGTGGAGCGACACACTAAGACCGCAACATGTCTAATGGCTAAAGTTGATGTGGGATGGCTTTGGCATCACCGACTAGCCCATGTCAATATGAGATCTTTGCAAAGTCTCCACAAAGGGGATCACATTCTTGGACTAACAAACGTGATCTTTGCTAAAGATCATGCTTGTAGTGCTTGTATCGAAGGAAAGCTACATCAAAAGGCTCATCGTCCAACTACAACAATCTACTCAAAGAGGACCTTAGATCTCCTTCACAAGGATCTCTCTGGGCCTCCATATTTTGATAGCCTTGGAGGAAGAAGATATTGCTTGGTGATTGTAGATGATTACTCCAAATACACTTGGGTATATTTCTTCAAGAGGAAGAGTGAGACCCAACAAACCGTCATCGACTTTGCAAATGAAGTCCAACGTCAACATGATGCAAAGATTTTGATGATCAGAAGTGACAACAACACTGAGTTCAAGAACTACACCCTAAATGAGTTTCTCAGTGATGAAGGGATAAAGCACCAATATTCCACACCTTACACCCCTCAACAAAACGGTGTTGTAGAGAGGAAGAACCGGATGTTGATGGATGCGGCAAGAACCATAATGGCGGAGTTTAAATCTCCGTACAACTTTTGGGCCAAAGCCATCAACACAGCGTGTCATGCATCAAACTGGCTCTATCTCTGCAAAGGCTTGAATAAGACTCCTTATGAAATTCTTACCGGGAACAAGCCCAACCTCAAATACTTCCGGGTGTTCGGTTGTAAATGTTTCATTCTCAAGAAAGGTGCTCGTTTGTCGAAATTTGAATCTAGAGCCCATGAGGGCATATTTGTTGGTTATGCTGCAAACTCTCATGCTTACCGTGTCCTCAACAAGTCCATGGGACTCATTCAGGGGACGAGTAACATAGAGTTTGATGAAAATAATGGCTCCCAAGTGGATCAAAGTGGCCTTTGTGATGTAGGTGATGAAATTCCTCCCCAAGCCATAAGAAGAATGGGTGTGGGATACTTCCTACCCGTTGAGGAACCCCTTGTGGCCGAAGGAGAAGGACAATTTTCCACTCAAGTGGAACCATCACCGACGCATGACTCACACGCTTACGAAGGACAAAATGAAGGTCCTCTACCACATGGACAATATCAAGGGCAAGTTTCATCTACTGATGATGGTGTCTCACCAAGTGATGCCCAAGATCAAGTCCATGCCTCCGAGCAAGCTTAATATGAAGATCTTTTTCAAGATCAAGAGCTAGCTCATGGAGGCGCTCAAGATCATCAAGACGATGCTTCTCAAAATGTTGTCCCTCAACCTTCCATGGAGGAAATCTTAGAGAGACGAGCCACCAAGAATGCTGCCAAGCTCAAACTTAGAGAACATTTGTTGGAAAACGTCTATGGCGACTTGCAAAAGGGGTAACCACTCATAGTCAATTAACAAACCTTTGTGAACATCAAGCGTTTTTTTCTTGCATTGATCCCCTTATGGTACAAGATGCACTCGAGGACATGGAGTGGGTTGAAGCTATGCACGATGAACTTAACTACTTCGAGCGCAACCAAGTGTGGTGATTGGTGCCTAGACCTAAGGAGAACCACAATGTTATTGGAACTAAATGGATCTTCAAAAACAAGCAAGATGCGAACGGTATCGTCATTCGCAACAAGGCAAGATTGGTGGAACAAGGCTACTCCCAAGTCGAGGGTATCGACTACGGTGAAACCTTTGCTCCTGTTGCTCGCCTTGAATCTATTCGCATGTTGCTTGCATATGCTTCTCATCATAACTTTAAATTATATCGAATGGATGTTAAGAGTGCTTTTCTTAATGGTCCTCTTAAGGAGTTGGTATACGTCAAGCAACCACCGGGGTTCGGGGATACCAAATTCCCCAATCATGTATACGTTCTCGATAAGGCTCTCTATGGCCTTAAGCAAGCCCCACGCGCCTGGTATGAGCACCTTACCGAGATGTTGCAAGATCGTGGGTTTGAAATTGGGAAAATCAATCCCAGTTTTTTTACGAAGAGGGTCAACGGGAACTTGTTCATATGCCAACTATATGTAGATGATATTATATTTGGTTCTCCTAACAAAGCTTTCAATGAAGAATTTTCCACTCTGATGACAAATAAGTTTGAGATGTCCATGATGGGAGAGTTGAAGTACTTCCTTGGTTTCGAAGTCAAGCAACAAAGTCAAGGTACCTTCATCATTCAAGCCAAATACACTCAAGACATGCTCAAGAGGTTCAAGATGGATGAGCTCAATCCTCCCAAGGCCAACACTCCTATGTCAAATGCCATCTTGACAATGATCCCAATGGTAAAGCTGTGGAACAAAAGGTATATAGCTCCATGATTGGATCTTTGGTTTACCTTTGTGCATCTAGACCAGATATCATGTTAAGTGTGGCAATTTGTGCATGATTTCAATCCGCACGTAAGGAGAATCATCATGTTGCTGTCAAGCGAATCTTTTGATATTTGGCCCATACCCAAACTTTGGCTTATGGTATCCCAAGGGGGCTTCGTTTGATATCATTGGATATACTGACTCGGATTGGGCGGGAGACCGTGTGGATAGGAAGTCCACTTCCGGAGGCTGCCAATTTCCTGGTCGGTCTTTGGTAAGTTGGTCTTCAAAGAAACAAAACTATGTTTCTCTCTCGTCCACTGAGGCCGAGTGTGTAGCTGCTGGCAGTTGCTGTGCACAAATTCTTTGGATGAGGCAAACTGTAAAGGATTATGGTGTCAATTGTGACAAAGTGCCTCTTTACTGTGATAATGAAAGTGCCATTATGATCTCCAGCAACCCGGTTCAACATTGCAAGACGAAGCATATTGATATTCATCGTCACTTTCCCGAGGAACACATCAAGCGAGGAGACATCAATCTTATTCATCTAAGCACTAATGAGAAACTTGTAGATATATTTATGAAGCCATTGGATGAAACAAGGTTTCATGAGTTAAGGCATGAGCTAAATATCATTGATTTGAGCAATGTGGATTAACTTAGTGCACACCCCACCGCACTCATCATTATGTCTTGTCTAGGTGTAGGCATGGATTTAGGGGGAGTCTAGTTCTCTCAATGAACTATCCCTCCTCCTATTATGCATAAACTAATCAAACTCTTTCACATTCGCCATTCTTGATGGCACTTGTGCTTCAAAGACGATTTTTGGTCATGGGCCCAATGATAATTCTTCCCGGTGCCATACCAATTGACTCATACATAGGTGGCCTCGGCCACCGCCCCCACTATTGTGAGTCTGTCATATATGGTCATATTTGCTTGGAGCCCTAGGTGTGGGCATTCTCCATGGCTCTTTATTGGCGTGTTTTGTTTTTATTTCCACCATGGAGTTTTTCCCCACCATATTTTTTTTAAATATTGGATTGTACGCTTTGATCATCTAGTGGGTGGTGGCTGTGGCCGGGCGGTACAACCGGTGGTAGAAGCGGTTCTACCGCTAATTCACCTGTTGTCCCGTCCCAGCGGTACAACCGGGGTAGACAACGGTTCTACCGCTAATTCCCTCGCCTAGTACTTGGACCAGTACAACCGCTCCTTTAGAGCGGTACAACCGGTCACGACCCGGTACTTAGATCTGGAGGCCGGGCCGAAGGGGTATTCAGTTATCCCCTTCGTGCCCGACTGCTCCTGGTGCCCCCTGTTGCCGGCCGTCGCCACCATTGACCCGGAGTGCCCGCGGCGCCCCAGATTTGTGGATTCCTCCCCGGATCTATCCCGTGGAAGACCTTCCTTCCCCGATCTTCTCCCATGGATACCGGTAATGCCTAGTTCCTCCCCGTTCTTGGTTCTTCTTTGAATCCTCCATTGATAGGGCATTACTCGGTTCCCATGTTTTCTAGTCAAAACTATTGACGGGATGAGATCATACATTGTTCATTTAATTAGTTGTGTTGATTAGAGACCTCAAAAGGGATACATCTCTCTGGATCCGGATCTACCGGTTCTTCCAGCAGTGGTACAACCGCTCTGTGCGAGCGGTACAACCGCCGGGGCTGCCGGTTGAACCGGCCTCCCTGACTCCCACTCTCTGTTTCTTGTCCCTAATCTGTGCACCTAATTTATTCCTTCCTTTGCATACAATCTTCTCATCTTCGCCAGGTTTCCACTCTGTGTTTCTCGGGTGCTCGTATGCAGGTGGTTCTAGTGGTGCTCTTCAACAAAAGACCAAGAAACGTGCTCGCAGGTACAAGATTGTTCAGGATTCTAAGAATGAGGAAGTTGTGATCCCCACCAATCCCTCCCGCTGTGAGAAGTCCTTGGCTGCCAAGAAAAATGCCAAGCCTGTGCATTCCTGGAAGCAATCTGATTGGGAGAGGGCCCCTCTTCCAAATCCGTACGAGGTTCCTGTTGCTCTCAGATGGACCACTCCTCAGTTATGGAATGAGTTTCAGTTTCCGATCATCCATGAGCTCTATGACCATCACTAGAACAAGTATGCCAAGCACGATTGGCATCGAGCACTGGAGGAACAACATGGATTACTTTGGAGACGCCTTGGCATTGTGTGAAGAATTTGACCTGATCAAGCTCATGACTTTCAACTGTGCCTTTGATGTGCAGCTTATTCATCAGTTCTACGGCATGATCCACTTTGGCATTGACTCAGAGCGTCGTCTCTCCTTCATGTGTCGTGATGAATTCTTCCATGTTCCGTGGCGCGCCTTCTGCAATGTCCTTGGCTATGATTATACTGGGCTCAATGGGAATGGAGGCATTCATCCTCATGATCGGGCTCAATCCATGGATAAGGACAGGTTAGCCCCCCTTTACATTCCCGGGCGGGGGGTTATGGGAGCCACTAAGGACCTGCAGCAAGTCTATGACATTCTGCACCGAGTATTCCGGAATGTTCTTCTACCCAAAGTTGGAAATCAGGATGAGATTCACGGGTACTTTGTTGATCTGCTTGCTGCCATGAAGACTAAAGCTGGCTCTGGAGCTACCTTTGATGTTTCCAAATGGATGTGGGAGGAGTTGTACTCCACGGTGGTCGACCAAAAGGTTCCCACCTATGCTCCTTATATCATGAGTTTTCTCAACTCAGTGTGGGCCATTCTTCGGTCGAGCGAGTGATACGTCTCCAACGTATCTACTTTCCAAACTCTTTTGCCCTTGTTTTGGACTTTAATTTGCATGATTTGAATGGAACTAACCCGGACTGACGCTGTTTTCAGCAGAATTGCTTTGGTGTTATTTTGTGCAGAAATAAAAGTTCTCGGATTGACCTAAAAATTTACGAAGAATATTTTTGGAATTAATAAAAAATACTGGCGAAAGAATCAACTGCAGGGGGGCCACCACCTGGCCACAAGCCTGGTGGGCGCGCCCACCCCCTAGGGCACGCCGGGCAGGCTTGTGGCCCCCCTGTTGCTCCTCCGACCTTGTTTCCACTTCTATATATTCCTATTCGGGGAGAAAAAATCCAAAGAGAAGAGTTCATCCTGTTTCACGATACAGAGCCGCCGCTACCTCCTATTCTTCCTCGGGAGACTAGATCCGGAGTCTGTTTTGGGCTCTGGAGAGGGGAAATCGACGCCTTCGTCATCACCAACCATCCTTCATCACCAATTCCATGATGCTCTCCACCGTCCATGAGTAATATCATCGTAGGCTTGCTAGACGGTGATAGGTTGGATGAGATTTATCATGTAATCGAGTTAGTTTTGTTAGGGTTTGATCCCTAGTATCCACTATGTTCTGAGATTGATGTTGCTATGACTTTGCTATGCTTAGTGCTTGTCACTAGGGCCTAAGTGCCATGATTTCAGATTTGAACCTATTATGTTTTCATGAATATATGTGTGTTCTTGATCCTATGTTGCAAGTTGTAGACACCTATTATGAGTTATGATCCACATCCCCCAGGGTGACAATAACTGGGATTCTTTCCGGTGATTACCGTAGTTTGAGGAGTTCATGTATTCACTAAGTGCTAATGCTTTGGTCCGGTTTCTATTAAAAGGAGGCCTTAATATCCCTTAGTTTCTAATAGGACCCCACTGCCACGGTAGTGTAGGACAAAAGATGTCATGCAAGTTCTTTTCCATAAGCATGTATGACTATATACGGAATACATGCCTACATTACATTGATTAATTGGAGCTAGTTCTGTGTCACCCTATGTTATAACTGTTTTATGATGAATATCATCCAACATAATTATCCATCACCGATCCATTGCCTACGAGCTTTCCATATATATTGATCTTCGCTAAGTTACTTTTCCGTTGCTACTGTTACAATCACTACAAACTGCTACTATCACCTTGCCACATTTACCGTTACTACCATATTACTTTGCTATTGAATACTTTGCTGCAGATATTAAGTCATTCAGGTGTGGTTGAATTGACAACTCAGCTACTAATACTCGAGAATATTGTTTGGCTCCCCTTGTGTCGAATCAATTAATTTGGGTTGAATAATCTACACTCAAAAACTGTTGCGATACCCTATACTTGTGGGTTATCAGCGAGCTTCTCACTTCTCCTGACAACCTCAACATGCATGAAGTCAAGCAACTCCAGAAGAAGAAACATGATGCACCTCGCGTTCCTGATGCCAACCCTGAGGATGTCTTTGCTACTTACAGTGATAGTGATTTTGAGCTTCCTGCAGGTGCCAAGCCATCTTGGGCCTCCAAGATTTCTGACAAGATCAAGAAAACCTTCTGCCTCCAGACTCATGTTTAGAAGAAGCTCTATTATTACCATGTTAACGAGAAGCTTGCCTGACGCAGACAGATACAGATTATGCGGGCTCTCCATCTTGATTCTGCCAGTGGCTCTGAGAAGAACATCACTCCTGAAGAATAGTGGATCTATGAGCATAGCACTTGGACTGATGATGAGATCCTGGACCAGCCGGCTGCCTCCTCCTCCTCTGCTGCTACTGATGATGATGATGATGATGATGGGGATGGCTCCGGATATGATTATTCTGACAGATATGCGACCAACGAGGAGATCTAGTGAGTTTTGGGGCACTAGGATCACTCTTTTCCTTTTTGGTGTCTTGATGCCAAAGGGGGAGAAAGTTCCTTAACGGGATTTGCATGGGTGTTGCATGGTTGTTTATTTTTCTCTTTGTTGCGACTTCCAGTTGAACTCTTATTTGCTTCTTATCAGTTTATGTGGAGACTATGTGTGTTTAAGTAGAGTCTAAGACTTATTGTACCCTTACTATTATGCTCTACTCATTATCTCGTTTATCTTGCTCCGTAATGTTTCATCTTACATGTATCCCCGGTGGGTGGTCTATAAAATCAAGGGGGAGCTCCAATTGTTACGCAAGTCTCATCTGGTGCACATATTGAGGGGGAGATCCACTTTTATTTTATTGATCATCAATGCAAATCGTGCTGTTGTCATCATCCACCTAAAAGGGGGAGATTGTAAGGGCATTCTCGTACCTTGGTGTATTGGCGATGATGACAACTCACTAGGATCTAACCGTGCGTCAAGTTATACAGGGATTGTATGTGGAACGCAAGACGGTTAGGTGGACCCTCCAAACGGAAAAGATCGAAGATGGGATTCTCTACGTGTTTATTCTCTTTGGTCGTAGGGAACTCGTACTATTAAGAGGGAATCCACATTGGAATGTTTTGGGTGAATTAGTTCTTCCGCTCATCCCTCTTCACCCAATTCTCTTCTTCGCATCATTGAGAGAGAGGCCCCTCTTTCTTCCATTACGTGCCAGGTAATCTGCGGTGTCGACCTAATTGCACAACTGGCTTTTAGCCTCCGGTTCGACCACCACTCTAGGGGTGATACCCTGGGGGTGCTGCCAAAATGGTCCCCAGCGGTTGTACTGCTGCCCCCGGGCGGTAGTACCACCAAAGGCTGGGAGACGCAAAAAGGCAGCTCTGGTCGGTTGAACCGGCCCAGCACCGGGCCATAGCTGGACAAGTTTATGTTCTGCTCCAGTTTTGGGCGGTTCTGGACCGGTTGTACCGCTATATTCATATAGCCCGGTACAACCGGAGTCCCAAGTGGTTGTATCGCTTAGGACTTTGTCGGGTCCAGGGCTCAGACCTGGCTGCTGCATCTGGGCCAAGTTTCTGTTTTGGTCCGGTGGTTGAGCGGTGGTTGGCCGGTTGTACCGGTGATACCAGTTATACAGGTTGTACCGCTCACCTCCCCGGTTGTACCACTCCCATGTGAATCTGGCTGTAACGGTTGTAAATGGGGGGGCTATATAAGAGGTGCTTCTTCCTCCTCTCCCTTATCTCTTACCTATCTCTCTCCACCATTGATGTCCCTTGTGCTTTCTTGCTCGATCTCTCTCTCTAGCCACCCAAATTTGTTGTCTTGCTAGGGATTGAAGGAGGAGATCTAGATTTACACTTCCACCAAAGGAAAATTGATTCCCCCATAGTTTCTTGTGTGGATTTTGTTACTCTTGGGTGCTTGAGCACCCTAGACGGAAGAGTCACCTCGAAGTCATATTCCATTGTGGTGAAGCTTCGTGGTTTAATTGGGAGCCTCCAATTAAGTTGTGGAGAGAGCCCCAACCTTGTTTGTAAAGGTCCGATCGCCGCCTTCAAGGGCACCAATAGTGGAATCACGACATCTCGCATTGTGTGAGGGCGTGAGGAGAATACGGTGGCCTTAGTGCTTTCTTGGGGGCGCATTGTGCCTCCACGCCGCTTCAATGGAGACGTACTTCCTCACAAGAGAGAAACTCTGGTAACACATCCTCGTCCCCACCGGCTCCACTTTTGGTTATTTCTTACCTTTACTTCTTGCAAGCTATTATTGTGTTGTATCCCTTCCTTCCTTGTGTGCTTGTTGTGATTAGCATCATATAGGTTCCTCACCTAGTTGCACATCTAAACAACCTATTTGATGCTAATCCTAAATTGTTAAAGAAAAGTTAAAACGTGTTAGTTGCCTATTCACCCCCCCCCTCTAGTCAACCATATCGATAGTTTCAGCAGGTACGAGTAGGCATAGCGATGTTTGCTTTGTGCCACACAATTTGTTCGCACAAGTTGTCTTAGGGTGTGAGCAACGGACCTGGGCCACCGATGTTGCACCGTGAGTAGATGCTTGGGGACGGTGCTCTGCTTGTGTGAATCTGGATTTGCCAGATTGGGTGCTTTTTCGGTCTTTTCCTTAGGACGGTGTGTTTCTCTAAAAATTAATTGTTTTCTGACATACATCGGATGCGGCACACACTATTCTTCCTCTCGCTTCTCTTTGTGGTGGCTTCTTCAAGGTTTCTCGACATCGGCGTCGTCCAGCAACCTGTTAACTTTTTGTTCCAGCTAGGGTTTCGTGTTCGTGCGTTGTTTGTCATAAGTGGTGGTGTCGCTCCCTTAGCTCATCGCGCAAATGGAGGTATGGATTTGTTTGCCTCTTGTCTATGTGGTGGCTCAATATTTGTCACTTTTATAAGAGGGTTTTTTATGTGGTTTTTAGATATTTTTTGCATATTTATAACATCCATCCTTCGATCAAGAAGAAACTTTTTATCATTGATGTGTGGGAATAAACATATACGAAACGAAACCAATCAATAAGAAAATTAAGCTGGTACGGAGCAACCAGAGCGCAATATGGTGCATGGTACATGCACTCCCGCTCATACTAGTGGTCATACATCGTGGCACCATCACCAACCCGTCTAAACAAGCAACTTTTGTGAAGGCATCATCATCGTCACATAGATATAATCATCACAACCACATCTGGAATAGAGGATGAAGAGACAAGAGAAGAAGAACCACCGAAGATACATTCCTTCTCTTCCACCCATCTTCATTCCCATCCAATGCAACACCACCATAGGGGAAGGAATTCCAGGTTATAAGATTATAGTTTGTAACACTATTCATACTCATCTAAAGATCAAGCCTTGTTTAATCATTCATCTTTTGCGGATCTTTATGATATTATTGAGATGATTTCCCTTTGTCGGATCTCGGAGTTCTTTGGTTATCCCCCTCTCATGCATTAGTAATTCCCCCTAGGCATGAGAGATGTGGGGGATTGGTGATATTCAGTTCTGCCTATTCTATATGTCGTCATTCATGATACTAGTTTAATGATTATTCAGTAAGCTATTTATTCGTGGTGACCGTAATGTGTGTTGTCCAATTGAAGGGCTGATGCAACATGATCCGAAGAACTACACATGTAACACATTTTTTAGCGAATCTATGACCTCGAGGTGACATGTGTTGATATCTGTTAGGAGCTACACAATATGAGATAACCGTGATCTATGAAAACACATGCATTGTGCCAGCCACATGACCTTAATTGCGGAAATAACCATGTAATGGCAACTTCGGAGAAGGACTATAAGGGAGAACAAATATGGGTGGAGGAGTTTGACCAATAAAGGCCGATCCGCCTACCGAACAAAACATCTATGCTCTAGAATCACAATACAAGGTAATTGGTATTACGGTCACATTGACAAACTTCTTTTACACCATTGAAAGGACATGATGTCGCCTAGAGGGGGGTGAATAGGCGCTTTAAAATAATTACGGTTTAGGCTTGAACAAATGTGGAATAAAACTATCGTTTAATTAGTCAAGCAAAAAACCTAAAACAACTAGTCTCACCTATGTGCACCAACAACTTATGCTAAGCAAGATAGACAACTAAGTGATAGCAAGATATATAACAAGAAACAATATGGCTATCACAAAGTAAAGTGCATAAGTAAAGGGGCTCAGGTAAGAGATAATCGAGGCACGCAGAGACAACAACGTATCCCGAAGTTCACACCCTTGCGGATGCTAATCTCCGTTCGGAGCGGTGTGGAGGCACAATGCTCCCCAAGAAGCCACTAGGGCCACCGTAATCTCCTCACGCCCTTGCACAATGAAAGATGCCGTGATTACACTAAGGGACCCTTGAGGGTGGTCACCGAACCCGTACAAACAAGGTTGGGGCAATCTCCACAACTTGATTGGAGGCTCCCAACGACACCACGAAGCTTCACCGCAATGGATTGTGGCTTCGAGGTGACCTCAAATGCTCGGGGCAATCTCCACAACCTAATTGGAGACCCCAAATCTTGCCCGGATCTTGGCACCACAATGATTGAGATCCGAGGCACCACCAACCGTCTAGGGCGCCAAAGCACCCAAGAGGAACAAGCTCTAGGGTGCTCAAACACCCAAGAGTAATAGCTTCTCAACATCTCACTTCCACGTATCATCGTGGAGAACTCAAACCTATGCACCAAATGCAATGGCAAGGGCACACGGAGTGCCCAAGTTCTTCTCTCCGAAATCCCACCAAAGCAACTAATGCTAGGGAGGGAAATGAGAGGAAGGACGAAGAAGAACACGAAGAACTCCAAGATCTAGATCCAAGGGGTTCCCCTCACTCAGAGGAGAAAGTGATTGGTGGAAATGTGGATCTAGATCTCCTCTCTCTTTTCCCTCAAGAACTAGCAAGAATCATTGGAGGGATTGAGAGTTAGCAAGCTCGAAGAAGGTCAACAATGGGGGAAGAACATGAGCTCAAGAGATAAGGTTCAATGGGGAAGAAGATCCCCTTTTATAGGTGGGAAAAAATCCAACCGTTATGCTCACAGCCCGCATAGAGCGGTACTACCGCTCCAAGGAGCAGTACTACCGCTAGGGCGGTAGTACCCATTTGAAAAACAACACCGAGGAGGCAAAAGGCCAGTAGAACCACCGGAGCGGTACTACCGCTCGTCCTCACGATACTACCACTATGGATAGCGGTACTACTGCTATGGGTAGCGGTACTACTGCTTGCGAGCGGTAGTAAAAAATTACATCCGTGCCTACCATGGCTGTAAATAACACGAGATTTTGGTCCGGAGCGGTAGTACCGTTCTTGGAGCCGCGGTAGTACCACTCCGGAGTGGTAGTAAAAATTACATCCGCTCTAGCCGTGGTAGTACCGCTGCAGGCTTTTAAGAACACCAAAACTACCATAACTTTTGCAAACGGACTCCGAATTTAGTGAAACAAAGTTTGTTGGAAAGCTAACGACATGGGCTAACACAATATTGATTGAAATATCAATAAGAAGCAAATGAGAAAAGTCCCATAAGAAAATGGTGAGAACCCTTCCTCGAATAAGACCGGTAAAACTTCCAACACCGAAAATGCAATAGACGAAGCATATGAAATCCGTTTTCGATGAACTAGAGCTTGTCACGAAGATAACCACAAGATCAAGAACCCACATAGAGAAAAACCAACCAAGAAACAAGAAATATGATGATGCCAAGAATGCAATGGTTTGAGCTCTCAATGAACGATACGATCAAGCTACTCACTTGAGAGCCCCCTTGATAGTACGACAATTGATCCTATAACCCGGTCTCTAAAATACCACCATGAGACCGGTAAAATAGAAAACCCTATCAAGGTCAAACCTTAGCCTTGCGCATAGTCCACTTGAGCTAGATGATGACGATCTTGACTTCCTCAAGATGGACCACCTTTCTTGATTGCGTTGGCTTGATGAAGACTAGATGATTGCTCCCCCATACTCCACTATGGGTGAGCCACTCTTCGGCACATATTTACATGTCCATTGTCACCACAATGAATGGTGAGCCTCAAGCATTATCTCTCCATGATGCTTCACTTGATCTTGCACATCGCAACCTTGATGACGATCTCCACTGGATGTCATCTTCCATGGGATGTATGGGATCAGCCTCTTGATGCAAGCCCATGGAAATATACCTAACCCCACAAAGAAATCTCACGTAGACCATGGGTTAGTACACAAAGCGTAATGGATAATGCTTACCACACCATGGGATCACTTGATCCCTCTCAGTACATCTTGTACGCTTTGTGTGTTGATCAACTTGATTCACTTTTTTGACTTAGTATTGATCAACCTTGTATCTTAGCTTCTCTCTTCATAAAGATGATGTCTTGAAGGTAAACATGAATGATTACACAATCTTCTTCTTCAAGACATGCTTGCAATAAGCTCAACTCCCACATGACCAATCTTTGGATAAACGTTGAATACCACCTTGGTCACCATATAAACTCCTTGAAACCCAACAGATGGAGTTCAAGAAGTGCCTATGGACAAATCCTTAGAATATAACTCAAGGCAACCATTAGTCCATAAGGGTGTCATCAATTACCCAAAACCACACATGGAGAAATGTGCTGTTACAATCTCCCCCATTTTGGTAATTGATGACAACCACTTTCAAGAGAGTTTATATAAGAAAATAAGCACAACCAAGCACACCCAATGCAATGCATGTATGTGAGATGCAAATGCTTAAACAACAAAAGCAAAACTCTCAAAGCATTCCAAACTAAACTCTATAAACTTCTCCCCCATTGGCATCGATTGCCAAAATGGACAAAAAGTTTAGAAATCCAATATAATAGGTGTTCCTCCAAAAAGTTTGTATATCTCAAATACGTGTGCAAAGAAATAGACATATCCAATGATAAGTAGTTGGAGGAAGACAAACTATATTGAGAACCCAAAGATTGCACAAAGGATCATATGGCACAAAGACATACACTGGAGTGAAGCAAGAAATCAAAAGATACTAATTGGAACAATCAATCACATGGACCAACGAGCCACATGAATAAAAGTTATTATGATATGGGAAAAACAGTGTTTATAAAGAAACTAGAGGAGCTCCCCGTGATTTGTGCACAAATAAAAATATTTGTATTTGAATACAAGTGCACAAAAAAGGATCATGACTCCCCAAAAATCAATATAAACACACCACAAGTGCAAGCAAGAAGATAAGACAAAGATCATAGTACTTGCACTAAACATATGGTTGAGCAACATGTAAAAGAGGCAATCTTAAGAATAGGCTCAACCAAAATGATGTGTGTGAGTCATGGAAAAGCACTTGATAAGACTAGTATAAGGATGAGCATAAAGCATCAACATAGTCTTGATGAAATGAGACACAAAGTGCAAACCATATCCTTACCACAAAAAAACCACTAGCAAAAGGGTTCACAAGCTTACTAACAGGAAAATTAATAAACCAAAGCTTGTGACAAACCCTAGTGAAGATAGGAAAATGATAGCCCTGTCAAGAGGAGGTATACCAATCAAAATGGCAAAACCCTCGTGAAGACAAGCATGAGGGAAATAATCTTCACCACCAAAGAGTGCATCAAGATGCTAGGATATAAGATCCGCACTCAAGATAGATTCTTTCACGAAACTACCAAGTAAACAAAAATGAAATCCAACGGTGGACGTGAAAGGAAAGATGATATCAACTAGAGATGTAACTTCTCTCATGTGTATAAGATTTTAGGTAGAGGGAAATCATGATGATATATCCACAAAGAATAATATACACATGAAATAGTTATAAAAAGGAATAAACAAGATATCCACAAGGAAGTCGTAACTATACCAATAAGATATTTGCTTGAAAGCATAGCACATAGCCTAATATTTTCTTATTGTACATACATGAACTCCCAATACACGAACATCAAAGACATCACAACTAGCAATATGACATCATCGTTGAGACTCTTTGAGAAAGGAAACAAGTACCACAAGAATGACTCAATAAATTCCTGCCATGATGCAACCTATAAATAGTTGAATGCGAGAAATGTATGCATCAAGTAGATACTTGTTACTGAGATAGCATTGGATTTATGTAGTAGAGAATGGTTCCTCGATCATCCTAGCAAGGCTCCAATAAGCACATGTTGTCAACACCTTCCTTGTAAGTGAGCCGAGTGTCCAATGTATCTCCAATTGTTCCTAGAACAACACCAAAAACAAAGTGGTACCCAAACTTATTGGGACCAAACAGTTAGTGTACCAACAATATATACGGCAAAACTCCACATAAATATGTGCATATAGATATGAAATTGAATTTCATGCACACTTGAGCCAATTTATGTCATAGTGGAGTTTCCCCTATATATTGGGTCAAGGAAAGAGAACATGCCAACGAAAGTACATGTAGTAAATATGCATGCTCAAAGCTTTCAAGAATCAATTCAACACACAGTTGACAACATGTCAAAAGAAAAGGTATGAAGTGAAAATAAGATACCAAACGAAGAAAAAATATCACTTGACGGATACCAACTGAAAGATACATCAAGGAATGAGATATCCATTGACACATGCCAAATAGAAGGAAACAAGATACCAATTGAAGGAAAACAAGAGGTATCAAGTTCCCAAAAGAGAGCTAGGTTCCAAACAAACCAAACCCTCTGCAAATTTTCATGATGGCACAAAGCTCCATAGAGAGAAGTCTTGCCTCCCACCAACACACACTTGATGAAGATCAAAAGATTTTATGATGAACACATAAAGAGAGTGTTCTACAGAAAATAGAATAGCTCCACCAAGAGATGTGCATTATGTAGAATTTGCATTTGAATACAAAATGCACACGACGGGATCATCACTTTTCCTATATCTATAGAAACACTAGGCACGCTCAGAAAGATCCACAAGAGGCAAGGAAGACAAACGATAAACAAAATACAATGCAAAGATGATTAGCAAATTGTACCACATAAAAGGATACCAATTGTCAAAGGACAATAAGTAATTTGAAATATTTCCTATTGGTAGATTGCAAAGATATCCAACATCATATTCACACGTAAATCATAAGCAAATGACACTTGTAGAGCTAACATGCCACCTAGGAATAAGATAAATTGTAATACCAAATATAAGTGGAAATATCTCAAATGTACACATTCTTTGGGCTTGTAATATGCACATAGCATATTACTCCCCCATAATGTGGTAACCAAACGTTAGTAACAAGTGGCAAATGAAATCCAACAAGAGATAATTAATGGACCGTTTATAATTTGAATTTCTCATGAGAAGACATAGCAAATAGAAGCTAGTTAATCTTGTAATATCAATACTAAGTGGTATTCCTCATGAACACACATTCTTAGGGTCGTGGAGCGCATAAAGCACATCACTCCCCCAAAATGGGATAATCCATTAATCTCTCACAAAGAGCCAACTAAGATACAAACATGATGCAAAAAGGCTCTACACAAGACTCACACATACCTGATGTGCAACCCATCATACATACTTGATTTCTCAAGATAAACAAATAGTAGGCACAACATATACAAACACATGCAAGGTACAAAACCACAACATGCAAAGGGGCAAGTAACTAACAATGTATTCAATTTAAGTACAAGTTACCGCAAGGAGGAACATTGGTATATGATAGACACTTGATGATCCACATGACTTGGCTTGAGACAATATGAATGATGAAGAACCATAAATTCTTCATATTGTAGCCACATCACCAATTCCCTCCAACAATACCTATTGATCAAGTTTGAGCTTGTTGGTCCCTAACCAAGTTGAGTCCTAAGAGGTTAGGCACAATAGGCTTGGCTACCCAAATGGTTCTTTTCTTGACACCACTTTGAGTACCAACAAACTTGGCAAACACATTGCCAACCTTATCCTTCCCAAGAGAATAGATATGATAAATAATGATTGGGTTGGATAAGTGATAGCCCAAGTGTTGTCCCTACCTTATTTGGCATGTAATCCATATGTATGAACCTTGTGACATGAGCTATGAGATGTTTGCTCCTTGTCATTCATGTGTTATTCTTGCATTCATTCATTCATGCATCATGGCATCCATCATTTCATCATCATGCCTTTCATGTTTTGCTTGTGTTTGTGGGTCTAGTATTGGATCATGTGCATGTGTATGTGCCTTGGGTTGTTTTGGCTTGAGAGTGGTGGATTGCTTGTGTCCATCTCTTCCTCTTCTAACTCCTTCTCTTCCTTCTCTATTAAAACCCCTCCCATTGCTTTTATTCCCTATATGAATACTTGGTAATTAACATTTTGGATTAACATGCAGTTAGGGATGCGTCAGGTAACGTTCACCATTCAGAGGAAAGTGATGATGCACATGACTCCTTTCTGCAAGGTACACGGCATCCTTAATTCGTATTCACTTATGTGAGTGGTGAACATTGATCATGCTAAGTCCCTTTAATTTTATTTGTGTTCAGTAAAGAAAGGAACTGTTCTGCTAACAAGGATGGAAAGCATAACAAATTACAAAAACCAACATGAACACCCGAGATCTGGTAAAAAGTTTATGACATTTACCCTGTTTGGTAGCTCAGCATTTTTAAAGTATTCTGATAATACTGCAGTTTTTCAGATTATCATAGTTTTGATTACAAGGAGGTGTTTGGTTGTCTATAACAATGATGACTTGAGTACTGTACTATTAGCTAAACTGTAGTTTTTTATTTGCATGAAAAAAAAGTCAAGACTTCTTTTAAAATGAACGGTTGGACACCTTTGTTCCTTTCGTAACTCTGAATGTAGCTAAGGCCCCGTTAGATAACATAGTATTTTGTAAGTATTTTCATAATACCACCGTTTATTATAATATTGTAGTTCTTCTTACAAAGGGTTGTTTGGCTGTCTCTAAAAACTGTGATTTTGATATTGTAGTTTTTGACAAACTGCAGTATTTTCTCTACATAAAAAAGAACCCCATAACTCATGTCCAAATTGCTCATGGCATGATCGCGCACGCTGCTGGCTGCAATGCTACTCCCTGGCCACCTCATGTCCAGATTGAAAAATATCGCAGTTTTCAATACTATAGTTTCTACCATATTTTGTTGTCAAACACAGCCTTAAGTTTTTGGGATACTTTGCTATCAAACACAACCTTAGGCTCTGTTTGGAAGCAATGCATTTTTAAAACCTCAGTATTTCAATACTACGTTTTTTTATACCGATGACAATGGATATTGTAGTATATGAAAACAACAGGAAAAAATACTGCAGTTTTTGATACTTTGGTTTATATAATAGTTTGCTATCAAAAACAGCCTTAATCTATTTCTATAATGCAGAAAATCCTGGATTGCTTAATCTTGAAAACTGTTAAACATTATACAGGAACTCAAGACCAATTTGACACTCCAGTGTCTGCTAATGACATGTGTGCGCTGGATGAATGGCCATCCCATGCTCGCCGCAACCGTGCGCAACTACAGGATGGTACTGCGGTTGTTTATATTTGTGTATCCATTTCTTACAATCTAATGTCGAGTAATACTTCATTTCTTGAATGATTTGGGCTGTAGAAGTTGCTGGATAGAAGAAGAAAGGGCGAGGTGTTCTAAAAGGTTTTAAAGCATCTAAGAAGCGTTTTGCCAATGGATCTGCAAAGCTAAATATTGCATTCTCTGAAAAATTTGGGGGTACTATAGGAATGAACTATCGTTCATTCAAGGATGACGTGGTAGTCATAATGAAAAGGAAGTTACCACTCATTGGAGTGAGGAAGTGGTCGGACATTCACCCTACCATCCATCGACTCATTGTTGCAGATATGATAGTGCGTACAATCTTTTCCACTTGTGTTAACTTATTTTACCATCGATAATGCACTTCTTATGTATGTTCATTTGTTGTATGCTTTACAGGATAGATGGGACCTCGAAGATACACCAGACACAGAAGAAAGAGTACTCAAAATTGCGAAAGAGCGATACAGAGGCTGGCGATCAACTCTAAGCTCCACTTACAAGGCATACAAAACAGATGCGGCTAGATTGGCTAATCTGCAGGAAGATTTACAACCAGAAGAGTGGGAATGGATGATTCAGTACTTTGGCACTGATTCAAAATTCAAGGTTATCTCTAAGAGCATTGTTTGTCGAATATGTGTTAAGATGAAATGGCATGTATGACAAGTTATATTTTGTTTTAATGAATGGATAGGAACACAGCGAAATGAACACCAATAATCGTAAAAAGCAGAAGACAAAACACAGAACTGGATCAAAATCTTAGTCGCAAGTTAGTTTTGAGAAGGTATGACACTACATATGTATGCCTCACTGCTAAATATGGTTTCATGTTTCAAGCATCTCATTGTTACATCACATGCAGAGAAACCCGGAAACTGGAGAAGAGCCAGATTGTATTGCTCTGTGGGAACTCACCCACACGAAGAACGGAACATGGTCTAACACAGAGTCACAGAAAGTTTACATGAGTATATTGTCTTTTGGTTATTTTTGTAGTTATTCAATGATGTGCATTTGGCATGCTTCATCATGAGCTGAGATTATTCATGCGTTGGATCTTGTTATTCTTGTTTCATCTTTTGTAGTGTCAATATTGGTGCCGTACCTATAACTGTTCTTTTCATTTTTAGGACAAAGCATGTGAGGTTGAAAAGAAAGAAATAGAAACTCAAGGTCCACTTTCAAGTGAGCAGAGAAACAATATTTTCCAGACCGCATACAAAGACACTCTAAAGTGCAAGTCATCGCAGCCTCGTGGGTATGGATACATGGCCAAACCTTCAACTGGTCCTGAAAGGTTTCGTATCCAGATTGAAGAGCAAGCTCGTGCTACAGCAGCCACCCAACAGCAAAACTGTGAGCTCAGCCAGCAAGTCAGTGATTTACAAGATCAACTACAAGCTGAACGGGCAAACACACAAGAGAGGATTAACTTGGAGCGTGCTGAGAGAGAACAACTTGAGGAGAGGCTAAAAGAAGAGTGTGCTGAAAGGGAAAGATTGTTGGAGGCGGAGCGAACATCAAGACTAGACTTTGAAAAGACCATGATGGCAAAGTTTGCAGAATTGAGCCAACAGATGGGAACCCAACAGGTGATTACAGTCATATGCTTGCGACCTTGTAAGATTTATGTTGCTTACTTGCATTGTTAAAAGTGCACTTTTATTTGTAGGGGCCTTTGAAAAGGATTGAGAAATAAAATAGTAACCCAAACTTGCAGAATACTCTTTTACATAGATCTAGTCCTAATAAGTCTCTAGGTGCAAGGCCAACTGCTATTTCTTCAAATGCGCTCATACAAGCTGCAACAAGGCAGTCTCGAATGTTTAAAGCAACAATGGTAAGTACCTTGCTTTCTCTTCATGTTCACCCTGCAGTGTAATATATAATCGTACCGTCACTAGACAGAGAACCACCTATACTGCTTGGTTTAGAATGTTGCACCATCGTGCCACAGCTGAGAGGAAAGAGGCACCCTTGAACTTTGTTTAGCCGCCTGCAGCGCTGCGTCGTATTGAACTACCTTCTTTTCCTGTAAGCTACTAGCTTTGTGCATGGTAGTTGAGTGCATGCGGCTGCTTGTTATACATGGACGTTCAATGCATCGGGTTAGCTAGCTAGCACCAAGCCCATTGCAACTGTTTCATTGCTAGCTAGCTAATTTACGTTGGTGCATATAAGCACTCGTCAAACGGGTCACGGTATTTTCAATACTTCAATATTCTTTGGTATGTCAAAAACTGCGGTATCTTGTACCTATTGACTAAAATACTGTGGTTTTCAATATTGCGGTTTTTCTATTACTTCGCTATCAAACATAGCGTTATAGTTCATGGTCACAAATTGAACAAAAACCGAATATGTGCTAGCTAGGGACAAGAACTTCACTGAAATAATACATCCAGTCACAACTTAAATCGATAGTGAAAGCTTTTAGTAGATGTACTTGTGCTTATGATTTAGACATTACACTTGTTGAGATCCCTAAGTTACCTGCTTGCTAACACGGTATTTGTCCAGTTAGTATGGGTCTGGAATAATTGCATGGTGTATGTTATGTTGGGCTCATTAACTAGAACTTTATTATTTCTTGATTGCAGGATTCAAGGAACTAGTTGGATTGGAATCGAGATCAAGGATTCTTTACTCTTGACACTTAGTTGCGATGGCTTAGTTACATTTGAGTTTCACTTGATGGATATTTGCTATGGCTTAGTTACATTTGAGTTTCATTTGATGGATATTTGCTATGAGAATTACGAATGTTATGAATATACATATTATAGTCATGGTTTTGAATAGTGTAATTGAATACCTGTATTTTTTTACGCTTGCAACAAGCTATTACCACGATCCACTTTTGGTTGCCACATGTTCGCACCACGAAAAATAGAGCGTTGTGTCAAATCTCAATTGCCACGCCTACATGTTTTGTCGCAATAGCTTTGGTGCCACCTTTTTTGAAATAAAGTATCACCATGAAAATTTAAATTGTCGCAATAATTTCTCGCTACAAACATATGCTCGTTGTGATAACTATTTTGTGCCACCAAAATAAGGTTTGTTGAAATAAAGTATCGCCATGAAAAGTTCAAATTGTCGCAATAGTCTCTCGCTACAAAAAGAGTTCCCGTTGTGATACATGTTTGTCACCACCAAAACGAGTATGTTGCAATGCCCTATTACAACGAATGGAAAATTTGTTGCCATAAGTTAATGCCACAAGTGTAGTGGTTCGTGGCGAAATACCTAATGCCACGGAAGCAAGGATTGTTGACATAGTTTGTTACCACAATTAACTGTTGCCACAAAAGAGTTGCACCACGAAACGAGCATCGTTGCCATAGGTTATTGCCACAAATGTCTATCACCACAAACTGTCAAATGCCATGTTTCGTAATACGTTGCATTAAAGCTATCTCCATGAATGAAATTGTGGCATCAGGTGAATGTAACCACGGGAAAAAATGTGGCAACTACACATATGGATGTTGCAATAGAGCACTTTATTGCCACAATTGTTTTTTTGTGGCGACAACCTATTACCACGCGTCCAGTCGCAACGGCTGCCAACAAAAATCGTTTTGTGGCGATAGGTGCTTATCGCCACAAAACGACATGTATTGCGACGAACGGTTTTGTTGCAATAGACCGGAATCCTTGTAGTGTAAGTTGTTTTAAAAATCTTTTAAAAATGTCCATGAGGAGCCCGTAATGTTGTTATTAATATTGATAAAGAATTTTGGTTATTTGGAGATGTTTGGGTTTTGAAACCTATTCAAAACATGGGCTGATTTATTAATAAAATAAAAACTAACTTGTTAAATATTCCATTTGACATTTTTATAAAAGAGGGCTTATTTTTCCTTCTCAAAACTATTTTTGTTTTACTTAAAAACTCCTATTATTGCGCTGGGGTTTTATTTTGTTGTGCCTGTTTATTTTAAAAGGAAACCCTCCCCCCTTTATTTCTGCTTAGCCTGTGAGAGAGGGGGCAGGTGGGCCGAGCCCAGCCCACGTGAGCAGTGACGGCCACCTGCCCCGTTGTCCTCCTCCGTCAGTTGATTTAGAGAGAGACCGTCGCCCGCGCAGCCTTTTCCGTCGTCGTCGCCGTCAGCCCCGTGGTATTTAGTTTCCCCTCGGCATGCGTGCGTCCCCGCCTAGGGTTCGTCTTCCCTCCGCCGCCGCCGCAGCCCCCATCGAGCTCTCCTCCGCTCTCCCTCCTCTCTTCTTCCCCCCTGTCAAGGTAAGCTTCAGAGTAGTCAGTGAGCTCCGCCGGGTCTTCGTCGCCGTCGCAGCGCGTCTCCGGTGGCTCGTCGACGCGTACAGGATGGCGTGGGGTGCGTGGGATCTCCCGTTGTTCCATTTCCGCTGCTAGGGGCCTCGAAGGAGCCCTGCAGCGAGGAGCACGTCGTCGCTGGACGTCCTGCTCCGCCATCTCCTTCCCCTCAGTCGCCGCCTCGTCCCCGCCTCTCCTTCCCCGTCGTCGCCGTCGATTCGCATCCGGTTCGTCGTCGCCATTCCCTAGGTGACCCGCCGGTCCTCCGATGCCCCCCTCTCCTTGCCGTAGCCGCGCAGTCGTTGCCGTAGTCGTGGTCGCCGCCGGTAGTCGGGCGAGTACCTGCCGCTCGCCTCTGTCCCCCTCGTCACAAGATGAGCGCGGGAATGGATCAGCTGTTCGATACCGCGCGCGTAGATGCAGCTAGGGTCGCCAGAGACCCCGTCTGCTCGCCGGAATGCTCGCCACCGCTTCTCTGTCGCCGTTGCTCTGCTCTGTTTCTCCAGTATCGTCAGGCTGGGGCTTGCGTGTGTGTTCAATAAGGCAACAGCCCCCTTCTGTTAAGATCCGAGCCCGTAGCCCAGTGGTAGAGTGCATGTGTTGTGTCCAGGGGGTTTGGGGTTCGATCCCCCCTTCTCCCCCTTTTTGCTTCCTTTTTATTTTTCTTTATTTCTTTTCTTTTCTTTACTTGTGTGGGTGTAATGTATGTATGTATGTGTAGATTCAGGGTATTCTTTTTTTTCATGTACATATGTATGTGTGTGAGTGACCTTGCATGTATACATGGATATGTGTGTGTATACACCTAGTGTATACATACACATATGTATGTGTGGTTAGTAGGGTATATGTGGTTGTGTGTGTTAGTGTTGTGAGAGTGTGTGTGTGTGTGCATGTTTGGACATGCACTTGTGGTGTGTTGGTGTGGTGTGTGTGTGTATGCACCCATGTGCATATACACCCATGAATGTGTATGTATGCAATGTATGTATGTGTGTGCTTGTGAGTGTGTGTGTGGGTCATATGTGTGTATGTGCCCTTGCACATACCCACATATGAGTGTAGTGGGTGAGTGCAAGCATAGTGTGGTGCTATGTGTGTGTATGTGTGTGTTACACACACATACATGTGTAGGTGTGCTAGTGATTGGTGTGTGTAGGGTGTGTGGTGCACCATGTAGTGTGTGCTTGGCACATGGGGTGTGCCATGTGATGTATGTGGGTGTGAGTGGTGTGTATGTCTACATACACTCACCCATGTGCATGTGTAGCTCCATGTGTAGGTTTTACCTTCTTTGAGCATATGAGCATGAATCCTTCTCTAGCTAGTTTCATCTTTGTATTTGATGTTATGCCATGTTAACATGTTACTAGGATGCTATTTAACCATTTCCAACATGTACCAATAGTCTACATGTCATTTTGGGTCCATTTCCTTGCATATGCATAAGTGACATAAGTCACCCATAACCTATAGGTCAAATTTCGACCTAGGTTTTCTCCTACTTGCTCCAAACAAGTATAGGGGTATGAGTAATGCATTCGGGGTAGTTTCAACCCATGAATACACCTGTGAAGTCATATTTGACTTTGGGGCAACTTGACAAAACTGCATTTTTATGCTGTGATGCCCTTTTGTTTTTTTCATATGAATTAATCTATGCATGCTTTCAAGTTCTTGCCAACATAAAGTTGTTAGTCAAAGTTGTTGGGAATGTCTCATTATTTTTGTTATTCATGTCAACTCAATTGATAAGTGGGAACCATGCTGTTTAGCAAGCTACTTTCTGTTTCTGCCAGCCTACCCTAAAAAATGGCCAAGTCTGGAGAATCTGTTGTTATTGTTTTGCCATGTAGAGTGGGGTGTAGCTAGTGATGTGTTGTGAATTTGACCATGCTCAGTGTAAGGTATTTGTAGTAGATATTGTCATATACCATCCTGTTAATTTTCATGCCATTTAGAGCTTTATAGCATATCTAAACAGTGCTGTTAACTTGCTACTTTATTAACCCAGATTCCAGAAAACTGGAATTTTCAGTCCCTAAAATCCGGTTTCATCATGCCAACTTGCTAGATACATGCATATTGATGTGTTGCTCTTTTTCTGATTGCATAATTGGATGAATTGATATGGGTGTTGAGTAGAATTTGTTCGTGTCTTGTTTGTGGCTGTAGGATTCCTGTAGCTCTAGTTGTGAGCTTTTCAAATTGCTATGTTGCTGTTTTGTGGCAGATTGAGTGCCATGTTGTTTTGTGTGTTGTGGGAGCTATACTCCATGGAATTGAGTGATTCTTGAGTCTATTGTGATTGATTTTTCATCACCTGTCCAGTGGCTACCTTGGAATGCCAAGAATTAGCCCAGGTATTTGGTGGTCTTGTGTTTTGCCTTCGTACCTTGTCGTGAGCGTATCTCAAGAACCGTAGCTCCGTTTCTCGCGATCTTTATATGCATTTCCATTGATTTTGCATGATGCAACCATATTTTCCATGTTCATGCATGTCTAAAAAACTTAACATGAGATTCTGTCCAGGTTCATTAATATATCAACTTTGCATATGAAACTTGAGTAGAATTGGGTTGCCATGTTAAAAACTTCATTAAATGGACCATTCATCATCTTGGTTGTGCATTGCAACTTGGTTGGTTATTTATTTGTTTTTCTCTTGGGTAGACGCGAGTGTCGAAACTGAGTTCGAGGACCCTGGAGAGTACCACTACGAGGATCCCGCTACTTGGTCAGCCGAAGAACCAACAGGCAAGATGATCGTACCCGGATCCCAATACTATTTTTGCTTGCTAGTTTCTCATTCTTATCGTTACAATTGCGCTTCCTACCACATGATATCAGCCCCCATGTTTCCATGACAGCCTCTAACCTCCACATCCCAGCAAACCGTTGATTGGCTAAGTTAACGCTGCTCAGCCCCTCTTATAGCGTTCTTAGATGCAGGTGCAGGTTGTTCCATGTGATAACATGGTTTGGATATAACAATAGTTCTGTTATTTAATTTAATGCACATATATATCTGGTATTTGTGGAAGGCTTGGCCTTTTGCTAAGTGATTTGTTCCGCTCATACTGTCATTAGCTCCTTGTTACCGGTGTTATGTTTTCCATATTTTGCGCTCCTAACACGCTTGGGGTTGTTATGGGGACCCCCTTGGTTATTCGGTTGAGATTAAAACTTGTCTCGCAAGACCCAACTTTGGTACTACATTTGCTAATAACTTAATGAACTTGCATAGGGCTTTGCAACCCCGTGGATAATTTAATCAACCCCCGGGCCAGTGCTCCTCATGAGTCTTGGTCCAAACTGGGCTGCCTACGGGGCCACCTCGGGGCAACTTGAGGATTGGTTTTCCCTGTAGCTAGTCCCACCTGTCGTGTCCTGAGACTGAGATACGCGGCTCTTATCGGGTTCGTCGACACATCGGGTGGTCTTGCTGGATTTGTTTTACCTTTATCGAATGTCTTGTGTGTGGACTGTGACTTTCTTCGGGTTTACTCGAGGTGTTGGAATTCCTTTGGAATTACCAATGAAGATCACAAGATCCGTGGTCGAGGAATTCCCGCGGAGTGTGGTTATTTTTGATGGACTAGTTGGAGCACCCCTGCAGGGTTAAATCTTTCGGAAAGCCATGCTCGCGGTTATGTGGCAACTTGGATATTTGTTTAACACCCAGTTCTAGAAAACTTGAAGTAAACTCTAATTAAAATACACCAACTGTGTGAGTAATTGTGACTGTCTCTGCTCGCGAACATGATCCGAGAGAGAACACGGTGGGGTTATGACTGACGTAAGCAGGTGTTCAAAATCTCATAAAGATTATGCTAGTTTCGCTCGCTTAACGTAGGCCACTCAAACTACTTTCTTGTTGCATAAGTTAGCCACCATAAATGCATAGAGCTGCTGTAGACTTAAACATCACCCCTTCCCTCCTAAAGCTTGTATAGTGTTGGCACCCGAGTTACTTGATAGCTGAGTCCTCTGTGGCTCACAGTTTACTACAACAATCCAGGTGCAGGTACAGATGATTATGTTCAGGATGATCTTACGTAGCTGCAATGGGAGTATGATGAAGAGAGAGGACGCATGCATGTGACGTACCCCGACGAGTAGAGGACCTGGTCGTGATCATGGGCAGCTTGATAGTATCATCGCATTTGCTTTTTATCGTTTGTTTTCGTCCGTAGCCGGACCCTATGTTCCTCTTGATGTATGAACTGAGTGATATTGTAATTTAGCATGTGGCGAGTGTAAACCAACTTTATATACTCTTCCCTTCTGTACATGTATGATGTGATGATGCTTATCTTGCTAACGGCAAGATACACTTCTATCCTTTGCGAGGACCTTGTGCCTCATAATGGATAGGCGCGCATCTTGGGCGTGACAATAAGTTACCATTAGTGCATGAAGAAGCAATGTGACCGTTCTTACGACATAAGTAGCCACATTTACCCTTTACTTTCTTCTCAATTGGTTTCTCAGCTTGAGGAGCATTGACTTGGGTCTTCTTGGCAAGTGTCCTTTCTTCAACTTGACGTTGAGCATGAGATTGAACTTGTGGCCGCTTCCCTTGTTGCTTGTCACTATGGGGTTTCTTCTTCAATGGGAAAGATCTAACACGGTGCCCTTCAATTTTTCACTTGAAGCAAACAATCTTGGCCGAGTTCTTGACTCGTTGTTGGCCCTTCTTGTTGTTTCTCTTGGACTTCTTCTTCTTATTGGAGTTGAATCCAAGTCCAGCTTTGTCATTTGGGGATTTTTGCCCACACAAGATATTGTTGAGTGTGGACTTCCCTTCATGACTCTTTTCCAAGTCTTTCTTCAAATAAGTTATTTGGGCCTTGAGCTCTTTGATTTCCTCTACATGGTTAGTATCAATACAAGTACTAGAGGAAGTATATGCTTCATCGTTAGAGCAACAAGGCAAGGAAAGTAATTCATCACAAGATGTACCAACATTATGAGTAGATGAACTACGAGGACTAGCACATGGCAATAAAGCATTTCTACTAGATGTAGTGCTAATTTCCACATGAGGATCACTTGATGTTACCTTAGTAGTACTAGCCTCATGAGCTATCTTTAGCATATTATGAGATACTAGAAGATCGCCATGATAGCTATAAAGCTTTTCATGACTCTCTTCCAATTTCCCATAATTACTAGATAGCAACTTAAGTTCAGCCCTTAGCTCAACATTCTCCTTTAATATGGATGCTTCACAAGAAATAGAGTTAGTAGCACAAGCGTCATCATTAACAACAAGAGGAGAAGGCAACTTGGCAAGCTCTTTAGCATATGAAACTTTAAGTTGAGCATGAGACTCGGTGAGTTCAATGAGCGAACTCTTAACGACCCTTGAGCCATTTTCAAGGTGCTCAAAGTCCTCAAGGAGTTTAGCATGTGCAACTTCAAGCTTATCATTTTTAGTGCTAAAATCATTAGCCACCTTGAGAGCTCTTTCATGGGATTCCTTTAATCTAGATAATTCTAGAGCAAAGGTCTCCTCAAGAGATTCCTTGTTGGTTTTTTCATTTTCAAGAGCTTGAGATAGCTTGGCGATCTCATTAGCGTAATCACGTTCATGACCTTACATTTTCTCAATGGTGGCCTCATGCTCCTCGAGATGAGCTTCCAACTCCTCAATATATTTCTTGCCCTCAATGGCAATAGACATGATTTCCATGAAGTTGGAACGAGCAATATTATTCTTATGAAGAGCTTTAAAAACCATTTCTCCCTTAAGTTAGAAGGAAGCAATATTATCACTCTCTTCAGCATTATCATCAACATCATCATCGTGAGATGTATTGGGATTCAAAGTAGGTGATACCTTTGAAGCCTTAGCCATAAGGCAAAAGTGAGAAACAATAGATGGTTATGTAGGATCCCTTGAAGCACCATTCAAGACCACATCTTGTTCCATGGAGTGTTGGGTGTCCTCTACATTGTTAGCACAACAACTCGAGGACACGTATACATTTTTATCATGGCAACAACATATAGCAAGCATATCATCATGAGATTTAGTCAAGCTATTTGTACATGATATGCAAGGACTATCAACACAAGCATGTGAAACATTTAAAGTGCTCGAGGTGTTAAAGTCCAAAGATGAAGCATTGCAATAAGATATTGAAGAAGAATTATCAACAATAAGCCCACTATCATCATTACCATGATCATCACTACTCACCATATAATTACCTTGTGGCAATCCACATGTAGGTGAAGTAGAAGAAGTTGAGAAGACAACACGACCGGAGGTGGAGGGAGAACAATCATACCTACAAATCTTGGACACACCATATTTATCTTGAAGCTTTGTCCACAACTCATGAGCATCCCGGAATGGCATGAGTTCAAATATAACTACATCGCTCAAAGCAACGAAAAGCACATTAGAAGCTTGAGCATTGAGAGAAGAGTTTTTCTCATCCTCTAAAGATATGTGTTGAGAATCCTTTGGAGGAGAAAAACCCATATCTACAATTCGCTCTAAATTTGGGTCCATGACCCTAAAGAGATTAAGCATGTGAATTACCCAAACATCAAAATTTGTGCCATCGAAACTAAGAGTGTTAGAGAATCCTAATCCCCTAGTCGACATCCTTACTCTCTAGGTGGTTAAACCTAATAATGAGAGACCTAGCTCTGATACCAATTGAAAGGACGTGGATGTCGCCTAGAGGGGGGTGAATAGGCGCTTTAAAATAATTATGGTTTAGGCTTGAACAAATGCGGAATAAAACTATCGTTTAATTAGTCAAGCAAAAAACCTAAAACAACTAGGCTCACCTATGTGCACCAACAACTTATGCTAAGCAAGATAGACAACTAAGTGATAGCAAGATATATAACAAGAAACAATATGGATATCACAAAGTAAAGTGCATAAGTAAAGGGGCTCGGGTAAGAGATAACCGAGGCACGCGGAGACAGTGATGTATCCCGAAGTTCACACCCTTGCGGATGCTAATCTCCGTTCGGAGCGGTGTGGAGGCACAATGCTCCCCAAGAAGCCACTAGGGCCACCGTAATCTCCTCACGCCCTCGCACAATGCAAGATGTCGTGATTCCACGAAGGGACCCTTGAGGGTGGTCATCGAACCCATACAAACAAGGTTGGGGCAATCTCCACAACTTGATTGGAGGCTCCCAACGACACCATGAAGCTTCACCACAATGGATTGTGGCACCAAGGTGACCCCAAATGCTCGGGGCAATCTTCACAACCTAATTGGAGACCCTGAATCTTGCCCGGAGCTTGGCACCACAATGATTGAGCTTCGAGGCACCACCAACCATCTAGGGCACCAAAGCACCCAAGAGGAACAAGCTCTAGGGTGCTCAAACACCCAAGAGTAATAGCTTCTCAACTTCTCACTTCCACGTGTCATCGTGGAGAACTCAAACCTATGCACCAAATGCAATGGCAAGGGCACACGGAGTGCCCAAGTCCTTCTCTCCGAAATCCCACCAAAGCAACTAATGCTAGGGAGGGAAATGATAGGAAGAACGAAGAAGAACACGAAGAACTCCAAGATCTAGATCCAAGGGGTTCCCCTCACTCAGAGGAGAAAGTGATTGGTGGAAATGTGGATCTAGATCTCCTCTCTCTTTTCCCTCAAGAACTAGCAAGAATCATTGGAGGGATTGAGAGTTAGCAAGCTCGAAGAAGGTCAACAATGGGGGAAGAACATGAGCTCAAGAGATAAGGTTCAATGGGGAAGAAGATCCCCTTTTATAGGTGGGAAAAAATCCAACCGTTATGCTCACAGCCCGCACAGAGCGGTACTACCGCTCCAAGGAGAGGTACTACCGCTAGGGCAGTAGTACCCCTTTGAAAAACAACACCGAGGAGGCAAAAGCAAGTAGAACCGCCGGAGCGGTACTACTGCTCGTCCTCACGATACTACCGCTATGGATAGCGGTACTACTGCTACGGGTAGCGGTACTACTGCTTGCGAGCGGTACTAAAAAATTACATCCGTGCCTACCACGGCTATAAATAACACGAGATTTTGGTCCGGAGCGGTAGTACCGCTCTTGAAGCCCCGGTAGTACCGCTCCGGAGCGGTAGTAAAAATTACATCCGCTCTAGCCGTGGTATTACCGCTGCAGGCTTTTATGAACACCAAAACTACCACAACTTTTGCAAACGGACTCCGAATTCAATGAAACAAAGTTTGTTGGAAAGCTAACGACATGGCTAACACAATATTGATTGAAATATCAATAAGAAGCAAATGAGAAAATCCCCATAAGAAAATGGTGAGAACCCTTCCTCGAATAAGACCGGTAAAACTTCCAACACTGAAAATGCAATTGACGAAGCATATGAAATCCGTTTTCAATGAACTAAAGCTTGTCACGAAGATAACCAAAAGATCAAGAAATCACATAAATAAAATCCAACCAAGAACCAAGAAATATGATGATGCAAATAATGCAATGGTTTGAGCTCTCAATGAACTATACGATCAAGCTACTCACTTGAGAGCCCCCCTTGATAGTACGGCAATCGATCCTATAACCCGGTCTCTCAACTACCACCATGAGACCAGTAAAATAGAAAACCCTATCAAGGTCAAACCTTAGCCTTGCGCATAGTCCACTTGAGCTAGATGATGACGATCTTGACTTCCTCAAGATGGACCACCTTTCTTGATTGCGTTGGCTTGATGAAGACTAGATGATTGCTCCCCCATACTCCACTATGGGTGAGCCACTCTTCAGCACATATTCACAAGTCCATTGTCACCACAATGAACGGTGAGCCTCAAGCATGATCTCTCCATGATGCTTCACTTGATCTTGCACATCGCAACCTTGATGATGATCTCCACTTGATGTCATCTTCCATGGGATGTATGGGATCTGCCTCTTGATGCAAGCCCATGGAAATATACCTAACCCCACAAAGAAATCTCACGTAGATCATGGGTTAGTACACAAAGCATAGTGGATAATGCTTAGCACACCATGGGATCACTTGATCCTATTGGGGAACGTCGCATGGGAAACAAAAAATTTCCTACGCACACGCAAACCTATCCATGGTGATGAGCATCTACGAGAGGGAGAGTGGATCTACGTACCTTTGTAGATCGCTAAGCGGGAAGCGTTAAGAAACGCGGTTGGTGTAGTCGAACATCTTCGCGATCCAAATCGCCGAGCGTCCCGCGATCTCATCATGATCCGTCCCGCGAACTCATCACGGTCCGTCCCGCGAACTCATCACGAATCGTCTCGTGGCCTTGATCACGATCCTTCCGATCTAGTACCGAACGGACGGCACCTCCGCGTTCAGCACACGTGCAGCTTGATGACGATCTCCACCGTCTTGATCCAGCAGGAGGAAGTGGAGGGGAGGAAGAGTTCTCCGGCGGCGTGACAGCGCTCCAGAGATGGTGGTGGAGCTATTCCAGCAGGGCTTCGCCTAAGCACTGCAGAAATCCGATCTAGAGGAGAAGTTATGCACTAGAGGAACGAGTGGCACGTGGCTGAAAATCTTGTGCCAAAATCCTAAAATCCTATAATATATATAGGAGGAGAGGAGTAGGAGGCTTGGCTGCCAAAAAGGCACCCCTTGGGTCGGCCAAACCAAGGAGGGAGGAGTCCTCCTCCTCCACTCCTAGTAGGATTAGGACTCCTTCCTTATTTGGGCCCCTTTTTTTTTGCCTTTTTCCACCTTTTTCCTTTTGGTATTTTCTTCCCAGCCTCATGGGCTTTGTGTAGGACGTCCACCAGCCCACTAAGGGCTGGTATTAATCCTCCTACAGCCCATAAAGCCTCTTGGGTCGAAATACCCCTCCCGGTGGTCTCCCGGTACACTACCGGCACTCCCGGTACACTACCGATGAGCCCGAAACTTTTCCAGCGACCAAACTGGGACTTCCTATATATGAATATTTACCTCCGGACCATTCCGGATCTCCTCGTGACGTTCGGGATCTCATCCGGGACTCCGAACAACCTTCGGTCACCACCATACATAACTCTATACTACCGAAACGTCACCAAACCTTAAGTGTGCAGACCCTGCGGGTTCGAGAACTATGCAGACATGACCGAGACACCTCTACGGTCAATAACCAATGGTGGGACCTGGATGTCCACATTGGTTCCTATATATTCTACGAAGATCTTTATCGGTCGAACCTCTATGTCAAGGATTCAGTTAATCTCGTACGATGTTCCCTTTGTTCTTCGGTATGTTACCTGCCCGAGATTCGATCGTCGGTATCTCCATACCTAGTTCAACCTCGTTACCGGCAAGTCTCTTTACTCGTTCCGTAATGCAAGATCCCGTGGCTAACATATTAGTCACATTGCTTGCAAGGCTTGTTGTGATGTTGCATTACCGAGTGGGCCCTGAGATACCTCTCCGTCACACGGAGTAACAAATCCCAGTCTTGATCCATGCCAACTCAACAGACACCTTCGGAGATACCTGTAGTGCACCTTTATAGTCACCCAGTTACGTTGTGACGTTTGATACACACAAAGCATCCCTCCGGTGCAGTGAGTTACATGATCTCATGGTCATAGGAACATATACTTGACATGCGGAAAACAGCAGCAATAAACTGACACGATCATTTGCTACGTTTGTAATTTGGGTCTTGTCCATCACATCATTCTACTAATGATGTGATCCCGTTATCAAATGACATCTCATGTCCATGGCTAGGAAACCTTAACCATCCTTTGATCAACGAGCTAGTCCATTAGAGGCATACTAGGGACATGGTTTTGTCTATGTATCCACACATGCATTTAAGTCTCCGATCAATACAATTATAGCATGGATAATAAATGATTATCATGAACTAGGAAATATGATAATAACTAATTTATTATTGCCTCTAGGACATATTTCCAACAGATCCCTCTCAGTACATCTTGTACGCTTTGTGTGTTGATCAACTTGATTCACTTTTTTGACTTAGTATTGATCAACCTTGTATCTTAGCTTTTCTCTTCATAAAGATGATGTCTTGAAGGTAAACATGAATGATTACACAATCTTCTTATTCAAGACATGATTGCAATAAGCTCAACTCCCACATGACCCATCTTTGGATAAACGTTGAATACCACCTTGGTCACCATATAAATTTCTTGAAAACAAACAGATGGACTTCAAGAAGTGCCTATGGACAAATCCTTCGAATTTAACTCAAGGCAACCATTAGTCCATAGGGGTGTCATCAATTACCCAAAACCACACATGGAGAAATGTGCTCTTACAACCATGATCCGACGTTTCTTCGCGCTCAATCTATCTATTGCATACAACAACTGTTTACTTTTAGCCGATTTACTTTATGTTATTTACTTTTAATCTCTTTATTATTCTCTCTCAACTCTTTCACCACCCTGGTATATTTATTTCACGGGACAATAATACCAAATGTACATTTTCAGACGGTTAATGCGCACAAGACCGGTGATAACTTACGTGTGACTGAAACGCTGCTCACAATACTCCCCTACGCTCTTCATTGGGAATGATAACTATTTTAATACTTACACAAATTTTCTATGATGCCATGTGTGAATTGCAGGCCATCAAGCATGTTTGATGCCATTGCCAGGGAGCTAAGTGCAAAATTTTTGTCTCATAACTGATTTGCAAGTGTTGTTATTCTAGATGCTCGTTGTCAGAGATAGATGCGTTGTCCCAGATAGAGGTTCTACTGGTTCTGAAAGAACTTATCTACCAAGATATATTATGCACTATCCATAGGAGAGACGAGATTCATTAATACAAGTTTTACTAAAAAATATATCAAACTACCGAGATTAACACTTTGTTTGCAGACATGACGGCGGTCACTATAAAGAAGGGAAAATCTATGAAGGAGTATTATGCTCCTTGTATGGGCTCAAGATCTGTCGTAGTTCATCCTACTAATTTCTCTTATAAGCATTCAATTGGTTGTGGATTATTGAATAAGTGAAAAATAATGCATATTCAGGACGAAGAAGAAGACCCTCAAGCACATCTAATGTTCTTTGATGTGCCATGTGGTACTTTTAAAATTAAAGATATGCCTAGGGATATCTTTCTTATACTCTTTAAATTATCTTTGAAGTATAAGGCCGAAGAATGGCATAACAAGCTTCCTTATAGGAGCATACCTAGATGGAAAGCCTATGCGGAGAAACTCATGAACATATTTTTCCCTTCTCCTGGCGAGACTCCGAGCAGATTTAACCTCATTTGCACATAAACTTAGAGGAATCTTATATGAAAGCTTGGGGGACTCTAAGCTTTTACATGTCTATCATAACCATGGCTTCACTCAATATGTTATACTCCATTTATGTTATCATGAGATACAAGATGAATCTAAATCCGCTCTTGATATTAATGCAGGTGGAGCATTCGTGTCCTTAACCCTAGATCCTAGAAAGAAATTGATAAAAAATATCATAACCACTAGAGAACATGGATACTGAAGAACCAACTAAGTTCTCACGAAAAGTTTACCATGCTGAAAACATGGATGAATTTAGAGAGGTGATAATAGATGAAAGTAAACACAATGAGTAAGTTAAACAAGACAACATAGATATTTTTAGTACTTATCAACGGGGAGATGAACTGAATGAGGCAATATGAAAATTCAAACATCACCAAGAAGGTTTTAACAAAGACTTGAAGAGGTGTCTTTATGAAAATTAAAAGGTTATATCTGACCTCTCTGGAGGATTAATTGATATAGATCATGTCATGATAAATTTAGTTAAACACTCTTGCATGATTGAAACTCAATGCTCGTAATTTGCTAAAACTCGATCTTTAATTCTCACATAACTTGATGAAGATAATCTTGTTCTTTGTAGCGTGATCCCTACTAGCATTGGTAAAGTACGTAGGACTTGGATAGTATGAAGAAGAACAAGATGGGAACAAAAGAGATAGTCAGCGTCGAACTCAAGAAAACAAAGATTTTTCTAACCCTCACAATGACAAAGAAGATTCCCTTCATCAAGACGCTTAAGGTAATGAAGAAGAAGGGGAGAAAAATAAACAAGTTGTTTCCGACGCAGAAACCATCGATGGAGAAGACAAAGAAGAGCTGACCAGAATGGGAAATAATTAAAAATACAATGAAGGAAAAGAGGAGCAAGCCTCCATATCCAAAGTAACTGGAGACCAACAAGTCGCGCTTGAGAGGAGCAAATAGAATGGCAAGGACAAGGACAAATAAAAAGGTAAATCTAAGAAAACCCTACCTTACGCGAAGGCAACGAGACCTCCTTCGAACAATGAACTTTGTGCTTATTTCATAAATGATATTAAGAATCTCCTTGTATCATTGCATGTTATTGATATTTTGAAGATCCCCACTTTTGAAAAGTTTATGTGTGATATTGTGAATAATAAAGTTTGAACCAAGAAGAACAGATATAAATGATAACAAGTTATCCCTTAGATGAGAAGATACCGACAAAAATCCAAGGTCCAGGTATACTGACGATATATAGCTCTATAGGTAACATCGATATGTACAATGCTCTTTGTGACATCCGAGTAGGGGTAAGTGTTAAGCCTTGTCATTTTATATAAGTAGGAGAATGTATCCCGACATCAATAACCTTGTAGATCGTAGATATGTCTATTAAGAATCCAAGGAGTGTCTAAAGACGTGCTTTTAAGATTGGACGGACATGTCATTCCTATTGATTTTATTATACTTGATATGCATGAAGAATAAAACTATCTATTATCCTCGGCAAACCATTTTTTAACACCGTAGATGCAGCTTTGCGGTGCTGAGGGGAAGGATACTTTTAGAATTTACAATGAAGAAATCATAAGATATTTTCCGAGAAATCCCACAGAGAAGGAGAAGTATACTCCACCTCAGAAAAGGGTTTGTGTGCTAAGTGGAAATATATGCAAACCACCTGAGGTTTGCACTTGAAACCAAGGAGGTTGAGATTAGCAACATAAAAACCATCGCTTAATGGGTGGCAACCCCTCATTTCATAAATATTTGATTTTTGTTCGGGGGTAGAAACTCTCTGCCAAGTGTTCGTTTTTATGATTAAACGAAAAGAATAAGTGAGCTATGTTTGCAAAAGTAAATTACCATGGAAGAAGGATTTGAAAGAAAGCAAGAGAGAAAATAAGAAGATGCAGAAATTTAAGCAGATATGAGAGAAGATAGCTAAAGGTACGACCGAGGTGGCTCATACCCCCGATCGTACTAGGCATGGAGGAGTGACAGCAAAATATCTGGGACGAATGACGGCATAGAGTATGAGTGCTCATGCACGTACTCCATCTCGTACCACTCCAACACTAGGACTTATAGAAAGTCTAACCTTGCTGCTCATACCGAGGATCGACCCCGACTTACAGAAGGTCTCATCTTCTAAGACGGACCAAGGTAGTCACTCGTAAATCAGTTAGGATATTCAACGGCGTGTGGTGCGAGTGATTTTACTAGGTATGCAGAACCCTAGATTAAAGGATTTACATGTGACACAACACATAGTACAAATGCTCGTGCTCGTACCGCCACTCATACCGGGTGGAATTTTTATTAATAGCACCACCAACACTAGGAGGCTGCCAATCATCCCCAACATTGCATCCTAAAATCTCTTTCTCACTCACTCTCACAAAGTCTCTCCAAATCCATCCAAGTGCCCACTTCTTTGTTCGTTTGATCCGTGCAAGCTTTTTTCCGATACGTTTCTCCCTTGTTCCTTGGTTTGTTTCTCCGTTCCGCGGTTATTTTGTTCAGTTCTTTTTCAAATTTTGCATAGGTTATGTTTTCCGTTTGATTTGATGATAGAGTTAGAAGTAATTAGTTAGAATCGATCTTAGGTAGTATATAGACTCGATCCCCCCATGAAATTTACAATTTTTTGCTATGTTTTTGTGTAGGTAACCATGAAAAGACTTTTTAGTAAGAGGAAGGGGGTGACTGAGAGTTCACACGCAACGTGTCCATGGAACGAGCTAGCAGCGAGTGGACCATCTCTTGGTGCACAATGATCCAGTGAAGGTCGTATAATCATACAACGCGCCAGTGTTGGCATGGAAGATATTATTGGCCTTAGTGGCTATTTCGCACGACAGGTTACCTCCACTAACTACCATCACAACCACGCGAGAGCGGCTCCAAGTTGTATCCATTACATTATGGTGATGATTGGAGTGTGTCCAACATCGGCGAAGGTGTCCACATGCTTGGAGCATTGGTTTTTGCGGTGGTAGACCTGCGGTCTCAGGAAATGCCTGATGTATTGGTTTAGTTTTGATGTGTCGGTTTAATTTTGGTCTACAATTTTGGGCTCGGGTGACTGGCATCGGTGTCCTTCCTCGTCAATCGAGGAGGGTGTTCTATAACCATATGTGTGGGTGGCTACCTCTAGACGCGTATTCCTCGGATGTGTCTGGAATTTCCGTCTTGTATCAGTGGAGCGAGCATGTGTTTTTTGGTGATCGAAGCATTGTATGTAGGCTTCTTCTGGGCGAGATGATGGCGGAAACACAAGAGTACTTCATTCTGTTTGATACTCTTCAAGTACCGTCTCTCAAGTTCCGACCTAAAAGCCTAGTTGTGACCTTCATCGTTTGTGCATGGCAGCGGTGGTCGACACTCCTTTGTTGAAGGCATTATATGGAGATTACTCAAATTCTCTCCTATAGGAAAACCTATGATGTGGCCTTATGTTGGATCCCACAACCACACGACCATGGCGTCCATGCAACGTTCCCTTTGTGCATGCACCATCTAGGAACCTTACTGATAGTCAGAGTGTTACCACCGGTAATTGTTAATCTTTTTCTACAATGGGGCATTTACCTCATCTTGACCTTTGATTCGAAGAATTTCCGTATATGCTGTTGTAGAGGCATTTTTTTATTCAGAGGATTTTCATGGTGATTTTGAAGGATTTGGAACCCTTTTTTGTACTGTATTGGTCGTTTACGTAGAATTGGACCCATGAGAATATTTCCTATGGATTCAAATTGCTACATTCCAAAGGAACCTTAGCATCCATGCAAAGCCGTTTTAAAAATGTTACAATCAAACAAACCAAAATCTTATATGATTAGAATGGCGGGACAAAATGCTACAATTCATGCACTTTTCAAATCCCGAGATGCGAGGAGGCCTGAAAATATTTCATTGCAATTTGTGTTTTCCCTTCCATGCTTTGCATGGGGGGCTCCTATCTCCAACTCTATGTGACAGATTGTCGACCATGCTCCCAAAGGATCGAAGCCAAGATCTCGCGTAGAGAGGACGTGCCGCTGGCTAGTAGATCTATTGAGCATTCCTGATTATATAGCAACGCAAAACTTTAATAACCGAATCCAAATTTTTATTATATTTTTAATTTCCAACCCAAAGCATTCTTTTAAGAAAAACCATGAATGTTATGTGAAACACGAACACTCCTCAAATTTGTGAACAAATTAAAAAACTCAATCATTTTGTAAAAATATGATTTTTTAAATCACGAACACTTTTGAACGTTTTTTTAGAGTCGCGAATATGTTTTGAAAACTGGAATTTTTTTGAAATTCATAAAAGCCTGGAAACGAACAATTTTTGGAACGAGAACAATTTTTAAAAACAAAAACCGTTTTTGGAACTTCCAATCAAAAGTTGAAAAGCTGAACATTTTTTGAAATTTGTGAACATTTTTTGAAACTGAAACAGTATTTTGAAACTCCCAAATATTTTTGAAATTTCCGAACAAATTTTGAAATAAAAACAACTTTCTTTTAGAATCAAAAACATTTTTTAAAGGTTATGAATTTTTCTACAAAAACATGAATACAACAATTTGTTCAACAAAAACATGAGTAAAACAAAAAAGAAAATAAACAAAATAAAGTTAAAAAATCAAAAGAAACCAGAAAACAGTAAAAAATAAATAAAAATATGGTTTAAGAACCTTCTCAAGGTTCCCAAAACTGGTGAAAAAAAGGACTAGAACCTTCCACAAGTTTCCCAAAACCTTAGGCAACATCGTTAAGCTTTACTAAATAACTGAATCATTTAGACGAATTGACAATGTCTAAAGGAAGTGGAAGCCACACATGCTTAGCTATGTTATGAGCCTTGTTATTATTTTGCAAATGACACTCTCATAAGGATATATAGCGCTTTACAATTTCCTTGGTGATGGTTGCATGCAATCCTATGCTCTTGTTCTTTATATCTGCAGTCACACTCTTGCAATCAGATGCCAGACGAATCATGGGTTGCACCAGGTCTATTGCTAGACACAAATCCTCTTTACATGTTACTGCCTCGGTTGTCAATGGATTTGTTATACCTCCATAAACAAGTGTTTGATGCTCCATGTAAGTGTCTTTGATAATCCAAGACCGGATATGATGTATTTCCTCCGTCCCAAAATAAGTGTCTTAAACTTAGCGTAATTTTGTATTAGAGCTAGTACAACGTTGAGACACTTATTTTAGTTAGCTATCTAAGATGGACTGTCTCAATTCGATTGCTAGCTTGATCGGTTGTATGTGAACGAACGTTGACGTAAATTGTTTCATATGGGAAATTGTCTTTGTGGACAAATGCTATTTGGCGTTTAAGACGCCTGATTTAGTTATTTTCGTACACGCTCACGTGTCTTTCATTGTGTTTCTAAGTAGGCCAGCCCATAGTTCGCATGTCCCATCATCGGTTTTGGAACCTTCTAGATTCCCATCAGCTTTCGTGGGCTGGTTCTTCCTTGGTTATTTCGGGCTTGGTTTATTTGGTTTTTTTCCTTTTTCCTTTTTATTTTATTTTTCTTGTTTCCATTTTATTTTCCTTTTTTTCTTTCTGTTTTCTGTTTTCTTTTTCTTTTTTCAATTCATGAGCTTTTTCCAAGCACAAACTCTCTTCAAATCCGTAAATACTTTATAATCCATGAACTTCTTTTTCTCCAAATTTTAAAAATTTCCAAACCGTGAACTTTTCAAATTTGTGAACATTTTTAAACCACAAAAGTGTTTTTTTCAAATTCAAGGATCATTTTCCAACTCATAAACCTTTTCAGATTCATGATTTTTTCAAATCCGTGGTCCTTTTCATATCCGTGAATGTTTTTCAATTGTGAACTATTTTTAAATTCATGATTTTTTCCAAACTGAATTGTTTAAATACGTAATATTTTTAAACCGAGAACCTTTCAAAGCTATCGGCTACGTATGCGAACGGGTGCTTCAAGCGCGGATTAGGAGCTCTCGCCTTCGTGTGTACTACACGTGGAATTGAATGTATAGCTCGGGACAAGGCCAATCAACTCAGAAAAAACATGATGGGCCCTGAAAACATTATGTGCAGGCCCGTGCCAAGAAAAATAAACATGACGTGAAGGCATTTGCTTGTCGTGAAACACGATGGGTCCTGAAAACATGGTGTTCTCATGTGCATGCATTTGCTTGTCGTATCCGTTTTTTAATCCATTGAGAATGTCTGTTCTAGGAGCCGCACAAGGCCTGCTATATGTTTCGTTTGACATGAGATGTTTTTTTTTTAACTTGACATGAGATGTTGGTTACTCATGGAATCCCGCATGATATGTCTGGAATTTTATGGGTTTTTTGGACTCCAACGCCTCCTCGGCGTGCACTCTGGCTCTGCACGAGACAGTTGCATGCGCGCACAGACCTTGGATGTTTATGGTCTCGTGTTACGGACGGCGTCCGCTCGGCTCGGCTAGCACTGTCACCCACCCTGGTCCTGATTGCCAAGTTCTCGCGCCTAATGGAACGCCATCGTTTTCCCCAGCCGGCGGAGCAGGCAGCGTTATAAATTGGCATCAGGGACGATCCCGGTTCAAATCTCTTGGGCTGGGCAGAAATTTGCCGTGAACAAAAGTCAATCCACGTCTGGAGCCGTCTCCACTCACCTCAGGGCCGGCGTCCCTGCATGCAATGCCTTCGTACTATTCCTACTACAAACAAGTCGACAGCAACAAAACTAGAGTTTTCTTGGATCAAAAGTGAGATGGAAAATATAAGTAAAATACCAAAAGAAGAAGAAAAGATGGACATGAAATGCGCCTGGACGTTGTGGTTCCCTCCGCCACTGCTCACTAAAAATGCCATTGGCCTGGCCGCGGCGGTAGCTAGCCTCTGCAGCTCCTAGGAAGCCTACGATCGGCAGTTGGCACTTCCCAACGCAGCAACAGCGCCAATCTGCAGCACCTCTCTATCCGGCCCTCTGCGTAGCAAGCTACTCCTACTACTCCATCTCGATCCCGTGAGCGTGAGGAGTCAATGCGTGCGACGCAGGCTTGCACTTTCAGCGTCCCATCTCTCTTCTCTTCACTCGCATTACGGTTTACGGGGAAGCGGGAAGGGGTCATATTCTCAACATCCGCCTCCTGAACCGTCCGGTCTGCATGCTATGCCCTCTCGCGCGCGTGCATGCATATGTCCCCAGCACAATGCATACAGTACTCCCGCATTGATCTCTCTCTGTGTCTTTCCCAACGTTGCCTAGCCATTTCAATCCCTACCTATAGGAGCCTAGCACGGGAGTAAGTAATGACACGCATGGCGTCTCTCGGTGTGTCCCGATATCCATTGTTTTTGTGTGCAAGCTCGCGAGTAGCTGATTACCACGCATGCAGCATGCAGACACGCACAGTAACGTCGTCTTCAATTGCTAGCCTCCTCCTGTGAGCATGGAGGTCAATCGGTCGAAGCAAAAAAGTTCCACAAGATCTCGTCGCAGGCATGGGATGGATTCCACATTTATGTCGTTGCGTGGCTCGAGCATTTCGTTGCCTATCTTCATTCTTCAGCTAATAAATCGACTGATCCATGCTCTTTGCCAAAAGCTACACAAACGTAATACATGTATGCATGCAATCGATGTGACAACACAACATTAGTCAAACTTTCACGCCTACCAAATTTCACCGGAACAGGAGAAGTGGCTTGCGAGAGAGCAGTAAAACTGACGGACAGGAGCTCATGCATGCAGCCACACGCATGCGGATCAAGCGGCCAACCAGCGATGCTGTTGGTGGTACCAAAAGAGGCTAAAAAGACGCAAGATTTTTTATTTTTGAAGGAGAGGCAAAAACTTTGTCTTATCTATTAAATAAGAGATAATATAGTGTTTTACAGACCACCCAAAAAACACGACATGCGAATTATTCTCGTGATATTATGGACCTTATTTTTTTGGCACCCGCGGTGGCCCAAAGGTTTGCCTTCGTCACGATGGAGGGAAGCAGGATAGTCGACAGCGTGCTTTTGTACTTGAAAACTCTTGCATTTCGTTCATTTCAGATTGTCCATGAGACAAACATGGTGCGGTACGCCTTTGCTTGTCTGAAAAGCATAGCGCAGTCACAAATACCTACCCACCAAGATAAGACGCAAGATCTCACCTGTGGAAACAAAAGTCCAGTAGCACAAGCAAATTAGGGAATGTAACCCGCAAATTGTTTTCTCGCATATCTTTATGGATCCCGTTGTTTAGAAAGTCCACGAACAACTACAAAGCGGACCTGCAGAACTCCAAATGCCCGATCGACATCCTTTCTAGCCACTTCTTGTCTTTGAGCAAAGTGAGTTTTTTTTTCTCGCCAACTAGGTTAGAGATGGTGCTGACAAATATAGCCCACAGAGGATAGATACTGTCAACCAGATAGTGGCTAGGAGGAGTTTTTCCTTTAGTCAGCCACACAAACAACGGTGATCGATGGAGCACATTGAGGTCATTGTGAGACCCTCACATGCCAAAGAAAGCGTGCCAAATCCAAAGATCTTGTGAGGCAACTGCTTCAAGAATTATGATGGGCTTCTTAATATGACCTCGATATTGCCCTTGTAAAGCCTTCTGGCAGTTTTTCTATTTCCAATGCATGCAGACAAGAGATCCAAACAAACATGGCCATCCTCTTACTTCTAAGATTGCCAAGAGTCTCCCGGTGTCTGCCACAGTTGGTTCTCTCGGCTACTGAGGTCCGAACACCTCGACCACAGTAGTTGCAAACCTCACCATGGCATCTTCACATGTGCTCTCAGGCATACGCAGGTACTCGTCCCACGAATCAGCGGTCGTGCCATATGCAAGCATCTGGAGTACGGCCGTGCACTTCTGGTAACCAGAGAACCTAATCGCTCCCACAACGTCCTTCTTCAGGATGAAGTAGTCATCAAAGGAACGTACGCCATGGTACAAATGATCGAAGAAAGTCTTCCTCATCCAAAAACGCTAGCGAAAATGGTCAGTGAAGAGTGCATCGGGGGCAAAGCAGTCGGCTATAAGTGTTAGAAGCCAATGATTCATCGAACAATTGTTGGGCATGATGATTATAACAGTAGCGGATGGTACCTAGCAGGGCGGTCAAAGGACAGGGGTTGAACGGCGATGTAGGAGAAGAGAGATGGAGCATTGGAGGTCACAGAGACGTAGAGTTCCGACAAGGGGGTGGCATGACGGTCGGGGCGGTGGAGCGACGACGAAGGCAAGTGAAAAAGAAGGAAGAAGATAAAATGGGGAGGATGAGGCATGGGGTCTGGGAAGGTTTTTGTGTGGGGGTTGAGAGCGACATTTCACGTGTCCGGACTCTCGCAAAGCCCCCCACCCCGCCCCACGTATGTCTCCGGTTTGCGGGAGAAAACGCGTCTAGGCCGTGTCACACACCGATACATGACCACGTTGAATGACTTCCACGGTCTGGACACATGCGGAAGGTTTATGGGTCGGCCTTGTAGATGCCCGTACCAAGCATACTAATAGGGCATTGGGCGTCGTACCACCTACAACCCCTCTCCAAGGCCTGAAATTCGCACGGGCATGCACCTGCCCAGCCACCACCGATTGCCTCACTATAGTTGTTGGATCCAGCACGAGGACACAATAAGTTTAAAGTTTAAGTTTTTAAAACCTATATTTTTATTGGTCACTAGTTATGAAACTTACAATTTTGTCGGTCACCCATAACAAGTTTTAGAAATTAAAACATTTTTGGAGATCGTAGGACCTGAAACTCACGATTTTCTCATCCGTTCGTTCCAATTTTCTCAAGTTGAAAAACTCATCAAAACCTATTGGGGAAATGGTTCTCATTTGAAAGCCCTCGTCATTATAAACATGAATTTGTAAACTTAATTTTATTTGGACTTTGGTTCGAAAGATATGAAAAAATAAAAATTTAAATCCAAAAGAATAAGGGGTTGCATGCCCATGCACGTGCATGCTAAAATCCTCTCCTCTAAGGCAAGCGGTGAAGCCATTCCTTGCACTTTACAACAAGCCGTCTCATTATTTTCAAACACTTCTACATGGCACCGAAACAACATTGGTATATACATTTATACCTTTTTCTATTGTTTTCTTAATTACATGAACTCACATTTATCGAATGTGATATCGACCTTGTTTTAGCAAACCTCATTGTTTTCTAAATTGACAAGTTCTTAGAAAATGACCAATGCATTGGTCATTTTTCCTTAGTGAAAAAGGGTGAGGTATCATAGAGCTTTGAGGCTAGGGGGGGGGCAACGAGGCCTTCCGCGGCTTACCTACAAGAAGTGAGAGGCTTGAGATTTGGGTGCAAGTTGGGGAAACAACTTTGGAGAAGAAGGGTGGTGGGGCCATACAAGGAAGGCTGGGGCAGCGACAACATGATAGAGGCAACAGTGAGGGTCGAGCGGGAAGGTGACGCATGTGTGCGGGCTTCGTCGGTCATGGGTGTCGAAAACATGCAGTTGGACCAGTGTTGGATCGGGCTGATCCGGTGAAGGAGAATAAGTTGCTAACTAGGAATGGAAAGCACAAAAACCATTGAATTTTTGGAGACTCAACCGATTGACTTAGGACCTGTTCGGCTTCTCGCTGCTCCATGGCTCCGCTCCTGGAGCGGAAGGAGCAGCGCCAAATGCTCTAGCTCTGCAGAGTCCGAAGTGTGGAGCGGAGCTGGGTGCAGTTCAATTTCCTAGAGCGGCTAAAATTGAACTCCGTAGATCCTAGAAAAGAAAGAGTTCGTGGAAATTGCAGCAACCTGGCAACGATAAGTGAACCTCATAACGGTTTGCGTGATATGTCTCTCTTGCTCATACGTTTTTTCGCTCCACAATTTTTCTTGGGCCAGCTTATCTACAAGAGAAGCCCAATTAGCGATGGGAGCCAGAGTTCCGCTCCCAAACATGTTTCATTGATTGGGAAAGCTCAGCCGGAGTGCGAGTCAGCGAGCGGATCGCGGATTTAAAGATTTTGGGGAGCTAGGCTATTGCCGAACATGCTCTTACACACACAAAAATTTAGACAAGTAACATATAGTCGACACCTTTGCCAAAACCATTTGATATATCGGACAAAATAATTGAGAGGGATGGAGCATGGATGGCCAGAGTATATACTTGGCAAGCAATCTGGAAGATCTGATTGTGTCTAAATTAGATATGATTTTTTACAACTAGCCTTGATCCCATTTATCCGTTGCAAGTTTTGGGATCCTGCCCAAGGTAGGTATTGGCCATACCCATGTTGTTTGGGATTCTGGCATTAGTCGGTTATTAATAATCTAGTTTTAATTTTAAGAAATGATGGATCACCATGCCTCGTTGTAGAAATTATGTGGTCAAAGCCTGCTAAAGCAGATGCAAATCGCAATAATTGAGTGGACGATTGACTCATAAGGTTAGAACTTTTAGAAGGATCGCTAGAGGTCAGAGTGCTAATATAGAATATTTTATTTGAAATCATAAAAGGGAGACGGTGGCTGAGAATGATAGGTTAGATGTAAGGGTTAAAATTCAGTCTATGTTTGATGGAGAAAGAAATATGGCAAAATGGAAACAATGAGAGATCAAAGCTAGAAGGATATCTAGGGATAAAGATATCATTCAGGGGATAGAAACAATGCATATTTTCATGTGGTAGTTGATTGAAGAAGGAGGAAGAAACTTATTGAAAGCACATTTGCTCCGTTGGTGGTTTTGGTAATTAATAACAACATATAAGTCATTAAACTATTGTCTTCACCAAGTATATTTCAGGGAAAGTTCATTGATGGGAATGGCTAAAGGATTGTGGAATTACCCCAAGATTCAAGGAAATAGGTTGGCCAAGCTTCAAGCAAGAGGACTCTACATTTTACATTTTTGAGAAATCACTTTGAGTCTATAGGGAAGCCAATACTGTTAAAAGGGGGGTAAAGTTTTGATGGTGAACAAAATGCTCAAACATGCAAAATGACAGTCACCAAAACATCCACATACTCTCCCACCAAAGTTTGTCCTAAGCCAAACATGCAAATCGGTGCAACCGACATTCCTATCCCGGTGCCACCGAGTTCCAAACCCTAGACAGACTCAGCCAAACCCTAACACTTCGGTGCAGCCGACACTGCGCTCGGTGCCACCGAGTTGGGTTGCCAAGATTCTGTTACGCAAGTTCTCATTCTCGGTCTGACCAAGAATGGTGAATCGGCGTCACCGAGTTTGGTAAATCTGACCGTTGGTCACCTTGTCGGTGCAACCGAGAATTGTATATCGGTCCCTCCGAGATTCAAAAGTTGCCACTTTTTGTCACTTCAGTACCACCGAGATTTACACATCGGTGTCACTGAGTCTGACTTATTGTGTGTAATGGTTGGATTTTTGGGGATGACTATATATACCCCTTCACCACCACCCACTCGAAAGAGAAGCACTCAGAACTATTCCATACCTATCCTACTCAGCTTTCTGAGAGAGAACCACCTACCCTTGTGTTGAGGTCAAGATCTTCCACTCCAACCATATGGATCTTGATTTCTAGCCTCCCCAAGTTGCTTTCCACCAATCACATCTCTTCTACCATGCCAAATCTGTGTGAGAGAGATTGTGTGTTGAGGAGTCTATCATCTTGAAGCACAAGAGCAAGGAGTTCATCATCATTACCGAGCCTATTACCTTTTGGAGGGCGGTGCCTCCTAGATTGGTTAGGTGTCGCTTGGGAGCCTCCTATGTCATGTTGTGGAGTGAACCAAGAAGTTTGTAAGGGTAAGGAGATCGCCTACTTCGTGAAGATCTACCCATAGTGAGTCTAGTCCTTCTTGGACGGAAGCCGCATGGAATAGTCAAGGTTGCTTCTTCGTGGAACCCTCCGTGGGTAGAGCCCTGCATGGACTCTCGTGACCATTACCCTCCGTGTGTTGAAGACTCCATGAACGTGGACGTACGATAGCAAACCACGAGAAAAATCATCGTGTCATCACTTGTGTTTGCATTCCTAACCCTCTCTTTACTTACATGTGAAATGTCCTCACTTTCCGCTGCTACACTCTTAGACATTCATGTGTAGGGTGTTACTTGATATGCTATGATTGCTAAAACTTGCCAAGAATTAAAATTGGGAAAAAGGCAAAACCTTTATTTGGTCAAGTAGTCTAATCACCCCCTCTAGACATACTTTCGATCCTACAAGTGGTATCAGAGCTTTGGTCTCCATTGCATTGGTTTCACAACCTAGGAGAAGTATGTCATCTAGTGTGGGAAATTATCACCGTAGAGGTCCGTACTTTGATGGCACTAATTTTGCTAGCTCGAAGCATAAAATGAAAATGCATTTGCTTGGTCATAATCCTGCCATTTGGGTTGTTGTTCGTGTTGGCTTGCAAGGTGAATTCTTTGCGGATGGAAAGGAACCGGATTGCGAAGCGTCATCGGATGAATTGAAGATGTTGCAACTCATTGCTCAAGCATGTGACATACTCTTCAACTGCCTTTGTCCTGAAGAATTCAACAAAATCAGTCGGCTTGAACATGCAAAGAGATTTGGGATACTTTGATTGATATGCACGATGGAACCAAGTCCGTGAGAGAATCCAAGTTAGATGTTCTTCAAGGTCAACTTGAAAAGTTCAAGATGAAGGATGGTGAAGGAGTCGCTGAAATGTACTCTAGGCTAGCTCTCATCAAAAATGAGATTGCCGGCTTAGGAAGCAAAGAAATGACCGACAAGTTCATCATCAAGAAGATACTTTGAGCTTTGGATGACAGATATGACATCCTGTGCACATTGATCAAACTGATGCCCAACTTACAAAGATCTCAAACCAACAGAAGTGATTGGTAGAATTGTTGCTCATGAGATGACACTCAAAGACAAGGAAGACCTTCATCACAAGTCTAGCGGTGGTTACAAAGCCACAAGTGATGCTCCCGCTACCTCAAGTGACAACCTTGTTACAAATGAAGAGATAAGCCTCATGGTCAAGAAATTCAACAAGTTCTACAAGAATAGAAGCAAAGATCGCAGCTCCAACTCAAGATATGAAGATAAGCGTTCGTCAAGTCATGACCAAAACTTCTACAATTGTGGGAAGCCCGGACACTACTCAAATGAGTGCTCGGCTCCCTACAAACGAAGAGAAGAGTCACAAAGAAGACGAAGCTCAAGAGACGAATCACCTCAGAGAGAGAGAAGGAGTAGAGATGATCGTTATGAACAAAGACCCTCAAGGAGATGTTGGGACTCGGAGAAGAAGGACAAGCACACCAAGAGCTGCTCAAGAAGAAAGCATCAAGCTTATGTTAGTGAATGGGTTTTCGGCTCCGACTCCGACAGCCACTCCGAGAGAAGCTATCACTCCAACTCTGACTATAGTCAAGATGATGGTGTTTTCGGAATTGCACTAGTGACAACCAACTCCTATGATCTATTTGATTCACCAAATGAAGGAGGTGGAAGTTGCTTCATGGCTAAAGGCCCCAAGGTATCACACCCCGAATATCTTGATTTCGATAGTGATGAAGATGATTTTCTTTACGATGATGACTTGCATGTTATAAAACTAGTGATATTAATCATAATGAACTTGATAATTCTCATGCTAGTCAAGATAAGTCAATTGACGATGATAAGATGAAAATAGAAGAACTAACTAAAGAACTCAACACTCTTAAGTTAGCTCATGAATCTACTCTTGAAGATCATAGAGAGCTTGTAAGAACTCATGAGAAGCTACGATTCGAGAAGCTCAATTTGGAGCAAGAACATGAATTTCTTACAACTATCAATGACGATCTCCAAAAGAAGACTTCATCTTATATTGCCAAACGACTACTCTTGTCTACATTCATGCCACAAGTCAAATTTAAGCAAACTAGTAATAAAGGAAAGAAAGGTTCTTCATCTAGTAGCAACAATAAAAATGCTACACCCAATGATGTTGCTCCTAGTAGTTCTATTTATTCCACTAATGATGATTCTCTTAGCCAAGTTACACTTGAGCGAGAAAATGCTTTATTGAAAGGAATTATAGAGAAAGGTATCTACAAGAGTCTTGAAGGGTACAAACAATTTGATGAGATTGTACGCAAGCACGAAGGATACCGGAAGAATCTATTGGAAATATGCCCTAGAGGCAATAATAAATTATTTATTATCATATTTCCTTGTTCATGATAATCTTTTATTATCCATGCTATAATTGTATTGATCGGAGACTTAGATGCATGTGTGGATACATAGACAAAACCATGTCCCTAGTATGCCTCTAATAGTCTAGCTCGTTGATCAAAGATGGCTATGGTTTCCAAGTCATGGACATGAGATGTAATTTGGTAACGGGATCACATCATTAGGAGAATGATGTGATGGACAAGACCCAAACTACAAACGTAGCATATGATCGTGTCAGTTTATTGCTACTGTTTTCTACATGTCAAGTATATGTTTCTATGACCATGAGATCATGCAACTCACGGACACCAGAAGAGTGCCTTGTGTGTATCAAACGTCGCAATGTAACTGGGTGACTATAAAGGTGCTCTACAGGTATCTCCGAGGGTGTCTGTTGGGTTGGTATGGATCAAGACTGGGATTTGTTACTCCGTGTGACAGAGAGGTATCTTAGGGCCACTCAGTAATACAACATCACAATAAGCCTTGAAAGCAATGTGACTAAGTGTTAGTCACGGGTTCTTGTGTTACGAAATGAGTAAAGAGACTTGCTGGTAACAAGGTTGAACTAGGTACGGAGATACCGACGATCGAATCTCGGGCAAGTAACATACCGAAGAACAAAGGGAACATCATACGGGATTAACTGAATCCTTGACATAGAGGTTCGACCGATAAAGATCTTCATAGAATATGTAGGAACCAATATGGGCATCCAGGTCCCGCTATTGGTTATTGGCCATAGAGGTGTCTCGTTCATGTTTACATAGTTCTCGGGCCCGCAGGGTCTGCACACTTAAGGTTCGGTGACATTTCAGTAGTATAGAGTTATGTATGGTGGTGACCGAAGGTTGCTCGGAGTCCTGGATGAGATCCCGGACATCACGAGGAGCTCCAGAATGGTCCGGAGGTAAAGATTGATATATAGGAAGTCCTGTTTAGGTCGTCGGAAAGGTTTCCGGCTCATTGGTAGTGTATCGGGAGTGTCGGTAGTTTACCGGGAGACCATCGGGAGGGGTATTTCGACCCAAGAGGTTATATGGGCTGTGGTAGAGTAAATACTAGCCCTTAGTGGGCTGGTGGAAGTCCCACACAAGGCCCATGTGGCTGGGAAGAAAAGCCCAAAGAGAAAAAGGTGGAAAAAGGCAAAAAAGGCAAAAATAAGGAGGTGTCCTAGTCCTACTAGGATTGGAGGAGGAATCCTCCAATCCTCCTTGGTTCGGCCGACCCAAGGGCTGGCTCCTTGGGAGATAAGCCTCCTCCTCTCTTCGTCCTATATATACTAGAGGTTTTAGGGTTTTTGGCACCAGATTTTCAGCCACGTGCTACCCGTTCCTCCAGTTCATAGTTTCTCCTCTAGATCGGATTTCTACAGTGCTTAGGCGAAGCCCTGCCGGAATAGCTCCACCACCATCACCGAAGCGCCGTCATGCTGCCGGAGAACTCTTCTACCTCTCCGCTCCCTCTTTCTGGATCAAGAAGCCGGAGATCGTCATCAAGCTGTATGTGTGCTGAACGCGGAGGTGCCGTCTGTTCGACGCTAGATCGGAAGGACCGTGATCAAGATCGCGAGACGGATCGTGATGAGATCGTGGGACGGATCGTGATGAGTTTGCAGGACGGATCGTGATGGGATCGCGGGACGGATCGCGATGAGTTCGTGGGATGGATCATGATTGGATCGCGGGATGGATCATGATGAGGTCACGGGATGCTCGGCGATTTGGATTGCGAAGACGTTCGAGTACACCAACCGCGTTTCTTAACGCTTCCCGCTTAGCGATCTACAAGGGTATGTAGATACACTCTCCCTCTCATAGATGCTCATCACCATGGATAGATCTTGCGTGTGGGTAGGAAATTTTTTGTTTCCCATGCAACGTTCCCCAATAGTGGCATCATGAGCTAGGTTTACGTGTAGATGAGATCTCGAGTAGAACACAAAGGGTTTGTGGGCGTTGATACTTAGATTGCTTCCTCCCTTGGTCGTGTTTTGGTTCAGCGGTATTGTGAGATGAAGCGGCCCGGACCAACATTACTCGTACGCTTACGAGAGACCGGTTCCCTCAACCGCAACTTGTTGCATAGATGGCTTGCGGGTGCCAGTTTCTCTCACTTTAGTTGGATCGGATTCGACAAAGGCAGTTCTTGAGAAGGTTGAAAAGCAACTAGTGTATCACTGTTGTGGTTTTTGCATAGATGAGAATTGTTCTTTCTAGATACCCGTAGCAGCCACGTAAAACATGCAACAACAATTAGAGGACGTCTAACTTGTTTTTGCAAGGTATGTTGTGATGTGATATGGCCAATTACATGATGTGATATATGTGATGTATAAGATGATCATGTGTTGTATAGAATATCACGACTTGCATGTCAATGAGTATGGCAACCGGCAGGAGCCATAGGGTTGTCTTTAATTATTGTATGACTTGTGTGTCAATCATTAAGCGCTATGTAATGCTTTACTTTATCGCTAAATGGTAGCAATAGTAGTACACACATGATGGGCGCAACAACACTGATGGTGACTTGTTGATGGAGATCAAGATGATGGAGATCATGGTGTCGTGCCGGTGATGATGGAGATCATGCCGGTGCTTTAAAGATGGAGATCAAAAGCACAAGTTCATGGCCATATCATGTCACTTATGATTTGCATGTGATGTTAATCCTTTTATGCACCTTGTTTTGCTTAGGACGACGGTAGCATTATAAGGTGATCCCTCACTTAAATTTCAAGATGAATTGTGTTCTTCCCGAGGGTGCACCGCTGCGAAAGTTCATCGTGTTGAGACACCACGTGATGATCGGGTGTGATAGACTCTACGTTCACATACAAAAGGTGCAAGCCAGTGTTGCACATGCAGAACACTCGGGTTAAACTTGATGAGCATGTACAGACATGGCCTCGGAACACAAGAGACTGAAAGGTCAAACATGATTCATATAGCAGATATGATCAACATGATGATGTTCACCATTGAAACCACCTCAACTCACGTGATGATCAGACTTGAGTTGGTGAATTTGGATCATGTATCACTCGAACGATCGGAGGGATGTCAATTTGAGTCGGAGTTCTTAAGTAATATGATTAATTGAACTCGTTATCATGAACATAGTCAGTAGTGTCTTTGCAAACTGTGTTGTCGATTACTAGCTCATGCTGTAGCTCCCTTGAATTTTTATATGTTCCTAGAGAAATAGAGTTGAAAGATGATGGTAGCAATATTGCGGACTGGCTCCGTGATCTGAGGATTGTCCTCATTGCTGCACAGAAGGCTTATGTCCTTAATGCACCGCTCGGTGCGCCAACCCCTCTAGCGTCGTCTATAGATGTTGTGAACATCTGACAGGCACGTTCTGATGACTACTTGATAGTTTAGTGCGTCATGCATTACGGATTAGAATTGAGGCTCCAAAACGTTTTGAATGTCACGGAACATATGAGATGTTCTAAGAGTTGAAATTAGGATCTCAGGCTCGTGCCCCTGTTGCGAGATATGAGATCTCCAATAAGATTCTTTGCCTGCAAGATCAAAGAGAATAACTCAGTCGTTGAGCATGTGCTCAGATTGTTTGGGTGCTACAATCGCTTGAATCGATTGGGAGTTGATCTTCCAGATAATATAGTGATTGATGTAGTTCTCCAAGTCACTGTCACTAAAGCTACCAGAACTTGGTGATGAACTATAAAATTCCAGGGATAGAAATAATGATCCCTGAGCGATTCGCGATGTTTGACACCACGAAGGTAGAAATCAAGGAGCAACAAGTGTTGATGGTTAGTCAAACCAATAGTTTTGAGAAGGGCAAGAGCAAGGAGGGAAAATTGATGGATATCAAGTCAGTTGCTGCTCCAGTGAAGCAACCCAAAGTTGAACCCAAACCCGAGACTAAGTGCTTCGATTATGAGGAGAGCGGTCGCTAAAGCGGAAAAACCCTAGATACTTGGTAGATAAGAAGGCTGGCAACGTCGACAGAAGTATATTTGATATACGGGTTAATGATGTGTACCTTGCGAGTACTCCTAGTAGCACCTGGGTATTGGATACCGGTTCGGTTGCTAAATGTTAGTAACTCGAAATAAAAGCTATGGAATAAACGGAGAACTAGCTAAGGGTGAGGTGACGATGTGTGTTGGAAATGTTTCCAAGGTTGATGTGATCAACATCGCACGCTCTCTCTACCTTAGGGATTAGTGACAAACCTAAATAAATGTTATTTGGTGTTTTGCATTGAGCATGAACGTGATTAGATCGTGTTTATTGCAACACGATTATTCATTTAAGTTAGAGAATAATGGTTATTCTGTTTACATGAATAATACCTTCAATGGTCATGCACCCAGTGAGAATGGTTTGTTGAATCTTGATCATAGTAATACACATGTTCATAACATTGATGCCAAAAGATACAAAGTTAATAATGATAGTACCACATACTTGTGGGACTGCCGCTAAATGTCATATTGGTATAAAGCGCATGAAGAAACTCCATGCTGATGGATCTTTGGACTCATTCGATTTCGAATCGGTTGAGACATGTGAACCATGCCTCTTGGGCAAGATGACTAAGGACCCCGTTTCCAGATGGATGGGGCGGGCAAGTGATTTATTGGAAATGATACATGTTGATGTATGCAATCCAATGAGTCTTGTAGCGCGCGGTGGATGTCGTTATTTTCTTAGCTTCACTGATGATTTGAGTAGATATAGTGTATATTTACTTAATGAAACACAAGTCTGAATCGTTTGAAAGGTTCAAGCAAATTCAGAGTGAAGTTTAAGATCATCGTGACAAGAAGATAAAAATGTCTGCGATATGATTGTAGAGGTAAATATCTGAGTTACGAGTTTGACATACAATTTTAGACAATGTGAAAGTTGTTTCAAAACTCACGCCACCTGGAACACCATAGTGTGATGGTGTGTTCGAACGTCATAGTCGTGCTCTATTGAAAATGGTGCTTGCTATGATGTCTCTTATCGTTTTGCTACTATAATTTTGGGGTTATGCATTATAGACAACTACATTCACTTTAGATAGGGCGCCATCTAAATTCATTGAGATGACACCGTGTGAATTATGGTTTCATAGAAACCTAAGCTGTCATTTCTTAATGTTTGGAGCTGCAACACTTATGTGAAAAAGGTTTTCACCTAGTGAGCTCGAACCCAAAGTGGACAAATGCATCTTCATAGGATACCCTAAAGACAGTTGGGTAAACCTTCTATCTCAGATCCAAGCATAAAGTGTTTGTTCCTAAAACTGGGTCCTTTCTCGAGAAAGAGTTTCTCTCGAAAGAATTGAGTGGGAGGAAGATAGAACTTGATGAGGTTGTTGAACCTTTGCTCAACCAGAGAGTAGCGTAGCGCAGGAATTTGTTTTTGTGAAGCCTACGTTAGTTGAAGAGGAAGTTAATGATGATGATCATGAAGTTTTAGATCAAGTTATTATCGAACCTCGTAGGTCGACAAGGATGTGTACTGCTCCTAAGCGGTACGACAACCCTGTCTTGGAGGTCATATTGTTGGACAACAATGAACCTACAAGATGTGGAGAAGTGATGATGGGCCCGGATTCCGACAAATGGTTAGAGGCCATGAAATCCGAGAAAGGATCCATGTATGAAAACCAAGTATAGACTTTGGTAGGCTTGCTTGTTGGACGGCAGGTCATTGAGTACAAATGGATGTTCAAAATGAAGACATACGCTCATGGTAAATGTCACCATTTGTAAAGCTCGACTCTGTGCAAAGAAGTTTACGACAAGTTCAAGGAGTTGACTGCGATGAGACTTTCTCACTCATAGCGATGCTAAAGTCCATTGGAATTATGTTAGCAGTTGATGCATTTTTTAATTATGAAATCTTCTAGATGGATATCAAAACATAGTTTCCTTAACGGTTTACTTGAGGAAAGGTTGTATGTGATACAACCAGAAGGTTTTGTCAGTCCTAAGGATGCTAAAAGGTGTGCAAGCTTCAGTGATTCTTCTATGAACTGAAGCAAGCATCTCGGAGTTGGAATATACACTTTGATGAGGTGATCAAAGTTTTTGAGTCTATACAAAGTTTACGAGAAACTTGTATTTACAATAAAGTGAGTGGGAGCACTATAGAATTTCTGATAAGTATATGTGGATGACATATTGTTGATCGGAAATGATGTAGAATTTCCAGAAAGCATAAACAGTTGTTTGAAAAGAGTTTTTTCAAAGGAAGACCTGGATAAAGCTACCTAATTGTTGAGCATCAAGATCTATAGAGATAGATCAAGATGCTTGATGAGACTTTCAATGAGTACACACCTTGACAAGATTTTGAAAGAGTTCAAAATGGATCAGTCAGAGAAAGAGTTCTCGCCTGATTTGCGAGGTGTGAAGTTGAGTGAGACTCAAAGCTCGATAACGGAAGAATAAAGAGAAAGGACGAATGTCGTCCCCTATGCCTTAGCCATAGGCTCTGTATAGTATGCCATGTTGTGTACCGCACCTCTGTGTGCCTTGCCATGAGTCCGTCAAGTGGTACAAGAGTGATCCAGAAGTGGATCACTAGACAGCAGTCAATATTATCCTTAGTGACTAAAAGACTAAGGAAACGTTTCTCGATTATGGAGGTGATAAAGTGTTCGTCGTAAAGAGTTATGTCGATGCAAGCTTGAACACTAATCCGGATGACTCTTAGTAGCAATCCGGATACATATAGTGGAGCTGCCATTTGGAATAGTACCAAGTGGAGTGTGGTAGCAGTGTTTACAGTTTGACATAGAGATTTGCAAAGTATAGACGGATCTGAATGTCACAGACCCGTTGACTATAAGAACTCTCTCACATGCAAAGCATGATCGAGCCCTAGAACTCTATGGGTGTTAGATTCATAACAATGCGAATCACATGGTGATGTGAACTAGATTATTGACTCTAGTGCAAGTGGGAGACTATTGAAAATATGCCCTAGAGGCAATAATAAATTAGTTATTATCATATTTCCTTGTTCATGATAATCATTTATTATCCATGCTATAATTGTATTGATCGGAGACTTAGATGCATGTGTGGATACATAGACAAAACCATGTCCCTAGTATGCCTCTAATAGTCTAGCTCGTTGATCAAAGATGGCTATGGTTTCCAAGCCATGGACATGAGATGTCATTTGGTAAAGGGATCACGTCATTAGGAGAATGATGTGATAGACAAGACCCAAACTACAAACGTAGCATATGATCATGTCAGTTTATTGCTACTGTTTTCTACATGTCAAGTATATGTTTCTATGACCATGAGATCATGCAACTCACGGACACCAGAAGAGTGCCTTGTGTGTATCAAACGTTGCAACGTAACTGGGTGACTATAAAGGTGCTCTAAAGGTATCTCCGAGGTGTCTGTTGGGTTGGCATGGATCGAGACTGGGATTTGTTACTCCATGTGTTGGAGAGGTATCTCAGGGCCCACTCAGTAATACAACATCACAATAAGCCTTGCTAGAAATGTGACTAAGTGTTAGTCACAGGATCTTGTGTTACAAAACGAGTAAAGAGACTTGCCGGTAACGAGGTTGAACTAGGTATGGAGATACCGATGATCGAATCTCGGGCAAGTAACATACTGAAGAACAAAGGGAACATCATACGGTATTAACTAAATCCTTGACATAGAGGTTCGACCAATAAAGATCTTCATAGAATATGTAGGAACCAATATGGGCATCCAGGTCCCGCTATTGGTTATTAACCATAGAGGTGTTTGGGTCATGTCTACATAGTTCTCGAACCCGCAGGGTCTGCACACTTAAGGTTCAGTGACGTTTCGGTAGTATAGAGTTATGTATGGTGGTGACCGAAGGTTGTTCGGAGTCTCGGATTAGATCCGGACATCACGAGGAGCTCCGGAATGGTCCGGAGGTAAAGATTGATATATGGGAAGTCCTGTTTTGGTCGTCGGAAAGGTTTCGGGCTCATCGGTAGTGTACCGGGAGTGCCGGTAGTGTACCGAGAGACCATCGGGAGGGGTATTTCGACCCAAGAGGCTACATGGGCTGTGGGAGAGTAAATACCAGTCCTTAGTGGGCTGGTGGAAGTCCCACACAAGGCCCATGCGACTGGGAAGAAAAGCCCAAAGATAAAAAGGTGGAAAAAGACAAGAAAGGCAAAAATAAGGAGGAGTCCTAGTCCTACTAGGATTGGAGGAGGAATCCTCCAATCCTCCGTGGTTCGGTCTACCCAAGGGCTGGCTCCTTGGGATCCAAGCCTCCTCCTCTCTTACTCCTATATATACTAGAGGTTTTAGGGTTTTTGGCACTAGATTTTCAGCCACGTGCTACCCGTTCCTCCAATGCATAGTTTCTCCTCTAGATCGGATTTCTGCAGTGCTTAGGCGAAGCCCTACCGGAATAGCTCCACCACCATCGCCGGAGTGCCGTCATGCTGCTGGAGAACTCTTCTACCTCTCCACTCCCTCTTGCTGGATCAAGAAGGCGGAGATTGTCATCAAGCTGTATGTGTGCTGAACGCGGAGGTGCCGTTCGTTCGGCGCTAGATCGGAAGGACCGTGATCAAGATTGCGAGATGGATCATGATGAGATCATGGAACGGATCATGATGAGTTCGCCAGACGGATCGTGATGAGATCGCGGGACGGATCGTGATGAGTTCGCGGGACGGATCGTGATTGGATCGCGGGACGGATCATGATGAGATCGCGGGATGCTCGGCGATTTGGATCGCGAAGACGTTCGACTACACCATCCGCGTTTCCTAACGCTTCCTGGTTAGAGATCTATAAGGGTATGTAGATTCACTCTCCCTCTCGTAGATGCTCATCACCATGGATAGATCTTGCATGTGCGTAGGAATTTTTTTGTTTCCCATGCAAACGTTCCCCAGCAGAATCGTGGTGGTTGGCTACTTCAACGCTAATGGAGTTGAATGGGAAGAAGGTCAATATCCAAATCCCAAGTTTGTTCCTCAAAAGGAGAAGTATGAAAATACTCTTCCCAAGGGGACAAACACTCAAGATGACCTTCCACCAGAAGACACCAATCTCAAGGGCAAGAACAAGCTCCAAGAGGACTTTTGACTCTTATGAAGATGAATCCCAAGCTTTGGTGAAGTGGGTTCCAAGGCTACTACAAGCTCAACTTCTACAAGTGCTACTGCAACACCAAGCATCCCCATCAACTTGATGTGGATTCCCAAGAAGAACTAGAGAGTTCTTGAGGGGTGACTCAGCCAATGAAATTCACTCACATTCATTTTTGGCAACATCAATTTGCAATCATCATCAACCCTATGCAATAGATCAAGGAGTCACACATTCCCTCAAAGGTAAGCAAGGGACAAGGTAATCAACAAATAAATGGACATCATTACACATGCTTTGCACTCCATGTCCATAGATATCCTTGTATTTGTCTCTTGTGTGTTGGGACTAACCCATGTAGGTGAGAAGAGTAAGGAAACAACAAGGATGCTCCCAACTCTTGGTGATCTTCATCAACGTTGAGCATCCACCACTACCTCACCAACATGAAGTCTTCATCGACAAGACCCAAGGTTAGTTTATCCCTCTTATGGGGGGATGTCACATCAAGGGGGAGCTTTACTCTAAGACTTGAGTCAAAGCATCTCTTAGGATGTGACAAAATTGAATGCTTTATGTAAAAGTGGTAACCCCACTTGTGCTTAAACGATGACTAGGACCTATGATCAAGTACTCTTACTTGGCTCCTAAGTCAAATACTCATATATAGATGACTCCGTCATCGCCCAAGTGCTTGTTAGATGCTAGAGTGTTTGTGATTTCATTTGACATCTTATTGTGTGAGCATGTTGGTCTGCATTTATTTTCTCATTCGAGGATATACAATTGTTGCTATTTGGCCTTTGATTTATCTTTTGCCAATTGGATATACAAGAATGCCTAGGACCACCTCTTTAGCTATCTATGATTTCTCACCTCATACTCTATTCATGTTGCATCACAAAATTTGAACAAGTGCTTTTCAATCCCTTTGTGTGTGGAGCACTCGGAGTTCCGTATTGACAAGGACTGACCATTAAAACCTCCCAAGTGCATCTCGATGGAACCAATCACAAAATCTCGGTCTCACCGAATGCCTAGGGTTGATATGGTTTTTCAATCTTGGTACCACCGATTCCATTTTCTCGGTTACACCGAGTGTCCCTGTCAACTAACAGTTGAGGCACTCGATGACACCGAAAACTTAGAATCGATGTCACCGCCAGTGGTGGGTATAAAGGCTATGGACCCCGACGCTTTGAATTTCTATCTCATTCGTCACGCTCCAAAACCCTAAGCTGCGGTTCCAAAGACCCCTGGTCATCGCCCTTGTCTCCCCGCGCTCCTCCACCACAGGGAGTCGTCGTCAATGACGAATTCCTCTACCTCGTCGCTGCCGTTGAGGATCCGCGCCAAGCTAGGGTATGGATTCGATCTCTATTGCGCTCCTCGTCCGATTCTTGCGCATTAGATCCTTGTTTATCATTGATACACCCTTTGCACATGTTCCTACCCTCTCAAAACACCGAAATCCCGTGAAAGATGAATTTTCTAGGGTTTTGCCGTCCGCCCGATAAAGCTCGGTGGAACCGAAATGGGCATATCGGTCTCAGCGATGTGGATTTTTGTGTGGCTGAGAACTGATTCGGTGGAACCAAGTACCACTTTTCGGTCCGACCGAAAAGGGTGCCAAGTTTCAGTTAGTGAGTCAGTCAGTCTCGGTCTCACCGAAAATTCTGTTTCGGCTGCACCGATATTTATTTGACAGAATGCAAAAATCTTGAAAATTCAATGTTCAAATTTCAAAAACCAGCCTCATTTTGTGATGACTCATCTACTTATGCTCTCCTATACTCTATTCACAGGGTCAGTATGTCAGATAGAGAGGACAGCCAAAATGTGGCAGAGCAGGGAGTTGATATGAGTTCTGGCACAAGCCCTGAGCCCAGTTCTTTCTCAAATCCAGGCACCGCTAGCTCTCATGGGTTGCCCAAGGCTGCCACCAGGACCAAGAAGAAGCTCAATTCTGATGAAGAAGATTCCGATTTCATTCCTGAGGAGATTCTTGCTAAGAAGCAAGAAAAGGCTGCCAAGAAGTCAAGAACTAAAGCTACTTCTTCCCGGAGAGTTGTCAGCAAAGTTTATGCACCTGTTGAAACTTTCAAGGCACATGAAAGTGCTAGGGCAACTATGTCAATTGAGGTCCCCAGGAAAGCTATGCCTAAGAAGGCAGGGGAGAAGAAGTCCAGGAAGAGGATTGTCCATGTGATTGGCGGGCCTACCTCTATGTTTGAAGATCTAGAGGAGGCTGTTGGTGCTACTGCTGAGGAGGAGGAGGAGGAAGAACATGTTGAGATTGCCCCTCCCAAGAAGAAAGACAAGAAGCTTATGGCTGATGCTATGCCAAAGACTAGCACCTCCAAGAGCACCAAGCCTACTGCAAAGAAAGCTGCTCCACAGAAGTCCAAGAGGACTACCAGAGACATCCCAGCTTCAGAGAAGAACAAAGGGACTGCCTCCAGAGTGGAAGATGATGATGACTTGACTACTTTGATGAAGCTCAGACCACATCTTCCAGTGCATGATGCCAACCACTTAGTTGCTGAGGACGTGAAGAAGAGGAAAGACTCAGGCTTGAGAGCCTGGAGAGCCATAGATCCTTATGCTCAGAGGAGGAAAACTGCAGTTGACTACAGGTTTTACACAAGAGAGCAACATGATTTTTATGAGACCGTGTTGCTTGACAAGATCCCATCTGGTAGTGACATGAGGTATGTCGATTGGAAGTTCATTAAATATAATGTGGACTACTTCTCGAGTGTCCAAGACAACTTCCATTGCATTGGATTGGACAAGTTCATTGATAGAGAGCTTACTGTATGGAACGACAGGATGATCATGCAATTCTACTCCAGTATTCATTTCTACAGAGATGGTAGAATTGTATGGATGACTGAAGGTGCTAGATACGAATCCACTATTGAGGAATGGGTTGCTCTTCTAGAAGTTCCAGAAGCTCAGGAAGGAGATCTGGATGTATACTCTGAACCCAAGGCTAGTCACAATGCCATGAAAGACATGTATACTCCTATCCCCGTAGACAAGGTGCAATCACACAAGCTAGGATCCGTCTATTATCTGCAAGCAGGCCTCCGGACTATGAACACTGTTCTCAGGCATACCTTGATGCCTAAGTCAGGAGATGACAAGATGATCCGAGGCTACTCCATTAACACGCTGATCCACCTTGACATGAACACCAGGATTAGAGTCATGGATTTGATTGTTGAGACAATCAAGAGGGTTGCTGCTGACTAGAAGCGCTCTTGTTGTTATGCACCCTACATCTAGTTGCTCATCAACTCTCAGTTAGAGAAACACATTTTTGCTATTGATCATTCACATCTGCCCCTACAGCCAGAGTTCGAAGATAATGTTGTGGTGATGAACCCAAACCATCCCACATCTGCTACAGAACATGCAGAGACAGAAGTTGGTCGAGCCGCTAGTGCTCAAGCCCCCAGATCCTGACACAAGAAAATGTATCTTCTGATCACAGCCGTCCAAGGCATGCAGAAGGATATCAAAAGGATTCTGGAGAACCAGAACAGCCTTGTGAGGATCTTTGAGTCAAGAATTAAGATTCTTGGTGATAAGGTGGACAAGTTGTCCAAGATAGTGATAGAGCTCCAGAAGGAAGTTGACTCCATGCACATCCCCCAGGTCTCTTCTACTTCTTATTCTGATGATGATGAGGAGGAGGAAGGATCACCTCTCGAGCCAGGCACCCAGTTCACCACTTAGATGAGATCAGCCACAATGCTTGCACTAGAATCGAGGCCCTCTTCATCAGCTCCAGCTACTGTCAGCACAACTCCTACTCCATTAGCTCCTGTTCCACCAGTGTCCACTCTAGCTCCATCGATGACATCTGCAGGGATCTTCGCTGGCGCCATCATCTCGACTCCTCCATCAACAACCGGAGGAGATCAGCCCAAGAACGCTTAGATAGATACCTTTGAACTTTTTGGTAACTTGTTGCCAAAGGGGAGAAGTGTATATAGATCATTAGGCTTCGAGAGAGAGAGAGAGAGAGCGTTTGGTATTTTGTTGCTTTTTCACACAAAAAATTGCTTTTGGTTGCCGTGATACTCTTTTGTCTTTCTTGTGATACACACTTCATGATGTTTGATCATACGCTTTGATGTGTGTTGTTACTATTTCCTATCATCTTAATGCTTATGTGATGATCATTCATCTTTGGTTGATTGTGTTGTGTTATGATATTCATTCCAATTACTCTCGCACACCACCAAGTGGTATGTGACATGTAAGACATGACCCATGTACCTAATCGATTGTGCATTTGCATTCAAATGCAAATTTAAATTAATGCACAAATTTAGGGGGAGCACTTGCCTTTCACATACTTCTCAAAGCGACGATTATATTCCATAATTCCATCTTTGTCGAAGATTTGATCTATATGTTGTCATCAATTACCTAAAAGGGGGAGATTTAAAGCACATTTGCTCCGTTGGTGGTTTTTGTAATTAATAACAACAGATAAGTCATTGTACTAATGTCTTCACCAAGTATATTTCGGGGAAAGTTCATTGATGGGAATGGCTAAAGGGTTGTGGAATTACCCCAAGATTCAAGGAAATAGGTTGGCCAAGCTTCAAGCAAGAGGACTCTACATTTTACATTTGTGAGAAATCACTTTGAGTCTATAGGAAAGCCAATACTATTGAAAGGGGGTAAAGTTTTGATGGTGAACAAAATGCTCAAACGTGCACATGTGACAGTCACCAAAACATCCACATACTCTCCCACCAAAGTCTATCCTAAGCCAAACATGCAAATCGGTGCAACCAACATTCCTATCCCGGTGCCACCGAGTTCCAAACCCTAACACTTCGGTGCAGCCGACACTGGGCTCGGTGCCACTAAGTTGGGTTGCCAAGATTCTGTTACGCAAGTTCTCATTTTCGGTCCGACCGAGAATGGTGAATTGGCGTCACCGAGTTTGGTAAATCTGACCGTTGGTCACCTTGTCGGTGCAACCAAGAATTGTATATCGGTCCCTCCGAGATTCAAAATTTGCCACTTTTAGTCACTTCGGTACCACCGACATTTACACATCGGTGTCACCGAGTCTGACTTATTGTGTGTAACGGTTGACGTTTTGGGGATGCCTATATATACCCCTTCACCACCACCCACTCGAAAGAGAAGCACTCAGAACTATTCCATACCTATCCTACCTAGTTTTCGGAGAGAGAACCACCTACCCTTGTGTTGAGGTCAAGATCTTCCACTCCAACCATATGGATCTTGATTTCTAGCCTGCCGAAGTTGCTTTCCACCAATCCCATCTCTTCTACCAAGCCAAATCTGTGTGAGAGAGATTGTGTGTTGAGGAGTCTATCATCTTGAAGCACAAGAGCAAGGAGTTCATCGTCATTACCGAGCCTATTACCTTTTGGAGGGTGGTGCCTCCTAGATTGGTTAGGTGTCGCTTGGGAGTGTCGGGACCCCGATTCTAAGCCATATGATTCCATACTGTAACAAGCCACATCACTTTGCGGCCTCACGCACGGTACTCCACGGCTACCACCTTACCTTGGCCGGGACCGTTTGCGTCTTTTGGATCACGTATGTGAACATGTCGCTAGCAATCACACAACAAAGAACCCGGGCCGACATGACTAGTCATAGAACCCAAGTGGCACATCCGTACGGAAACAGGCATACATAACCCAGCAATGCAGGTGTCGGTCTCAAGCATGTGTAGACGAGTCATAGCAAGCTACAAGGACTCCATTACGTCGCGAGACACGAATGTCATCACTGCACGTAGACGAGTCGTAGCAGGCTAGGGGACTCCATTACACTGCAAGACATATCCCCGAAGGGACAGACACAACAACAAAGAAGGATACATGCCGGTCAATCAATGTGTCCGGAGCACTAGCAAGCTACCATGGCTCAGTGGAAGCACAAAGAGGCAGTTTCCCGTAAAGAGTACTACTAAAGGCACACGACTAGGTGTCGGATCCCATACATACCGTTGCACGTCACACATACGCACGACATGCCCGATATGCATAGATACAACTATGGCATCACAACATAACCATACAACAACATGAATTTTATTTAAGAGACTCAGACAAGCCTTGCATAATATGTTCTTACAGATAGGGGTCACATGACCCGGCACTCAAGTCATACAAACATAGTCATACAAGCTAGCGGAAACTTAAGCTGTCTGAGTACAGACGGAAAATATAAAAAGAGGCACATGGCCTAACTATCTACAGCCGACCACACGGGCAAGATCGTAGCTGGGACACCAGCTATTCGGCATCGTCAACGTCTAGATAGAACCCACCTGATGGGTCCTGGTTCTCTTCTGCAACATTAATTAAGCAAGGGTGAATACAATCGTACTCAGCAAGTCTTTAAAACAGACCTAGTCTATTTATGCTCATGTATCAACAAGGGGGTGGTGGAGTTTATGCAGAATGCCAGCTTTGACTCATGGCTAACCTACACTACTCAATTTAACTCCTTGTTATAATTTTAGTTATCGCACACGAGTCCACTACCTCCATCACAATACACTACCATGGATTCACCTTCCCCTTCTGGAAGGGTGCCATCCACGGTACTCACACTTGTCTTGAGATTTTTAGAAGTATCCATTTGATTATCTATGAACAGCATAAGTTCTCCAAGTAGTCCATATCCGATGACGTGGCTATTCGAATAGTTTCATACCCTGCAGGGGTGTACTTCTTCACACACGCTCTCGCCACTTATCGCTGTGTGCCATAAACCATGCACCTCGGCAACCTTCAAGCGGATGCCTAGCGAGGAAGTCGGCCACGACCGTCAATCACATAAGACCTCTAGTCCAGGCTACCGCCTATTTGAGACTAACCCGCACGGAAGTCCGGCCGAAGTTTCCGCTACGGTCCCAAACGATGTGCGCAGGGTTCCCAAGCCCACCATTCGGGAGACCCTTGGTACACCGTGCCACTGCCTACCGTGTCGTAACCCACGCCGAGGGTCAGCTCTACACACGGCCTCCAGCATGCTATAAACACCAGAAACTACTTGCAATACCTGGACCAAAGACTAAGCGACTGATAAGTCGAGAGGGGTCGAGTTACCGGAACCCAATGTGTGGTAGTATCTCGTCTTGGATCACAAACACGGAACCCTGTTCCTAAGAATGGTTCCAATGAGACAACCCACTATGTACTCCTACATAGCCTCTCATCGCTACCTTTTACCAAAACGGATTCATCATGAGCTCATCACATCAGAACAACACAGTTTCACTCCGGTTCATCACCCAGATGAAACAGACCTGACACAGCTCTAAGCATAGCAAGCATAGCATGAAAGTAAGCTAAGCACATCATGGCACAAGCATCTACCAGGTATGCTAGGTTGCAAGGTTTAGCTATTTACTGTGACAAGATTAGGTCATGCAGAAGATTAGGTTCATCTACCGTGTATGACTGACATGTGATCGTTTATCCTAATGTGATAAACAAGAGCAGGAGCGAGAGAGAGTGGGATGTTATCGGAATGATCAATGGGGTTGCTTGCCTTGCTGGGTTGCAGAGGAGTTCTCCCCTTCGTCGGGGTACGGAGTGGTATCTTCCGTATTAGGGCCTACCGCAACGCAAATAAAAGCATTCAATACAAGCAGATGCAACAATATGATGCATGATCATGGCAGAGTAGTATGGATAAGTGAGCTAATGTAACTAGTGATCATATCAATTTTAAATGAGTTTGAATATAGGTTCAAAGTTGTTCTCATTTCAAATTCCATATATTGACCTAATGTTAAAATGTCCATGTTCACCTATTTAGGTTGCTCTAACATGCATGAGAATAGTACCATTGGATTCATTGGATTTTTCTGATAAATTTTCATATATAAATTATTTTCATCTGACTTACAGATTAATTTATATGATTTTTCAAATTTTAAATAATTTTTGGAATTATTTTTAAATAAGAAATTGAATTATGACATCAGCATGATGTCATGATGACAGCAATTGGTCAGCTGACCCGGCCCAGAGTCAAACCTGACATGTGGGGTCCACATGTCATTGACTCATTTACTTAACTATTAAAATTAACACTAATCCTAATTAATTTCAGGCCTGGGCCCACATGTCATTGTTTAATTAACTTAATTAATTAAAATAATTAACTTTTTACTTATCAGAGGTTAACCAGAGGATGGCCCCACCTGCCAGGGGTCAACCCCCGTGGTCAACCGACCAGGGTCACCGGCGTTGAGCCGCCGGCGACTCCAGGAACGGCGGAGGGGCTCGGAAATCCTCCTCCGACGACCAAAACCACGGCGGATGGGCTCAAACTGCTGCCCATGCACGCGCACGTCCATCTGGGCACGGCCCCGAGGATGGGGAGGCCTGGAACGTCGTCGGCGACGACCTTGGCGGACGGCGGCGCTCGGGCTCCGATGGAACCACGGCTACAGACCACAACAGCACATGCTCTAAGCACCTACGGCTCCTACAGGACTCTACGAACTCGATGACATCCTCAGAATGACCTACTGGTCACCGGAGTTGTCATCAGCGACGAGAATGGTGGCGACCGGATCTCAGGCTCGAGCCAGAGCTTAGCTACGGGCCTCGAAATCAAACAGAAAGAGAGGGGAAATGCTCGGGGGCTCACTGCGGGTGCTGAGGCGACGAACTGGAGCTCAGGGACGGCTTGATGGCGAGGAATCGACGACGGCGACCTTCTGACCCGAGGAGGAAGAAGAGGTCAGGGTTCCCTCGATGGAGCTCTGGGCGGCGATTCCTTCGGCGAGGAGGACCAGGGGGTCGAGGCGGAGCTCCTGCCTCCTCTACAACACGGGGGATGGACGGAGGTGAGCAAACGGCGGCGAACTATGGGGTGGCCATGGCGAAGCAAAGAGGAGAAGAGGAGAGAGCAGGGGAACTGAAGGAGAGAGCGGCGGGGAGGCGCGTCGATGCTTATCCCCGGCGTCGCATTGGCGAGGGAGGGGCCAGGCAGGCAGGTGGCGTGGCGCCACCGGCGTGAGCGCGCGGCGACCACGCGCCATGCCGACTGGACGCCAGGAGGACGAAGACCCTCCTGGGCCAGATGGGCCACCAAGTAACTCCCTCTCTCTCTTTTCTTTTTCCTTTATTTCTGTTTTCTGATTTCATCTGACATTTGTTTATTTCTTGCAGGTCCAAAACACCCCTTCAAATATTTCTAAAAACTTTTATAATTCAAGTTTGAATATTTCTAACTTGTATCAAAAGTTTCAGATTATTTTGAAAGCAGTGATAATGATAATATTTTTATTTGTCATTTTGAGAGACTTAATTCATTAATTTAAAATATTTCAAATGTTCAAATAATTGAAATGGTCCCTGGTATATCCATGCCCTTAATTATCAGACATAGGGAACATTTTTGATGGGCATTTTGGATTTGTTGAAATTTCATTTGTTTGGAATTCCTTTAATTCATAAAATGCTTAGGCTTTCTTTCTTTCTCCCCATTTCATATTGATGCAGTGATGATGATGATGATGCAAACACAATACTAGCCTAGACACTTTCTAGGGTTGTGACAGGGAGCCTCCTACTTCGTGTTATGGAGTGAACCAAGAAGTTTGTAAGGGCAAGGAGATTGCCTACTTCATGAAGATCTACCCATAGTGAGGCTAGTCCTTCGTGGAAATAAGCCGCATGGAATAGTCAAGGTCGCTTCTTCGTGGAACCCTCCGTGGGTAGAGCCCTTCGTGGACTCTCGCGACCGTTACCCTTCGTGGGTTGAAGACTCCATAAACGTGGATGTACGATAGCACCACCTATCGGAACCATGGGAAAAATCATCGTGTCATCACTTGTGTTTGCATTCCTAACCCTCTCTTTACTTACATGTGAAATGTCTTTACTTTCCGCTGCTACACTCTTAGACATTCATCTGTAGGGTGTTACTTGATATGCTATGATTGCTAAAACTTGCCAAGAAGGAAAATTGGGAAAAAGGCAAAACCTTTATTTGGTCAAGTAGTCTAATCACCCCCCTTTAGACCTACTTTCGATCCTACACTTATGAATGATTTGGTTGGTCTTGAGGGGACAATAAGTGATAAAGAAGGTATGAATAAAATATTGGTAGTCTACAACAAAGAATTGTTTAAGTTTGACCCTAGGCCTGACATTTCTCTTATAGATGGTTTCTTCATCTTAGTGGAACAAAAATTTCAAGCTAGAAACAAAATATTAGAGGTTAGATTCATTGAAGAGGTGGTTGGACAGTTAGTATTTGGGTCATACATTGATGTTGTTCCAGGTCTTGGTGGCTTGTCCTTTTATATTTATCGAACTTTGTGGGATATGTTTAATGAAGATTTGATGAAAATGTCTATGGCCTTGGTGGCTTGTCCTTTTATATTTATCAAACTTTCTGGGATGTGTTTAATGAAGATTTGATGAAAATGTTATATTCTTTGTTTTCCATGATGTAGTCATTAGACATAATTTAGGTATGATTACTTTGATGCCTAAGGAGGATGGTAGTAGAACCATTAAAATTCATTCGACCTATTAGTTTGCTTGATTACTATTTTAAAATTTCATTAAAGTTCTTACAAATAGACAAGATCTAATCATTGTATGGCGAACATATAGTCTACTGTCAGAATCATGGCTCCGCGGACCCAAGAGAGGTTCGAACACTAGGGTGCGCTCGCTCTCCAACCCTAATCGTCATCATAGCTTTATGGTGTTTCTCTAGTGGCTCTCGCTAAGGGAAAACGAACAAGGACACACCGTTTACCCAGGTCCAGGGCACCTTGCGGTGTAAAACCCTACTCCTGCTTGGTGGATTGCTTGAGGTAGAGATGAGTACAAGGCGTGTTCTTGCCTGTCCCACGACTCATCCTTTGCTATGGTTGGTGTACCCCTACTTATATTGGCCTTTGGTCCTCTTCCCCCCGAAAATATCTAGCAGGAATTGTTGACATAACAGCTAGTTTAAAGGGGGTCAGCGTTGCACCCTTTCCTGACAAAAGATGGTCTTCGCGTGCTAAAGCTCCTCGCCATGATGCGCCGGTGGGCTCGGGGATGACCTCCGTACTGTCGAGCCTTTGGTCTTGGTCTTCTTGCATCAAGAGGGCAATCTCTGGGGTTTCTTTGGGAACCTGTCAGCTGGTGCTGCCCGTCTATCCCCAAAGAGGAAAACCTCTCTGTCCGCGCCCGCTGGCACAACCCCTCGCAACGGTTGGAACGGTGCACATCACCCATGTGCGGGCACCGGGTTGCGAGGCCTCATAGGTCCCGCAATGGGCAGTTCCGCACCCTGAGGGCGTTGGGCCAACACTTCAAAGAGTCCTCGTGAAGCCCTTGTTCATAATGCCGCAGTGAGCCTCATGAGGCATGGCACCTCGCGATGGCCTTGCCCCTGAAGCTTGTAGGTTGGCCACATTGGATCCAGAGCAGCCCTTTCCTCCTAGGTCGCAGGCAGACGAGTCTGGGTACCCCCAATCCCAGAGGCCCGACAGTAGCCCCCGGGCCCGTGATGTGCATGGCGTGGCCTGCCGAGGGGTTGAAGCAATGCGGGGCCTAATCATCCGCGGCCTAGGCTGGACACGCGGCGTGAGCTGAGTCGCACGTCGCCTCCACTCCCCCATGATTTCTAGAGAATCACGCCTCCGCATAGAAAACCCCCGTCTTTGATGGCAGAACCACCATTAAGCAGTTCCCTGCTCATCTCCCATCGCTGCCTCTGCTTCTCTGCGCAAGCATCGCCTTCATCTCCTGCACTCCTCCATGGAAGCGAAGAAGCACACCCTGACGCGGCGACGCTAGGCCGCCAACGACGAGTAAGTACCTTTGCCTTCCCAAGATTCCTCTTGCATTCCCATCCTGTTCGGCGATCCTGGCCACCAAGATCCTCAGGGCACGCATGCTCAAGAGGCGAAGGGAGGCCTCGCCCAGGGCCTCCTCTCGTGTGCTGCCTGTTGGTGAGTCCTCTGCCCGCGCGCGAGGTGGAGCTAATCCGCCGGGAGGCGGCCATCGTTGATCGGGAGGCTGACCGGACCGCCTTCGACCAGGAGGTGGAGCGCGAGCGCCTCGAGGCCCTAGAGGGTCGCATCCTCGCCAGCGATGCCGCTCTTGTGACGGTGCACGAGGAGACCCGCACCGACACCGATGCACGGCTGGCTTGGGAGCTGACATCTGCCCTTGTGGAGTACCAAGGCGAGCTGGCCCGGCAGGAGGTCCGCCTCCAACTCCGCTGCGACGCACTCTAGGGGGAGGTGAGCGTGCTCCGAGCCTAGCTAGAGGGCGTTGAGGCTGAGCTCCAGGGCCCTCTCTAGAGCAAGGAGGACGTAAAGGCGGAGCTGACGTCGCTGCAGACCCAAATTGGTGAAGTCTTCGATGCCATGCAGGTGCCCCAGGATGAAGCAACACAGGTGCGCATGATGGAGTCACAACGCGTGGGGTAGTTCCGGGGCCTCGTGCAGCATGCTGGCGGCGCGCTGCATCGCTTTGTGGAGGATGTCTCGGAGCTGCCAATTCCGCATGGAGATGGAGGCTACCTCGACTTCTTTGCAAAGGTGGTGGAGGCACTAGAGTAGGGCATCTCCAAGGTGAAGGAGCACATCGAGTCCAGCGTGCGCGACCTCCTAGATTGTGTGCTAATGCGCGTCTTCTTCAACCTGCGCTGTCATGACCCCGCCTTTGACCTCTCCAACGTGATGGACTCGGTGCCCGAGTAGCTCCGGTGCCGAGGTGCGCAAGGACGTGGAGTTGCTGGTGGGGCGGTTCGCCCTGGACACGCCTCCCGAGGGAAGCGGGAGCCTTGGCGTGGCGTCCTCCAGCGGCCATGACAAAGATGATGCCTCCTCCTCTTAAGCTTTTATATTCTGTTCCTGTAATGTTATGATCCACCAGGCCCCGAGCGGGCATGAGATGTTGCAAGTTACTTTTGCTTACGGTTAGTTACTTATCGTGATTTGGACGCCTTTTGCTCCCCTCACGGGGCCTTGTGTCTTCTTTTAGGCAGCCCCCATGCCCCAGCCGACTGGGGTCCATGTCTATCACGAGCCTCGCGCTGCTGACAAGGTTCCTTCCAATGCGAGCCCCTGTGCCAAAGGGCAGGGGTCCCCGACGTTAGTGAAGGCCCGCGTCGCGCAACGCCCACGATTCGTGCCCGTTATGCATGACGTGACCTCGAGCGACAGCCCCCGAGGCCTATAGCATCTAGCTCGTGCCTTGCCAGCTCGTCATCCTTCACTTGTCCTTTCTTGAGGACTTCTCTTGCATGTCGTCCCACTGGGGACCCCACGCTTTGGGTTCAGCACGAGGAATATGATCTCCTAAGGCCCTCGCGAGGTGATTGGACGTCTCTGGCGCGAGTGGGGGCATGCGCTGGGCCTGGGCCCACTCCGTGGACCATGTAGGTGGTCAGGACCAACCTATGCCACGTGCATGCCGTGGGCCGTTGGCGTCTGGGCTTGTACACTTGCCCTGCGGGTCTGGCGATGCGCTCCACGAGCTTCTCCAGTAGGTGGAGATTAGACCGGTGCGGGCCCCATTGTCTGGGAGTCTGGCATGGTGTGTCATGCATGATGGGACCTATGGCCCCCACTACTCCCCATGACGCCTTGGTAATTTCCCAATGCTGCCATAAAGCCTGGGCACGGCATGAGGTAATCATGACTACTCTTAACCCCACGCCAATCCAACGGAGGGGAGCGCAGGCCGGACATCCATCAAGGCTTTATATAAGGAAGAGGGGTGAAGTCCCTTGGCTCATTCTTCCCCCTCTCGCCTTCCCTCACCATCCATCATCATAGTAGCAATAGCGCCTATCAGTGTCAAAACCGGTGGATCTCGGGTAGGGGGTCCCGAGCTATGAGACTAGAATCGATGGTAACACGAGACGATGTTTACCCAGGTTCGGGCCCTCCTATGGAGGTAATACCCTACATCCTACTTGATTGTATTGATGATATGTAGGTTACGGAGTCGATCTACCTCGAGATCAAATAGCTAAACCCTAGTTGAATTGTCTTCCTTCTACAACCTAAACCCCTCTGGCTCATATAGATGCTGAGGGTACCAAGGGTTTACACATAGTCGTTTGCACATCAAAGGAAAAACATGCCTATCTACTGTCGATGACTTGGAGGACATGCCATGGCTCCTTGAAGCTTCCACCCTAGCGATGTGGCCCTTGATCATCCAATGCTCATCCAGTGGCCCATATAGTCCGGCCCATGAGAAACAGGTCGGCTATCCGAGGACCCTTTAATCTAGGACTCCTTCAGTAGCCCCCGGACTAGCCTTCAATGCCAAGGTATATCCGGATAATCTTTGTGTGTCATAATCTTCGGCTTGCAAGGCGAGTGCCCCTACTCCTTCTTGTCCGGCAACCGACCAGTCATCGGTGAAATCCCAAGCATCACGAGCTTGCCATGTCCATTATAATAACCGTCAGCCTTTTTCGATTTCTGTGCATCATGGGGAGATGAGCGGTTCAGTGATTGTTTTACAAGACTACCCCTCCACAGTGGAGGCACCTCTCATTTAAGCAAACAAAATCACGGTCTAAGCCACATCCTCTTCCTCCTCATCATCAGAAAAAGTCTTAGCGGAAGATCACCACGAAAAACATGGCGAGCGCCCCCAGCTCTTCCTCGTGCCCTTACGGCTCCCGTCCTAGGGGTTGGACCAGCTGCTCCGTATCGCTCCTACGATTGTGTAATCTGGAGACCCAGGGGTACCTTCCTTCCCCAGTTCCGACTGTGACCCGTGCAGGCTTATCTTCATTCAATGATGAAGTTTTCATGGAGAATTTCCCTAATCCACAGAGGGGGAACATGTATGCTTTGTGCCCTTTCTTCCGCTGGGTCTAGGGTTTCCAATTCACTCATTCTTGAGAGGGTTACTGGAATTTTATGGGATCCAGCTCCACCATCTCACCCCAGGGTCTATCCTGCACATCTCGGGCTTCGTCGCCCTTTGCGAGATGTTCCTGGGCTGCGAGACATATTTTATTAGTACTCTTATTTCTCCCTCCACTAGTGCAGAATCTTATGAAATCAATGCTGCCTTGCTAAATCTTGTTATAAAAGAACAATTTTCTGGCCTTCCTAGTGAAGATGCCACATCCCATCTAAATAATTTCATTGAGTTGTGTGATATGCAAAATAAAAAAGATGTGGATAATTATATTGTTAAATTAAAGCTATTTCCGTTCTCACTTAGAGATTGTGCTAAAACTGGTTTTCATCTTTGCCTAAAAATAGTATTGATTCTTGGAATAAGTGTAAAGATGCTTTTATTTCGAAGTACTTTCCGGCCGCTAAAATCATCTCCCTTAGGAACGATATAATGAATTTTAAGCAACTTGATCATGAGCATGTTGCACAATCTTGGGAGATGGTGAAATTAATGATTAGGAATTTTCCCGCGCATGGTTTGAGTTTATGGATGATTATACAAATTTTCTATGCGGGATTGAATTTTGCATCTAGGAATCTTTTAGATGGCACCACGGGTGGTACTTTTATGGAAATCACGTTAGGATAAGCTACTAAACTCCTAGATAATATCATGACAAACTACTCTCAATGGCATACCGAAAGATCTCCTACTAGTAAAAAGGTGCATGCTATTGAAGAAATAAATACTTTGAGTTAAAAGATGGATGAACTGATAAATTTTTTTCTAGTAAGAGTGCTCCTATTCATCCTAATGATATTCCTTTGTCTTCTTTGATTGGAAATAATAATGAGTGTATGGATGTGAATTTTGTTGATAGGAACAATTTTGGTAACAATGCGTATAGAGGTAATTTCAACCCTAGGCCGTTTCCTAGTAATTCCTCTAATAATTATGGTAATTCCTACAACAATGCCCATGGAAATTATAATAATATGCTCTTTGATCTTGAGAATATTATTAAAGATTTTATTGGTTCGCAAATTTTTTTTAATGCGACTATTGAAGAAAAAGTGCTTAAGATTGATGATTTGGCTAGGAGTGTTGATAGAATTTCTCTTGAGATTGATTCTTTGAAATATATATTTACTCCACCCAAGCATGGTATTAATGAGTCTTTAAAATCTATGAGAATTTCTATTGAGGAAAGTAGGGAAAGAACTGCTAGAATTCGTGCTAAGCGTGAATGGCTTGAAAAGGTGTTTTCTCACGGCAATAATGATGAAGATCTAAAGTGATTGATGTGAATCCTATTTAATATTTGTTTTCCAATATAAATATTGATAATAATGGGAATGGATATAAGTCAACTTTAGTTACAAGGCGTCCCAATGATTGGAGTTTATAGATCTTAATGCTAAGATTGATAAAAGTGGGATTGAAGAGGTCAAAAGTTTAAATATCAATGAACCCACTCTTTTGGATTTCAAGGACTTTAATTATAATATATTCTCTTTGATTGATTGAATTTCCTTGCTTCAATACATGTTGAATTCTCCTCATGCTTATAGTCAAAATAAGGCTTTTAGTAAACATATAGTTGATGCTATGATGAAATGTTTTGAAGAAAAACTTGAGCTGGAAGTTTATTTTCCTAGAAAGATTCATGATGTGTGGGAACCTAATATTAAGATTAAAATCAAAGATTATGAGTGCCAGTCTTTGTGTGATTTGGGTGCTAGTATTTCCACAATTCCGAAAACCTTATGTGATGTGCTAGGTTACCATCATCTTGATGATTGCTCTCTAAATTTGCATCTTGCGGATTCCACTATTAAGAAACCTATGGGAAGGATTAATGATGTTATTATTACTAAAAATAGGAATTATGTGCCCGTAGATTTCATTGTTCTTGATACAGATTGCAATCCTACATGTCCTATTATTCTTGGTAGACCTTTCCTTAGGACTATTGGTGTAATTATTGACATGAAAGACGGAAACATTAGATTTAAATTTCCATTAAGGAAAGGCACGGAGCACTTTCCTAGAAATAAAATAAGATTGCATTATGAATCTATTATGAGAGCTCCTTTTGGATTGCATACAAAGATGACAATACCTAGATCTATTGCGTTTTGCCTAGCTAGGGGCGTTAAACAATAGCGCTTGTTGGGAGGCAACCCAATTTTATTTTTGTGTTCTGTTTTGCTTATGTTTTTGAGTGTTTCCCACATTATTAATTTTGTAGTAATTGTGTTTTGGTGTTTTCATTAGTGTTTGAGCCAAGTAAAACCTTTGGGGTGATCTATGGTAGTTGTTGATTTGATCTTGCTGAAAAACAGAAACTTTTGCGCTCAGTTCAGGAATTTCTAATTTTTTCAGAGCGTCGAATTGATCTGAATTTTTTAACAAGATTGATATATAAATTTACTAGGTTTTCCTATTTTTCAGAATTTTTTTGAGTTATAGAAGTATACGAAGTTTCCAGATTGTTACAAACTGTTCTGTTTCGGACAGATTCTGTTTTCTTTGAGTTTTTTTTGCCTATTTTGATGAATCTATAGGTTGTATCATGTCGTATGAGCCATGGAGAAGTTATATTACAGTAGTAATAACACCAATATATGTAAATAATGAGTTCACAACAATACCGAAAGTGGTGATTTATTTTCTTATACTAACGGATCTCACGAGTTTTCTGTTAAGTTTTGTGTTGTGAAGTTTTCATGTTTTGGGTAAAGATTGGATGGACAATGGAATAAGGAGTGTCAAGAGCATAAGCTTGGTGATGCCTAAGGCACCCCAAGTAATATTCAAGGATGCCAAAGATCCTAAGCTTGGGGATGCCCCGGAAGGCATCCCCTCGTTCGTCTTCAATCCATGAGTAAATTTACTTGAGGCTATATTTTTATTCACCACATGATATGTGTTTTGCTAGGAGCATCTTGTATGATATGAGTCTTTGATTGTTAGTTTGCCACAATCGTCCTTGCTGCACACATCTTTTGAGAGAGAGACGCTGAATCGTGTATTTATTAGAATACTCTTTGTGCTTCACTTATATCTTTCGAGTTAGGCAAATTTTGCTCTATATGCTTCACTTATATCTTTTAGAGCACAGGGGTGTTTTTGTTTTATATAAATATTTGAACTCTCGTACCTCACTTATATTATTTTGAGAGTTTCTACAAACACCATGGTAATTGGTCAAGATTACGAATTTAGTCCTAATATGATAGGCATCCAAAAGGGATATAATAAAAACTTCCATATTAAGTGCATTGAGTATTTGTGAGAAGTTTGATTCCTTGCATAAAGTTTTGAGATATGAAGATGGTAATGTTAAGAGACATTTTAGGAAGTAAATTGTCATTTGGTAAAAATACTTGTGTAAAGGTTTGTGATTCCCGTAGCATGCACGTATGGTGAACCACTATGTAAGGAAGTCGGAGCATGACTTGTTTATAGATTAACTCGTACCAACCTCCCCCCTAGGAGCATGCGTTTAATGCTTTTCTTCAATGAATAATATACTTTTGCAAAGTATGTGAGTTCTTTATGAATAATGTTGAGTCCATGTATTATACGCACTCTCACCCTTCCGCTTTTGCTAGCTTTTCTAGGACCACGCAACTTTCGCTGGTGCAACAAACACCTTCCTAAAAACAGCCACCATATACCTTCCTCAAAACAGCCACCATATATATTTCCTCAAAACAGACATCATACCTACCTATTATGGCATTTCCATAGCCATTCCGAGATATATTGCCATGGAACTTCCACCGTTTCCTTTTATGAGATGCACCATTACTTCCATATTGCATATAGAGTCATATTTTGTGATAGGTACCGAGTTGTAATTTTCCTTTTGAGTTTAAGTAAATAAAAATGTGATGATTTTCATTATGCAGCATGTCCCATGTGAGGAAAGGATGATGGAAGCTATGATTCCCTTACTAGTAGGGATGAGAGTCCGGACTTTATGAAAAATAAAAGAGGCCAGCGAAGCCCAAATAAAAAAAGATGAACAAAAGAGGCCTTAGATGCCCAACAAAAAATGAGAACAAAAATGAGAGGCCTTAGATGCCCAATAAAAGAGGCCTTTTGCCAAACTTGTGCTTCAAAGTAGCACCATGATCTTCATGATAGAGAGTCTCCTATTTTGTCACTTTCATATAGCTAGTGGAATTTTCTTCATGATGCACGTCCACTTAGTTTGTTTTTGAGATTTCATACACTTATACCTCTAGTGCATCTGTTGCATGGCAATCCCTACTCACTCACATTGATATCTATTGATGGACATCTCCATAGCCCGTTGATACGCCTAGTTGATTTGAGACTATCTTCTCCCTTTCCTTGACAACCTCCACCATATTCTATGCCACCTATAGTGCTATATCCATTGCTCGTGCTCATGTATTGTGTGAGAGTTGAAAAAGTTTGAGAAAATAAAGGTGTGAAAACAATTGCTTGACTTTTCATCGGGGTTGTGCATGATATAAATACTTTGTGTGGGGAAGATGGAGCATAGCCAGACCATATGATATTATAGGGATAACTTGCTTTCCTAGTATGCTTGAAATGTTATTGTTTTTATATCAATATTAAGCTTTTGTTTTAAGTCTTACAGATCCGAATATTCATGCCACAATAAAGAATATTACTTGGATAAATATGTTAGGTAGCACTCCACATCAGAAATTCTGTTTTTATCATTTACCTACTCGAGGACGAGCAAGAATTAAGCTTGGGGATGCTGATACGTCTCCAACGTATCTATAATTTTTGATGATGGCATGCTATTATATTATCTGTTTTGGATGTTTTATATGCATTAATATGCTATTTTATATTATTTTTGGGACTAACCTATTAATCTAGATCCAAGTGTCAGTTTCTGTTTTTCCTTGTTTTTAATTTTTGCAGATATGGAATATTAAACCGAGTCCAAACAGAATAAAACCCGCGAAAGGAATTTTTCTGGAACGAAACAAGTCATCCAAGCTTGGAGTGCACATCAGGGGAGGTGCCAGGGCGCCACAAGCCTGCTAGGTGCGTCCCCCTGGCCGCGCCTAGAAGGCTTGTCGCCTCTTGGCAGGTCTCCAACCCTAATTCTTGGCCTATAAATACCCAAATATTCTTGCAACATCAGAAAGAGCCACGCAAATACTTTTCTGCCGCCGGAAGCCTCCGTTCCCGAGAGATCCAATCTTGGAGCCTTTTCCGGTAATCTATTGGAGGGGGTTTCGATCACGGAGAGCATCTACATCAACTCCATTGCCCCTCCGATGATGTGTGAGTAGTCTACTATGGACCTACGGGTCCATAGCTAGTAGCTAGATGGCTTCTTCTCTCTCTTTGATCTTCAATACCATGTTATTCATGATCTTCATGGAGATCTATCCGATGTAATCCTCTTTTGTGGTGTGTTTGTCAAGATCTGACTAATTGTGAGTTTATGTTGAGACTATCCATGAATCTTATTTGAATCTCCTCTAATTTCTTATATGCATGATTTCATATCCTTGCAAGTCTCTTTGAGTAATTGGTTTGGCTTGGCCAACTAGATTGGTAATTCTTGCAATGGGAGAAGTGCTTGGTTTGGGTTCAATCTTGCGGTGTCCTCACCCAGTGACAAAATAGGGATAGCGAGGCACATATTGTATTGTTGCCATCAAGGGTAACAAGATGGGGTTTTCATCATATTGCTTGAGTTTATCCCTCTACATCATGTCATCTTTCTTAATGCGTTACTTTGTTCTTCATGAACTTAATACTCTAGATGCAGGTAGGAGTTGGTCGATGTGTGGAGTAATAGTAGTAGATGCAGAATCATTTCGGTCTACTTGTCACGGAAGTGATGCCTATATGCATGATCATTGCCTTGGATAATTACATGATTATTCGCTTTTCTATTAATTGCTTGACATTAATTTCTTTACCCACCATGATATTTGCCTTCAAGAGAGAAGGCTCTAGTGAAATCTATGGCCCCCAGGTCTATTTTCCATCATATATTTCCAGATCTATACTTGCTGCAATTTATTTACCTTCTACTTTCCGCACTCGTCACAGCTATCTCTATTGGATCTAATCCTTGCAAATAACTGTGAAGGGATTGACAACCCCTTTTTAGCGTTGGGTGCAAGAGTTTGATTATTTGTGTAGGTGCATCCATAGGTGACTTGCTTGTTCCTCCTACTGGATTGATACCTTGGTTCTCAACAACTGAGGGAAATACTTATCTACTTTGCTGCATCACCCTTTCCTCTTCAAGGGAAAACGAACGCATGCTCAAGAGGTAGCAAAGTGTTGCTCCACCTGGTGTACGACCAAGTTATGCCTGATGCCCGTATCTCGCAAGAAGACTACTCCGTGGACACTATAATCAACAATATCGATCAGGAGCCTAAAGTATGATTTTATGTAACTATGTACGAATAATCAAGTAGTTTCTCCTTCTGTGTTGTAAACTTTGTCTTAACCGGCCATCGACTTCTACCTCCTGCGCTAAGAGCTCAGGAGTGTTCCTCGTAATTTTTCACCCTAAAAGAGTGGATTATGTTCGGGCAACCAGGCAATCCGGCCATTTGGTGCGAACAGACAGAAAGCACATAGGGAGATATGTTATATTACTTCTTACTGTAAGAAACATCTTCTGAAGAAAATAGTACCTCTATCGATACCTTTAGTCAGGGTTCTACGAAGATAGTAGGTACAAGGTCGTATACTGCTAGTATGCGGCTAAGGTCTTCTAAGAGAAAAGAAGCCCAAGTAGTGGTGATAACAACCATAGTCGTATTAATTGCTTCCGTCATAGCCGACCAATTTTCTACTTAAGATAGCTAGCTTTTGGCTTCACCCGTCTGAGGTACGCATCCGGATGACCCGGTCGTAACAATTGCAGAGGTGCTCCCTTTACCCTCTAGCCAAACATTCGGGAATGTAGAGGGTAAGCACAAGAGCGAGGCAACCCAGCTTGGCAAAGTCTTAGTTCGAATTGATGCATATGATGGCTTAAATGCGACAAAGGAAACACGTGTACACAAGAAGTGTGGATAAATTATTATACTATGAAAGTGTTGGCTTCAGAAAGAAGCCCCTAGGTGATGTGCTCGGATTTAACACTTAATGGTGTAAGCCGAGAGTCTTAGTACAAGATCGGTTGAACCGAGCATAGATTTGTTAAGAAAAGAAAATTTCAAATCTAACAAACAATGAGGTGGGATGAGAAGGAAAAAGTAAAGAAAAAGTAAATAAAAAGGAGGTAAACGATAAAGAATGTGACGACTCCGGTTTATCCGTAGAAGCGCCAAAGACGAGGTACGTTCCATGGGTTTGGTTCAAGGCAGTTGTCCGACGGGTTCCGAAGACGGTAAGCCCCTCCCGTGAGTACCTCGTCGATTATGAAGGGGCCCTCCCATCTGGGGTTAAGTTTATGCTTCTGCTTCTCCGGGAACCATAAGATGAGTTCACCCATGTTGTACGCCTTCGCCCTAACCTCCCTACTCTAGTAACGTCGGGCCTGCTATTGGTAAAAAGTAGCGCGAGCCCGAGCTATGTCACGCTCTCCTTCTAAGGCATCCTGGTCGTCCTGCCGATCTAACTCGGATTCCTTTTCCTCGTACATGCGTACCCTTGGTGCGTCATGAATAATATCACAGGGGAGGACTGCTTCTGCCCCATAGACCATGAAGAATGGTGTGTATCCTGTTAATCTGTTCGGGGTGGTGCGCAGGCCCCATAAAATGGATTCAAGCTCCTCCACCCAATGATAGTCGGACTCATGAAGAGATCGGACCAAACATGGCTTAATACCCCTCATGATGAGACTGTTTCCTCGTTCGACTTGTCCATTGGTCTACGGATGATACACTGATACGTAATCGAGCTTGATGCCCATTTTGCACACCAGTCCTTGACCTCTTGGTCCATGAAGTTGGATCCATTGTCCATTATTATACTATGAAGGACACCATAACGGTGTACCATGTCGAATATGAAGTCGATTATTGGTCCGAACTTGGACAATTTACCGGGCTTTCCCTCTATCCATTTGGTGAACTTGTCAACCATGATGAATAAGTATTTATTCTTCTTGGTCCCCCCTTTAAGTGGTCTGACCATGTCCAGCCACCAGACCACGAAAGGCCAGGTGATCGGAATAGTCCGAAGAGTTGTTGAGGGCATGTGACTTTGATTTGCAAAAAGTTGACACCTCACGCAGTGTTTGACAAGTGATTGTGCGTCCGCCTGAGAAGTGGGCCAAAAGAAAACAGCTCGGAAGGCCTTGCTAACAAAGGCTCTTGCTGCGGGGTGATGACCGCCCATCCCAGCGTGGACTTCAGCCAAGATCTGCACTCCTTGTTCGTCAGATATGCACCACTGTAATATTCCGGTGGTGCTTTTCTTGTATAACTCACCCTCGTGTACCTTGTAGGATTTGGATCGTCGAATTATGCTTCGTGCCTCTGTCTGATCATTTGGGAGTTCTTTGCAAAGAAGGTAGGCAAGAAAGGGCTCGGTCCATGGCATGATTACTACCATTAGCTCATGAGCCGAAGTCATTTCATCCATTACGAAGCCGCCGATGATTTGGTCTTCTGGTTCGTCTATAGGGGGAACAACCTCTTCCACCGTATTTAGACTGGCGCCCTTATGACCGTCCTGCCAAACCACGGATGGCTTAAATAGCCATTCGAGGAAAGTGTTTTTTGGGACAGTGTCGCACTTAGCCCCCATGTGGGCCAGTACGTCGGCGGCTTGGTTGTTGTCGCGAGCGACGTGGTGAAATTCCAACCCCTCGAACTGTGCGGATATCTTATGGATAACATTTCTGTATGCCGCCATCTTCGGGTTTTTGGCGTCGAATTCGCTATTGATTTGGGAGATGGCCAAGTTGGAGTCTCCCGGTACCTCTAGCAGTTGTATCCCCATTGATACTGCCATCCGAAGACCGTGCAAGAGTGCTTCATATTCGGCTGCATTGTTGGAGTCGGCATACATGATTTGCAACATGTATCGAACGTTGTTGCCTATGGGGGATGTGAGGATAACTCCAGCCCCCAGTACGGCCAAGGTTTTGGATCCATCGAAGTACATTGTCCAATGGGAGTATGTACTATATTCCCTAGGAAGCTCGGCCTCTGTCCACTCAGCCAAAAAATCTGCCAGTACCTGAGATTTTATGGCATGTCGTGGATTGTAGGTTATTTCAAATTGAAGGAGCTCAATAGCCCACTTGGCTATGCGGCCGGTGTCATCCCTCCTGTTGATTATGTCATTCAGGGGTACTTCGGATGCCACCGTTACCGAACACTCTTGGAAGTAGTGTCTGAGTTCCCATGATGCCATAAATACTATGTAGGCTATCTTCTGGTAGTGCGGGTATCTAGACTTGCATTGCGTTAGTACTTCTGACACTTAATAGACCGGCTTTTGTTTTCGGAATTTGTGTCCCTCCTCCTCTCGTTCGACGACGAGCACTGCGTTAACGACTTGGGTTCACCAGCGCCTGGTGCTCTGAGTATGGGATTTCTTGCCAGCAGTGTTTTAATTTCTTCTAACTAAGCCCCTGCTTCGTCGGTCCACTCGAAATTGTTGGTCTATTTCAACAGCTTATAGAGCGGTAGAGCCTTTTCTCCGAGGTGAGAGATAAAGCGGCTTAGCACCGCTATGCAACCAACAAATCTCTAGACATGCTTTAGCTCTATGGGAATTGCAAGTCCTGATAGAGCGGTTCTTAGCTAGATTCGCTTCTATTCCTCTATGGGAGACGTTGAATCCGAGTAGTTTACCAGCGGGAACTCCGAATACAGATTTTTCCGGACTGAGTCATATGTCGTACTCGCGTAGGCTAGCAAAGGTTTGTCGTAGGTCGTCGATCAACCGGCTGACGTGTTTGGTTTTGATTATGACGTCGTCCACGTATGCCTCGACTGTCTTACCGACTTGATTCACGAGACAAGTTTGGATCGTGCGTTGGTACGTAGCCCCGGCGTTTTTAGCCCAAAAGGCATCATGTTGAAGCAGAATGGTCTGTATGGGGTGATGAATGCGGTTGCATCTTGATCGGATTCCTTCATTTTAATATGATGGTATCCGGAATAAGCATCGAGGAAATACAACAAGGCATGTCCGGCTGTGGCGTCGATGATCTGGTCTATGCACGGTAAGGGGAAGGGTCTTAGGGCAGGCCTTGTTGAGGTCTTTGAAATCGACCCATAGCTACCAGGATTTGTCTTTCTTTGGTACCATCACCAGGTTTGCCAACCATTCAGGGTGCTTAATCTCTCGAATGAATCTGGCTTCTAGTAGTTTAGCTAATTCTTCACCCATAGCCTATCGTTTGGGTTCGGAAAAGCGGCGTAGAGTCTGCTTCACGGGCTTGAAGCCTGCAATGACATTCAGACTATGTTCTGCTAGCCGCCGTGGGATTCTGGGCATATCGGAAGGATGCCAGGCGAAGATGTCCTAGTTTTCCAGTAAAAATGTCCATAGTGCTTAGTCCACTATGGGATCGAGCTAAGCTCCGATGGACGCTGTCTTGTTGGGGTCCGTTGGGTGCACTTGAAATTTAATGATTTCCTCTACGGGTTTAAAGGACAAGGGCTTGGGCCTTTTTCTAAGGATCACTCGTCCTTGTCAACTATTGACCGAAGTGCACTCAGTTCTTCTACAGCGAAGGTCCCAGCTAGTGCCTTGGGGGTGAGCGCTGCTGTTTCATTTTTGGCCCGAAGGGCTATATTCAGATCACTAATGATTGTGATTACTCTGTTTGGTCCTGGTATTTTGAGTTTCATATACCCATAATGGGGTATAGCCTGGAATTTTATGAAGGCGTCACGTCCCAATAGGGCGTGGTAGCCGCTGGGGAAGGGCACGATATGGAAGAGGAGTTCTTTGTATCGGTAGTTTTCGGGTGTGCCGAACACTACGTCCAGGACGATATGTCCTGAACAACGCGCCTCTTTACCCGAAAAGTTGTGTTGCTATGCTCGGTGCGAGATTGGTCAAACTACATTTTGCCAGGGTGTCTTCGTAGATCAGGTTGAAACCACTGCCGCCGTCCATTAGCACCTGGTGTAACCTGTAGCCATCGATGATGGGGTTCAGGACTAGTGCGACCGGTGAGTGACCGAGAAGAATGGCTGGTCGGTCAGTATCTCCGAAGGTAATGGGTATGTCTGCCCATGCACTTGTTGCTGTCACATGGTAGACCTGTTCAAGTTCTTTACGAGCTATTTTCCTCCTGTTCCTTGAGGGGAACGTTTCGTAGATCAGCAGGACTTTGGATTTTTATTCAGGTGACGATGTGGAGCGCCTATTCGGCAGTGGCGCCTCAAGAATGACCTCACCACTTTTTGCAACCTCCCTGACAACCCAACAAGCTCTTAGGTTGTAAGTCGGGTTTGTGTTTAGCAATACGGAATGGATATAGCATGGTTTGTCCAACAGCCCGTCAAGGACAATACTGACCCCTGTAAGGGGCTTGTTCCACTTTTCGGTGGGTTCGAAACTGGTTGGCCGCTTTGGAGGTATCCTCTTTCTCCTATCTCCTCTAGGGTGTTCAGTGAAGGTTTGTCCCGAATATAACCGTTTGGCTTGCCAAGCGCTTTGCATGGCACAATATTTTTCTACCAAGTCTGACAGCTTGGCGAAGTCACGAATGTGTCGGCGAGCCAGGGCATTATGAATCAATTCATCATGGCAATTGCGATTCAAGGTTGCCATTATCTCTTGGTCACTAAGACCGTTTTCTCTGCTTCTAGCGAGTAGGAGTCTAGCCCAAAAATGATGAACCGACTCTCCTGCTAATTGTTTAATATCCCATAAGTCCGAAGACTTGGGCTTTGGTGTGATACTTGGATGATCGTCTTGGGTGGTGGGTGGGATTTTTTTGACTCCACGCCATGTTGTGAGTTTAGAATCACGGACTCCGAAGTATGTGCCAGATCAGGGACTGACACTGGCCCGTCTTCAGAGCGAACTTCGGTGTCTGGGTAACAGGTGAGGTCTTGATGAACGGAGACCAAGGTATAAACCGTTTTTAATTCCGATCGCTAGGGGGAGGAGCCCCCTGCCGGACACCCGACGATGGCAACTAGGTTGGTGATCATGGGGACGTGAATCTCCCTGTCATCGGGTCTAAGTCCGACCCGGACATAGACCGGAACCTGGTCATTAGACATACGCATGGTCTCAATTTGATCGAGTAGCTCGTTTAAAAACGAGTCGATGGTAGGATGCGTGTCGCTGAAGCGAGTGGAGTCGATATGCGGCATCGCAGTTCTGGAGGTGCATGAGAGTGGATCCGGGTCCTGTTTAACCATGGTAGATCCGGTCACAACAGTCAGATTGGGCGTTCTAGATAGCCTGGGGTGACAACTTCGTCATAAGAGGGGCCCAACGTCTTCAGTGTCAAGGCATCGAGACCTGCGGGCTTCTTCATAAGAGTCGAGGGTTCTAACAAGACGAGTTCTCCCCATGAAGTAGTGAAAAAATCCAGGGTTCCAAACTTGATTCTTTGATCGGGGGGGGGGGTGAGTTTCCGATTTGGCCAAGGTGGCCGATCGGGTCAGCGTGCGACAAGATGCCGCCGCTTGTGAGAATTTGATCAGAGGTGAGAGTCCTCTGGCCGCAAATCTCATTGCTTGTGGCAAGGCGAGCCATCGATTCCTTTGACGATCACAACATAATTATCAATGAAACCACCATTGTCGGTGTCAAAACCGGCGGATCTCAGGTAGGGGGTCCTGAGCTGTGAGACTAGAATCGATTGTAACAGGAGACGAAGGAGACAATGTTTACCCAGGTTCGTGCCCTCCTATGGAGGTAATACCCTATGTCTTGCTTGATTGTATTGATGATATGTAGGTTGCAGAGTCGATCTACCTCGAGATCAAATAGCTAAAGCCTAGATGAGTTGTCTTCCTTCTACAACCTAAAACCCTCCGGCTTATATAGACGCCGAGGGTACCTAGGGTTTACACATAGTTGGTTGCACATCAAAGTAAAAAACATGCCTATCTACTGTCGATGACTTGGAGGACACGCCACGGCTCCTTGAAGCTTCCACCCTAGCGATGGGGACCTTCATCATCCAATGCTCATCCAGCGGCCCATATAGTCTGGCCCATGAGAAACAGGTCGGTTATCAGACGACCCTTAATCCAGGACTCCCTCAGCGCCCATGAGGAAGTTCTCCGCCGCTGAGAAGGGAAAGACAGTGACCGGCGAAGCGGGCTCATCGAGGGTGGCGAGGGGCGGTGGTCATCGTCAAGCATCCATCACCACACTTGAGGCGCCTCCTTGAGGGCGCAGGCGACCCCTGCCGGCTGCCCATGAGGGCCCGAGCAGCCGTGGAAGAGGCTCCGCCTACGGTCGTGGGCACGGCGGACGAGGTGACCACGGGTGGGGCCAGCGGCGCTAGGTGGTCGTCGTGCCGCCCCGACCATGGGGCCACTCTACTGATGCCACCCGTGAGTTCATCGTGAGGATGGAGGGCAGGCCTCGCTCTTTGCTCTAGCTCCCTGACTCCTTCGTGCGGGAGATGGAGGGGCGAGCACCCTTGGGTATGTGGCTACACCCGGATGGCTGCCGCAATGGTTCTTCTTGGGTGGCGATGGAGTTCAGCCCCCTTTGCTTCGTGTTCCTGGATCACGGGTGGAAATCGTCCGCCCTTGCTCGCGGCTTCCTAGACGAGCACGTCCTCCACTTCAAGTTTGACGGTGCCTCTACTCTCTTCGTTAAGGCCTTCGGTAAGGCCGACAACCGCTTGGGCTGCTGCATGGAGAGCATCAGCAGTGGTAGCAGCGACTCCCCCTTCGGAGGGAGCGAGAGCCGCAACAACTCCGACAGCTCCTCAGGCGCACGCATCAAGGAGGGCTCTTACTAGGTGCAGCGACGTCAAAGCCTCGGCCTCCGGAGGCAACACTATGAGAGTCTGGCCCTCCTTTTATTCAAGTCGCCTTTCCTTTCTTGTAATGAACCAAGCTGACCCCGTCGGTGTATGTAGAGGAGGGGTTATTTTGTTTCTCATGCTTTGATTGAATGTTAATTTGGATCAAAAATGAATTTTCTTTACACCACCCCTTGCGACGCTTGCTCCTTTTCCTAAGGCCATCTCGTCGCTTCGTGCTGCTTGGCATGGGAGGTCCCAAGGCCACCATGGGAAATTACCTAAGAGGAGAGGTCCTACATGAGAGCACTTAGTCTTGAAGTGGTACGTGCTTACCGACTTACACTTGGACGTCGCACGAGGAAAATAGGAACCTACGTCCTTGGTGAGGTGTCGTGTGTGTGGGCATGTCCCCAGCCCAAAACCCAGTCCTCCAAGTTCCAAAGCCACTAGGATAGGCCCAAGCATAGGCTCCGTGCCCAGCCCCCGTGCGCATAAGGCCCAAGGGAGAACTAGTGGGTGTGTGCCACGGGTGGGGGGGGGGACGAATAGCTGCCAAGGTGAGGGACACTCACTTTTCAGGTTATTGCAGCCCTCCAGGGGGAGCTCTTTGTAATTTCTCTCAGCGCGGAGCATGGGGCTTCCACTAGGCATGGGTAGGAGTCCTCCTGAGGCCGAGGGGCGGCTCAAGAAGGAGACTCCGTGGCATGTATAGCCCCAAAACTCATTATTACGTGAGAGTGTCATCGGCGGCAATTAAAGGCATTAGTCCACCAGCACGAAGCATGGGGCTTCCACTAGGCGTGGTCGGGAGTCCTCCTGAGGCCAAGGGGCGGCTCGAGCAGGAGGCTCCGGGGCGTGTATAGCCCCAAAACTTATTATTACATGAGAGTGTCACGAGCGGCGATTAAAGAGGTGTCGGATGCACCAGGCACATGGCTCATGCGCTCCTTCCTCAGTCTTCAGGCGGGTTACGACTTAATTTTCACACAATTTGTGTGTGCCCCCGCATCCCATTCAATGGGTGCGGAGCGCTTCGCGCATCGGTTGGGGCTGGGTGTCAAAGGCGACGAGGCGCCTACCCACAACCCGCATGAGTTGCGTACTTTCCACACTGCCCGCCCACGACAGTTCTCCGGGAGGGCGAGACACAAAGGACCTTGGAGAGATGGATAACACCATGGGCTAGCCAGTGAACTAGAGCTTGGTCACTTGGATTTCTCGGTGCTATAGGGACGAATCCCAGCACAGAGCTATTGGGTTCTACCGTAGGTGCATCACATGCAAATCAAAATTTCCGATGCGCAGAGCAACCAAAGACATGCTACGAAGATGGACCACAGATCGTTACCACTAGACGTGCAATGCCGTGCAGCGAAAGTAGAGTTGGGGCAGCGCATTCGTGTGGTCCATCTCCTCCTCGTCCGATCTCCCTCGAACAGTCGGTCACCGGATCTCCCTTGAACAACTGGTCGTCGGATCTCACATACAGGTTCACCGGAGCGGCGTAGGTCCACCGCCTCTAAAGGTTTCCACGCATGCAGGAGGAATACTGTGCGGCGGACTACTAGGTCCGATCACACAGTCGGTGGAGGGTGGAGGTGGCTAGTTGCAACACATGCAAAGCCCTAATCATGGCGCCGAAGCGATCAACCAGATGGATGTGCCGCACCCCGACTATATATAGGCATCCATCACAGGATCAACTCTCGGGCCTCGCACGGATCCTAAAGCCCACATGTTCCTTCCCTTAAGCATGCGGCCCCTTAGGTTCTCGTTTAGTTGGTCGCGAGTCAGATCACATCCGGCTCGGCCAGTCGGTAGCGACCTCTAGCAAAGCGTGCCGACTCCAATGTCCTATGAAGCTGGTTAGGAAAAAATGTACTTCACATTTCTGTTCCCCTTGCCACATGATATATGTTGTCATGCACAAGGCGACATGGTCATCCTTGTTGCAGCACGACCTCTTTCTCGTTCTGGTGAATCCAACCAACATTTGGATTATCTCATAATCCTCATCGCATGGACATGCTTATCCAGGTCGGATCACCCAAGGGGCCCAAAGTATATCTCTCCTGGTACGAGGGTAAAATCCCATCTTGCTCGACCATGTCTCACAGCATGGGTCTGGAAAAGCCCGAAACCTAGCTTTGTAACTACCCAGTCACAGAGTACCGTTTGGTCAACCCAAAGCAAGTCTGTCACCATCCTGAGTACATGCGTCAGCTCACGTCTTAGGACATAGAACATATGTTGTACTAGAGACTTACAGATGACCTATCGCTACATCTCTTAGTTGGGTATATCCAACTCAGACCTTATCTCGACTCAGATTGTACTACGTTGAATCTGACCAGATTTTTTTGGGTCCATATTATTCGGCTAGCATCCAATGCTACATGGTCAGTGGTACTGAACCATCCAACGTGTCATATGCTAGTCTGATTAGTTGCGCGTCCAGACAATGCTTTTGACTAGGGACCATTTTGGACAGTAATCATACATTGCGTAGTCTCATAAACAAGTCATGTACTAGTTAATACACATCGTTGCTAATGTCCAAGAACTATCTTATTCATAAACACATATGAAATATCATCATACATGATTGCCTCTAGGGCATATCTCCAATAGTCTCCCACTCGCACTAGAGTCAATCAAATAGACATCGAATACCCATAGCTCTAATGTGCCCCTCGTGCGTGGGTTGTGGAGGCGGCTTAATCAATGGATCTGCAACATTTGGATCTGTATGAATCTTGAATAAATGAGTATCACCCTTCTCTGTGAGCTTTTGTATCAAGTGATATTTTCGGTCTATGTGTCTGGTCTTGTGGTGTTGTTTTGGCTCCTTGGCCAGTGTGATGGGACCTGAACTATTGACATAAAGGTCCAACGCTTTTGAATAGCCCGGGAACACAACAGGATCCTCAAGGAACTTTTGAATCCAAACACCTTCCTTTGCGGCTTCACAAGCCGCAATGTATTCGGCCTCTATTGTAGAGTCGGCCATCGTATCTTCCTTGGAACGCGTCCAGCTCACTGCTCCTCCATTCATGACATACACAAATCCAGTTTGTGATCGACAATCCAGTTTGGAAACTAGCATCAATGTAACCCTTTACGCAGAGATCCTCCTAACCTCCATAAACTAAGAACATCTCTTTAGTCCTTTTAAGGTACTTAAAGATAGTTTTCACCGTTTCCCAGTGACTCTCACCTGGGTCGGCCTGGTATCTGCTTGTTAAGCTTATTGCATGGGCAACATCAGGCCGTGTACATAGCATGGCATACATGATGGATCCTATTGCCGAGGAATATGGAATCCTACTCATCCGGTTTTGCTCATTAGAAGTCGTAGGACTCTGAGTCTTGCTTAGCCTTATGGCATGTGAGATGGGCAAGAACCCTTTCTTGGCCTCACTCATGTTGAACCTCTTCAACAATTTGACTATGTACGTGCTCTGGCTCAAGTCGAGCAAACTCCTTGATCTATCTCTATAGATCTTGATGCCTAAAATGTACACTGCCTCTCCAAGGTCTTTCATCGAAAACTTGCCATTCAATGATTCCTTGATTGAGTTTAGCATGAAATATCATTTCCGATCAGCAGTATGTCATCCACATATAGGATCAAAAATCCTACCGAGCTCCACATAGACTTCTTGTATAAACAATAGTCCTCTTCATTCTTGATGAAACCTGTTGGAAATATGCCCTAGAGGCAATAATAAATTAGTTATTATCATATTTCCTTGTTCATGATAATCGTTTATTATCCATGCTATAGTTGTATTGATCGGAGACTTAAATGCATGTGTGGATACATAGACAAAACCATGTCCCTAGTATGCCTCTAATGGACTAGCTCGTTGATCAAAGGATGGTTAAGGTTTCCTAGCCATGGACATGAGATGTCATTTGATAACGGGATCACATCATTAGGAGAATGATGTGATGGATAAGACCCAAACTACAAACATAGCATATGATCGTGTCAGTTTATTGCTACTGTTTTCTGCATGTCAAGTATATGTTCCTATGACCATGAGATCATGCAACTCACGGATATCGGAGAGTGCCTTGTGTGTATCAAACGTCACAACGTAACTGGGTGACTATAAAGGTGCTCTACAGGTATCTCCGATGGTGTCTGTTGAGTTGGCATGGATCGAGACTGGGATTTGTTACTCCGTGTGACGGAGAGGTATCTCAGGGCCCACTCGGTAATACAACATCACAATGAGCCTTGCAAGCAATGTGACTAATTGTTAGTTGCGGGATCTTGTATTACGGAACGAGTAAAGAGACTTGCCGGTAACAAGGTTGAACTAGGTATGGAGATACCGACGATCGAATCTCGGGCAAGTAACATACCGAAGAACAAAGGGAACGTTATACGGGATTAACTGAATCCTTGACATAGAGGTTCGACCGATAAAGATCTTCGTAGAATATGTAGGAACCAATGTGGACGTCCAGGTCCCGCCATTGGTTATTGACCGTAGAGGTGTCTCGGTCATGTCTACATAGTTCTCGAACCCGCAGGGTCTGCACACTTAAGGTTCGGTGACGTTTCGGTAGTGTAGAGTTATGTATGGTGGTGACCGAAGTTTGTTCAGAGTCCCGTATGAGATCCCGGACGTCACGAGGAGCTCCAGAATGGTCCGGAGGTAAAGATTCATATATAGGAAGTCCCAGTTTGGTTTCTGGAAAAGTTTCGGGCTCATCGGTAGTGTACCGGGAGTGCCGGTAGTGTATCGGGAGTGCCGGTAGTGTACCGGGAGACCTCCGGGAGGGGTACTTCGACCCCAAGAGGCCCATGGGATGTGGGAGAATAATAAACAGCCCTTAGTGGGCTGGGAAAACAGCCACAAAGGCCCATGGCGCAGGAGAGAAAGTCCTAAAGCAAAAAGTGGAAAATCAGCCAATAGGAGGCAATCCTACTCCAACTAGGATTGGAGGTGAAGTAGGATTGCTCCCACCTCCTATTTCGGCTGAACCAAAGGCCTTGGATGCCTCTCCTCTCCTCTCCTCCTATATATACTAGTGGATTGGGTGGTTTTTGGACAGAATTTCCGGCCACGTGCTACCCGTTCCACCAGTGCATAGTTTCTCCTCTAGATCGGTTTTCTACAGCGCTTAGGCGAAGCCCTGCCGGAATTGCTCCACCACCATCACCGGAGCGCCGTCACGCTGCTGGTGAACTCTCTCTCCTCTCCACCTCCTCTTGCTGGATCAAGACGGTGGAGATCGTCATCAAGCTGCACGTGTGCTGAACGCGGAGGTGCCGTCCGTTCGGCGCTAGATCGGAAGCACCGTGATCGAGATCGCGAGACAGTTCGTGATGAGATCGCGGAACGGATTGTGATGAGTTCGCGGGACAGATCATGATCAAGATCGTGAGACGGATCGTGATGAGATCGCGGGACGGATCGTGATGAGTTCACGGGACGGATCGTGATTGGATCGCGGGACGGATCGTGATGAGATCGCGGGACGCTCGGCGATTTGGATCGCGAAGATGTTCGATTACACCAACCGCGTTTCTTAACGCTTCCCGCTTAGCGATCTACAAGGGTACGTAGATCCACTCTCCCTCTCGTAGATGCTCATCACCATGGATAGGTTTGCGTGTGCGTAGGAAATTTTTTGTTTCCCATGCGACGTTCCCCAACAAAACCAAGGTCAACGATGACTTCATCAAAACGAATATTCCAACTTCGAGCTGCTTGCCTCAATCCATAAATGCATCTCTTGAGCTTGCATATTTTATAAGCATTAGCTGGATTGACAAAACCTTCTAGCTATACATCCTCTTTTAAATTTCCATGAAGGAAGTCGTTTTGACATCCATCTTCCATATCTCATAATCGAAATATGCAATTGTAGCTAGTATGATCCTTAAAGATTTTAGCATCGCTATCGGCGAGTAGGTCTACGTAGTAAATTCCTTGAACTTGTCCATAACCTTTAGCAAGAAGCCGAGCTTTGTGAATATGAACATTTCCATCCACATCGGTTTTCTTCTTAAAGAACCATTTGCAACCAATGGCTTTTACGCCAAGCGACGGATCAACCAAGTCCCAAACTTGATTGTCATCCATGGACTTTAACTCGGATCTCATGGCCTCTAGCCATGCCTCGGAATCTGGGCTCACCATCACTTCCGTATACGTGGCCAGCTCGTTGCGTTCTAGCAAAAACACATCACACACTTTGCGCAATCTTTCCAACCTCCATGGCTCCGGTGCGACTCCACTATGGGTTCCCTGACTAACTCCGGTATGACCTCATCACCAGCCGACTTGTCCCTCAGTGGCTCTCGAATTTCTTTGAGTCGCACCGTTCTCCCAGTGGCCTCCCGACTGAGAAACTCTTTCTCTAGGAAAATCGCATTCCGAGCAACAGACACTTTGTTCTCTTCTCGGTTGTAGAAGCTATATCCCAAGGTTTCCCTTGGATATCCCACGAATATGCATTTATCCGACTTGGGTGTAAGCATGTCCGCATGAGTCATTCGACAAATGCTTCACAACCCCAAATCTTTAGAAAAGACAAACTAGGAATCTTCCCAGTCCACATCTCATGTGGTGTATTGTCTACGGATTTTGGTGGTACCCTGTTATGTGTGAAAGCTGCAGTTTTGAGAGCGTATCCCCAGAATGACAAGGGTAAATCCAATTTGCTCATCATCGACCGGACCATGTCCAACAAGGTTCGATTTCTCTGTTCTGACACGTCGTTTCTCTGTGGCATACCTGGAGGTGTGAGCTAAGGTACTATACCTCGGCTTTCAAGATGATCATCAAACTCATGTGATACGGGGCAAGCCCGTGTGTGTCGATCTTTCACGAATTGGAGGGTGGTTCCACGAAGAACACGAGGAAGAACGAGGGGAAATTATAAGAGGAAACACTCAAGAACAAGTCCAATCACACATCCACTAGACTCACCACACACAAGATCCACAAAGGTACATGAACAACAAAGGGAAATAGGATACATGCTAGAGTTCATCCCAAATCCCATGGGGAGATGAGGCTTTGATTTCCCAAAGGATCTTCCCTCGTGAGGGGCCTTGACATCCACTAGGGGATCTTCTCTCATACAAGCATCTACTCCAAGGGAGAGGTAGTGGAAGGAGCTAGGCTCAACTTACTAAGAGAAAAACCATAGCTAACCCTAGAATGGAGGTGGGGTGGAGTATATATAGTCTTGGCCATGAAGGGGTAAGTGCAGAAGGGGATACATGTGCCAAAGCCCGTCCTGCGCATAGGCAGACCGGTTGTACCGGTGGTTGTACCGGTTGTACCTGTATTAAAGCATCAGCAGGTACAACCGGGGTAGTACCGGTCATGAACCTCTCCATAACAGAATCTTGGCCAGAGGTGGTCCGGTGGTGGGCTGGTTGTACCGCCCACCGGTTGTTGGCCGGTTGCTAGCCGGTTGTATCGGAAGATCCTCCTCTTCCTTCTTCTCTTCCAAGCTTCCCTCGCGGATGGTGTAGTTGTACGTAGGTGTTAGCACTCCTCCTGATTGATACGTCCATTTTGGATCATGCTTTTATATTGATATTTATTGTATTATGGGCTGTTATTACACTTTATGGTACAATACTTATGCCTTTTCTCTCTTATGTTACATGGCTTACATGAAGAGGGAGAATGTCGACAACCGGAATTATGGACTGGAAAAGGAGCAAATCTGATATACCTAATCTGCAAAACTCCAAAAGTCCTGAAAATTTACGAAGAATATTTTTGGATTTAATAAGAAATACTCGCGCAAGAATCAACCAGAAGGGGGCCATCTGCAGGCCACAAGCCTGCTAGGCACGCCACCCCCTGGCCGATCCTAGCAGGCTTGTGGGGCCCCTGTGGCTCCTCTGACACCCATATTCTCCTATATGAAGCGTTTTGACCTAGAAAATTTTAGAAGAGAGCTTTCGGGATGAAGCGCCGCCGTCTCGAGGCGGAACTTGGGCAGAACCAATCTAGAGCTCCGGCAGGGCTGTTCTGCCGGGGAAACTTCCCTCCTGGTGGGGGAAATCGAAGCCATCGTCATCACCAACGACCCTCTCATGAAGAGGGGGTCAATCTCCATCAACATCTGCATCAGCACCATCTGCTCTCCAAACCCTAGTTCATCTCTTGTATCCGATCTTTGTCTCAACACCTCAGATTGGTACATGTGGGTTGCTAGTAGTGTTGATTACTCCTTGTAGTTGATGCTAGTTGGTTTACTTGGTGGAAGATTATATGTTCAAATCCTTTATGATAATTAATACTCCTGTTATCTCGAACATGAACATGTTTCGCTAGTAGTTATGTTTGTTCTCGAGGACATGGGATAAGTCTTGTTATAAGTAATCATGTGAATTTGGTATTCGTTCGATATTTTGATGAGATGTATGTTGTCTCTTCTCTACTGGTGTTATGTGAACGTCGACTACATAACACTTCACCATTATTTGGGCCTAGGGGAAGGCATTGGGATGTAATAAGTAGATGATGTGTTGCTAGAGTGACAAAAGCTTAAACCCTAGTTTATGTGTTGCTTCGTAAGGGGCTGATTTGGATCCATATGTTTCATGCTATGGTTAGGTTTACCTTAATTCTTCTTTCATAGTTGCGGACGCTTGCGATAGGGGTTAATCATAAGTGGGAGGTTTGTCCAATTAAGGGTAGCATCCAAGCACAGGTCCACCCAAATATCAAATTATCAAAGTAACGAACGTGAATCAAATGAGCATGATGAAAACTAGCTTGACAGAAATTCCCATGTGTCCTCGGGAGCGCTTTGCATTATATAAGAATTTTTTCAGGCCTGTCATTTGCTACAAAAAGGATTGGGCTACCTTTCTGCAACTTTGCTACACTTGTTACTTGTTACTCGTTATGAATTATCTTATCGCAAAACTATCTGTTACCGATAATTTCAGTGCTTACAGAGAATACCTTACTGGAAACCGCTTGTCATTTCCTTCCACTCCTCGTTGGGTTTGACACTCTTGCTTATCGAAAGGACTACGATATATCCCCTATACTTTTGGGTTATCAAGACTCTTTTCTGGCGCCGTTGCCGGGGAGTGAAGCTCCTTTGGTAAGGAAAAATTTATGTATTGTGCTGAAATTTACTGTCACTTGTTACTATGGAATCCTTTGAGGGGTTTGTTCGGGGTAACTTCACCTCGATCGGAAACACAAAGAGTTGTCCCTCAACCTACTGAAACTACTGAAAATATTTATTATGAAATTCCTTCGGGCATGATAGAGAAACTACTGAAAATATTAACTAAAATAGGGGATCATTGTTATCATGGCTTATGTGATATGGGTGCTAGTGTGAGTGCAATTCCCTTTTCCTTATATAAAGAGATTATGAATGATATTGCACAGATGAGTTAGAGGAAATTGATGTTACAATTAAACTTGCTAATAGAGATACTATATCACCAGTTGGGATTATTAGAGATGTTGAAGTCGTGTATGGGAAAATAAATTATCTTACTGATTTTCTTGTTCTTGGTTCCCCACAAGATGATTTTTGTCCCATTATATTTTGTAGACCCTTCTTGAATACCGTTAATGCCAGGATAGATTATGAGAAGGAAATGGTTACCATAAGCTTTGCGGATACGTCTCATGATTTTAATTTCTCTAAATTTCGTAGAAAATCCCATGATAAATAATTTCCTAATAAGGATGAAATTATTTGTCTTGCTTCTATTGCTGTGCCTCCAACTGATCCTTTAGAGCAATATTTGCTAGACCATGAAAATGACATGCATATGAATGAAAGGAATGAAATAGATAGGATTTTCTTTGATCAACATCCTATTCTGAAACACAACCTCCCTGTTGAAATACTTGAGGATCCTCCTCCACCCAAGGGTGATCCCGTGTTTGAGCTTAAACAATTACTAGATACTTTGAAATATGCTTATCTTGATGAAAAGAAGATATATCCTATTATTATTAGTGCTAACCTTTTAGAGCATGAAGAAAAGAGATTATTGAAAACTCTAAAGAAGAACCGTGCTGCTATTGGATATACTCTTGATGATCTTAAGGTCATTAGTCCCACTCTATGTCAGCACAAAATTAAAATGGAGCCTGATGCTAAACCAGTTGTTGATCATCAATGACGGTTGAATCCTGAAATGAAGGAAGTGGTAAGAAATGAAATATTAAAGCTTATGGAGGCAAGTATCATCTACCCTATTGCTGATAGTAGATGGGTTAGTCCCGTTCATTGTGTCCCTAAGAAAGGAGGTATTACCGTAGTTACTAATGATAAAAATGAATTGATCCTGCAGAGAATTGTTACAGGTTATAGAATGGTAATTGATTTTAGGAAATTGAATAAAGCCACTAGGAGAGATCATTAACCTCTACCTTTCATTGATGAAATTCTAGAAAGATTATCCAAACACACACATTTTTGCTTTCTAGATGGTTATTCTGGTTTCTCTCAAATACTCGTGTCAAAAGAGGACCAAGAAAAGACCACCTTTACCTGCAATTTTGGTACCTTTGCTTATAGACGTATGCCTTTTGGTTTATGCAATGCACCTACTACCTTTCAAAGATGCATAACTGCTATATTCTCTAATTTCTGTGAAAGGATTGTTGAGGTTTTCATGGATGATTTTTCCGTTTACAGAACTTCTTTTGATGATTGTTTGAGCAACCTTGATCGAGTTTTGCAGAGATGTGAAGAATCTAATCTTGTCTTGAATTGGGAGAAGTGCCACTTTATGGTGAATGAAGGCATTGTCTTGGGACATAAAATTTCTGAAAGAGGTATTGAAGTTGACAAGGCTAAAGTAGATGCTATTGAAAAAATGTCGTGCCCTACGGATATCAGAGGCATAAGAAGTTTCCTTGGTCATGTTAGTTTCTATAGGAGATTTAATAAATATTTCTCTAATATTTGTAGGCCTCTCACTAATATTTTGCAAAAAGATGTTCCATTCATTTTTGATGATGATTGCATAGAAGCTTTTGAAATTCTCAAGAATGTTTTGATTACTACACATGTTGTTCAACCACCTGATTGGAAGTTACCCTTTGAAATTATGTGTCATGCTAGTGATTATGCCATAGGTGCTGTTCTAGGTCAAAGAGTTGATAAGAAATTAAATGTTATTCATTATGCTAGCAAAACTCTAGACAATGCTCAAAGAAACTATGCAACCACTGAAAAGTAACTTTTAGCAGTTGTGTTCGCTTGTGATAAGTTTAGACCCTATATCATTGATTCTAAAGTAACTATTCACATTGATCATGATGATATTAAATATATCATGGAAAAGAAAGATGCTAAACCTAGACTTATTTGGTGGGTTCTTCTGCTACAAGAATTTGATTTGCATATTGTTGATAGAAAGGGTGTTGATAACCCCGTAGCAGATAACTTGTCTAGGTTAGAGAATGTTCTTGATGACCCACTACCTATTGATGATTGCTTTCATGATGAACAATTAGCTATCTTGAATGCTTCTCATCATACTCCTTGGTATGCTGATTACGCTAATTACATTGTCGCTAAATTTGTACCGCCTAGTTTCACATACCAGCAAAATAAAAAGGTTTTCTATGATTTAAGACATTACTTCTGGGATGACCCACACCTTTATAAATAAGGAGTACATGGTATTATTAGACATTGTGTACCTGAGCATGGACAGGAACAAATCCTACGGAAGTGTCATTCCGAGGCCTGTGGAGGACACCATGCTGGAGATAGAACTGCACATAAGGTATTACAATCTGGTTTTTATTGGCCTACTCTCTTCAAGGATGCTCGTAAGTTCGTATTGTCATGTGATGAATGTCAAAGAATTGGCAATATTAGTAGACATCAAGAAATGCCTATGAATTACTCTCTTGTTATTGAACAATTTGATGTTTGGGGTTTTGATTATATGGGACCTTTTCCAACGTCCAATGGGTATACTCATATATATGAGTTGTTGTTGATTATGTTACTAAGTGGATAGAAGCTATTGCAACTAGTAGTGTTGATCACAACACCTCTATTAAGATGCTTAAAGAAGCTATTTTTCCTAGATTTGGAGTCCCTAGATATTTAATGACTGATGGTGGTTCACATTTTATTCATGGTGCTTTCCGTAAATTGCTTGCTAAGTATGATGTTAATCATAGAATTGCATCCCCTTATCATCCTCAGTCTAGTGGTCAAGTAGAATTAAGGAATAGGTAAATTAGATTGATCTTGCAAAAGACGGTTAATAGATCTAGGAAGAATTGGTCTAAGAAACTTGACGATGCATTATGGGATTATAGAACGACTTACAAGAATCCTATGGGTATGTCTCCGTATAAAATGGTTTATGGTAAAGTATGTCACTTACCTCTAGAGCTAGAGCATAAAGCTTATTGGGCAATCAAAGAGCTCAACTATGATTTCAAACTTGCTGGTGAGAAGAGGTTATTTGACATTAGCTCACTTGATGAATGGAGAACCCAGGCCTATGACAATGCCAAGTTGTTTAAAGAAAAAGTTAAGAGATGGCATGATAAAAGGATACAGAAGCATGAATTTAATGTAGGTGATCATGTCTTGCTATACAATTCTCGGTTAATTTTTTTGCAAGAAAACTTCTCTCTAAGTGGGAAGGACCATACATCATCGAGGAGGTATATCGTTCCGGTGCCATCAAGATCAACAACGCCGAAGGCACAAATCCGAAGGTGGTAAACGGGCAAAGAATCAAACACTATATTTCAGCTACTCCCACTAATGTTGAAACCAATGTTATCAATACCATAACTCCCGAAGAGCATATTCGGGAGACTTACCAAAACGTTTTGGACTCTGAAAAGGAATAGGTACGTGGTACGGTAAGTAAACTGACTCCAAAAGTTTTCCGGTACCAATTTTATTCAGTTTTGGAATATTTAGAAAATTAGGAAAATTAAAAGAAGTTCAAAAGACGCACGGGGAGGCGACAAGCCTACTAGGCACGACCACACCCCTGGTCGCGCCTAGGGGGCTTGTCACCACCCCGTGCGCCCCTCGGACTGCGTTTTCTTGTGGAACACCCCTTCAGGTCGGCAAAAATTCATTATATAATCTCCCGAAGGTTTGGACTTCCATATCACGACAATACCTCCTATTTTCGTTTGAGTTGTTTCTGTAGCAGATTTAGAGCAAGATGTCATCCAAAGAGTCGACCGGGGAGAGTCGTGTTTCTCACTCAGGACAGGAGCCCGAGGCATGGTTCTCAGGCAGCAAAATAATAAGCTTGAAGAGGAGAATCGCATTCTGAAGGGTATCATCACCAAGAACATCGCACCATTACTTCCGAAGAAGGATACCTGAGCACATGGGTATGGGCACTCCCCATGGATTGTGCCAAGCTTGGGGGAGGTGCCCCGGTATCGTATCACATCACACCTTTTTCCTATTTCCTTTTTGCTTTTATATTTCCTAGTTTGATCCTTTTTGTTTTTGTTTTGATCTAGTAGAATAAAAGTTTTTAGTATGATCTACTTTTTAGTTTTTGCTTTTGCTCCCTTTATGTAAGCAAGTCCGAGTTATATAATAAATAGTAGTTTTGATGAGAGGGCTTTGCTAGATTACTGTGCTCTCGAAAGTAATGAATAAAGTATAATATAACAAAAGCAAAGAGAATACATAGTGATCTTATGGGGAGTGATGACTTCACATATAAAAACTATGGTGATTGAAATTTGTTGGGAGTTAACAAACGTAGTTATTGGTCATTGGTGCAACTGAAAGGGAGTGATAAAGAAAGATAAAGAAAGGGAGTAATTGGTCACGTATAAATATATTATCTTGGACATCTTTTATGATTGTGACCACTCATTAAAATATTACATGCCAAGAAGTTGATGTTGAACATGGAAGACAACATAATTGGTTATGTTTGCTTGCATCCTGATAGAAGTTATATGGTTTTAGATCCTCCAACATGTCGTGCTTGCTTCCACCTCATATTAGCCAAAACTTCCGCACCAAGTAGACATACTACTTGTGCATCCAAACACCTCAACCCAGTTTTGCCACGAGAGCCCACCATACCTACCTATGGATTGAATAAGATCCTTCAAGTAGGTTGTCATCTGTGCAGAAAGGCAATAAAAATTGCTCCTAAATATGTGTGATCTTTTATTGTAAGGTAAATAAGCGTTGTACGAACTTGTGATAGTGAAGAAATAAAAGCGACAAACTGCATAATAAAGGTTGCTATCACAAAGGGAAATACAACCCGGCGTTCCTCCGTACTAGGAGTTTGTGCATCCAAAAATAAAAAGCGCATGAAAACCTCTTCTTCCCTCTGCGAATGGCTTATCTGTAACTTTTACTTTCTAGTACTTACCTTTATGCAAGAGTCATGGTGGTCTTCACCACTTCCTATATTCCATCTCTCTTGGCAAGCATTATGTGTTGGGGAATGATCTAGACTTATATATACACTCGGATGTGGGTGATCATGACTTATTATTATTGACATCAGCCTTGAGGTGAATAGTTGGGAGGCAAAATTATAAGCCTCTATGAGGGAGTCCTAGATTAAGGGGTCCTCGGATAGTCGACCCATTGTTAATGGGCCGGACTATATGGGATGCAAGGCAGGCATCGGAGGATCGATGACCACCTATGCCAGGACGGAAGCCTCATGGAGTCAAGACGTATTCTCCAAGTTATTGGCCATAGTTAGGCAAGTTATCTCTTCGGCATGTAACCGACCATGTGTAGGCCCAGGACACCCCCGGACTCTATATAAGACGGAGGGTTTTAGGGCATAGGGATAGAATAACTCATCTAGGGTTAGACATACGATATCGAGATAGATCAGCTCTGTAACCCCTTACACCATCAATATAACCAAGCAGGACGTAGGGTATTACATCCATTGGAGGGCCCAAACCTGGGTAAACTCGTGTCCCCTTTGTCTCCTGTTACCATCGATCCTAGTCTCATAGTTTGGGACCCTCTACCCGAGATCCGCTAGTTTTGACACCGACGTTGGTGCTTTCACTGAGAGTCCCTCTGTGATCACCGAAGGAATCGATGGCTCGCCCCATCACAAGTAGTGAGATCTATATCGTGGGGACTCTTGCCCCCTATTAGAATTTCATCAGCAACGACATCTTGTCACATGCCGGCCCGGTCGGCCATCATGGTCAGATCGGAAGGTCCTCCCCAGTCAGCGTATTAAGTTCGGAACCCTTGAGTTCGTGGCTGATTCATGACGTCTAATACGTCAGGTCCCATGGTGGAACGGAACACAGATCCACTTCAGCGTAACTCTAGAACCGATACACCGCTTGACGAATCCACTTGTATTAGCGACACGCATCCTGCCATCGCCTCGTTCTTAAATGAGTTGTTCGATCGGATCGAAGCTACACGTATATCGGATGACCAGGTTCCAATCTATGATCGGCTCGGGATCAGACCCGATGACAGGGAGATTCATGTCCCTCCGGTCACCCTCCTTGTCACCACCGTCGAGTTTTCAGCCGCGGATTCTGCCTGACAACCGGAATTGAAAACCGTCTATACCCCCGTCCACGAGCTCCAAGACCCCATTGGAGAATCAGAGGCGGGGAATCGCTTTAAAGCCAGACTGTCACTGGTCCAGGATCTGTCACGCGATTCGGAAACTGCAGTTTTGAACACTCGTTGCAACAGACAACTAAATTTTTTCCCACCCACCACCCAAGACGATTATCCAATTACCCTGCCAAAGCCCATGTCTTCGGACTTTTGGGATATCAAGAAACTACAACGAGAATCAATCCACCACTTTTGGGCAAGACTCCTCCTCGTTAGGAGAAGAGTAAAAGGTCTTAGTGAGCAAGACGTAATGGCAATATTCATCAGCTATTGCCATGATGAAGGGATTCTTAATGCCCCGGCCCGCCGACGCATAAACGACTTTCTGGAGTTATCCCAATTGGTACAGAAGTACCACGCCATGGAGAGTGTCTGGCAATCCGAGAACTTGTTCTCAGAATCAAAATACTCTGAACACCTTAGAGGAGTTCGAAGAAAGAGGGTACTTCCAAATCGGCCAGCCAGGCATGAACCCGTCAAAAAAAGAAACAAGTCCCTTTCCGGGACCGACACTATCCTTGACGTACTTTTAGATAAACCTTGCCCATACATTCCGTGTTGTTGAACAAAAACCCTATGCATAGCCTTCGAACTTGCTGGGTCATCAGGCATGTCGCAAAAAGTGGCGAGGCTATCCTCGACACACCTCCATCGAACAGGCGCTCTCCTTCGCCAAACGGATTCGATGACGAAGTTCTGATGTTCTAGGAGGTCTTCCGCTCGAGGAGCAGGCATAAAAGAGCTCTTAGGGAGCACGAGCAAGTCTACCACGTGGAAGCTACTAGCCCTTGGGTAGACGTACCGATTACTTTCGGGGACACTGACCAGCCACCCAACCTTCCCGGCCACTCACTGGCCGCTCTAGTCTTGAATCCCATCATTGATGGATACATACTACATAAGGTGCTCATGGACGGCGGCAATGGCCTAAACATCATTTACGAGGCCACTCTAGAGAAAATGTAGTTCGACCGATCTCGCATCGAACATAGCAACACAACCTTCCAGGGTATTATCTAGGAAAAGAGGCACGTTGTTCCGGATATATCATCCTAGACATTGTGCTTGGCACGCGCAAAAAATTACCGATCCGAAAAACTTCTCTTCCACATCGTCCCCTTCCCTAGTGGCTATCACGACCTGTTAGGACTCGACACCTTTACAAAGGTCCAAGCTATACCCCATTACGGGTACATGAAACACAAAATGCCAGGACCAAATGGAGCGATCACGCTCATGAGTGATCCGAATATAGCCCTCCGGGCCGAAAACAAGACGACAACGCTCGCCCTCAAGGCATTAGCAGAAACTTTCGCTGCCGAGGAATTGACCGCCCTACGGTCGACAGTTAATAGCGACGATGTGATCCTTAGTAAAAGGCCCAAGTCCACGTCCTTTAAACCCATAGAGGAAATCATCAAATTTCAGGTGCATCTAACGGACCCCAATAAAACAGCGTCCATCGGAGACCAGCTCGATCCCCTTATGGACGAGGCACTACGAAATTTCCACCACAAAAATTGGGACATTTTCTCTTGGCATCCTTCCGATATGCCCGGCAGCCCACGTCGGCTCGCCGAACACAGCATGAACATTATTCCAGGCTTTAAGCCCATGAAAGAGACCCTGCACCGCTTCTCCGAACCCAAACGGCAAGCCATGGGTGAGGAATTAGCAAAATTATTCGAGGCCAGATTTATTCGGGACATCAAACACCCCGAGTGGCTAGCAAACCAGGTGATGGTACCTAAGAAAGACAAATCCTGGCGGCCATGTCCCGATTTCAAAGACCTCAATAAAGCATGCCCCAAGGACCCTTTTCCCTTACCACACATAGACTAGATTATTGATGCCACAGACGGACACGATTTGTTGTGTTTCCTTGATGCTTACTCCGGATACCATCAAATTAAAATGAAGGAATCCGATCAGGCGGGTACAACATTCATAACCCCTACAGGCCATTTTGCTTCAACACGACGCCCTTTGGGCTAAAAAACACCGGGGCCACGTACCAGTGCATGATCCAAATCTGCCTCGCCACACAGGTCGGAAAGACTATTGAGGCATATGTTGATGATGTGGTAATCAAAACTAAACATGTCGATCAGTTGATCGACGACCTCCGTCAAACTTTCGCTAATTTGCGCGAATATGATATATGGCTCAAACCGAAAAAATGTGTATTCGGAGTTCCCTTGGGCAAGCTGCTTGGATTCATCGTCTCCCATTGAGGAATAGATGCAAATCCAGCTAAATTAGGTGCTCTATCAGAACTTGCTATCCCCATAGAGCTGAAGCATGTCTAGAGATTAGCCGACTGCGTAGCCGCATTACGCCGCTTTGTTTCCCGCCTCGGAGAAAAAGCTTTGTCGCTCTATAAGGTGCTGAAACGGACAAAACATTTCGAATGGACCAATGAAGCAACGACTGCGTTGGGAGAAATCAAAACAATCCTGGCAACCAATCCCATAATCACGGCACCAGGCGCCGGTGAGCCCATGTTGTTATACATATCGGCCACCAACAAGGTAGTCAGCGCGGTGCTCGTCGTCGAACGAGATGAGGAGGGTCATAAATTCCGAACTCGGAAGCTGGTATATTATGTGTTAAAGGTACTAACGCAGTGCTAGTCCAGGTACCCACATTATCAAAAATAGCCTATACGGTATTCATGGCATCGAGGAAACTCTGACACTACTTCCAGGAGTGCGCGGTAACGCTGGCATCGAAAGTCCCCTTGAATGATATAATCAACAACAGGAACGCTACGGGTCGCATAGCCAAATGTGCCATTGAGCTCCTCCCTTTGAAATAAACTACAAGCCATGTCGCGCCATTAAATCTCAGGTACTGGCGGACTTCTTAGCTGAATGGACAGAGGCCGAGCTCCCCAAGGAGTATAGTGCATACTCCCACTGGACAATGTACTTCGACGGATCCAAGACCCTGGCAGGTCTGGGGCTAGAGTTATCCTCACATCCCCCATAGGCGACAACATAAGATACATGTTGCAAATCATGTATGCCGATTCCAACAATGCCGCCAAATACGAAGCTCTTCTTCATGGTCTTCGGAAGGCGGTGTCAATGGGCATACGAAGGCTCGAGGTGCGGGGAGACTCAAACCTGGCCCTATCCCAAATTAACGGCGAATTCGATGCCAAAAATCCAAAGATGGCGGCATATAGAGACGATGTCCTTAAGATATGTGCTCGGTTCGAGGGGTTGGAATTCCACCACGTTGCTCGAGACAACAACCAAGCCGCCGATATATTGGCCAGTATGGGAGCCAAGCGCGATCCCGTCCCGAGAAATACCTTCCTGGAGCAGCTCTTCAAGTCCTCCGTAGTGTGGCAGGACGGCGCAAATGACACCGGTCCAAAAACAGTGGACGAGGTTGTTCCCCCTATAAATGAACCAGATGACAGCATCATCGACGGCTCAACAATGAATGAGATGCCCTCGGCTCATGAGGTAATGGCAGTAATTGCGTCATGGACAGAGCCCTTCCTCGCCTACATCCTTCACAAGGAACTCCCCGACAATCAAACAGAGGCACGACGCATAGTTCGGCGATCCAAGGCCTACAAAGGCACGAGGGTGAGTTATACAAGAAAAGCACCACTTGAATATTACAGAGGTGTATATCCGAGGAAGAGGGACAGGAGCTCCTCGCCGAAATCAATGCAGGCATGGGCAATCATCACGCCGTGGCAAGATCTCTTGTCGGCAAAGCCTTTCGAGCTGGTTTCTTTTGGCCTACAGCTCGGACCGATGCCTAGTCACTCGTTCAACATTGCGTCGGGTGTCAACTCTTTGCAAATGAAAGTCACATGCCCCCAACAGCTCTTCATACTATTCCGATCACCTGGCCTTTTGCGGTATGGGGGCTCTACATGGTTGGACACCTCAAAGGGGAACCAAGAAAAATAAATACCTATTAGTCATGGTTGACAAGTTCACCAAATGGATAGAATCAAAGCCTGTTAAATCAGCTAAATCCAGACCAATAATTGAATTTATATCTAGCGTAGTACACTGTTACGGTGTCCCGCATAGTATAATAACGGACAATGGAACCAATTTCACGGCCCAAGAGGTCAAGGACTGGTGCACAAAATGGGCATAAAGCTTAATTATGCATCGGTCTATCATCCGCAGACAAATGGATAGATCGGGCGAGCAAACGCTCTCATTATGAGCGGCATCAAGCTAGGTTTGGTCTGATCTCTTCACGAGTCCGACTGTCATTGGGTGGAGAAACTCGACTCCATTCTATGGGGCATGCGTACTACCCCGAACAGATCAACAGGTTATACACCATTGTTATGGTCTATGGGGCAGAGGCGGTCCTCCCCTGCGATATTATCCATGACGCACCAAGAGTGCACATGTACGAGGAAAAGGAGGCCGAGTTAGATCTGTGGGACGACTTAGATGCCCTGGAGGGGGAGCGGGACATAGCTCTGGCTCGATCCACTCTTTACCAACAGCAAGCTCGGCGGTACCAAAGTAGGGAGGTCAGGGCAAAAGCATACAACATAGGAGAATTCATACTACGACTCCCGGAGAAGCAGAAGCACAAACTGAACCCCCAGTGGGAGGGTCCTTTCATCATTGATGAAGTGCTCACGGGAGGGGCCTATCGTTTGCGGAATTCATTCGACAACCGCCTTGAACACAACCCATGGAATGCATCTCGTCTTCGGCGCTTCTACGAATAAACTGGTGTCGTCCATACTCCCTTATACTTTTTCCTTTTCATTTATTTTTTGCCTTTTTAGCAATTTCCTTTTCCACTTTGTTGTTCGATAGGGACAATTTCTTTTCCTACCCTATGTTTGACTGAACCAATCTTGTACTATGCATACTTGGCATACACCATAAAGTGTTAAATCCGAACACAACACATGGGGGCTTCTTTTAATAGACAGTATTTTAATTGTTCATACTTACTGGGTGCGCATGTTTCTTTGGTCATGTTTTAGACATCATATGCATCAATTCGAACTAAGACTTGCCAAGCTGGGTTGCCTCGCTCCTGTGGTTACTCTCTATGTTCCCGCTTGTTCGTCTAGATAGTAAAGGGAGCACCTCTGCGATTGCTACGATTGGGTCATCCAGACACGTACCTCGGACGGGTGAAGCCGAAAGCTAGCTATCTTACGTAGACAATTGGTCAGCTATGACAGAAATATCTTTTACGACCCTGGTTGCTATTTCTGTTGTTTGGGTCCCTTATTCCCAAAGGACACTTAGTCACGTACTACAAGTATGCGGATTCCTATCTACGCTCCTCGTAGAAGCCCGGCGAAAGGTATCGTTAGGGGTACTATTTTCATCGGAAGATGTTTCTTACAACATGTCGTAATATGACATATCTTTCTGTGTGCTTTCTGTCTGTTCGTACGACATGGCCTGATTGCCTGGTTCCCCGAATACAAGTTCGCTCTTTGGCGAAGGAATAATAAAAAGGAACACTCCCGAGCTCTTCGCACGAAAGGGAGAAGCCGATAGCTGGTTAAGACAAAGTTTACAACACGAATTGTTTCACACATGTATATGTAAATTACATATGCGGCTGCTGATCGAGATCATCGATTATTGTGTTGAGGGGGCAGTCTGCTTACGAGAGACAGGCGGTTCGCATCACCTGGTCATATACTAGGCGGGGTGGCACTTCTTTTCCATCCGATCCCACAGGACCAACCCGCGCCATATGCTCTGGGTTAAATCCGGTGAAATGGGTCTTGACAATTGCCCACACCTCCCGTGATCCTTCGCGGCAAGCCGAAGTCTTCCACAACTCAAACCTATCCCAAGCCCCCTAAATCAATCCACAAGTGCAGCTAGCCCTTCAGGTGGCTGTTCGGTGGGCCATAATGCCTTCACCATCCCCTAAATCGCTTTTTGCACACGCTTGTGCAGAGAGGTCAACTCATTTAGCAAGTCCCCTTGATACGATTCGATCTCCTCTTCAGGATGTCCGGTTAGGAGACCTACACACAAGGCAACAAGCGCAATTACTAGCATTCTCTACATCGGAAATCCTTACTCATAGCAGAATTGTTACCGAATACACCCCTCCAAAGCTTTTGATTCTTTTCTCGAGCATGGACCAATTGAGTCTTTAAACTCTTTATTTCTTTGGCCTGTTTTTGTATGACAAGATAGCTGGCTTGCTGTTGGGATTCCGCATACCTTTGTGAATCTTGGGCTTCTTTGAGCTGCCTTTCCATATGTCCTATTGATTCGGCTGCTACACGGAATCCATATGTCAGGCACGATAACGTAAAAATATCAACAACAAAAGCATACTCACCATGAGCCTCTCGCGTGAAGATCTTCACTTGTGCCAGTTCGGCCTTCACGGAGCGCACCTCTGCATGACTCTCCTCGAGGGCCCTGGCCAATTGCTCGGATTGTTGCTTTGAGTCCTACATCAACATACAAACAATATGGAGATCCTTAATTCGTTTTCTCTAAATCAAATTAAGGCTCGGGGGCTACTAGGCTTACACAAGTATGCGGATTTTATAAAATCCGACCTCTTACATGAATGTTAGTTGTTATCAGCTTCATAGGTTCGCCGAATCCCTATCGGGTGGCCCTGATATGTGCCTTTGCCGAGCGTAGGGCACTGCTACTTCTCTAGCATGTGTTGGTTTCCTGCGAAGAGGAACGGTTTGATGCAGCAAAGTAGATAAGTATTTCCCTCAGCTTTTGAGAACCAAGGTATCAATCCAGTAGTAGATACAAGAGAATCACCAATAGATGTACCTGCACAAACAATCAAACTCTTGCACCCAATGCTATAAAGGGGTTGTCCATCCCTTCACGGTTACTTGCAAGGATGAGATCTAATAGAGATAGATATAATAGGATGCTTGAACGGAAAGTAAACCTAAAAGTAAAAATAATGTAGCAAGTATTTTTGGTATTTTTGGTTTTAGATCTAAAAATATAATATGTAAAATAGACCCGAGGGCCATAGGTTTCACTAGATGGCTTCTCTCATGATGGCAAGTATTACGGTGGGTGAACAAATTACCATCGAGCAATTGATAGAAAAGCGAATAATTATGAAGATATCCAAGGCAATGATTATGCATATAGGCATCACGTCCATGTCAAGTAGACCGAAACGATTCTGCATCTACTACTATTACTCCACACATCGACCGACTTCTGCCTGCATCTAGAGTATTAAGTTCATGAAGAACAGAGTAACACATTAGGTAAGATGACATAATGTAGAGGGATAAACTCAAGCAATATGATGAAAACCCCATCTTTTTACCCTTGATGGCAACAATACAATACGTGCCTCTTTATCCTTATTTTGTCACTGGTGAGGACACCACAAGATTGAACCGAAAACTAAGCACTTCTCCTATTGCAAGAATTACCAATCTAGTTGGCCAAACCAAACCAATAACTCGAAGAGACTTGGAAATATATGAAATCATGCATATGAGAATTCAGGAAAGACTCAAATAATATTCATGGATAATCTGAACATAAACCCACAAGTCTTTGGATCTCGATAAACACACCACAAAAGAGTATTACATTGGATAGATCTCCATGGAGATCATGAAGAACATGGTATTGAGAAGCAAAGAGAGAGAAGAATCCATCTATCTACTAGTTATGGACCCGTAGGTCTGTGGTGAACTACTCATGCATCATCGGAGGGGCAATGGAGTTGATGTAGACGCCCTTTATGATCGAACCCCCCTTTGGCAGATTACCAGAAAAGGCTCCTAGATTGGATCTCTCGGGAACGGAGGCTTTTGGCAGCAGAAAAGTGTTTTCGTGGCTCTTTTTGATAATTATGGAATATTCGGGAATTTATAGGCTGAAGATTAGGATTAGGGGAGCAGCCATGGGCCCACAAGCCTGCCCGGCGCGACCACCCCCTAGCCATGCCCCTAGGGCTTGTGGCCCCACGGTGGCTCCTCTGCCTTGGTTCTCAAGTCTCGTAGATTCCTTTTATTCCAGAAAAATTCCTTGCAAAGGTTTTATTCCGTTTGGACTCTGTTTAATATTCCTTATGTGCGAAACTCAAAAACAAGGAAAAAACAGAAACTGGCACTAGGATCTAGATTAATAGGTTAGTCCAAAAAATAATATAAAATAGCATATTAATGCATATAAAACATCCAAAACAGATAATATAATAGCATGGAACAATAAAAAATTATAGATACGTTGGAGACGTATCAGCATCCCCAAGCTTAATTCCTGCTCGCCCTCGAGTAGCTAAATGATTAAAACAGAATTTTTGATGTGGTATGCTACCCAACATATTTATCCATGTAATATTCTTTATTGCGGCATGAATATTCAGATCCGTAAGATTCAAAAAAATAGTCTAATATTGACATAAAAACAGTAATACTTTGAGCACGCCAACAAGGTAGTTGTGTCCTTTCGAAATAACATGGCCTTAGAAAGTTATCCCTACACAATCAAATGGTCTGGATATGCTCCATCTTCCCCACACAAAGTATCTAAATCATGCACAATCCCGATGAACAAGTCAAGCAATTGTTTCACACTTTTGGTGTTCTCAAACCTTTTCAACTCTCATGCAGTACATGAGCATGAGCCATGGATATAGCATTATAGGTGGAATAGAATATGGAGCAGGTGCAAAGGGAAAAAGGAGAAGATAGTCTCACATCAACTAGGCGTATCAACGGGATATGGAGATGCCCGTGTATAGATATCAATGTGAGTGAGTAGGGATTTCCATCCAACAAATGCACTTACAGATATAAGTGTATGAAAGCTCAAAAACAAAACTAAGTGGTCGTGCATAATGAATATCCACTAGTTATATGAAAGTGACAAAATAGGAGACTCTCTATCATGAAGATCATGGTGCTACTTTGATGCACAAGTGTGGAAAAAGGTAGTAGCAATTGTCCCTTGTCTCTTTCTCTCATTTTTTGGTGGGCTTCTTTGGCCTCTTTTTTTTTGTTTGGGCTTCGTTGTCCTCTTTTACTTTTTGTAAAGTCCGGATACTCATCCCAAATTGTGAGGGAGTCATAGCCTCCATCATCCTTTTCTCTCATGGGACAATGCTCTATTAATCAAAAATAATCACACTTTTATTTACTTATAAATCAAAGAAAAAGAAATTACAACTCGATTCCTATGACAAGATATAACTCTATATGCAATATGAAGTGATGATGCAAGTCATAGAAAAACTACATGATGGAAGTTGTATTGCAATATATCTCGGAATGGTTGTGGAAATACCATAATAGGTAGGTATGGTGGCTGTTTTGAGGAATATATGGTGTCTTTTTTGAGGAAGGAGGGTTTGGTGTACTGGCGAAAGTTGCGCTGTACTAGAGAGGCTAGCAAAGATGGAAGGTTGAGAGTGCGTATAATCCATGGACTCACATTAGTCATAAAGAAGTCACATACTTATTGCAAAAGTCTATTAGTTATCAAACAAAGCATTAGACACATGCTCCCAGGGGAGAGGTTGGTAGGAGTTAACCATCGCACGCTCCCGACCCTCACACAAAGGTCGACAATCATTAAACAAATCATGCTCCGACTTCATTACATAACGGTTCATTATACATGCATGCTACGGGAATCACAAGCTTTAACACACGTATATATTCCAATTCACAACTACTCACTAGCATGACTCTGATAGTACCGTCCCTATTATCTCAAAACTATATGCAAGGAATCAAACTTCTCATAGTTTTTAATGCACTTAATATGAAAGTTTTTATTATATCCCTCTCGGATGCCCATTATATTAGGACTAAATTCATAACATAGACAAATTACCATGATTTTTTAAGAAACTCTCAAAAAAATATAAGTGAGGAACGAGAGTTCAATAATTTCTATAAAATATGACACCACCATGCTCTATAAGGATATAAGTGAAGCACTAGAGCAACATTGCCTAGCTCAAAAGATATAAGTGAAGCACATAGAGTATTCTAACATGTTCACGATTCAGCGTGTCTCTCTCAAAAGTTGTGTGCATCAAGTATGATTGTGGCAAACTAACAAGCAAAGACTTATATCATACAAGACGCTCCTAGCAAAACACATATCATGTGGTGAATAAAAATATAGCCTCAAGTAAATTTACCGATGGATTGAAGACGAAAGAGGGGATGCCTTCTGGGGCATCCCCAAGATTAGGCTTTTTGGTATCCCTGAATATGACTTGGGGTGCCTTGGGAATCCCAAATCTTAGGTTCTTTACACTCTTTATTCCATAGTCCATCAAATCTTCACCCAAAATTTGAAAACTTCACAACAGAAAACTCAACAGAAAACTCATGAGATCCGTTAGTATAAGAAAAATAAATCACCACTTTAGGTACTATTGTGAACTCATTATTTATATATATTTGTGTAATACCTACTGTATTCTAACATTTCCATGACTCATACCCCCCGATATGACACATAGATACATCAAAATAAGCAAACAACACAAAGAAAACAGAATCTGTCAATAACAGAACAGTCTGTAGCAATCTGAAAACTTCGAATACTTATGGAACTCTAAAAATTCTGAACAATTAGAAAAATAAGGGAAATTTGTATATAAATCTTTTGTAAAATTTCATATCAATTTTATGCTCTGAAAAATTAGGAAACTTCCTGGACTGAGCGCAAAAGTTTCTGTTTTACAGCAGGATCAAATCAACAACTACCATAGATCACCACAAAGGTTTTACTTGGCTCAAACACTAATTAAAACAGAAAAACACAATTAATACATAATTAATAATGTAAAAACACACCAAAACAGAAGCAAAAATCAGAAAGCAAAATAAAATTGGGTTGTCTCCTAAGAAGCGCTATTGTTTAACGCCCCTAGCTAGGCAAAACGAATTCAATGATGCTCATGTAAACAATAGTAGTTGAGATATGCAAAATAGCATCCTTAATAGCATTAAAAACACGTTTAAGTATAACGCACTTCCTATTCATAGGTTTTTTTGTAGCAAACAATTTATGGGAATAAGAATTAACTAGCATAGGAAGGCAAAACTAGCATAACTTCAAAACTTTGAACACATAGAGAGGAAACTTGATATTATTCTAATTCCTACAAGCATATGTTCCTCCCTCATAATAAATTTAATTAGAATCATGAAGGAATTCAACAATATAACTATCATATAAAATTTTCTCTTTGTGATCCTCATGCATGCAAAGTTGATACTCTTCCAAAATAGGGGATTATCATTAACTAAAGTCATGACCTCTCCAAACCCACTTTTATCAAAAAAATCATAAGACTGAACACTCTCCAAAATAGTAGGATTAATAATGCCTAAAGTTGACACTCTTCCAAACCCACTTTCAACATCATATTCATCATGAGTATTAAATAAATTATCAAGATCAGAAGAAGCATTATCACCCCAATCATGATCATTGCAATAAGTAGTGGTCATGGCAAACTCATCAAATATAGCATCACCAAGCTTGTAGTTTTGCATATCATTAACATAATTGACAATAATAAAATTTATGACAATATCATTGCAATCATGCTTTTCATTCAAGGAACTATCATGAATCTCCTTACAAATTTCTTCTTTCCACACTTCATTAAGATTTTCAGATTCATTATTTTCAAACAAACCTTCATAGAGATAATAAAGTGCACCCAACTCACTAGAAATTGATTCATCATAATTTGGTATTTTGAAAATATTATCAAGTGGATGAGGATCCATATCAATAGATTTTTACCAAGCAAAGATTCAAGCAGATAGGAAGCACATGGCAACACAAGCAAGCAAACGAAAAGGCGAACGAAAAAGGGCGAATAAAAAGGCAAATATTTTTGGTATTTTCTGAAAATCATTATAGAAGTGGGGGAGAGGAAAACGAGAGGCAAATGGCAAGTAATGTAAATGCAAGAGATGAGTAATTATGAACGGAAAGTAAAACTAAAAGTAAAAATAATGCAGCAAGTATTTTGTGGTATTTCTGGTTTTAGATCTGAAAATGTAATATGGAAAATAGACCTGAGGACCATAGGTTTCACTAGATGGCTTCTCTCATGATGGCAAGTATTATGGTGGGTGAACAAATTACTGTCGAGCAATTGATAGAAAAGCGAGTAATTATGAAGATATCCAAGGCAATGATTATGCATATAGGCATCATGTCCGTGTCAAGTAGACCGAAACGATTCTGGATTTACTACTATTACTGCACACATCGACCGACTCCTGCCTGCATCTAGAGTATTAAGTTCATGAAGAACAGAGTAACGCATTAGGTAAGATGACATGATGTAGTGGGATAAACTCAAGAAATATGATGAAAACCCCATCTTTTTACCCGTGATGGCAACAATACAATACGTACCCCTACTTTGTCATTGGGTGAGGACACTGCAAGATTGAACCCAAAACTAAGCACTTCTCCTATTGCAAGAATTACCAATCTAGTTGGCCAAATCAAACCAATAACTCGAAGAGACTTGCAAAGATATGAAATCATGCATATAAGAATTTAGGAAAGACTCAAATAATATTCATCGGATCTCGACAAACGCACCGCAAAAGAGTATTGCATCGGATAGATCTTCATGAAGATCATGAAGAACATGGTATTGAGATGCAAATAGGGAGAATAAGCCATCTATCTACTAGCTATGGACCCGTAGGTTTGTGGTGAACTACTCACGCATCATCGGAGGGGCATTGGAGTTGATGTAAATGCCCTCCAGGATCGAATCCCCCTCCAGCAGATTACCTAAAAGGCTCCAAGATTGGATCTCTCAGGAACGAAGGCTTCTGGCGGCGGAAAAGTGTTTTCATGGATCTTTTTGATAATGATCGAATATTTGGGAATTTATAGGCCGAAGATTAGGGTTAGGGGAGCAGCCGTGGGCCCACAAGCTTGCCAGGCACGGTCAATCCCTTGTCGCGCCCCTAGGACTTGTGGCCCCATGGTGGCTCCTCTGCCTTGGTTCTCAAGTCTCGTAGATTCCTTTTGTTCCAGAAAAATTCCTTCCGAAGGTTTTATTCCGTTTGGACTCCGTTTAATATTCCTTATCTGCGAAACTCAAAATCAAGGAAAAAACAGAAACTGGCATTAGGCTCTAGATTAATAGGTTTGTCCAAAAAATAATATAAAAGAGCATATTAATGCATATAAAACATCCAAACAGATAATATAATAGCATGGAACAATTAAAAATTATGGATACGTTGGAGATGTATCAGGCACCAAACTCCTGGTCGGAGAAAATTGGATGCCGCATGGCCCCCCATCGGTGCCGATGATGCATGGCACTCTCCACCTCCGATTTGGTGACGGATACTCTGTCGCCAGATTCGGCATGCACCAGACTGGCCATGGGGGCTTCCAATTGTGGAAGCCGCAAGGGTCGCGGCTCGGGAGCTCCGGGCGTCTCCTGACATCTGGGCAGCCCCGTCGGTTGGTGAAGATTGGGCGTTTCGCCTAGGTAAAAAACGAGCGGCTATGAGATTATGATGCGTAAAATGATAAAGTGGATATCAAAACAATGTTCCTTCAGGATGCACGGACGGGTGGATTCGTCCCCATGTCAGGCTTTTTTGCAGGGTCCAGGTCGGCCTCTGACTCCCCCGCGGCTTCGGCTGCTGGCGCATGGCGTGCTGATGGGCGGCGCTTGGAGGCTGGGACCGGTGCGTCCGGGGCACTCTGGGTAGCAGGCCTGTTGTGGGAGGAGCTTTTCTTCTTACCCGCAGATGGAATGGAGAATGACTTGGAGTAATCGACTATGATTGGCACCGGGGTCTGGATGATGTTGTCCTTGTAGTAGACTCCGTTTTTGAAGTCAAGAAGGAGATCCGGGTCGTCGTTGAAGCCTGGATCATTATGACGTGCATGATTTTCGGGCCGAGGAGCTGGACAGTTGACTGTCTCCATGAAGCTCCTCCACTCCTATTCATGTCAAGACCTCGGTCAAGTAGAGTATGGAGTGAAGCCCCGAACTATTTCATGATTGAAAGAGGAAGGTTTACCTGTTCGATGGGATTGTGGGCCGAATACCCTTCCTTGGTTGACCATCGGATGCAGTCTTCTTGCTCTCCTTTGTATAGGTCGGCAAGTGCGGCGGCTAGCACTGTTGGATTGGCAGGACCTAGTTTTCGGGAACGCGTGGTTTCGCTGGTCCCGTTGTATCTCCATAAGGGGTGCACCCTTTGTTGGAGGGGTTGCACGCACCAAGAGATAGTGGTGGCCATGACGTTAATCATGGTCAGCTTGTGATGGGCAAGCAACCGCTCTTGCGTGGCAAGGCGTTTCACTTTGGCGCTCTCCTCCTGAGATGAGCTCTTGGGTCGCTAGTTGTACCTCTTCTTCAGGAGGAGGTTGGAGTATTCGGGCAGACCTATCCGAGTTGGCTCGAACAGGGGGACATCCTCAATATGGAACCACTCCGAAGTCCATTTTTCGGATTTCTTCGGTGTACCATCCGGATACCCCGTTCCCGCTATGAGGCATACTTCGGCTCCGTCGACCTCTAATATGGCCTTGTCTCAAGTTTGGGGGACGAGGCAGAAGTATTTCCTCCAAAGATTGAAATGGGCTTGACACCCTAAGAACATCTCGCAGAGGGCTACAAAGTCCGAGATGTGTAGGATCGACCATGGGGTGAGATGGTGGAGTTGAATCTCGTAGAACTCCAGTACTCCCCTATAGAATGGGTGGATAGGAACCCAAGGCCCCGGAGGAGGAAGGGGACAAAGCAAATGCGCTCCCCCTTGTTTGGATTAGGGAAGCACTTGTCGAAGACCTCGTCACCATAAGAAAGCAAACCTGCGCGGGTTGCCGCTAGATCTGATGACGGAGATATCCCTGGGTGTCCAGATTACGGACTCATAGGAGAGTGACGGAGCATCTGGTCCAGTCACCTGGGCGCTGGACGTAAGGGCGTACTGAGGAGCTAGGAGCGTTAGCCATGTTTTGCGTAGAGCTTCCTCTAAGAGTTCTTGACGAGTGGGAGGAAGAAGATGTGGTTTTGAACCGTGATTTTGTTTGATTAAATGGGTTGGTGCCTCCGTTGCGGAGGGGTAGGATTGTAAAAATCGCTGGCCACTCACCTCCTCTCGAAGCGCGAAGATCGAGGAACTTGTATGGTTATTATAATGACCCGCGCCCACGATTCTTGGGATCTGACCGAAGACTGATCGAATGCCAAATAGAGAAGGATAAGGGACTCACCTTGCAAGTCGAAGACGATGACGTGAAGGAATCAACCAAATATAAATAGGCGTTGAAGGCCAGTCTGGGGGCTACCGAGGGAGTCCTAGATTAAGGGGTCCTCGGATAGCCGACCCGTTGTTCATGGACCGTACTGTATGGGCCGCAAGGCAGGCAGCGGAGGATCGAGGACCACCTGCGCTAAGACGGAAGCCTTATGGAGTCAAGACGTATTCTCCAAGTTATTGGTTGTAGTTAGGCAAGTTATCTCTTCAGCATGTAACCGACCATGTGTAGGCCCAGGACATGCCAGGACTCTATATAAGCCGGAGGATTTTAGGGCATAGGGATAGAATAACTCATCTAGGGTTAGACATACGATCTCGAGGTAGATCAACTCTTTAACCCCTTACAACATCAATATAACCAAGGAGGACATAGGGTATTACCTCCATTGGAGGGCCCGAACCTGGGTAAACTCATGTCCCCTTCGTCTCCTGTTACCGTCAATCCTAGTCTCACAGTCTGGGACCCCCTACCCAAGATCCACCGGTTTTGACAACGACACCCTCTCTTTCTCTGTTCTCGATTGAAGCTTTGATCTCATGTGTACCACGTGAGTGCTAGCACTTGTGAAAGACTAAAAGATGATTGAGTATGTGGATTTGCTTTACAAGCTCTGATATCGACTCTTTCCGATGTTATGATAAATTGTCAATTGCTTCAATGACTGAGAACATAGTTTGTTGGTTGTCAACAGAATTCATGTTTCATACTTTATCTTGTGAATGAATTGTACTCTTGTATAAAGAATCTCATACAATGAGTATTGTTGTTCTAAAGTTGATCATGATGCCCTCATGTTCGTATTTTATTTTATCGACACCTCTATCTCTAAACATGTGGACATATTCATAGATCTCGGCTTTCGCTTGAGGGCAAGCGAGGTCTAAGCTTGGGGGAGTTGATACGTCCATTTTGCATCATGCTTTTATATTGATATTTATTGCATTATGGTACAATACTTATGCCTTTTCTCTCTTATTTTACAAGGTTTACATGAACAGGGAGAATGCCGACAGCTCGAATTCTGGACTAGAAAAGGAGCAAATCTGAGATACTTATTCTTCACAACTCCAAAAGTCTTGAAAATTTATGGAGAATATTTTTGGATTTAATAAAAAATACGAGCGCAAGAATCAACCAGAGGGGCCACCTACAGGCTACAAGCCTGCTAGGCGCGGCCACCCCCTGGTCGTGCCTAGCAGGCTTGTGAGGCCCTTGTGGCTCCTACGACGCCCATCTTCTCCTGTTTGAAGCTTTTTGACCTGCAAAAAATCAGCAGAGAGCTTTCGGGATGAAGCGCCGCCGTCTCAAGGCGGAACTTGGGCAGAACTAATCTAGAGCTCTAACAGGGATATTCTGTCGGGGAAACTTCCCTCTCGGAGGGGGAAATCAAAGCCATCATCATCACCAACGATCCTCTCATGAAGACGGGGTCGATCTCCATCAACATCTTCATCAGCACCATCTCCTCTCAAGACCCTAGTTCATATCTTGTATCCGATCTTTGTCTCAACACCTCAGATTGGTACATGTGGGTTGCTAGTAGTGTTGATTACTCCTTGTAGTTGATGCTAGTTGGTTTACTTGGTGGAGGTTCATATGTTTAGATCCTTTATGATAATTAATACTCCTCTAATATTGAACATGAACATGTTTCATGAGTAGTTACGTTTATTCCTGAGGACATGGGATAAGTCTTGTTATAAGTAATCATGTGATTTTGGTTTTCGGTCGATATTTTGATTAGATGTATGTTGTCTCTCCTCTAGTGGTGTTATGTGAACGTCGACTACATAAAACCTCACCATTATTTGGGCCTAGGGGAAGGCATTGGGAAGTAATAACTACATGATGGGTTGCTAGAGTGACAGAAGCTTAAACCCTAGTTTATGCGTTGCTTCGTAAGGGGATGATTTGGATCCATATGTTTCATGCTATGGTTAGGTTTACCTTAATTCTTGTTTCGTAGTTGCGGATGCTTGCGAAAGGGGTTAATCATCAGTGGGAGGTTTTTCCATGTAAGGGCAGCACCCAAGCACCGGTCCACTCACATATCAAATTATGAAAGTAACGAACGCGAATCAAATGAGCATGATGAAAACTAGCTTGACAGAAATTCCCATGTGTCCTCGAGAGCGCTTTGCTTTATATAAGAGTTTGTCCATGCCTGTCCTTTGCTACAAAAAGGATTGGGCTACCTTGCTGCACCTTTGCTACACTTGTTACTTGTTACTCGTTACGAATTATCTTATCACAAAACTATTTGTTACCAATAATTTCAGTGCTTACAGAGAATACCTTACTGGAAACCTCTTTTAATTTTCGTCTCCTCCTCATTGGGTTTGACACTCTTACTTATCGAAAGGACTACGATAGATCCCGTATACTTGTGGGTCATCTCTCATCATCCGTGAAGCTCTAGCAATTCCTATGCATGCACATGGGAGGAGTGTCAAGTAGTATACCATCCTCGAAGGGGTGAAGTGAACACGTTTAAAGGAGATGATTCACCTTTATGTATGTGAGGTAGTCATGGCATGTGTCACTTGCCAAATGGACTCTTGTCATGGTGATGTCCGTAGGATGCGCCGCATCATCCCCTCCCCTTGGGAAAGATACGTCCTCGGATTAAGATCCAAATCATCATGGGAAGGAGATGTCGACGTCATGTGGAGGTGGACGATCACCAAGCGCTCATCATCTTCAAGCTCTAAAGGGGCACTCTCCAATGTCTCACCATCTAGGAATTCCTTCAAAAGGAGCAAACACGACTAACGCTTGGAAAAACAAATGTGGTTACCGTTAGTGCATAACCAAGCATTCAAGTGGTGAATCACCGCGCTAGTGTTGTCATCATGCATAACATATGGTGTGACAAGGGATTGTGTCATGGCATGTACGCATATAAAGTGAGAACAAGGAATGCAATCATGGAAACAAGTATTCAAAGGTGAGGTAGGGATGCAAATATGTGCGACAATATAACAAGCATCTACCTCATGGTCATAGCACGCATGCGCAAAACAATCAACAAAGGGTCTATGGTAGTCATAGGAATCATTCACAACACCAAGTAAAGTGAAGTGTCTAAACACATGGGGCAATCCAAAGTGTAAGGCAATCCAAGCATGATTTGCACATGGTGTAGTGAAGATAGTGAGGCACTCAACACGATAGAAAGAGCAATTGGTCATCATGTGCGAGGCAATCAAGTCAAGCATGTAGCAAGCAATCGGGCATGGAAAATGTGAAGAATGGACATCGTTGCAACCAATCATATGATAAGAGCAAACAATGCACAAGGTGGATGCAAGACACAAGGTATATATGTCTAGAGCCATGGCAATGTGACAATCATGAAGAAAAGGAAATCACTAGCATGTGTGCAAGTGAGTGGTCCAAGATGACTAATATGTATCATGATACAAGGAAGACAAGTAGGATGAGCCACAATATCCATGCTCAATAAGGATGTCACCTCAAAGGCATGACCTTATGCGTCCGTCACAATCCCGATGCGCAAGCAAGTGCGATGTAGGAACGCGTCGGTGTAGCATGGTTCGCTCTCAAGATCTCGAATCATCAACTCACGTGAAGTGGAAGTTGACATGTAGTCGAAGTATCCTACACATATAGGTAACAAACAAAGAATGTCTGTGCATGGTAGATAAACACTTAATCCATCATGATGGTTCTCCTCTCGTGCACATAACCATTATGATCACAAGTGCATGAATAATATGATGCAAGAATGGAAATATTCATGGCACTGGGCATATGGTGCAAAGAAGGAAGATATACATGCTTCACATGAAAGATGTCAAAAGGTCCAATAATATGTGAGAAAGCTATGCGGGCAATCTCATTAGCAATATTAATAGCATTGTTGCACGCAATACATGGCAAATCATCTAGCATGAGCGAGGCAACGCATGGAGACATGTGAAAATATGCAATGTCAATCGTGTGCAAAGCATGGAAATGGTTGTCATCAATCGCATAAAAGGAGCACATCGGTGATGCAACATACCATAGTGATCATGTCATGCCAACTAGTAGTGCAAAGATGCAACATACTAGAGGAAATCATGGCAATCATGTCATGTGAGCAAATAGTAAGCATATGCAATGCACATGACATATCGCAAGCACGAAAACAAAACATGATCAATGTATCATCATAGGCATGGGGCACATAACAAACATGGCAATAGCACGTGATATCTCCACCAACTGTGCAAACACACATACAAATATGAGAAGAAAGCGTCAGGTGTAATGCAAAGCATGGGTCAAAAATGCATGGGAAGGGCATAGAAATGAGCATATCATACAAAGTGAACATGGCAATATGGGCAAAGGATCTATAATGGACAATAAGCCATAACCATGTGAGATCCATGTAGAAGAAATGTGCAAAGTATTTCCGCAAAGTGGGTGTGTGGAGGGTAAGCACTCCATGTTGGTGAACGTATTTGTTGCTCTCTAGAGCTCGTTTCGTCAACTCGTGCGCTTGCGAGGTTGACGAAGAATCATGTGTACCTACACAACAAGGAGACACACGAAAAAAGTGTGTGCATGGTAAATGTACACATCATCCATCATGATGTGTATGTGTGCATGAGAGTTAGCACAAAATAAGCAATGCTCAAAGAAGTTTGAGGCATGGTATAGGAATATGTCATCCATCATGTAACGATAGTTATTATGCTCAACATGATTGGGACGCAAATTATAACAAGTGTGTGGCACAAGCATATTATTCATCACAAATATGGGGATCATGCAAGGTGTAGGATGGAACACAATATCCTAATATGTATGAGGAAACTATGGGAGTCTCCTCATGTGCAATAGCAGTAGCATAATATGGAGAATGTGGACAACATCCAAAACAATGCATATCCTAAGCTAGGTGGCCAAGGCATGTCATATGATAATTATTGCGCGAATGATGCAAAGTAAGCATGACAATATCATCACAAGAAAAACAAATGCCAATAACCATGGGTTTGTCATCTATGCCATATGAGCAAATGGGATTTACATTTATGGTGTATGCATATTCACTATGGTGAGATTTCAAAGATGCAATATGGGAAATTTCACGCATAGCACATGACAAGTGCAGCAGATTGTCAAGCATGATGTGAACAATAGAATTTTCACATGTTATCCAATGGAGTATAGCATCACAACTAGGTAAGTCAAAATGCTCATCATCATATTCATCATAAATAGGGGGCACATCTAAGCATGAAGAAGACATAGCATGTGGTGTGTCCATAATATGATCAACATCATGCAAGCAATCAATGGCAAGATAGTCCACTAGTGGGACAAGATCATCACCTTCACCTATTTTACCTTCCTTATTCCACTCATGTGGTGTAGGTGAGGTGGGAGAAACCCACTCGTGGTCATCTTCATCGTGATGGAACCATGTGGGAGTGCATCATCATCCACAATGGTCATCGTCATTCCCGTTGGAGGGATGCACTCGTCAAGGGTAGGTGTGTCGTCGTGTAGGAGACCTTGCACCCAAGAACAAGACACAATAGGAGTAGAGATTAAGTTGTTAGAAATCATAGTGGCCTCACAAGCCATCTTAACTACCTCACTCACTAAGTGGTGTGGCTCACTCACGCCCTCTAGGATGCTCTCACTCATATGATTGGTTGAGTCACTCAATGGGTGGTGATGGCTCTCAACCTCGCATAGGAATTGTGCCAACTCATCATATATGCGGCTAGTGGTGGTCACTCTCATCCTCTCGTAGGAAATGCACTCAATGTCACATATGGTGGAGTCACTCATGTGGTGGTGGGTCTCCTCACATGGAAATTGTGGCATCTCGTCATATGTGGGTGTCGTAGAGATGTAGGTGCAAACGTCTCCATGCTCAAATCCTTTCGCCTCCATGGTTGAAGAGATAGTCCCATGCTCAACTGTCTCGTCGTCGTCTTCGTGGATGAAGGCCGAAGATAGCACATCATCACTTACCTCCATGATCAAAGGGAAATTCCCAAGCTTAGCGATCTTCCTTAGGATGCTTCCGAAGATGGAAGGGTCCTCCATGCGTTTAGTCGATCGCCTTGATCTTGGCATCGAAGCTTGTCCTTGGTCGTAATCTTAGTCTTTGCGCACTTGTTTCTTTGAAGATGTCCGACTTGAGCGTCTACGACTTGACAATGACAAAGGGGAAGAAGACTTGTAGTTGGACACCATGTGTCTAAGTTGCTCCATGTGTGCTGCCACCATGTCTCTTTTCCGAGCTTTGGAGTGTCGTAGGTCGATGGTGAGTCACTCGAGCTTTAGGGTGATGTCATTGCCCATGTCGATGGTATGGTGTGCTTTGCCTAGCCATCACAAGACTCGAGCAGAGGTGAGTGGAAAATGAGATAACAATACTAAGATACTGTTCCCAAAGTTGAGGATGTATCCCGTTTCACTCAATGTGAATTGAGAAAATAGTGGAATTGGTACCGGACTTGTTCACTCACACCTACAACATAAAGCTTATCGAGTGGCTTGGTTAGGACAAGTGGCACAAAATTCAAGCAAAATGAAGTCCAAGATATTGTAAATGTTGAAATAAATCCAATGGACTAAAAATGCAAAAAAAGTGATCACAAATATAGAGGAGGGCAAAAGAGAAACACACGCGGTGGGATAATGGGGCTTGTGCAACTATAGGGATGAGCAAAGCTCGTGTTGCACAAACACAAGGAGAGACGCTAGCTTATTGCACGTTTGGTCACGATTCACCACTTGGCACCAATCCTATTTATGCAAGCAAAACATTTCCTATTCCAAGTATCCTCATGCACAAGTATATCCTTTCAGGCTCAACTCTTTGCTTATATGCTTTGATCTTTCTTTCTTGCTTAGAAGCTTTTTTTGGAATCTTCTCTTCCTTTCCACTATTCTTATTGAGCCTCAACCAACTATATGAGACAAGTATCACAATATATGCACGAGATAAAGCAATTGCACAATATGATATTTCCAATGATGCAACAATATGATATCGTATCACTATGGTGCATAAGTTTTCGCGAAGCCCGACAATACTCGGATATCTAGTCTCAAAGGTATCAAGCTAATCGCAAAGATGGTGGGGCTATCAAGATGTAATGTCAAGGAGCAAAAAGTATATGATGGAATGTATACCTTCGTCACACTTAACATTTCACGAAGTCGGGGTAAACCAGCCTTGCTTCCGGTTGAAGATGGTCTCAAAGGATGGATGGTCATCGTCGATGTCGAACGTTGGTGGTTGATGTAGATGATGGACTGATACAAGTCACCAGTGGTTGATGAAGCAGTAACCGCCCCTAAGTAGTCGTAACACCTTAGGAGACTCAAATCACAACTCAAGTAACCACAAATGCAAAGGTAAACCAAATGGGTTAGGTTGCTGAAGACTATGTTGGTATTGCGGATGAAATGGTGGAGGGCGTAGGCAAACGTGCCAACATTTGAAAAATATTACGAAGTCAAATGGTGATGAAACCAAGATGAGAAGCTCCGACACGTCAATAGCTTCGAAACGAGCCAAAGAACACTCAAATCGGAGTTCGGCAGTGGAAGTTATGGTGAAAACGGTGAATCAAAAGTGTTAGACTTGGGAATTAGCAGTTGTACCACTTGTTAGGGCGGTTGTACTACTCCTGGGGGTGGTTTTGGGGTATTAGCGGTTGTACCGCTTGTGGTTGGCGGTTGTACTACTGCACAAATCAGTTGTACCGCTTGTATCGGGAAAAATTCCCAAATCTGACCATGGGGTGAACTCGGGGGCAGACCAAAATTGAAATTTTGGACCAAATTAAAGGGGAAAAGAAAAATTAGGTGATGGGGACGCAAAGGGGAGTGGATCTACTTGCTAAACACCAGATCCATGGATCAAAATCAAAAAAACTCACAAGAACAACAAATCACAAGAAAATTTTTGGGTCTATTTTTGTGGGGAATTTTCGAAGTTGCGACGAAATCAAACAAAATTAGGCTCAAAAATGAAGGGGAGGACTCCAAATTCATGAGAAACATGGCTCTAGATACCAATATGATACGGGGCAAGCCCATGTGTGTCGATCTTTCATGAATTGGTGGGGGATTCCACGAAGAACACGAAGAACGCGGGGAAGAACGAGGGGAAATCATAAGAGGAAACACTCAAGAACAAGTCCAATCACACATCCACTAGACTCACCACACACAAAATCCACAAAGGTACATGAACAACAAAGTTAAATAGGATACATGGTAGAGTTCATCCCAAATCCCATGGGGAGATGGGGCCTTGATATCCCAGAGGATCTTCCCTCATGAGGGGCCTTGACATCCACTAGGGGGTCTTCTCTCATAGAGGCATCTACTCCATGGGAGAGGTAGTGGAAGGAGCTAGGCTCAACTTACTAAGAGAAAACCCATAGCTAACCCTAGAATGGAGGTGGGGGTGGAGTATATATATTCTTGGCCATGAAGGGGCAATTGGAGAGGGGGATACATGGGCCAAAGCCCATCCTGCGCACAGGCAGACCGGTTGTACCGATGGTTGGACCGGTTGTACTGGTATTAAGGCATCGACTGGTACAACTGGGGTAGTCCCGGTCATGAACCGCTCCATAACAGAATCTTGGCTAGAGGTGGTCCGATGGTGGGCTGGTTGTACCGCCCACCGGTTGTTGGCCAGTTGCTGGCCGGTTCTACCGGCAGCTCCTAGACTTCCTGCAGCTCCTCCTCTTCCTTCTTCTATTCCAAGCTTCCCTCGCGGATGGTGTAGTTGTAAGTAGGTGCTGGCACTCCTCATCATCATCCGTGAAGCTCCAGCAATCCCTATGCATGCACATGGGAGGAGTGTCAAGTAGTATACAATCCTCGAAGGGGTCAAGTGAACACGTGTAAAGGAGATGATTCACCCTTATGTATGTGAGGTAGTCGTGGCACGTGTCACTTGCCAAACGAACTCTTGTCATGGTGATGTCCGGCGGATTTGTCACATCATCATGGCTCATGTACTAACCTCCACGATATGACTACAAAAGCTTTATCGTCTGAACTGATTTTCAACCTCGTTCTGAAACTCTTTGTACATTTTAAAAGTTTCTAACTTGTGCCTCATCAAATAAATATATCTATATCTACTCAAGTCATCGATAAAAGTCACGAATTACTGATTGCCACCTCTGGCTATTGTGCTCATTGGACCACACACATCACTGTGTATAAGCTCCAATAGCTCGGATGCCCTCTCGCAACTCTTTGCAAAAGGAGACTTAGTCATCTTGCCTAGCAAGCATGATTCGCACGTCTCGAACGTCCCGAAGTCGGATGAAGTTAGGAGTCCATCATCATGGAGCTTATTCATGGGTTTCGGACAAATGTGTCCAAGACGGCAATGCCAGAAGTATGTCAAATTTATTTCATTAGGCGTATGCCTCTTGACATTCATTTTATAAACCAGTTTTGTTTCCAGATTCAAAATAAATAGCTTATCTACAATGGGTGCATAGACGTGGAACATTCCATCCGAATAAAATGAACAACCACTGTCCTTTAAATTGAATTCATAACCTTGACTCGTGAAGCATGAGGCAGAAATAATGTTCCGACTAAGTACATGAATGTAATAACAATTATTCAATTCCAAAAAATCCAAAAGGAAGTTGCGGCTGCATCGTGCCGAAATCCAACGCAACAACTCTTGCCTTGTTGATGACCCTGATGTCAATCTCCGCTTGTGCCACACCTGGTTCTTACCAGCCCCTGCATCGAGTTACAAATATGAACAACCGATCCGGTATCAAATACCCAAGAGCTACTAGGTATGTCAGCAAGGTAAATGTCTATAACATATGTAACAAGTGTACATTTGCCTATAGAAACATCTCCATCGTTCTTTCCATGCTCAGCAAGCCACTTGCTACAGTTCCTCTTCCAGTGACCAACTTCCTTGCAGTGAAAGCAAATGGTCTCTGAGTTTGGCTGGACTTTGGTTCCGTGGCGGAGACAACATTCTTCGTGCCCTTTGCCTTACCCTTTTTCTTGGACCAACTTTTCTTGAACTTAGCCGAGTTCTGCACCATCCACACTTGATGCGTGCCTTTCTTAATATCTTGCTCTGCCACCTTGACCATCCCATGTAATTCAATGAGCTTCTTATCCATGTCGTGCATATGATAATTCGAGACAAACGTCCCATAGCTAGGTGGAAGAGAACCTAAAATTGCATACATGGACAACTTGTCCCCAAGTGGGAATCCTAACCGATCCAAAGCTTGCACATACCCTATCATCTTGATCATATGCAGGCTCAGTGGATCACCCTCTTTCAACTTACAATCCTTCAAGGATTTAAAGATGTTGAACCTTTCGGTCCTAGCCTGCACTTGATACATGCTCTTGAGACTCTCGATCATATCGAAAGCCTGAATGTTTTCAGAATGTTATTGCAAATCGGGCTCCATACAAGCCAAGATGAGGCAACTGATCCCGTTTGATTCATCAACGAGTTTGCGGTGGGCATTCTTGGTTGTGGCATTAGCATTCTTGGTAGGTTCCCTTGGAAGTGGATCCTCTAGAACATGTTCCTTTTTATCGGGCTTGAGAACTATTCTCAAATTTCTATACCAGGTGGTAAAGCTTGTTCTATTCAGTTTATCCTTTTCTAGAATTGATTTCATTGCAAAGTTGGGTTGAGCAGGTGGTGCCATTAATCTAAAATAGAAAATATGCAATCACTAAGCAATGTGTTTATGTAGAGTAATTCAAGCCTTAAACAGAACTACTCCCACTCAAGTCGACATCCCTCCGCAAACTCTTAGTGATTCAGGATCCGACTAACACAAGCAACTAGTGAGCTTTAGCATCACTGCTAGCCAACTTACCTATTCGGCAAGCAACTCCATGTTAACCGTATCTCTATATGACTCCTGTCGGTCCGGTAGGTATCTTATACCCCGGCTCCCAACCTTGTTTGCCACAAGGCCCAAAAATGTTTTGATAGCCTTGTCAAGTTAACCTGATGCAATGCATGTCCGTGTCCGACATGAACCCTCCAGTCCAAGGACATCTAGTGGCACCTCAATTTTATGAGCCCACCACTAGACGTACTTGATGTGCGAAGGTTCGACATCTGGAATGGAAATGTGCTTGATATTTACGAGGGATCTTTCTACCATTATACAATGCATAGAAACAAGAAACAATATCAATCACATATAAACATAAATATGTGAAACAGTATGGCTCCTTCAGCGGCGTCCTTCCATGGTAGGCTCCTACTCTAATGACCAAGGCATAACTCCATCTTGTTAATTACGCCGGGACACCAAAGCCTCGAACTTGATCTCTGTCCTCCAACTACTACAGCTAGTAATAAATTTATAGAGAATCACAAGTCAACACGCAGGTAGTTATACAATATAATGACAACACTTTGGCTCCTGCCAGTTGATAATCATGACACGCGGGTCATGTTAAATTACACACATGCATCACATACATATGATCCATACCATTCACATCAAACCTGCAAAACAAACTTATGCATAGAATTGCATTCTACCGGTTTGTGTGATCGTATACGAAAAACAAGGTGCTACAAAATCACAGATCAAATCTGTATTCTGATCATTCCGAATTTTTTGATCTGACTGATCTCATCGATCATCGCGGACCCGATTCGGATTTATGTTGCACAGTTAACCCTGATGGTGGAAACCGATCGGTAGGGGTAGGTTGTGTCACGACCTCCTCGATTCCAATCGACAGAAAACATAGCCTCAATGATCCCGATGTGCGGTTGATCTCATCAACCATGCACATAGCCGATCTCATGAACGACGAAAGATCTCATCCGTCGCCTCCACATATCACATATGCTACCGATCTGAAACCAAAACCTATAGTAGTGGCTTTGATACCACTATTGGGTTCTATCATAGGTTCAACGCCTGCAAATCAAAATTTCCTACGCGCAGAACAACCAAGAACATGTTACGGAGATGTATCACAGATCGTTACCACTAGACGCGTAGTGCTCTGGAGCGGAAGTTCAGTTGGGGTAGCATGTTCACATGGTCCGTCTCCCCCTAGTCCGATCTCCCTCGAACAACCAATCGCCGGATCCTCTCCTTCGAACAGCTGGTCGCCGGAACCCATGTACAGGTTCGTCGGAGTGGCGCAGGTGCACTGCCTCTAACGTATCCGCGCGTGGAGGAGGAACACCGTGCGGTGAACTGCTAGGTCCGATCACATAGTCACCGGCGTGTGGAGGTGACTAGTTGCAACACATGCAAAGCCCTAATGACAGCGCCAAAGCGATCAACCCGATGGGTGTGCTGCACCTCCACTATATATAGGCATCTGTCGTGGGATCAACTCTTGGGCCTCGCATGAATCCTAAAGCCCACGCGTTCCTTCCCTTGAGCGCGCGACCCCTTAGGTTCTCATTCACTTGGTCGCGAGTCAGATCACATCCGGCTCGGCCAGTCGGTAGTGGCCTCTAGCAAAGCGTGCCGACTCCAAGTGTCCGATGAAGCTGGTTAGGTGAACCTATACTTCACATTTCTGTTCCCTTTGCCACATGATATATGTTGTAGTGCACAAGGCAACATGGTCATCCTTGTTGCTGCACGGCCTCTTTCTCTTTTCGATGAATCCGACCAACATTCGAATTATCTCATAATCCTCATCACATGGCCATGCTTATCCAGGTCGGATCACCCAAGGGGCCCAGAGTATATCACTCCTGGTAGGAGGAGAAAATCCCATCTTGCTCGACCGTGTCTCGCAGCATGGGTCTCGACAAGTTAGAAACCTTGATACGTCTCCAACGTATCTATAATTTTTGCTTGTTCCAAGCTGTTATATTATCAATCTTGGATGTTTTACAATCATTTTATAGAAACTTTATATCATTTTTTGGGACTAACCTATTGACATAGTGCCGAAGTGCCAGTTGTTGTTTTTGCTTGTTTTTTACTTCGCGGAAAATTAGTACCAAACGGAGCCCAAATGCTACGGGGATTTTTGAAGATTTTTTATGGACCAGAAGAAGCATGATGGTTCAAACAACCACAAGAGAGGAGGGCCAGGGTGGCCACCCTCTAACAGGGCACGCTAGAGGCCCCTAGCATGGCCTGGTGGACCGTGCCCACCTCGGGGCTCCCCTCAACTGACTATTTGCCGTATAAATTCCCAAATATTCTGCAAACCCTATGGGAGTCGACGAAACACAATTCCAGCCGCCGCAAGTTCCAGAACATCAAGATCCAATCTAACACCATCACGGAGGGGTGCACCGTCTTCATGGATGCTTCTCCAATGATGCGTGAGTAGTCCACCATAGACCTACGGGCCTGTAGGCAGTAGCTAGATGGCTTCCTCTCTCTCTGTGATCCTCAATACAATGGTATCTTGGAGATCTATGTGATGTAATGACTTGTGCGGTGTGTTTGTTGGGATCCGATGAATTTTGAGTTCGTTCTCGGTTTCTATACATGAATATGATTTGAGTCTTCTTTGGTCTCTTATTTGCATGATTACTTATAGCCTTGTATTTCTTCTTCGAATCTTTGGTTTAGTTAGTCCAACTAGATCGATTTTTCTTTCCATGGTAAGAGGTGCTTTGTGATGGGTTCGATCGTGCGGTGTTCTTTCCCAGTGACAAAAGGGCAGCAAGACAGGCATATATCGTTGCTATTAAGGATAACAAGATGGGGTATATTCCTACATGAATAGATCTTGTCTACGTCATGTCATTATTCTTATTGCATTACTCTATTTTTCCATGCACTTAATACAATAGATGCATGCTGGATAGCGGTCATTAAAAGTGTGGACTAATAGTGGTAGATGCAGGCAGGAGTCGGTCTACTTATCTTGGACGTGATGCCTATATAATGATCATTGCTTGTATATCTTCATGATTATTTGATCTTCTATTAATGCCCAACAGTAATTTGTTCACCCACCGTGCGCTATACTCATGAGAGAAGCCATTGGTGAACCCTATGGCCCCGGGGTCTAATTCTCATCATATTGCTTTCTGATCTACTTTTTTGCATTCTTTGTTTTCAGATCTACAAAACCAAAAACCCAAAAATGTATTGTTTCATATTTACTCTTTTTATTTTGTGTTCTTGAGAGATCTATCTCTCCTGTCTACCATTACCTAATCTATCTTATTACCGTAGAGAGTGTGACAACCTCTCTTTCGCGTCGGGTTGCAAGTACTTGTTGTTTGTGTGCATGTGTTGTTTACGTGGGTGCGTGATCTTCCTCTACGGATTGATACCTTGGTTTCATAAGTGAGGCAAATACTTATCGTCGGTGTTCTGCATCATCCCTTCCTCTTTGGGGAAATACCGACGCAGTCTCAAGCCATGTCAAAGGAATTTTTGGCGTCGTTGCTAGGGAGGAAGCAATCTCATCTACGAGGTTCCTAATCACAAATCTCATCTCCTTGCAATTACATTATTTGCCATTTACCTCTCGTTTTCCTCCCCCCACTTCACCAATTTGCCGTTTTATTCGCTCTGTCTTTTTGTTTGCCCTTTTTCTCGCTACATCATGTCAGTGTTCTTATTGCATTACTCCGTTTTCCCATGAACTTAATACACTAGATACATGCTGGATAGCAGTCGGTGTGTGGTGTAATAGAAGTAGATGCAGTATAGTTTAGGTCTACTTATCTTGGACGGATGCCTATATAATGATCATTGCCTCGATACATCATGGTTATTTTATTCTCTATCAATTGCCCAACAGTAATTTGTTCACCCGTGTGCTATACTCATCAGAGAAGCCATTGGTGAAACCTACGTCCCCCAGGTCTACTTTTCCAACATATTCCTTTCCGATCTACTATTTTTGCTTTTTGTTTTCAGATCTATTAATCCAAAAAAATAGAAATACCTTGCTGCACTTTTTGTTTACTTATTTTATTTTGTGTTCTTGCGAGATCTATTTCCCAAAACTATCATTACCTAATCTATCTTATTACCGTACAGACCTTGACAACCTCTATTTCACGTCGGGTTGCAAGTATTTGTTATTTGTGCGCATGTGATGTTTATGTGGTGCATGATCTTCCTCTACGGATTGATACCTTATTTTCATAACTGAGGGAAATACTTACCGTCACTGTGTTGCATCATCCCTTCCTCTTTGGGGAAATATCAACGCAGTCTCAAGCCACGTCAAAGGAATTTCTGGCGTCGTTGCCGGGAAGGAAGCAATCTCATCTACCAGGTTCCTAATCACAAATCTCATCTCCTTGCAATTTACATTATTTCCCATTTGACTATCGTTTTCCTATCCCCCTCTTCACAGATTTGTCATTTTATTCGCCCTCTCTTTTTGTTTGCCTTCTTCTCGTCAGATATCTTGTTTGCTTGCAATCTTGTTTGCGGAGTCATGATGCCTCAAGGAAGATATTATGATGTTCCTTACCCCAATATTTTTCTAGAATTGAAAAAAGTACCAAAGAATATATGACTATGCAATTTGAGCATAATAAGTATTTCACCGATGAGCTTAAAGAACACTCTACGACACTATAGGCCATAGAAAACAACTTGATGATATTAGTAGACAAGTTGCGAATCTCGAAACTAAGTATGCTCATGCTGAAAATTTGCTAGGAAAAATATCTGATGCACAAGCTACTTTAGTGAATCAAATGGCCGCTAAACCAATTTCTCTAGATGATAACAATGATGGACATCTTAAAATGATTTGTGTTTGCTCTATTGATTCCTTGTTTAGCAATGTTAAGATTGATGATAAAGGGACTGGAGAAGAGTCAACTTTAGCTAGGGGGCATCCGAATGATTTGGAGGGTGAAAATATTGATGAAATTTTGATAAAAGTGGGTTTGGAGAGGTCAAAACATTAACTAGTGATGTGCCAACTATTTCTCATTACAAATACTTTAATTATGAGAGTTGCTCATTGGTTGATTGTATTTCTTTGCTGCAATCTATGATAAATTCACCCCATTCTTATGAACAAAATAAAGCTTTTTTATTAAACATATCGTTGATGTCATGGTAAAGTACTCAGAAGAAAAGTTGGAATTACATATATCAATCCCTAGAAAATTGCATGATGAGTGGGAACCACCCATTAAAGTCAATATTAAAAATTATGAATGCTTTGCTTTGTGTGATTTGGGTGCTTGTGTTTCCACAATTCCGAAATCTTTATGTGATATGCTTGGTCTTACCAATATTGAAGAATGTTCTCTTAATTTGCACTTGGCGGATTCTACTATTAGAAATCCTTTTGGAAGAATTAATAATGTTCTTATTCATGCAAAAAGGAATTATGTGCCCATTGATTTTATCATTCTTGATATTGATTGCAATCCGTTTTGTCCTATTACACTTGTAAACCATTTTTACGCACTATATTTGTCGTGATTGATATGAAAGAAGGCAATAGTAAGTTTCCGTTTCCCCTTAGAATGGGTATGGAACACTTACCTAGAACAATAATTAAGCCACCATATGAATCAATCATGGGGGCCTTTTATGGAGTGAAAACTAAGGATGACAATACTTGAATCTATGTGTAATGCCTAGATAGGGGCGTAAAACGATAGCGCTTGTTGGGAGACAACCCAATGAATAAAATATTTTTACCTTTTCTCTTCTGTTTGTGAGTGTTTGCAAGTTTTATTTAGTGTTTGTTCCAAAGAAAGCCTTGAGGATGATCCATAAGATGAGTAGAAACAATGTTGAATGTGAAACAGAAATTTTGTTCCCAGTGCACAAATTTTCATTTTTTACTAGAACATTATATTGAGCTAAAAATTTAACATAGTGTGTCTATACAAATTATTTACGTTTTTCTAATTTTTCAGAAGTTTTAGAGATACAAAAGTATTGGTAGAGTACAGATTACTTCAGACTATTCTGTCTGAAACAAATTATGTTTTCGGTTCATTGTGTGCTTGTTTTGATGAATCTATGGCTTGTATCGGGGGGTATAAGTCATGGTAAAGTTAAAATACAGTAGGTATAATGAAGTAATAAAATATGAATGGGTTTACAACAGTACCTAATGTATTAATTTGCTTTATTATACTAACGGATTTCACGAGAATTTTGTAAGTTTTGTGTGATTGAAGATTTCATGTTTTGGGTGAGATCACGATAGATGAAGGAATAAGGAGTAAGAAGAGAATAATCTTGGGGATGATACAACACACCAAGGTAATATACAAAGAGTAACAAGCAACTAATCTTGGGATGCCTCCGCATGCCATCCCCTCTTTCTTCTAACAACCATCGGTATATTACTTGGAACTATATTTTTATTCGTCACATATCATGAGCTTTGCTTGTAGCGTCTTTTATATTAATTTTATTTGCTTTTATCCTTGCTGCACACACCTATTTGAGAGAGCCAAAATTATGCTATGATTTGCTATAATTGCTCTTTATTCTTCACTTAAATCTTTTGAGATATGGAATTGCTCCAGTGCTTCACTTATATCTTTTTGAGCACGGCGTGCTTTTAAATGTTTGAAGAAATGCTCTCATGTTTAACTTATTTTAATTTGAGAGTTTGTAATTTTGATGAAATTCTCTCATGCTTCACCTATACTATTTTGAGAGATGAAACTTTTATGCTCATGTCCTTCACTTATATTTTGTGACCCTATCCAAGCAATTGCAGTATTTGAAACTGGTAGAAAGTGATAGATATTCACGAGGGATATAATAAAAACTTTCATGAAAATCATTGGAAAAATTAAAGTTGATTCTTAAATAGTTTTGAGACATGGTGATAGTAATATGTGAGTTATGTTGGTGAGTAATTCTGCTTAGTAATAACATTGATGTTAAGGTTTGTGATTCCCTATGCAAGCACGAAAGTCAATAGTTGTGCTACGAAATTACATCCTAATTTTGGTGCATTATTCGGTGTTAGTTATGCTTAATGCTCGCTTCTGTGATTTTTCATTTCTTGGTTGGATGCTTCTCAATCTAATTGCTAGCCTTCACTTGTACTAAGTAGAAATACTACTTGTGCATCCAAAATCCTTAAACCCAGTTTTGCCTTATGAGTCCACCATGCCTACCTATATACGGTATCTCCATACCGTTCAAAGCAAATTTGTATGTGCCATCTCTTAATTTGTAAACAAATTTTCCTTTTTGTGTGATCGTACCGCTCATGAAACGGTAGGGGGTGATCGATATTTTTCCATGCTTGATGTGTTATTCTCAAGATGAGTGTTTATTCACTTGTCATTGTATGAGAATATGGCGGTATTAGGGATGCCTAGTCTCAAAATGAAAAAGGAAAAAATTACTTTATGTTGTGAAATAATAAATTCCTTGGAAAGTGTTGGTATGGAAGGCAATCGTGGATTCGGCTAGCCTTGGAAAGTGAATGTATGGTGGAAAAAGGAATACAATTTATTTTTTGTTTGGGAACCGCCTATGGCGTATCTAGCATGTAAAGATATTGAAATCTCCTAGTCGTTTTCGTTGACAGGAAAGGCATGCCACCCAAAATAATTTTCTCTATCAATCTCAATACTTGAGCTCTGGCGCCTCTACAAATCCCTACTTCCCTCTGCGAAGGGCCTATCTATTTACTTTGTGCAATTTTTATTTTTCAATTTGAGTCTCCATCATCTCTTATAAAGCACCAAGTAGGGGGGCACTATGATCTTACTTGAGCATTAGGTGTAGTTAATATTTGAGTGTGTTTCATGAATGGATCAATCACCGACGTAGTCTCAAGCCACTTCAAACCTACCTTTGTAGCTACCCAGTCATGAAGTAGCGTTTAGTCGGCCCAAAGCAAGTCTTTCACCATGTCAAGTACATGCGTCAGCTCAGGTCTTAGGACATAGAACATATGTTGTACTAGAGACTCACAGATGACCTATCGCTGCGTCTCGTAGTTGTGTATGTCCAACTCAGACCTTATAACGACTCGGATCCGACTACGTCGAATCCAACCAGATCTTTTTGAGTCCATATTATGCGGCTAACATCCAATGCTACATGGTCAGTGAGACTAAACCATCTACTCTATCATATGCTAGTGTGATTAGTTGCGCATCCACACAACCCTTTCGACTAGGGACCATTTAGGACAGTCATCATACAATGCATAGTCTCACAAACAAGTCACGTACTTGTTAATAGACATGTTTTATAATGTCCAAGGACTATCTTTATTCATAACCACATTTCAAATATCAACATAAATGATTGCCTCTTGGCCATATCTCCAACAGATGTCGTGTCCAACCCTCTAGTACGGAACTGTCTTGGGGGCGGCTATGGGGGTGCGCAGATCCCAGGCGACGACGAAGCGCTTAAAGCTTGAACAAACAGCAGAATCACAAGACAAAGGTTAAGCAGGTCCATTACATAATGAAGAATCCCATCTTCGGGCGAATACACAGTACATGAGGGGCGAAGGGTCGCTTGGTCCTAACAAACCAAAAAAATCATTTGGCACCGTGCTGCTACAAAAAACTTTGAGCCACCCGTTGAGACACACCAGGGGGGTCGGCCAGCTCCTGAGGTCCCGAAGACGCGGGGGGTCCAGATGCCTCGCGGGGCATCGCTACGAACCAAGCCAGCACTCGGGCTTGGTGTCGCTGAAGCTCATGACGTCCACGTCTTTGCGTGTCCTGACGTTTCCCCAGTGATGAGCTCCTACGATCCTGATGCCCGAGGTCATGCCCCTTGCCCGTAGGCGCGCGCATCAGGACGCACCCCCAGGCTGGGCTCGCGCACCCCCGTCATCCCACAGGCTAGGCCAGGGGCCTCCTAAGGGAGTCCCGGATTAGGGGGTCTTCGGATGGTCAACCTATTGCTTATGGGCTGAACTGTATGGGCTGCAAGGTGAACACTGGATGATCAATGTCACCAATGCCAGGATGGAGAACTCAAGGAGCCGTGACGTATCCTCCAAGTTCTCCACCGTACATAGGCATGTTTATCTCTTCGGCATGTAACCGACCATGTGTAAACCCTAGGTACCCCCGGCGTCTATATAACCGAAGGGTTTTAGGTTGTAGATACATAACAACTCATCTTGGGTTAGCTAGTCGATCTCGAGGAAGATCAACTCTGTAACTACCATATCATCAATACAACCAAGCAGGACGTAGGTTATTACCTCCCATAGCAGGGCCCAAACTTGGGTAAATCCGCATCCCCTTTGTCTCCTGTTACCATCGATTCTAGTCTCACAGTTCGGGACCCACTATCCGAGATCCGCTCGTTTTGACACCGACATTGATGCTTTCATTGAGAGTATCCTCTGTGAGTGCCTAAGGAATAGATGGGTCACCTCGTCGCAAGCAATGAGATCTGCATCTAGGGGACTCTCTCCCCCGATCAGAATCTCGCGGGCAGCGACACCTTGTCGCACACCAACCCGATCAGTCACCCTGGCCAGATCAGGAGGTTTTCCCTCGATCAGAGGATCTGGTTCGGAACCTTAGAGTTCATCACTGATTCATGGGGAATACTTGTTCGAACCCTCGACCCTTGAGGAAAATCCTGCAAGTCCAGACGCCTTGACGCCGAAGACATCAAGCCTCACGGCTAAACGGAACACAGAACCACTTTGGTGCGGCTCCGGATCCGGCACGCTGATCATTGGATCCACACACCTCAGGGACACGCATCCTACCATTGCCTCGTTCTTAAACGAGTTGTTCGATCGGATCGAGGCCATGCAAGTATCGGATGACCAGATTCCGGTCTATGACTGGCTCGGGATCAGGCCCGAAGATAGGGAGATTCATTTCCCTCCCGTCACCCACCTTTTTCACTTCCATCGAGTGCCCGGACGAGGATTCGTCCCTACTGCCGGAACTAAAAACAGTCTACACCCAGGTCTCCGACCGCCGAGACTTCATCGGCGAGTCAAAGGCCGGAAACCACCCAAGAGTTGGATCGTTATTGGTCCAGGATCTATCGCACGATTCAGAATCTATAATTCCGAACATGCAATGTAACATGGGATCAAAATTTTCCCCACCCACCACCCAAGATGATCATCCCAGTATCATCCTCGGACTTTCGGGATATTAAGCACCTACAGGGGGAGTCAGTCCATCACTTTTGGGCAAGACTCCTACTTGCTAGGAGCAGAGAAGAAGGTCTTAGTTACCAAGAGATAATGGCAATTTTCATTCGCAATTGCCATGATGAAGGTCCTACCCCGCAGACACATTTGTGACTTCTCACAGTTGTCCGATTTGGCACAAAAATACTGTGCCATGGAAAGTGCTTGGCAATCCAGACGGTTGTTTTCAGAACCAACTTTCCCTAGGCACCCTAGTGGATATTGGAAAAGGAGGGTACCCCCAAAGCGGCCAGCCAGATATGAACCCACTGAAAGAAGAAATAGGCCTCCTTCAGGGGTCGGCACTGTCCTTGACGGACTACTGGATAAACCTTGCCCTATACATTTTGTGTTGTTAAACACAAGCCTGACTCACATCCTTAGAGCTTGCTGGGTCATCAAGCAAGTGGCAAAAGTGGCGAGGCCATCCTCGAAACACCTTTGACAAATGGGCACTCCTCATCGTCATCTGAATACAATGTCGAAGTCCTGACAGTCTACGAAACGTTCCTCTCAAGGAACAGGAGAAAAACGGCCAATAGAGAGCTGGAATAGGTCTACCATGTGGCAATAACTAGCGCATGGGTAGACATACCTATTACCTTCAAAGATACTGACCAGCCGACCATTCTTTCCGGTCACTCACCACCACACTAGTCTAGAACCCCATTATCGATGGGTATAGGCTAGACGAGGTGTTAATGGATGGCGGAAGTAGTTTAAACCTAATTTATGAAGGGACCTTGGAAAAAATGTAGTTCGACCGATCTCGGATCGAACATAGCAATACAAATTTCCGAGGAATCATTCCAAGGAAAGAGGCGCGTTGTTCCGGACGTATCGTCCTGGACGTAGAGTTCGGCACGCCCGAAAACTACCGATCCGAAGAACTTCTCTTCCACATTGTACCCTTCCCAATCGGCTATCATGCCCTATTGGGACATGATGCCTTCAGAAAGTTCCAAGCCATACCCCATTATGGGTACATGAAACTTAAAATGCCAGGACCAAATGGAGTGATCACAATCTCTAGTCATTCGAACATAGCCCTTCGGGACAAAAACAAAACGGCAACAATCTCCCTCGAGGCATTAGCCGAGGCTTTCGCTGCCGAAGAACTGACCACGTTACGGTCAGCAGTTAACAAGGATGACGTGATTCATGGCCAAAGGCCCAAATCTACTTCCTTCAAACCCGTAGAGGAAATCGTTAAGTTTCAAGTACATCCGACGGACCCCAATAAGATAGCGTCCATTGGAGCCCAGCTCGATCCCCTTGTGAACGAAGCACTGCAGAATTTTCTTCGAGAAAATTGGGACATTTTTGCGTGGCATCCTTCTGATATGCCTGAAATCCCACGACAGCTTGCCGAAAACAGTCTGAACATTATCGCAGGCTTGAAGCCCGTTAAGTAGACTCTGCGTCGCTTCTCCGAACCCAAACGACAAGCCATGGGCGAAGAATTGGCTAAACTGCTAGAGGCTAGTTTCATTCGGGAAATCAAGCACCTCGAATGGTTGGCAAACCTAGTGATGGTACCAAAGAAAGACAAGTCTTGGCGGCTGTGTATTGACTTCAAGGACCTCAACAAAGCTTGCCCTTAGGACCCTTTCCCCTTACCACGCATAGAACAGATCATCGAAGCCACAACCGGACATGATTCGTTGTGTGTCCTCGACTCTTACTCTGGATATCATCAGATTAAAATGAAGGAATCCGATCAAGCGGCAACTGAATTCATCACCCCAAACGGGCCATTCTGCTTCAACACTATGCCTTTCGGGCTAAAAAATGTTGCGGCCACATACTAGCGCATGATCCAGACGTGTCTCGCGACACATGTCGGTAAGACAGTCGAGGCGTACATGGACGATGTGGTAATCAAAACCAAACACGTCAATCAGTCGATCGACGACTAACGGCAAACCTTTGATAGTTTGCGCGAGTATGACATACGACTCAATCAGGAAAAATGTGTATTCGGAGTTCCTTCTGGTAAGTTTCTCGGGTTCATCGTCTCCCATAGAGGAATATAGGTGAATCCCGCTAAGATCCATGCCTTATCGGAACTTGCAATTCCTAGAGAGCTGAAGCATGTCCAAAGATTAGCTGGGTGCATAGCGGCGTTAAGCCGCTTTATCTCCCGCCTCGGAGAGAAAGCTTTGCCGCTCTATAAATAGCTGAAATGGACCAACAAATTCGAGTGGACCGATGAAGCAACGGCTGCGCTAGAAGAAATCAAAACACTATTGGCAACCAATCCCATACTCATAGCATCAGGCGCTGGTGAGCCCATGTTGTTATACATATCATCCACCAATCAAGTTGTCAGGGCGGTGCTCATTATTGAACGAGATGAGGAGGGACACAAATTCCGGACTCAGAAGCCGGTCTATTACATGTCCGAAGTGCTAACGCAGTGCAAGTCAAGATATCCGCACTACCAAAAGATAGCATAGACAGTGTTTATGGCATCAAGGAAACTCCGACATTACTTCCAAGAGTGTGCGGTAATAGTGGCATCCGATGTCCCCCTAAATATTATAATAAACTATAGGGACGCCACCGGCTGCATAGCCACATGGGTCATTGACTGTCATGCCCAAGATGCGCGCCTATACATTTTAAGGCACGAGGGCCTCGCAAGGGATAGATGTGCATCTTGCCGTTAGCAAGAATAGTACCATCACAACATACAATACTGAAAGAGATGAGTATACAAGATTGGCTTACACTCGCCACATGCTAACTTACAATGTCACTCAAATTCATATCATCAAGTTGAACACAGGGTCCGACTACGGACAAAATCAAACGATAAAACAGTTGCAAATCATACTATCAAGCTATCCCAAAGATCATGACCAGGTCCTCTACTCATCCGGATACGTCACGTACATCCTGCCTCTTTCCTCATCATATTCCCACTGGAGCTGGGTGAGATCATCCTGCACGAACTCATCTGAACTTGTACCTAGAGTTGTTGTAGTAAACTGTGAGCCATAGAGGACTCAGCTATCATGTGCTCGGGTATCGAGACTATTCCAGCTAAAAGGTTGGAATGGGGTAAGTGTTTCGTTTGCAGCCGCACTAAGCATTTATGGTGGCTAACTTACGCAACATGAAAATAAATATGAGTGGCCTACGATGAATGATCGAATCTAGTATGATCCCTATGAGATCCTGAACACTTACTTACGTCAATCATAACCCCACCGTGTTCACTCTCGGATCATGTTCACGAGCAGAGACGATCACGGTTACTCACACAGTTGGTGCATTTTAATTAGAGTTTACTTCAAGTTAACTATAACCGGGTGTTAAACAAATATCCAAGTTGCCACATAACCGCGGGCATGGCTTTCCGAAAGATTTAACCCTGCAGGGGTGCTCCAACTAATCCATCACAAATTAACCACACTCCGCGGGAATAGACTCGACCACGGATCTCGCGGTCATCATAGGTAATTCCAAAGGAATTCCAACACCTTGAGAAAACCTGAAGAAAGTCAGACTCCACACGCAAGACATTCGATACAGGTAAAACAAATCCAGCAAGACCACCCAACGTGTCGACGAACCCGATAAGAGACGCGTATCTCGTCTTCAGGACACGACGGATAAGCAACGCGTACGGTGGCCTGATACAAATCTCCCAAGTTGCCCTGGGTTGGCCCCGCATAGTGCTCTAGTTGGGACCAACACTCATGAGGAGCACTGGCCCGGGGGTTGATTAATTATCCACGGGTTTGCAAGACCCTATGCAAATTTTATTAAGTTTTTAAGAAAATTTAGTACCAATGTTCGGTCTTGCCAGACAAGTTTTAATCTCAACCGAATAAACCAGGGGGTCCCCATAACAACCCCGAGCATGTTAGAAGCGCGAAATATGGAAAACATAACACCGGTAACAAGGAACTAATGGCGGTAACAGCGTAACCAATCACTTAGCAAAAGGCCACGCCTTCCACCAATACCAAGATATATATGTGCATTAAATTAAATAACAGAATTTATTGTGATATCCAAATCCATGTTAACACATGGAACCACGTGCACCTGCAACTAAGAATGCTATACGAGGGGCTGAGCAGCGGTAACTTAGCCAATCAAAGGTTTGCTAGGATGTGGAGGTTAGAGGCTGTCATGGCAAATAGGAGGCTGATATCAAGTGGTAGGTAGCGCAATTGTAACGATAAGAGCGAAAAACTAGCAAGCAAAAATAGTATCGGGATCCAGGTATGATCATCTTGCATGTTGGTTCTTCAGCGGAACAAGTAGCGGGATCCTCGTAGTGGTACTCTCTTGGGTCCTCGTACTTAGTATCAACACTCGCATCTACCCAAGAAACACAGAAACAATAAACATCCAAAAAAGGTGCAATGCACAAACAATATGCTGCATGATTCATTTACGAATAATTCAACATGGCAATACAAAACTAGTCACGTTTCACATGCAAAGTTTGTATTTTTTAATGAATCTGGACAGAACCTAATGTTAAGTTATTTAGACATGCATGAGCATGGAAAATATGGATGCGTCATGCAAAATCAGTAGAAATGCACATAAAGAATGCAAGAAACGGAGTTACGGTTCTCACGATACGCTCTCGACAAGGTACGGAAGCAAAACACAAGACAACCAAGACTTGGGCTATTTCTTGGCTTTCCAAGGTATCCACTAGTTAGTTGATGAAAAACCAATCACAATATACTCAAGAATGAAGTAATTCCATGGAGCATAGCTCCCACAAGTCACAAAATAAATAAGCAAGCAATCTGCCACAAAACAGCACCATAGCAACTTCTATAGCTCACAACTTGAGCTACAGGAACCCTACAGCCACAAACAAGATATTGACAGAATCTACTCAACATATACACCAACTTATCCAACTACACAAACAGCAAAGTGGGCACACATCAATATGCATGAAGCTATCAATTTGACATGATGAAATAGTTTACTGGGACTTTGTGAAAATTCTAGTTTTCTGGAATCTGAGATTATAAAGTAGCAAGTTGACAACATTGGTTAAATATGCTAGAGAGATCCTATTGGCATGAGTATTAACAGGATTGTAGAAGGCAATATCTACTACAAATAACTAACACTGTGCATGAGCAAATTCCAAACACATCACTAGATACAACCCACTCTTCATGGCATAAAAATATCAGCAGATTCTCAGACGTCATTTTTAGCATGCTAAAACAGAAACATTAAGTAGGCAACTTAATAGCATGTTCCCCAATTGTATGGGTGATTCTCATATTAAACAAAAATACCATGGAATGCTAGATACAAAACACTAGCACTTCTAAGTTGACACATCTCCCAAAGCAAGCATTGATTAATTCTAGCAAAAATGACAAAAAGGCATCTTAGCTAAATGACAGATTTATGAACTTGCTCAAAAGTGAAATCTGAGAGTTCCAATGAGTTCATTGGCTCTTCCTACCCCAAAACCATGGGTCATACTCATACGTCCATGTGAAACATCAAGGCAACAAACAAACAACAATCTAGCCCCTTCTAATCATGGCATAACTACTCTAGATAAAAATGCAACTAAATGGCATGAGCATGTTAGCAACTTAGACAAGCAACTTAGATGGGAATGGAAATGAGATGACAAATCATACATGACAAGCATATATCAACAAAGGGGGTATGTCAAGTGGTAGAACCCACTAGTCCCCTACACACACACAAGTGCACAAGGCACTTTACTCAACACACATACATCCACAAGCACAAGTGCATTCTCATGCACTACACACATACATCAACACATGCAAGTGCACCACACACCCACATGTACAAACTCATATGCACTTACACATGCATATATATGCACCACACCATGTGGCACATACACACACAAGCACATACAAACATGCATAAGTGCATGAACACATGCACCTACACCTACACACCCCACACAAGTGTGTATGCCAAGCTTACACACACATACCAATACTCACACACGCATAACATACATATAGATACATGGTGCACCACACACCCATATGTACGTATGTGCAAAATCACACACACTACCACATATATTACACATACACATGGGCACACTCACTTGCACACACACACACACTCATGAACATACACACAAGTATACACTCACATACACATGCATATGCATACACATGCACATACACACAATCTGTAAAAACCTCTCACATATACATCACATACAAAAGAATGAAACAAAAGAAAAAAACAAAACAAAGGAAGAACAGAACACAAAACAAAAAAAAGGGGAAGGGGGTTCGAACCCACGACCTGGTGGTCATTTCCCCTGGCGCTACCACTCTACTACGGCTGTGATCGTTAACAAAGGGGGTTGTCTGCATGACTAATACACACATGCACATCTATCTGACGAAACTGAACCATGCTGGAGCAGCGACGGCGACGGAGAACGACGTGACAACTCCGGCGACCACACGGGCTCTCCAGCGGCACGAACGGGCAGGAACGACGCGGGGATCTATGGGGTTTCCGTTCCCCTACTCGTATTGCGACGAGAAGGACGGGGGCAAGCCCAAGGCTTTGCCTTTCCGGCCGGCGGCGACGAGCACCACGATGACAAGGCTACGAGCTACGGCGAGGAGAGGGGACAGCGGGGACGAGGTGCTCATCGAGGGCTTCTCAGAGACACGGGGACGCGGGCGATGGCGTGAAGAAGAGGAAGATGACGCCGACAACTCGCAACACCCTTGCGGACGACGGGGACGGCGAAGCAGCTCCGCGGGGAGGTGCTCCTCACCCCCCTTAGCGCTCGGGATGGAACGCGGACGGCACCGGGGATGCACACGCCATCTTGACGACGACGAACACCGCCGGGGGCGACGACGGCGATGGCCCCAGCAGACTCTGCTCTCTCACTAAAACTCTGCTACTTACCTGGTCTCTCGCTGACAGAGAAGGGGAGGAAGAAGGAAGAGGGAGGAGGAGAGGGAAGTAGTGGCAGCGAGGAGAAGGGAGAAACCCTAGGGATCCGTGCATATTTAAAGGGCGGCCTCGACGTCTGTGAGCCCCTAACGGCGACGGCGTCAGCGCTCCCTCTCTCTCTCTGCACTCTGCTCTCTCTCGCGTGTTGCCTAACGGAGGAGGGAGATGGGGCAGGTGAGCGTTACGCTCGGGCTGGGCCGGCTGGAGGGGGAAGCCCACCTGCTCATCTCTCTCAGCAAACAAAACAGGATAAAGGTTTTCTATTTTTTTTAAATGCAGCCACACTCAAATAAACCCCCAGAGACAAATAAAAGACTTCAGTGCAAAACAAAAATATATTTGGAAAGAAAATAATGTGCTCCGTTTAATAAAAATATTAAGTTGAATTATGGAACGAATAATTTTTAATATTTGCGAAAATACTAGCCCCTTTTAAATTAAATCACAAAAGCAAACAAACCCCAAATCTCAGAAGATCCACACTCTAAATTATTAACATGAATAGGGCTATCTCTTTAACATTTTTAAATCCATGTTAATTCTAATGTGAAAAAGAAAATAAAAAGAAAGGCATTATGGTGAGGTTTAAGTGATGAAAAGAAAAGAGAGGGAAGAAGGAGGAGTTGCACACATGGATCCACCACACTCAACACCTCACACACACTCACACAAACCACACTCACAACCATCACACCATTCCAGACACATGAAAGCAAGCATGGTAAGATGGATGCTATGATGGATGACATGATGCATGAATACAAACAACACATGGATGACAAGGTGCAAATCATACATTAGGCTCATGACACAAGGTTCATACATGGGGAACATGCCAAATAAGGCAGGGACAACACTTGGGCTGTCACATTGACCTCCTTCCCTTTGAAATAACCTATGAGCCACGTCGTGCCATAAAATCTCGGGTATTGGCAGACTTCCTGGCTGAATGGACAGAGGTCGAGCTCCCCAAGGAATACAGTACATACTCCCATTGGACAATGTACTTTGATGGGTCCAAAACTTTACCCGGATTGGGGGCTGGAGTTATCCTCACATCCCCCACACGCGTAAACATGCGATACGTGTTGCAAATCATGTACGCCGACACCAACAATGCAGCCGAATAAGAAGGTATCCTTCATGGTCTTCGGATGGCAGTATCAATGGGAATACAACGGCTAGAGGTATGGGGAGACTCCAACTTGTCCATCTACCAAATCAATGGCGAATTCGACACCAAAAATCCGAAGATGGCGGCATACAGAAATGTCGTCCGAAAGATATCTGCTCGGTTCGAGGGGTTGAAATTTCACCACATCGCTCGTGACAACAACCAAGCCGCCGACATGCTGGCCCGTATGGGAGCCAAGCGCGACACTATCCTGATAAACACCTTTTTTGAATGGCTCTTCAAGCCATCCGTAGTGTGGTAGGACAAGGACAAGGGCGCTAGTCCGGATATGGCGGACAAGGTTACTCCCCCTGAAAATGAACTAGACAATCACATCATCGACGGCTCCTTATTGAGTGAAACGCCTTCAGCTCACGAGGTAATGGCAGTAATCACGCCATGGACAGAGCCCTTCCTCGCCCACCTTCTTCGCAAGGAACTCCCCGACGATCAGACAGAGGCACGGTGCATAGTTCGGCGATAAGGCCTACAAAGTACACGAGGGCGAGTTATACAAGAAAATCACAACCGGAATATTACAGCGGTGTATATCCAAGGAAAAAGGACGGGAGCTCCTCGCTGAAGTTCACGTAGGCATGGGCAGCCATCACGCTGCGGCAAGAGCCTTAGTTAGCAAGGCCTTCCGAGCTGGTTTATTTTGGCCCATAGCTTGGACGGACACCCACTAGCCAGTCAAACATTGCGTAGGGTGTCAACTCTTTGCAAACACAAAAAGGCATCTTAGCTAAATGACATATTTATGAACTTGCTCAAAAGTGAAATCTGAGAGTTCCAATGAGTTCATTGGCTCTTCCTACCCCAAAACCATGGGTCATACTCATACGTCCATGTGAAACATCAAGGCAACAAACAAACAACAATCTAGCCCCTTCTAATCATGGCATAACTACTCTAGATAAAAATGCAACTAAATGGCATGAGCATGTTAGCAACTTAGACAAGCAACTTAGATGGGAATGGAAATGAGATGACAAATCATACATGACAAGCATATATCAACAAAGGGGGTATGTCAAGTGGTCGAACCCACTACTCCCCTACACACACACACGCAAGTGCACAAGGCACTTTACTCAACACACATACATCCACAAGCACAAGTGCATTCTCATGCACTACACACATACATCAACACATGCAAGTGCACCACACACCCACATGTAAAAACTCATATGCACTTACACATGCATATGTATGCACCACACCATGTGGCACATACACACACAAGCACATACAAACATGCATAAGTGCATGAACACATGCACCTACACCTACACACCCCACACAAGTGTGTATGCAAAGCTTACACACACATACCAATACTCACACACACATAACATACATATACATACATGGTGCACCACACACCCATATGCATGTATCTGCAAAAGCACACACACTACCACATATATTACACATACACATGGGCATACTCACTTGCACAAACACACACACTCATGAACATACACACAAGTACACACTCACATACACATGCATATGCATACACATGCACATACACACAATCTGTAAAAAGCTCTCACATATACATCACATACAAAAGAATGAAACAAAAGAAAAAAACAACAAAACAAAGGAAGAAAAGAACACAAAACAAAAAAAGGGGGGAAGGCGGTTTGAACCCATGACCCGGTGGTCATTTCCCCTGGCGCTACCACTCTGCTACGGCTGCAATCGTTAACAGATGGGGGCTCTCTGCACCAGTAATACACACATGCACATCTATCTGACGAAACTGAACCCTGTTGGAGCAGCGACGGCGACAGAAAACGGCGCGACAACTCCGGCGACCACACGGGCTCTGCGGCGGTGCGAACGGGCAAGAACGACGTACGGATCTACGGGGTTTCCGTTCCCCTACTCATCTTGCGACGAGGAGGACGAGGGAAAGCCCAAGGCTTCGCCTTTCCGGCCGGCGGCGATGAGCACCATGACGACGAGGCTACGAGCTACGGCAAGGAGAGGGGACAGCGGGGACGAGGCGCTCACCGAGGGCTTCTCGGAGACGTGGGGACGCGGGCGATGGCGAGAAGAAGAGGTAGAAGACGCCGGCGACTCGCAACACCCTTGCAGACGACGGGCCCGGCGAAGCAACGCCGCGGGGAGGTGCTCCTCACCCCCCTTAGCACTCGGGATGGAACGCGGACGGCACCGGGGATGCACACGCCATCTTGACGATGACGGACACCGCCAGAGGCGACGATGGCGACGGCCCCAGCAGACTCTGCTCTCTCACTAAAACTCTGCTACTTACCTGGTCTCTCGCTGATAGAGAAGGGGAGGAAGAAGGAAGAGGGAGGAGGAGAGGGAAGTAGCGGCAGCGAGGGGAAGGGAGAAACCCTAGGGATCGGCGCCTATTTAAAGGGGGGCCTCGACGTCCGTGAGCCCCTAACGGAAATGGCGTCGGTGCTCTCTCTCTCTACACTCTGCTCTCTCTCGCGCGTTGCCTAACGGAGGAGGGAGACGGGGCAGGTAAGCGTTACGCTCGGGCTGGGCCGGCTAGAGGGGGAAGCCCACCTACTCATCTCTCTCAGCAAACAAAACAGGATAAAGGTTTTCTAATTTTTTAAAATGCAGCCACACTCAAATAAACCCCTAGAGACAAATAAAAGACTTCAGTGCAAAACAAAAATATATTTGGAAAGAAAATAATGTGCTCCGTTTAATAAAAATATTAAGTTGAATTATGGATTGAATAATTTTAATATTTGTGAAAATACCAGCCCCTTTTAAATTAAATCACAAAAGCAAACAAACCCCAAATCTCAGAAGGGACACACTCTAAATTATTAACATCTATATGGCTATCTCTTTATCATTTTTAAACATTTTTGAAAGCAAGTTAATTCTGATGTGAAAAAGAAAAGAAAAAGAAAGGCATTATGGTGAGGTTTAAGTGATGAAAAGAAGAGAGAGGGAAGAAGGAGGAGTTGCACACATGGATCCACCACACTCAACACCTCACAAACACTCACACAAACCACAGTCACAACCATCACACCATTCCAGACACATGAAGGCAAGCATGGTAAGATGGATGCTATGATGGATGACATGATGCATGAATACAAACAACACATGGATGACAAGGTGCAAATCATACATTAGGCTCATGATAGAAGGTTCATACATGGGGAACATGCCAAATAAGGCAGGGACAACACTTGGGCTGTCACAATTCTCCCACACTACAAGAGGATCTCGACCTGAGATCTAGGAACGAAAGAAATCCGGAAATTCAGAATGGAGAAGGTCCTCGCGTTCCCATGTAGCTTCTTTGTTGGAATGATGAGACCACTTCACCTTGAGGAACTTGATAGACTTGTTGCGAGTCTTACGCTCAGTTTCTTCAAGAATTGCAACAAGATTCTCACGATAGGAGAGATCTTCTTGGAGATCGATGTCTTGGAGGTCAATGGTTCGCTCAGGAGACTTGAAGCATCTCCGGAGCTGAGAAACATGGAAGACATCGTGCACATTTGTGAATTTTGGAGGAAGCTCTAGTTGATATGCAAGACCACCTCTCTTGCCAACAACCTTGAAAGGACCAACAAAACAAGGAGCTAGCTTCCCTTTAATTGCAAACTGCTGAGTGCCCTTCATGGGAGATACTCTGAGATAGACTAGATCATCCACTTGGAAAGAAACATCCCAAAGTTTGTTATCATAATAACTCTTCTGTCGGGACTGAGCTGCTTTGAGGTTCTCAAGAATGACATGGCACATTTCTTCTGCTTCAGTGATCATGTCATTGCCCAATATCTGATGCTCATCGGTTTCAGACTAGTTAAGCGGGGTACGACACTTTTTGCCGTAGAGAATCTCAAACGGGGCCTTGCCTGAACTAGCTTGGAAGTTATTGTTGTATGAGAATTCAGCATATGGAAGGCAGTCTTCCCACTTCATGCCAAACGAAATCACATAGGCTCTGAGCATATCTTCAAGGATCTGATTGACTCTCTCAACTTGACCACTTGTCTGTGGATGGAACGCAGTGCTGAAACGGATCTTGGTACCCATAGCAGTCTGGAAGGACTCCCAAAACTTGGAAGTGAAGAGGCTTCCACGGTCAGAAAAGATGAGCTGAGGAATACCATGCAAAGACACTATCCTTGACGTATACAACTCTGCAAGCTGAGTTGTCGAGATAGATTCTTTGACCGGCAGGAAATGAGCATCTTTTGACAGCTTGTCGATAACCACAAAGATGGCATCGTTGCCTCTCTTGGACTTGGGAAACCCAGTTACGAAATCCATCTCTACATGATCGAATTTCCACTCTAGGATAGGCAAAGGCTGAAGAAGACCTACTGGACGTTGATGTTCTGCCTTCACTCTGCGACAAACATCACACTCATTCACGAACTAAGCAATTTCACGTTTCATGCGAGTCCACCAGAAGGTTTGCTTGAGATCTTGATACATCTTTGAACTGCCTGGATGAATGGATAGAAGAGAATTGTGTGCTTTGTCCATGATAACCTTTCTGAGATCACCTTTTGGAACCACAAGACGATCCTCAAAGAACAAGGTATCTTTGTCATCAACTCGAAAGCACTTATACTTCAGAATGCTCTTGGCCACACCTTTCTTCACTTTCTTCACCATAGCGTCTAGAAACTGCGCTTGGCGAACCTGATCTTCCAGAGTCGAAGAGACTTGAAGATTTGCAAGAAATCCTTGCGGAATCATCTGAAGGTTGAGCTTGCAGAAGGCTTCACAAAGCTCGGGTTGGAGAGGCTTCAATATGAGACTATTGCAGTACGCCTTACGACTAAGCGCGTCTGCAATGACATTTGCATTCCCCGAAGTATACTCAATGCTCGAGTTGAAGTCTTCAAGCATTTCCACCCAATGAGATTGCCGAAGATTGAGATTGGGTTGAGTGAAAATGTACTTCAAGCTCTTGTGATCAGTGTACACCTCAACTGGTCTACCCAACAACAAATGCCTCCAAGTCATTAGAGCATGCACAACTGCCGCCAACTCAAGATCATGAGTGGGGTAGTTCTTGTCAGCCGGCTTCAACTAACGCGAGGTATAAGCAACAATCTTCTTGTATTGCATGAGAACACCACCAAGGCCTTGCAGAGAAGCATCACAGAAAACTTGAAAATGCTTAGACTGCTCAGGAGGAACAAGAACTGGAGCTGAAGTCAGTCTCTGCTTGAGAGCATTGAACGCCACATCACACTCAGGAGACCAAACGTACTTGACACTCTTCTGGAGGAGATTGGACAGAGGCTTGGCAATTTGAGAGAAGTTCTCCACGAACCTTCTGCAATAGCTAGCAAGCCCAAGGAAACTCCGAAGCTGCTTCACGTTCTGAGGAGGTTCCCACTTCAATATAGCTTCAACTTTCTCAGGGTGCACTTTAATTCCCTCAGCAGAGATGACATGCCCAAGGTACACCACTTCTTTGAGCCAAAACTCACACTTGGAAAAGTTGGCATAGAATTGATGCTCTCTTAACTTGTCAAGCACGAGGTGGAGATGATGTGCATGACCTTCTTCTGTCTCCGAGAACACAAGGATATCATCGAGATAGACCAAGACAAACTCATTCTTGAAGGGAGAGAAAATGAAATTCATCATTCTTGAAAAGGTTGGAGGAGCATTAGCAAGACCAAACGACATGACGGTGTACTCATAAGAGCCAAAACTCGTCTTGAGAGCGGTCTTGGGAATGTCTTCTTTGCAAATGCGAATCTGATGATAACCCATGTGAAGATCTAGCTTCGAGAAAACCTTGGCACCTTTCAGTTGTTCAAACAACTCATTGATGTTGGGAAGTGGGTACTTGTTTCTGATTGTCTTCTTGTTCAATGGCCGGTAATCAACACAAAGATGATCCGTGCCATCTTTCTGCTTGACAAACAAAACTCCACAACCCCATGGAGAAGAGCTTGGTCTGATCAGACCCACACGTTCTTGCTCATCTAGTTGCTTCTTCAACTCTTTCAGCTCTTTGGGGCCAAGTTTATACGGGCGCTTGTAGACCGGTTCAGTTCCAGGCTCGAGATCAATCACAAACTCGACTGGCCGGTGCGGAGGCATTCCTGGCAATTCTTCTGGAAAGACATCTTCATACTCACAAACCACCGGAATTTGAGAAATCGCTGAGATTTCACCCTTCTCATTAAGAGCAAAGAGACGGATTGTGTCATCGCGAGCCGCGAAAATAATCACGTGTTTTGAAGGATGAGTCAGCTTGACTTCTTTTGCTTTGCAATCAATATGAGCCTTATTCATAGCCAGGAAGTCCATGCCCAAAATGAGATCAATGTCGGAATTACCGAGAACAATTGGAGAAGCCAGAAAACAATAATTTCCTAACTTGATAGAAACATCCGGAACCACCTTATTAGCACTCATGAGAGTGTCGGGCGAAACAACACGCAAGGGCTTACTCAAATAATCAGAATCAAAATCATGCTTGACGAAGAATGGTTTTGACATGAATGAATGCGATGCTCCAGAATCAAACAAACCTTTTGCAGGGAAATCATTAACTAAGAGATTACCCATAATCACATCATTGGATTGATCTGCTTCAGCTGCATTCACCATATTCACTCTTGCGGTCTTGGGATTATGCTTCACCATTGCATTGCCTGGAGGCTTGACAGGAGGAGGAGGCGGAAGACGCCACTGGTTGCACTTGTTTTCATAGTGACCCTTCTAGCCACACTTGTGACAAGTCACCTCGGAAAGCGGACGAACATTGCCTGGAGGAGGAACAATAATAGCCTTGGACGCCTGGGGTGTCTGCTGGAATCCTGGGTTGGGTGGGTGGGAAGAACCACGACCACCAAACTGCTTCTGCTGCTGAGGAGGACGAAACGGAAGAGGATTTGGCACCCAATACTTCTGCTGCTTGGGAGCCATCTGAGAGCTGGAAGAAGAACAATAAGAATCCGTTGAATGCTTCTTGGAGTTCTCCAACTTGAGCTGAGCTGCTTCAACCTTCAAAGCCATGTTGTAGAACTGATCAAACTCCCTAGGTTCGTGAAGAACTGGGTCTGGCAGAAGCTCATCCTTGAGACCACCTCTGAACTCATAGATCATGGCTTATCATCTGGAACATCTTGCTTGGCATAACGAGCTAGATTCTGGAACTCGACGTTGTACTGGTAGACAGACTTGGTTCCCTGCTTCAGGTGCTTGAACTTCTCACGCATCTCCTCGACAAAGCTTGTCGGAACGTAATGAGCCCTAAAGTCACGACGGAAATCATCCCAAGTAACAACATGATCGCCCTTGGAATCCTTGTACTGCTGCCACCAATCAGCAGCTTGACCCTTGAGCTAGAACGATGCAAATCTAACAAAGTCCTCTGGCCTGACATTGCTGCACTCGAAATGCTTACCCATATCACGAAGCCAATCATCAGCATCAAAAGGCTGCTCACAACAGGTGAAAGACTTGGGCTGGTTGGCAAGGAACTGATTGACCGTTGCAAACTGAGGCTGATTCTGAAAATTCCCTTGAAAACCTTGCTGACCCTGCTCCCTTTCTTGCAACAGCCTGAGCAACATCTGAGTGTTCGCATTGGTTGCAGCCATCACAGCTTGCCAAGCTTCTAGAGGAGGAGGTGGCGCCGGTGGCGGGGGTGGTGGTGGAACATCAGTTTGCTCCTCACCATGACCCGGATTGTTGCGAGTTGGTGGAGCCATCCTGAAGATGGACAAAACGCATCAGCACCTCATTGATAAGATGAATTCAAAGCTGAATCAAATGCTTGAAAGAAATTGAACAAATAACAACACAGCCTTCCTACTCAAAAATTAGTAAGGATGCTTCTTGGTTCATGATAACATCATCAGATATAATAAGCCACTTGCAATAACACAAAAGTATTGAGCTAAGCGCTCAAAACAAATGTACATGCCCATATACATCTGAAGAAGATGATCCTAGATGACTACAAGATTTCCCACATATGAACTTCCGAAAACTTTCTGGTTATGCAATCCGGTGTGGGGGATACAAGGAGGAAATATCTCACACAACTAACAATCCTACACCCCAACTGTATCCATCCTTCAACACATAACCAGAGGCTTTTGCAAACTCATCTAATCTCGAATCCTCGAACTCACAACGATACTAAACCATGGTGGTACCCCGGACGCCTCCCTAGTACTGGGTGACTCCGACCTTATCTTGCCACGATAAGTATTGAAGTAATTTCGAACACTCTCCGTCCTGAGATATCAAGGAAGCTGAATGATAACGATGTGCCAACATTCCCTGGAGCTCGACTCCCCGGAAGAAATCAAGTCAGACAGGAGGCACCAAGACAGAACCTTATCACATCGGTATCATATAGACTCCAAAATACCCGTGTGATCCAAAAAATTGAGCGAGAAGAGGAGTAGAATCAAAATTCCTAAGTCGGATACCTCACCTGAGCATAGAAGAGGAGTAAAAAGAATCCTACTCTCCGATATAACTAGACTCAAAATAGTTTTACTAGACTCGACTCGGCCAAGTTCGAACAAGCAAAGGCTCCTATGGTCAACTTGACTCTGATACCAACTTGTCACACCCAAGATGCGCGCCTATCCATTTTAAGGCACAAGGGCCTCGCAAGGGATAGATGCGCATCTTGCTGTTAGCAAGAATAGTATCATCACAACATACAATACTGAAAGAGATGAGTGTACAAGATTGGCTTACACTCGCCTCATGCTAACTTACAATGTCACTCAAATTCATATCATCAAGTTGAACACAGGGTCCGACTACGGACAAAATCAAACGATAAAACAGTTGCAAATCATACTATCAAGCTATCCCAAAGATCATGACCAGGTCCTCTACTCATCCGGATACGTCACGTACATCCTGCCTCTTTCCTCATCATATTCCCACTGGAGCTGGGTGAGATCATCCTGCACGAACTCATCTGAACTTGTACCTGGAGTTGTTGTAGTAAACTGTGAGCCATAGAGGACTCAGCTATCATGTGCTCGGGTATTGAGACTATTCCAGCTAAAAGGTTGGAATGGGGTAAGTGTTTCGTTTGCAGCCGCACTAAGCATTTATGGTGGCTAACTTACGCAACATGAAAATAAATATGAGTGGCCTACGATGAATGATCGAATCTAGTATGATCCCTATGAGATCCTGAACACTTACTTACGTCAATCATAACCCCACCGTGTTCACTCTCGGATCATGTTCACGAGCAGAGACGATCACGGTTACTCACACAGTTGGTGCATTTTAATTAGAGTTTACTTCAAGTTAACTATAACTGGGTGTTAAACAAATATCCAAGTTGCCACATAACCGCGGGCATGGCTTTCCGAAAGATTTAACCCTGCAGGGGTGCTCCAACTAATCCATCACAAATTAACCACACTCCGCGGGAATAGACTCGACCACGGATCTCGCGGTCATCATAGGTAATTCCAAAGGAATTCCAACACCTTGAGAAAACTTGAAGAAAGTCAGACTCCACACGCAAGACATTCGATACAGGTAAAACAAATCCAGCAAGACCACCCAACGTGTCGACGAACCCGATAAGAGACGCGTATCTCGTCTTCAGGACACGACGGATAAGCAACGCGTACGGTGGCCTGATACAAATCTCCCAAGTTGCCCTGGGTTGGCCCCGCATAGTGCTCTAGTTGGGACCAACACTCATGAGGAGCACTGGCCCGGGGGTTGATTAATTATCCACGGGTTTGCAAGACCCTATGCAAATTTTATTAAGTTTTTAAGAAAATTTAGTACCAATGTTCGGTCTTGCCAGACAAGTTTTAATCTCAACCGAATAAACCAGGGGGTCCCCATAACAACCCCGAGCATGTTAGAAGCGCGAAATATGGAAAACATAACACCGGTAACAAGGAACTAATGGCGGTAACAGCGTAACCAATCACTTAGCAAAAGGCCACGCCTTCCACCAATACCAAGATATATATGTGCATTAAATTAAATAACAGAATTTATTGTGATATCCAAATCCATGTTAACACATGGAACCACGTGCACCTGCAACTAAGAATGCTATACGAGGGGCTGAGCAGCGGTAACTTAGCCAATCAAAGGTTTGCTAGGATGTGGAGGTTAGAGGCTGTCATGGCAAATAGGAGGCTGATATCAAGTGGTAGGTAGCGCAATTGTAACGATAAGAGCGAAAAACTAGCAAGCAAAAATAGTATCGGGATCCAGGTATGATCATCTTGCATGTTGGTTCTTCAGCGGAACAAGTAGCGGGATCCTCGTAGTGGTACTCTCTTGGGTCCTCGTACTTAGTATCAACACTCGCATCTACCCAAGAAACACAGAAACAATAAACATCCAAAAAAGGTGCAATGCACAAACAATATGCTGCATGATTCATTTACGAATAATTCAACATGGCAATACAAAACTAGTCACGTTTCACATGCAAAGTTTGTATTTTTTAATGAATCTGGACAGAACCTAATGTTAAGTTATTTAGACATGCATGAGCATGGAAAATATGGATGCGTCATGCAAAATCAGTAGAAATGCACATAAAGAATGCAAGAAACGGAGTTACGGTTCTCACGATACGCTCTCGACAAGGTACGGAAGCAAAACACAAGACAACCAAGACTTGGGCTATTTCTTGGCTTTCCAAGGTATCCACTGGTTAGTTGATGAAAAACCAATCACAATATACTCAAGAATGAAGTAATTCCATGGAGCATAGCTCCCACAAGTCACAAAATAAATAAGCAAGCAATCTGCCACAAAACAGCACCATAGCAACTTCTACAGCTCACAACTTGAGCTACAGGAACCCTACAGCCACAAACAAGATATTGACAGAATCTACTCAACATATACACCAACTTATCCAACTACACAAACAGCAAAGTGGGCACACATCAATATGCATGAAGCTATCAATTTGACATGATGAAATAGTTTACTGGGACTTTGTGAAAATTCTAGTTTTCTGGAATCTGAGATTATAAAGTAGCAAGTTGACAGCATTGGTTAAATATGCTAGAGAGATCCTATTGGCATGAGTATTAACAGGATTGTAGAAGGCAATATCTACTACAAATAACTAACACTGTGCATGAGCAAATTCCAAACACATCACTAGATACAACCCACTCTTCATGGCATAAAAATATCAGCAGATTCTCAGACGTCATTTTTAGCATGCTAAAACAGAAACATTAAGTAGGCAACTTAATAGCATGTTCCCCAATTGTATGGGTGATTCTCATATTAAACAAAAATACCATGGAATGCTAGATACAAAACACTAGCACTTCTAAGTTGACACATCTCCCAAAGCAAGCATTGATTAATTCAAGCAAAAATGACAAAAAGGCATCTTAGCTAAATGACAGATTTATGAACTTGCTCAAAAGTGAAATCTGAGAGTTCCAATGAGTTCATTGGCTCTTCCTACCCCAAAACCATGGGTCATGCTCATACGTCCATGTGAAACATCAAGGCAACAAACAAACAACAATCTAGCCCCTTCTAATCATGGCATAACTACTCTAGATAAAAATGCAACTAAATGGCATGAGCATGTTAGCAACTTAGACAAGCAACTTAGATGGGAATGGAAATGAGATGACAAATCATACATGACAAGCATATATCAACAAAGGGGGTATGTCAAGTGGTAGAACCCACTAGTCCCCTACACACACACAAGTGCACAAGGCACTTTACTCAACACACATACATCCACAAGCACAAGTGCATTCTCATGCACTACACACATACATCAACACATGCAAGTGCACCACACACCCACATGTACAAACTCATATGCACTTACACATGCATATGTATGCACCACACCATGTGGCACATACACACACAAGCACATACAAACATGCATAAGTGCATGAACACATGCACCTACACCTACACACCCCACACAAGTGTGTATGCCAAGCTTACACACACATACCAATACTCACACACGCATAACATACATATAGATACATGGTGCACCACACACCCATATGTACGTATGTGCAAAATCACACACACTACCACATATATTACACATACACATGGGCACACTCACTTGCACACACACACACTCATGAACATACACACAAGTATACACTCACATACACATGCATATGCATACACATGCACATACACACAATCTGTAAAAACCTCTCACATATACATCACATACAAAAGAATGAAACAAAAGAAAAAAACAAAACAAAGGAAGAACAGAACACAAAACAAAAAAAAGGGGAAGGGGGTTCGAACCCACGACCTGGTGGTCATTTCCCCTGGCGCTACCACTCTACTACGGCTGTGATCGTTAACAAAGGGGGTTGTCTGCATGACTAATACACACATGCACATCTATCTGACGAAACTGAACCATGCTGGAGCAGCGACGGCGACGGAGAACGACGTGACAACTCCGGCGACCACACGGGCTCTCCAGCGGCACGAACGGGCAGGAACGACGCGGGGATCTATGGGGTTTCCGTTCCCCTACTCGTATTGCGACGAGAAGGACGAGGGCAAGCCCAAGGCTTTGCCTTTCCGGCCGGCAGCGACGAGCACCACGATGACAAGGCTACGAGCTACGGCGAGGAGAGGGGACAGCGGGGACGAGGTGCTCATCGAGGGCTTCTCAGAGACACGGGGACGCGGGCGATGGCGTGAAGAAGAGGAAGATGACGCCGACAACTCGCAACACCCTTGCGGACGACGGGGACGGCGAAGCAGCTCCGCGGGGAGGTGCTCCTCACCCCCCTTAGCGCTCGGGATGGAACGCGGACGACACCGGGGATGCACACGCCATCTTGACGACGACGAACACCGCCGGGGGCGACGACGGCGATGGCCCCAGCAGACTCTGCTCTCTCACTAAAACTCTGCTACTTACCTGGTCTCTCGCTGACAGAGAAGGGGAGGAAGAAGGAAGAGGGAGGAGGAGAGGGAAGTAGTGGCAGCGAGGAGAAGGGAGAAACCCTAGGGATCCGTGCATATTTAAAGGGCGGCCTCGACGTCTGTGAGCCCCTAACGGCGACGGCGTCAGCGCTCCCTCTCTCTCTCTGCACTCTGCTCTCTCTCGCGTGTTGCCTAACGGAGGAGGGAGATGGGGCAGGTGAGCGTTACGCTCGGGCTGGGCCGGCTGGAGGGGGAAGCCCACCTGCTCATCTCTCTCAGCAAACAAAACAGGATAAAGGTTTTCTATTTTTTTTAAATGCAGCCACACTCAAATAAACCCCCAGAGACAAATAAAAGACTTCAGTGCAAAACAAAAATATATTTGGAAAGAAAATAATGTGCTCCGTTTAATAAAAATATTAAGTTGAATTATGGAACGAATAATTTTTAATATTTGCGAAAATACTAGCCCCTTTTAAATTAAATCACAAAAGCAAACAAACCCCAAATCTCAGAAGATCCACACTCTAAATTATTAACATGAATAGGGCTATCTCTTTAACATTTTTAAATCCATGTTAATTCTAATGTGAAAAAGAAAATAAAAAGAAAGGCATTATGGTGAGGTTTAAGTGATGAAAAGAAAAGAGAGGGAAGAAGGAGGAGTTGCACACATGGATCCACCACACTCAACACCTCACACACACTCACACAAACCACACTCACAACCATCACACCATTCCAGACACATGAAAGCAAGCATGGTAAGATGGATGCTATGATGGATGACATGATGCATGAATACAAACAACACATGGATGACAAGGTGCAAATCATACATTAGGCTCATGACACAAGGTTCATACATGGGGAACATGCCAAATAAGGCAGGGACAACACTTGGGCTGTCACATTGACCTCCTTCCCTTTGAAATAACCTATGAGCCACGTCGTGCCATAAAATCTCAGGTATTGGCAGACTTCCTGGCTGAATGGACAGAGGTCGAGCTCCCCAAGGAATACAGTACATACTCCCATTGGACAATGTACTTTGATGGGTCCAAAACTTTACCCGGATTGGGGGCTGGAGTTATCCTCACATCCCCCACACGCGTAAACATGGGATACGTGTTGCAAATCATGTACGCCGACACCAACAATGCAGCCGAATAAGAAGGTATCCTTCATGGTCTTCGGATGGCAGTATCAATGGGAATACAACGGCTAGAGGTATGGGGAGACTCCAACTTGTCCATCTACCAAATCAATGGCGAATTCGACACCAAAAATCCGAAGATGGCGGCATACAGAAATGTCGTCCGAAAGATATCTGCTCGGTTCGAGGGGTTGAAATTTCACCACGTCGCTCGTGACAACAACCAAGCCGCCGACATGCTGGCCCGTATGGGAGCCAAGCGCGACACTATCCTGATAAACACCTTTTTTGAATGGCTCTTCAAGCCATCCGTAGTGTGGTAGGACGAGGACAAGGGCGCTAGTCCGGATATGGCGGACAAGGTTACTCCCCCTGAAAATGAACTAGACAATCACATCATCGACGGCTCCTTATTGAGTGAAACGCCTTCAGCTCACGAGGTAATGGCAGTAATCACGCCATGGACAGAGCCCTTCCTCGCCCACCTTCTTCGCAAGGAACTCCCCGACGATCAGACAGAGGCACGGTGCATAGTTCGGCGATAAGGCCTACAAAGTACACGAGGGCGAGTTATACAAGAAAATCACAACCGGAATATTACAGCGGTGTATATCCAAGGAAAAAGGACGGGAGCTCCTCGCTGAAGTTCACGTAGGCATGGGCAGCCATCACGCTGCGGCAAGAGCCTTAGTTAGCAAGGCCTTCCGAGCTGGTTTATTTTGGCCCATAGCTTGGACGGACACCCACTAGCCAGTCAAACATTGCGTAGGGTGTCAACTCTTCGCAAACAAAAGTCGCATGCCCCCAACGACTCTTCGGACTATTCAAAGCACTTGGCCTTTTGCGGTCTGGGGGATGGACATGGTTGGACCCCTTAAAGGGGGGACCAAGGAAAATAAATACCTACTAGTCATGGTTGACAAATTCACTAAGTGGATAGAGGCAAAGCCCGTCAAATCGGCCAAGTCCGGACAAGTTATCAACTTCATATCCCGCATGGTACACCGTTACGGTGTTCCGCACAGCATAATAATGGATAATGGATCCAACTTGACGGCCCAAGAGGTCAAGGACTGGTGCACAAAGTGGGCATAAAGCTCGATTATGCGTCAGTCTATCATCCACAGACCCACGGACAAGTCGAACAAGCAAACGGCCTCATTATGAGGGGCATTAAGCCACGTTTGGTCTGATCTCTTCATGAGTTTGACTATCATTGGGTGGAGGAACTCGACTCCATTTTATGGGGCCTCCACACTACCGCGAAGAGATCAACGGGTTATACATCGTTCTTCATGGTCTATGGGGCAGAAGCAGTCCTCCCCTATGACATTATTCATGACACACCAAGAGTGCGCACGTATGAGGAAAAGGAGGCCAATTTGGATCAGCAAGATGACCTAGACACCCTACAGGGAGAGCACGACATAGCTCGGGATCGCTCTATGTTTTACCAGCAGCAAGCACGACACTACCAAAGCAGGGAGGTCAGGGAAAAAGCATATAACATAGGTGAACTCGTCCTACGACTCCCAGAGAAGCAGAAGCATAAACTCAACCCCAAATGGGAGGGTCCCTTCATCATCGACGAAGTACTGGTGGGAGGAGCCTATCATCTTCGGAGCCCGTCGGACAATCGCCTTGAACCAAACCCATGGAACGCAGCACGTCTTTGGTGCTTCTACGGATAAACCAGTCTCGTCCAAATCTCTAATATTTTTCTTTTTTCTCTCGTATTTCCTTATTTTCTTTTTCTTCCCCTCCCACTTTGTTGTTTGATAGGATTTATTTTCTTTTTTTCCTATGTTCAGTTAAACCGATCTTGTACTAAGGTTATCGGCATACACCATAAAGTGTAAAATCCGAACACAACACCTGGGGGCTTCTTCTCTAAGCCAACATTTTTATATTATAAGTATTTACTCACACTTATCGAGTACACATGTTTTATTTGTTATGCTCAAGCCATCCTATGCATCAATTCGAACTAAGACTTTGCCAAGATGGGTTACCTTGCTCCTATGGTTACCCTCTACGTTCCCGATTGTTTGGCTAGAGGGTAAATGGAGCACCTCTGTGATTGTTATGACCGGGTCCTACGGATATGTACCTCAGACGGGTGAAGCCAAAAACTAGCTATCTTATGTACACAATTGGTCGACAGTGATGGAAACACCTAATGCGGCTATGGTCGTCGTTACTATTGCCTGGGTCATTTTTTCCTAAAACAAACTTAGCCGCATACTAAAAGTATGCGGCCTTCTATCTACAATTTTCGTAGGGTCATGATGAAAGGTATCGATATAGGTGCTATTTTCCCCAAAAGATGTTTCTTGCGCTACGCAATAATATAACATACCTCTCTGTGTGCTTTCTGTCTGTTCGCGCCATATGGCCAGATTGCCTGGTTCCCCGAACACAAGTCGTTATTTTTGAGTTAAGAATCATGAGGAACACTCCCGAGCTCTTCGCACGGGAGGTAGAAGCCGATGGCCGGTTAAGACAAAGTTTACAACATAGATTATTCATACAATAATGTATATCATTACACATTCGGCTGTTGATCGAGATCATCGATTATAGTATCCACGGAGCAGTCCTCTTGTGATCATACACCAAGTGTAGTGGTAATTCTTGTCCATCCAATCCCACAGGACCAACCCGTGCCATACGCTCGGGATTAAGTCTGGTGTAACAGGACTGGATCATCGCCCACGCTTCCCGTGCTCCCTCCTGGCAAGTTGAAGTCTTCCACGGCTTGAACCTCCTTTGAGCTCCCTTGAATCGATCGACGAGTTTGGATAAGCCTTCGGGAGGCTGTTCGGCTGGCTATAGCGCCTGCACCATGTTCTTCATTGCTTTCCGCGCACGTCCATGGAGGGCGGTCAGCTCTTTCATCATGTTTCCCTGGTATGATCCGATCTCCTCTTCAGCACGCCCGGACAAGAGGCATATACATGAGGCAAATAATTACTTTTACTTCCTTCATAAGAAAACCTTATTGATGATAAAATCACACTTATTGAACATGCCCTTCTTAAGTTTGTGATTTTCTTCTTGGGCTTGGGCCAATTGAATTTTCAAATTCTTAATTTCTTCGGCCTGCTTTTGTACAACAAGACAACCATCCTGATGCTGGGACTCGGTGTACCGCTGAGAGTCTTGGGCTTCCTCCAGCTGCCTTTGCATATGCCCTATTGATTCAGCTGCTACACGACATCCTTGCATCAAACATGGTGGTATTTTAAGATTAGCAGTAAAGGTATACTCACCATGGGCCTCCCGGGTGAAGCTCTTCACTTGTTTCAGTTCGGCCTTCACAGACTTCACTTCTGTGTGGCTATCTTCCAGCTTGTTGGCTAGTTGCTCGGTTTGCTGCTTTGTAGACCATGTTAGCACTAAAACAGCATGGAGATCCTTAATTCGGTTGTTTCAAACCAATTTAAGGCTTAGGGGCTACTGGGTTTACATGAGTGTTCAGACTCTATAAAAACCGATAACATACCCGCATGCTGGCTGATATCAACTTCATAGCTTCACCGAACCCGGCTCGAGTAGCACCAATGTGTGCGTCGCCGCATGAAGGGCGTCAAACTCTTATTTTGAAAATATTGGGTGCCGCATAGCCTCCCATCATCGCCGATGATTCATGGCACTTCCCACTTCCGATTTTCTAACGGATACACCATCACCAGAATCGACAGGTATTGGATTGGCCATGGGGGCTTCGGTAGCAGTACCGGCGTGAGCTGCGGCTCTGGCATTTTGGGGCTCACCGGACACCCTGACGACCTCTTTGGCGGGACAAGACTGGGCATTTCTCCCAAGTATTTCAATGAAATCAATTGTCGTAAGGCTCTGTTGATTATGATGAGCAGCAGATGACCAAACAATGTACATTTGGGTTGAGCGGGCAGGCTGATTCATCCTCACGGACGGCTCTTTGATAGAATCCATGTGGACTTCCAATTCGGCCATGGTCTCGGTTGCCAGCGCATGGCGCGCAGACCGATGGCGTTTGGGAGTCGAGGCTGGTGCTTTCATGGCGCTGTTGGTGGTTTGCCTCTTACGGGACGAGCTCTTCTTCTTCTTGTCCATGGCAGGGATGGAGAATGACCCGGGCTAATCGACTATGATAGCCACCAGGGATTGGTCGAGGCTGACCTGATAATAGACTCCATCTTCGAAATCAATTAGAAGATCCGGGTCCTCATGGAAACCCAGATCATCATCGTGTGCGTAGCTTTCGGGTTGAGGAGCCGGACAGTTGACTGTCTCGATGAAGCTCATGCATTCTTATTCGTGCAAGACTCCGGTCAAACGAAGTACAGAATGAAAATTCAGAACTATGTTCATAGAGGAAAAAGTTCTTACCCATTCGATAGGATTGTGGGTTGAGTATCCTTCTTTGGTCGCCCGTCGAATAAAGTCCTCTTGCTCCCCTTTATACAGGTCGGCAAGAGTGGTGGCCAACGCTGCCTAGTTGGCGGGCCCTAGTCTTCGGGAACGCGTGGTGTCTCTTGTCCCATTGTAGCGCCACAAGGGGTACACCCTCTGTTGGAGGGGATGGACACGCTGGGAGATGGCGGCGGCCATGACGTCGATCATGGTTAGTCGATGGTGGACAAGCATCCACACCTGCGCTGCCAGGCGTTGGACTTTAACGCTTTGCTCTTGGGTTGGACCCCTCGACCGCCAGTTGTATCTTTTCTTCAAGGGGCATCAGAGTACTCGGGTAGACCTGTTCAAGCTGGCTCGAACAGTGGGGCGTCTTTAATATATAACCATTCTGAAGTTCACTCTTCGGATTCCTTCGTGGTGCCCATCGGATACCCCGTCTCCACTATGCGGCACACTTAGGCTCCGCCGACCTCCAAAATTGTCTTGTCCCGAGTTCAGGGGACGAGACAGAAATATTTTCTCAACAATCTGAAATGCGCCTCGCAGCCTAAGAACATCTCGTGGAGAGCCACGAAGCCTAAGATGTGCAAGATGGCCCCCGGGGTAAGGTGGTGGAGCTTAATACCATAGAATTTCAGCAGCCCCCATAGAAATGGGTGGATGGGAAACCTGAGGCCCCGCAGGAGAAAGGGGATGAAGCATACACGTTCACCCCTATGAGGATTGGGGAAACACTCAGCAAAGACCTCGTCGTTGTAAGAAATTAAGCCCACGTGGGTCATCGCCAGAACTGAAGAAGGGAGATATCCCTAGGTCTCCAGATTATAGAGCCGCAGGGTGGCTATGGAGAAACTGGTCCAGTCCCCTGGACGTGAGCCATAGGGGTGCGCAGAGGAGCTAGGGATGTTGTCCATGGTTTTCGAGGATCTTCCGCTGGGAGTTTTTTTTCTGATGGGGCGGAAGAGGATGTGGTCTCAACGACATTTTGTTTTGATTAAATGGGTGGTCCCTCCGTTACTGAGGGGTAAGGTTGTAAAATCACTGACCACTTGTCTCCCCATGATGCGTGATAATCGAGGAACATGGGTGGTTATTATAATGAACCTACACCCGCGACTTGGGATCTTACCGAAGATTGGTCGGTTGCCGAACAAGGAGAAGTGAGGGACTCGCCTCGCAAGCTGAAGATGACGACACGAGTAGTTTGACCAGATATATATCGGCGTTAAACGCTAGTCCGGGAGCTACTGAGGGAGTCCGGGATTAGGGGGTCCTCGGACGGTCGACCTATTGCTTATGGGCCGAACTGTATGGGCTACAAGGTGAACATTGGATGATCAAGGTCACCGACGCCAGGATGGAGACCTCAAGGAGCCATGACGTATCCTCCAAGTCGTCAACCGTAGATAGGCATGTTTATCTCTTCGGCATGTAACCGACCATGTGTAAACGCTAGGTACCCTCGATGTCTATATAAGCCGGAGGGTTTTAGGTTGTAGATACAGAACAACTCATCTTGGGTTAGCTAGTCGATCTCGAGGTAGATCAACTCTGCAACTCCCAAATCATCAATACAACCAAGCAGGAACTAGGATATTACCTCCCATAGGAGGGCTGAACCTGGATAAATCAGTGTCCCCTTCGTCTCCTGTTACCATCGATTTTAGTCTCACAGTTCGGGACCCCCTACCCGAGATCCGCTGGTTTTGACACTGACACCTCCCAAGCGGGAGCCAATGGGCCTGACCTCAAGGGAGGCGCGGGGAGCGCCCCCTTACACCGAGAGGAAACGGGCACCGGCTTTCTGCCTCGACTGGAGCTGGAGTGGGTAGTAGATGCTCCTTCCTAGGGGGAGCGGCCTCGCGAGGCCGTGCGTTCTCCTCATCGTCGGGGTGTCCGTCTATGGCAGCCTTACGGGTCCGATCGATGACACGGGTCGCATCCTTCTCGTCGTCGGTGATGGTGATGACGCTGCTAGGGCCTACCATCCTAAGGATGTTGTAACCACGATGAACCGCCGCCGAAAACCTAGCGAGAGCGGGCAAGCCCAAGATCGCATTGTACGGGGACCCGATGTGCAGCACATCAAAGTCGATGAGCTCGACGTGGTGGTTGCAGTGCGTTCCGAAGGTGACAGTGAGGCGGACCTTCCCCAAGGGGGCAGTAGGATGCCCGGTGGCATCGTAGAATGGCTCAACAGGGGCCAGCTAACTAAAGAGCACACGGAGGGTCTTGAAGGTCTCCACGGAGAGCATGTTGAGGCTGGCGCCCCCTTCGACGAGGTTCCTAGTGATGGAGATGTTGCAGATGATGGGGGTACACAACAAGGGGAGCGCACCTGCAGCAGCCATGAGCTTCGTGTCGTCCCTGGAGTCCAAGGAGATGATTTGTTGAGCCCCCTGGGAGGCTACACAGCTTTCGGTCCTCGGGAGGCATCGCCTGCCAGGTCATGGAGGTGCCCGGGCCCATGGCCTAGCACGCAGGATTGGGATCTGCCAAGGATGCATTCCACCATGCGATGCCCTTGTTCGCCTCCAGGACCCTCATCGCCTGAGCCACCGGCACTTCCTCCGAACGGTCGTGGCTGGGGTGCCAGGGCCGCATCATCTCGAGGCGCACTTCGTGAGGCCGTTCCGGCCGAGCGTTCTCATGGGTCGGGCCACGCCCACCATCGTTGCGAGGTTGCACGGGCTGGCCTTGGTGGGGTTCTCCACCCTGGTTGGCCCTCCTGTCGCCGTCTTGGCCTCCTTCATGTCCAGCACTGAGGACGCTGCGGCCCAGGCACTGGCTGGCGAGCTCATTGCAAGAGGGCCCAAACGCCTGATAGTCCCCCGTGTCGTGGAAGCCTATGTTGTGGTGGATGCAGAACATTCCCCCACCCCCTCCGGGCGTGGCGACACCAAGACCGGGCAGTGGGACAAAACTGGACACCGGGACCCAAAGAAGGAGGAGGACGGAGTGAGGCGGAGCCTGCTCAGGCCCGCTGGGCTGGGGCCTGACGAGGCCGCCCCATGCGCCCTTGCCTCCAGCGGAAGTGGCCGGATCAGGCGGTAGGGAGCTAGAGCTCTCCTGGGGCCGGCAACAAGCTCAACGACGTGGTCTGCCCAAGAGTCGTAGCCTCCATATGTCGGGCGATGGTGGAGCATCTCACCCACCATGAGTAGCACATCCTGTGCATTCAGATTCCCCATGTGCACGCGAACCGAAGGAGGTACGACGGGACGGTCGCCCCACCATGTCGGGGGCCGTGAGGGTTCCCACTTCTCGTGGGCGACATGGTCCGCAAAGGCAACGACCGCGCTGTCGAGGGGTCCATGGCGACCACCCAGCGTTGAGCGCGCGGCACATGCGCGGTGAGTATCGACCATCGAGTCAGCACAGACGGAGTCAAAACGAAGCTGGACGGCGGAAGCACACCCATACCTGGCATGCCAAATGTCGGAATCAGGACTCTGCACACCCAAGAAAGGTACGAACACTGGGGTGCGCTCTCTCTCCAACCCTACTCGTCCTCACAGCTTTACATCGACTCTCTGATTGCTCTCATTAAAGGAAAACGAACAAGGACACACCGTTTACCTAGGTTCAGGACACTTTGCGGTGTAAAACCCTACGCCTTCTTGGTGGATTGCTTAAGGTAGAAGATGAGTACAAGGCGTATTCTTGCCAGCTCCAAGACTCATCCTTTGCTATGGTGGCCGTCCTGCTCCTAATATAGTCCTTGGTCCTCTTCCCCTCAAAAATATCTAGCGGGAAGGATTGCCACAACGGCCAGTCTAAAGGGGGATAGGGTTGCAGCCTATCCTAACAAAATGAGGTCTTCGTGTGCTAAAGCTCCTCGCCATGGCGTGACGTCCGGCTCGGGGATGACCTTCGTCCTGCCGAGCATTTGGTCTTGTTCTTCTTGCATCAGGAAGACAACCTTTGGGGTTGCTTTGGGAACCCGCTAGTTGGTGCTGCCATCACCAAAGAGCAAAACCTCTCTGTCCGCGCCTGCTAGCACGAGCCCTGGCACCGTTTGGCACGGTGTGCGTCACCCATGTGCGCAATGGGCAGTTTCGCCTCCCGAGGGTGTTGGGCCAACCCTTCAAGGATTCCTTCTGAAGGCCTTTTTGGCAATGCCACCATGCGCCTCGTGTGGCATGACACCTCGTGAGGTCCTTGTCCCTGAAGCTTGTAGGTGGGCCACCTGGGTCCCAAAGCAACCCTTTCTTCCTGGGCCGCAGGTAGACAGGCTTGGGTACCCCCAGTCCAAGAGGCCCTACATCTACCTTTGTGAAATATGGGTTTCTTTTAGGAAGTGTGGTGATTGCATAAGAAGTGGTGCATGTTGTGCATTCTTGTGGACAAAATGGTATGGTTTCTAAACTAGAATATGATAAATCATATGATAGGGTTAGTCTTGATTTCATGTATGATATCCCTACCCTTGGAGGCTTTGGTGAAAAATAGATACAATGGGTTAAGAAACAAACCCAAGATGGCTATGTTGGAGTTCAAATAAATCGTGAAGAGAGTGGATTTTTCTTATTATGTAGAGGGCTTATACATGGGGAACTCTTGTCCACTTTTCTTTTTAACCTTGTAGTGCATGTCTTCGCTCGAATGTTAGCCAAAGGTAACCAAGCTAATTTTATTATAGGTCTTTGCCCAACTTTAATCCTGGTGGGGTCGCCTGTTTGCTATATGCAGATGATAACTTTTTGTTCGTAGAGAATGACACAAGAATAACTCTTAACCTTAAGTGGATGCTTACTTGTTTTCAGCAAATATCTAGGTTGAGCATTAATTGTCTCAAGAGTGAGTTAGTTCCTATTAACATGGATCATGCCGAGGTTGATCCATTCCTGCACATATTTCAATATCCAAGGTAATTTCCCAAATAAATATGGGAGTCTTCCTCTTCATTTTGAAAAGTTGAATAAGAGGTTACCCTTGCAACCACTAATTTATGTTATGTTAGCTACCATGGCAGGCTGGTGAGGTAAAATTATAACTCCGTTGGCTAGAGTAACTCTAGCCAGAACATGCCTAGTTAGTACACATTCTACCAGTTGTCCTTTTGAAAATTTCCTAAGCATGTTGTGTCCCTAGTGAATTAGAACTTATTAATTAAACTAATACATGAATGCCTAGAAGTGGCAGGCAAAAAAAGCCTAGCGATGAGGGATGAGGCTCTCAGGGACGCCTGACATGAGTGGTGGGTGTGCGCCCATCACTGGTACAAACTTTTTAGTGACGGGCGTACTTTGATGCTCGCTGCTAGTGAAAGTTTAAGTGACAACAGGCATATTTAGCGCTCGCCACTGCAAGCTTTGGTATGCAATTACAAAACGTTGCAGCCATGGCTGAATTTTGCATAAAAGACTATTGTAAATTGGAATACAATGCGACATTACATTGATTCCGATAAGAAATTCCGATTCATTGTAGCATAAGTTAACTACTAGATAATTGTTATCAAGCATGATTAAAAAATGCACCAACTAATTGTTACCATCTTAGCTAGCCAGCTACCTGATACGTCTCCAATGTATCTATAATTTGGGATCCCCTATAATTTTGATTGTTTTATACTATTATATTATTAATCTAGGATACTTTATATGCTCTTTTATATCAGGACTAACCTATTAACCCATGCCCAGTGCCAGTTCCTCTTTTTTGCGTGTTTTTGACTTTTCAAAAATCACTACCAAAAGAATTCCAAACACGAAGAAACTTTAGGAGGGTTATTCTTGGACATAAAGAGACCCTAGAAGCTTTGGGAGGTGGCCAGACGAGCCACGAGAGACCCACAAGCTCGCATGGTGTGCCCCGGGGGTGGGGCACGCTGTCGGGACCCCGGTCCTAAGTCATATGATTCCAGACTGTAACATATCACATCACTATGCGGCCTCACGCACGGTAAGCTCCACGGCTGCAGCCTTTCCTTAGCCGGGACCGTTTGCGTCTTTTGGCTCACGTATGTGAACATGTTGCTGGCAATCAAACGACAGAGAACCCTGGCCGACATGACTAGTCATAGAACCCAAGTGGCACATCCATACGGAAACAGGCATACGTAACCCAGCAATGCAGGTGTCAGCCTCAAGCATGTGTAGACGAGTCATAGCAAGCTACAAGGACTCCTTTACACCGTGGAACATAAATGTCATCACTGCACGTAGACGAGTCGTAGCAGGCCACAAGGACTCCATTACACTGCGAGACATTTCGCCGAAGGGACAGACATAGCAGCAAAGAAGGATACATGTCGGTCAATCAATGTGTCTGGAGAAGTAGCAAGTTACCAAGGCTCGATGGAAGCACAAATTGGCAGTTTCTTGTAAAGAGTACTACTAAAGGCACACGACTAGGTGTCAGATCCCATACATACCGTTGCATGTCACACGTACGCACGACATGCCCGATATGCATAGATACAACTATGGCATCACAACATAACCATACATCAACACAACTTTTATTTAAAAGGCTTAGAGGAGCCTTGCATAATATGTTCTTATAGGTAGGGGTCACATGACCCGACACTCAAGTCATACAAGCAAGTTCATACAAACCAAGCGGAAGCATAAAGCTGTCTAAGTACAGACAGATGAAACGGTAAAAAGGCACATGGCCTGACTATCTACAGCCCACCACAAGGCATAAGGTCGTAGCTGGGACACCAGCTATTCGGCATCGTCAACATCTAGAAAGAACCCACCTGATGGGTCCTGAGTCTCATCTGTAACATTTATTAAGCAAACATGAGTACGAACGTACTCAGCAAGTCTTTAAGGCAGACCTAGACTATACATGCTCATGTATCAACAAGGGGAGTGGTGGAGTTTATGCAGCAATGCCAGCTTTGACTCATGGCTAACCTACACTACACCATTTTAGCTCTTGTTTAATTTTTAGATGTCGCACACGAGTCCACTAACTCCATAACAATACACCACCATGGATTCACTTCCGTCTCCTACGAGAGTGCCATCCACGGTACTCACACTTGTCTTGATATTTTTATGAGTATCCACTTAATTATCTATGAACAGCATAAGTTCTCCAAGTAGTCCATATCTGAGGACGCGGCTATTCGAATAGTTTCATACCCTGTAGGGGCGTACTTCTTCACACACGCTCTCGCCACTTATTGTTGTGTGCTTATAAAACCATGCACCTTGACAACCTTCAAGCGGAAGCCCAGCGAGGGAGTCGACCACGACCGTCAATCACATAAGACCTCTAGTCTAGGCTATTGCCTATTTGAGACTGAAACCACATGGAAGTCCGGCCAAAGTTTCCGCTACGGCCCCAAACGATGTGCGCAAGGTTCCCAAGCCCACCATTCAGGTGACCCTTGGTACACTGTGCCACTACCTACCGCGTCGTAACCCACCCCTAGGGTCAGCTCTATGCACGGCCTCCAACATGCTATAAATACCAGAAACTACTTGCAACTCCTGGACCAAGGACTAAGTAATTGATAAGTCGATAGGGTCAATTAAGTATCCCAACGTGTGGTAGTAACTAGTCTTGGATCACAAACACGGAACTCAGTTCCTAAGAACGGTCCCAATGAGACAACCCGCTATGTACTCCTACATAGCCTCTCATCGCTACCTTTACCAAATGTGGTTCATCATAAGCTTATCACATTAGAGCAACATTGTTTCACTCCAGGTCATCACCCAGATGAATCAGACCTGACACAACTCTAAGCATAGCAAGCATAGCAGGCAAAGTAAGCAAAGCACATCATGGCACTAGCATCTACCAGGTATGCTAGGTTGCAAGGTTTAGCTATTTACTGTGACAATGACAGGTCATGCAAAAGAATAGGTTCATCTACCGTGTTTGAGAGACAAGTGAACGTTTTTCCTAATGCAATAAACAAGAGCAGGAGCGAGAGAGAGTGGGATATTATAGGAATGATCAAACGGGTTGCTTGCCTTGCTGGGTAGCGGAATGGTTTTCTCCTTTGTTGGAATACTCGGAGGTATCCTCAGAAGCAGGGCCTACCGCAATGCAGATAAATAACCATCAATACATGCAAGTGCAACAATATGATGCATGATCATGACATGGCAGCATGTATGGATGAGCTAATGCAACTATTGTCCAAGTTAATTTGAAGTGAGTTTGAATATAGGTTCAAAGTCATTCTCCATTTCATATTCCATATATTAACCTATTAGTGAATGTCAATGTTCAACTACACATGTTGCTCTAACATGCATGACAATAGCACCATTGGATTCATTGGATTTTTCTGATAAATTTTCATATATAAATTATTTTCATCTGATTTACTGATTAATTTATATGAATTTTAGAAGTTTTAAACATTTTCTGGAATTTCCTGATTTATTCTTATACTAATAAAATCATTTAATACGTCAGCATGACGTCACTATGGCGTCAGCAGGTTAATAGACCCGGCCAGGTCAAACTTGACAGGGTAGGGCCCTCATGTCAGCGTCAGGGGCTAATTCCCCGCGCTGACCGGAGGTTTGACCCTTTGCGGGGCCCGCTGTCACTGGCTAACGGCTTGATTTGCCAGGCTGATTAGCACTAATCAGCCGGTCACATCGGCGCCCACCAGAGCAGGGCCGGCGGCGACCAAACCCGCGACAGAGGTCTGCCGGAGTTGGCCGGAAACGTGCCACAGGGCACAGATTCGTGCGCCGAGGCGCTAAGAGGGAGCCCGTGATCGACCGCGTCGAGTAGGGCTGGTCTGGGGGCTCGGGGTCGCTGGAGATGACAGCCACGACGAGCTCAGCGGTGGAGGCGGCTTGAGAAGGTCCGGCTATGGCACTAGAGGGCACAGGAATACCGGGGGGAGAAGGGGGAGCAACAGGGGCTCACAGGGGGCAGCAGGGGATGCTCAGCGGGCTCGGGGACGACCGGCAGTCGGCGAATCGACGACAGGGAGAGGTGGCCGGAGGCGGGGAAGAACGGCGATAACGCGGCGTAGAGGGCTCCCATCATCTTCTAGCTTCACGAGGAGGACGAGGGGGTCACTGCGGAGCTCGGAGGCTACTTTGTGAAATGAGGGGGCGGCTAGAGCAACGATGCTACGGCGGCGATGGAATCGGCCATGGCGGCAGAGGGGGGAGAAGGCGAGAGAGAGCGTGGCAGGGGAGAGAGGGAGAGGAAAAGGGAGCCACGGCAGGGGGCCTCGCGCACGCGCTTCTAGAGGCCTCTAGGGCAGCAACCAGGCAGGAGGTGGTCGGGCGCGTGCCCCTGTCCTCCTGGCGAGAGGACAAGGCTGACTGGCATGGGCCAGTTGGGCCAGCTCCTCCTGGGCCTCTTTCCCTTTTTTTATTTCTTTTACTTTCTGTTTTCTAATTCTGACATTTGTTTTATTTGTTTTTCAGGTACAAATGCTAATATTAAATATCCCAATTTTTTTAGAATTAAGTTTGAATATTTCAAACTCCTATAAAAAGTTTCAGAATATTTTGAAAACTAAATATTTTTAATACTTTATTTGGCATTTTTAGCAGCTTTAATATTTATTTTTGAAATGCTATAAATATTCAAATATTTAGAATGACCCTTGATATATTCATGTCCACATTTATCAGACATAGGGGACATTTTTATGGGCATTTTGGATTTGTTGGTTTTTCACAATCTTTAAATTGGTTTGATTCAAATGAGGGTCTAGGGTTTTCTGATAATCCCCATTTCAAATTGATGCAAAAAGTGAAATATGATGCACACACATGCTGTCCTAAGAAAGCTAGCTAGGGATGTGACACACGCTACGCAGGCTCATGACTCCCTCGGCCACCTACCTGACCTAATTCCACTTCTATATATTCCCACTTACCCAAAAAACAATAGAGAGACACCTAAAACACTTTTTCCACCGTCTCAAGCCTCTATTCTTCCGTGATCCAATCTAGAGGCCTTTTCCGATACTCTGTCGAAGGGTGAATGATCATGGAGGTCGTCTACATCAACCTTACTGCCTCCATGATGATGTGCGGGGAGTTCATCATGGACCTATGGGTCCATAGATAGTATCTAGATGTCTTCTTCTCTCTCTTTGATCTTCAATACCATGTTCTCTTCAATCTACTTGGAGTTCTATCCGATGTAATCTTTATTTCTGGTGTGTTTGTTGGTATCTAACGAATTGTGGGTGTATGATCAGATTATTCATTGAAAGTAACGTAGTCTTTTCTAAAATTTATTATGCATGATTCTTATTGCTTCGTATTTCTCTCTGGTCTATTTGTTTGGTTTGACCAACTAGATTGATTTATCTTCAGCGGGAGTGGTGCATTGTAATGGGTTCAATTTGAAGCGCCTTATATCCCAATGACAAAAGGAGACAAGCCACGTATTTGTATTGTTGTCATTAAGGATAAAACAATGGGTTTTATTCATATTGATTGGGTTACTTTGTCTACATCATGTCATCTTGCTTAAAGCATTACTCTGTTTGTCATGAACTCGGTGCCTAGAGAGGCAAGCATAGAAGCCCTCTCGAAGTGGAGTATATATATTAGTAGATGCAGAATCATTTTGATCTACTAGTTTCGGACGTGAAGCACACACACACACACATATATATAACCGTATGCTATGTGTTCGAGAGAGAAGATTTTAGTGAAAACTATGGCTATACCTAGCCATGGATAGCCTAGCCTCGACAGCCCAACCCGACTCGACCCAAAAATCTCGAGCCGTGTCGGTCCTAACCGTGCCATCATGCTGGGCTTGGGCCTGGAATTTGAGCCCGACAATCGAACTGGGCCGGGCTCGTGGAAAATCATATTTAAGTCATAGTCACGCCGGGCCGACCAGGCCTTGTTTGGATTTTTAGGGATTGGGTCGGGCTCAGGCTCAATGCATTAGACCCTATGGTCTGGTCAGGCCGAGCTCGGGCGAGGGTTTTCAGCACCAAGCTTTTTTTGGCCCGGTTCAAAGCCCAGCTCGGCCCGATATATGCCCAGGTATAATTATGGCCTTCGCATCTGCTAATCATAATGCTAAAAATAGAAATAACTTGCTGTAATTTTATTACTTTGCTTATTTTTTAAAATTATATCTATCACAATTAGAATTAATCCTTGCAAGTAACGAGTTCAAGGGGATTGACAACCCTCTTGCACATAGTTTTCTTTAGTGCGTGTAGTTGCTGAAGACGGGAATTTGTATGGTTGTCCTATTTGTTTGATAACCTTGGTTCTTGCCGAGGGAATATCGTCTAATATATTTCTTCACCCTTCCTCTTCAGGGAAAAACCCAATGGAACTGACAAGTAGAAGAAAGAATTTCTAGCGCCGTTGCTAGGGAGACATCATCAAATTCTCACCAGGTTCCTACATGCAAACTATCATCCACTTGTTCTACTTTTGATATACATTTTTGCCTTTATTTTTCATCTCCCTCCACTTCTCTGAAAAAATCAAAAAAAATGTTTTTGTTTGCTTGTCTTGCTTGAAGTAGTTATCATGTCTGAATTTGATAAAATTATTGTCGAAAGTTCTAGTGAAGATAACATTAGTGAATCTTAAGAAGAAAAATCACTGGTTCTAATCATGGTCTTCTATAGAGTCAACCTCCTCATGTTGAAACTCCCATAGTTCCAAAAACTAAAATCTATCATGTGGGTAGTGGTAACATTATTAGAGAAGAAGACTGTAACATCCCAAATTTTGGAATGTTATAATAAATATTAGAATGATTGTTTGTTTGATTGAGTGATTGAAATTGAGTGAAAATTTGAAACTTTTTGAAAACTTTTGAATGAGAGGGAATGACATGACTTTCTCATATGCTTTTGGAATTCAAATTCCTACATATCAAATCAGTGAGAGAAGATGACATGACTTCTTCAATATAAAAAGATTTGAAGAGTGAATTTGAAAACATTTGAAATTTTCTCATATGGAGTTCTTTTCATATTTGATTCCCAATTTGAAGTTTAAAATAATTCAAACCCCTTGACAAAACACTTGAGACGAGTAATATGACCCTCCAAACCAGGGGTATTTTTGTGAAATATTTGAACCCTAAAACCCATGGGGTTATTTTAAAATTATTTGCAAAAGGAATTAAAATCAATTTAGGCATTTTCTAAAAATAAATTTTTTAAAAGTATTTATTTTGGCTGGGGAAAAGTGTTCATTAAATTGCATTTATTCCCCGGTCAACTTAATATATAAATCTTCATTTTTTGGAACTGTTTTGATTGCCCAAAATATACTTTCCTTCTCTGTTATTTGATAAAAGGAAATATTTTTAAAATAGGAAACCGACCCGAGGCCAAATGGAAAGAACCGGCCCGTGTCTCCCTCTTGCCAGATCCGAAAAGATTCGGATTGGCCGCCCGCTCCTCTTTCCTTTCTCTCCCTCTCTCTGACGCATGGACCCCACTGCCCGACCGAAATGCCGCCGCAGTCACCGTCCTTCTTTCCTCCTCCCCTTTCCTTTCTCTCTCGCCGGCGAGATCATCGACCGGATCTCCCTCTCCCTTTCATTTTGGATGACCACGAGGCCACCTATAAAACCCCAGCCCCTCCTCGACCCGTTTCTCCCTAAAACCCCGACCCTGACCCTCTCCTCTCGCGGCTATCGCTCGCCGGAGTTACCCATGGCCGCCGTGCCATTCTCGACCCCATGCTCTCCCTAGCCACTCCCCTCACTACCTGAGCACACCATCCGCTCCACCACCCTCACCTGCACTTCCCCTTCCACTCGCCCGAGTCCCGCACCCACCGGAGCCCCTCTCCCCGTCGACACCCGAGCGCCTCCGTGCCTCCGAGCTCACTGTCGCCGCCATCGTCACCCCCGAGCCCCGTTGACGCTACCAACGGATTCACTGTGCTCGTCCACATCACCTGGTGCTGACGCTGTCGCTGGAGGACCACCGGAGCACCATCCCCATCGACCATGCCGCCTCGGACATCGCCGAAGCTCTCGCCGGACTCCACCTCCATCGCGGTGAGCTCCCCTTTCCTCCTCCTCCGTCCGATCTAGATGAATGGCTAGGATTATGTAACATCCCAAAATTCCATTTTGGAATGTTATGAATATAGCTATGCATCTATCATCACCATTGCTTGATTTTATGTGTTAGTTGAAATGCCATTTCTGATTTTTCTGAAAGTCCTTTCTACTTTTCCCTATGTTGCTTCCCCTATTTGAAATTTTGGTTAAATGTTCAAAATAAGAGAGGAGTAACATGACACTCCACACCAGGGTCAAATTGGTGAATTATTTGAACAAAAATAACCAGGAGTTATTTTGAAAATATTTGCCAAAAAGGATCTAAAAACAATTAGGCAATTTCTGAAAATAATATTTTTTTCAAAGTGTTCAAATGACAGAATAGAAATGTTCATTAAATAGCATTTATTATTCTGTTAATTTTGATATATAATACCCCTATATTTACAAACGATTTGAATGCTTTAAAAGCTTTTGAATGTCTCAGGAAATTATTAAAAAGAAACGGTAACCGTTTCCGGTATTAAACGGGCCGGCCCACCGGCTTTAAAAGCCGAAACCGTTACCGGTCGGCCGACCGAGCGCATTCACGCCCCTTTCTCTCTCTGACGCTGGACCCCACTCATCCGACCGTTTCCTCGCTCGGTCGTCGTCTTCTCCCTCCCCCGCGCGCGCCGGACCCGACGCCGGTCGCTCCCCCCCCCCCTCACCGGATCTCTCCCCTCTCTCCTCCCCGCACCCCCCCGAGCGCCTATATAAGAGCCCCACTGCCCCGCATCCGTTTCCCCCCCGAGCCCCCTTCTCTCTCTCACCGAGACGCCGTCGATTGCTCGTCGGAGTTCCACCACCACCGGAAGTCGCCGTCGACCGTAGCCACCACCCCCGACCACCATTCGCCTCGCCGTCGCCACCAATCGACTCCGGAGAACCGTCGCCGTCGCCCGGACCACTTCCTCGTCCTCCCCGACCACCGGATCGCCTCGCCGTCGCGTTCACCACTTCCGGACTCGCCGGAGTTTCCCCACGCCGGCGACCTTTACACCGTGAGCATTTCCCTCCCTCCGATCCAAACCCAACGGCTCAGATTAGAAGTCACTTATTCCCGAACCGTTTTCTGTTTAGGATCGGTTGACCGCCCGAAGCACCGCTCGGACACCCACCTCAGCCACTCACAGGTCGCCACGTCACCCTAGTCGACCGTTCGTTAGTTTTTTTTTCAGTTTTGTTTTTCAGAAAACAGAATGTATTCCAAATTTGTTTTAGCTATATCTTTTAATCAGTTTAGTGTTTTGAGTTGATTCTTTTTGCAATAGCTCACATTTTTCATGTAGTTTCACCCTGTACTTTAAAATTTCAAATTTGAACTATAAAATTTGAATTTAATCAAATTTGCTTAAAATCTTCAAATCTGAATAACTAGAGTTTAAAAATAGATTTTGATATGAATCTTTTTGCTACTGTTTGGTATTAGTTAGGACTACCTTCATGTTTAGTTTGAGGATTTTCATGATATATTTGATTAGTGTTCTAACCAAAAACAGAATCTGCTTATTATTATAATATAGTTTTATAAACTTAATTTTGATTAGTTTGATTTAGAATTTGGTTTTATTTCTTTATTAGGTTCTGTTAGTAAACATTTAGTGTTTTCACTTATTGTAAATAAAAATATAAATTTGCCTAGTTTAATTTCATTTAACATAGGAATCACAACTTCTTTTCAAATAGGCATAATTTGATTAAAACAACTAACTAGTAATAGTTTTGTTTTCAAATAAGTTTTGTATAATTAATTCTGTTTTCTAAGACAAATTTATTTGTAAGTTATTTTCTGTAAGAACATGTTTTGTTAAAAAAATAATAAGTTTAGTTTTCATTCTTTTTGTTAATATAACTATAGTTGATTCATATAATGTTTATCTCAAACTTGTATAAACTCTACTAAAGTTTTCCCAACAAACTTAAATTGATTATATTCTGTTTATTAATAAAATATGCTATGGTTTCTTTGCTGACAACAATTGTCTTGTCATTTCAAAATAGTTTTATTATGTCAGTAGTGTTTTCATCCCTCACCTTTTGGAAAACAAAACTTTGTGTGTTTTTCTTGCTAGAGACTTTTGTGCATTGTTTGCCTTGTTTGTTTAGTACTTCTTTGCTGAATGTTATGAGTACTTATTTTGGTTGTATGCTTATTTGAGTGCATTGTTTGTTTCGTTAGATTATCCGGAGTGCGAAGCTTGTTACTTAGAGTCACTCACGTACGAAGATCATCAATCAGGCAAGTCACTTTGATCATGTTTTACTCATGTTTTATATGCATTAGTTCTACCATCTCCCCAGTTGCATGCAAGATAGGTTAGTTGGAAACTTGGTTACATTGTAGTAGTATCATGTGGTAGATACCTCTCTCAACACCCTTTGACAACATTGGCCCCGGGAAACGTTGTTTTACCTTTTGCTATGCTATTAGTAGACGGGGTTGGTTGTGTGATTCATGAGAGTTGAGAGAGTTAATAATTTCAAGACCTACATAATGATCAAGATTTCAATACTCCAAGTTTTCAACATACCTCTGGGTGGATGATGGTTGAACGGCGCCCTGGAGAAACCAGTGGTTAGCCTAGGTGATGCTGGAGATGGCCAGTATTCACGCGGAAAGGTCCACCCAGGCACAAAAGGATGGATGGGTGCTTCAAGACCCAAGGCTTACCTGCACAGCCACAAGTCATTATGGGCTCTGGCTTGGTTGGATATCGTGGTGACTCTGGACAGGCGGTGCTACGAGAGGTAGAAGAACGGTAGGAAAGGATGGGCACCGTCAGAGTCGCAGGGAAACCCTTTGGAAGACCATGTTTTGGTCATCCGTTTCTCAAACACCTTGAAGTGCGAGAAATCAAACGGAGGCGACCAAATCTTGTGGGGAACGTGTGCAAAACTCTGCAGAGTACTTAAACCTAATCGATTAGCCGTGTCCACGGTTATGGACGACTTGAGCCAAAGGAATTGGAACTTCCGGAACTCTCAACACAAATAATATGATGATGTGGGTATTTAAAAAAATTTTGGGTATGAGAATTGGTTGGTGGAACCATCTCATTAATCAACCAACTTAGTAATATTTTGCTTAACCCCCTTCGATGTAGGAAAAACTTGGCTTTACGCAAAACTTACACCACCACCTGCCATATAAGCATATAGACTAGCTGATTATTTTCACCCCTCTCTTGTGACTTTGCCGGCATATTCCGTATGCTGACCTACACGGCTGCAACGTATCATGTTGCAGAGTATTTTTCCGACCAGGAGTGAGGACGCGTTCTATGCTCAGTGAGATGCCCTTGGAGTCAGATGGACTCATCTACCTTCCACGCTTCCGCAAGATTTAGATATTCTCATGAGTTGGCCTTTAGCCACTTTATTGTAATTTTTATTGTAATAAAGGACTCTATATGAGATTGCGATTAATATAATGCTGTGTGATTTCCCTTTGATATATACATTGATGTACCGTGTGTGTACCAGCATGATCTTGGGATGGTACGGAAAACACCGGAGACTTGGCCTTTCAGGTCGGGTCGCTAAAGATTAGAACGTAGGTTTTATTATAAAACAACGAAACGTTTTCTATTAGGAGTCGGCCATCCTCTCGAATCGCTAGAACACGCACACCCTCCAGCCAATCAGAGACTGCCATGTCACCCCCTGTCCGTTAGAGAAATTTTTTCTTTTTTCTATTTTAGTTTCTTTTACAGATTTAGTTCTGTTTTTGTTTTATTCATATATTTTATGTTTTTAATTTTTTTAATTTGATTCTTTCTGCATGATGTCACAATTTTCATCTAGTTTCTGTAGATATAAAGTTTGAGCATATTTGAATAATTTAAAATTGAATTCAAACAGATTTGATTTAAATCTTATTTTATGAATATCTTGAGTTTAAAAATATATTTTAAGTTGATTCTTTTTCCTACTTGTCACTAGTGACCTTATTTAACAGTAGGTATAATTTGAGAAGTTTTAGAATATTTTAAATTAGTATTTTTAACAATACAGATTCTGTTTTAGTTCTTTTAGGTTTATTTCTATTTCTTTTGTTTTAATTATTTTTTATTTTTTTCTTATATAATAGTAGACAAGTTTTACTTTGTTTTATGTTAGTTATGATAAGTAGTTCAACCAAATTTATTTTTATTTTATTTATTATATTTTGATAGCATGAAATCAATCCTAGTTTCATAGTAACTTGCAAATTGATTTCATTGCTAGTTTGACTTCTTATTTGAAAATATTTTTATAAATTGTTTTATAAGTTTGAATTTCTGTTAACTTAGTTGTTTTATAATTTGTTTTTCTCTTATTTTATTATTTCATTTGTTTTTCTTGTAGTTAACTTTGTTAGGCAAAAAACTAATGTTGTTTAGAGTATTGTTCTCATAGTTCTTAGTTGATCTTCAATAGTAATCCTTTTGCTAGTAAAATATTTATAAAAATACTTTTGTTATATTTTACTTTGTTTTTGTGTTTTTAATTTTTGAAATAGGATTTATTTGTAGAGAAAACCAACCTTAGTTGTGTTGATGAAACTTTGTTGTTTTGAGTTTTGTCTTAAGTATTTCCTTCATCACAACCTTGTTGCTTTTGGTTTTGTGTTACTTTTTGATTGTTAGAATTGATTGCTAGTATGATTGCTTATATGAATGAAATTTTTGATTATTATAGATTTTTATCGGAGACTGACGAATAGTTCTATCAAGTAAAATTTCTGAGAGCGATTCTATCTTCATCAACCTTACGAGGCAAGTTCACGTTGGCCATGTTATTACCTATGTTTTCAAGTTGCATTAGTTAAACCTTCCACCCATTGAATGCAAAGTAGGTAATTTGGAAATTTGGTTACTTAATGTAGTATCATGTGGTAGGCACCCCTCAACCCCTTTGACACTTTGGCCTCAGGATACGTTGGTTTAATTTTGCTATGCTATTAGTAGATGGGGTTGGTTGTGTGACTCATGAGAGTTGTGAGATAACAATTACAAGACCTACATGATGATCAAAACTTCAAGACTCCAAGTTTTCAACATACCTCTGGGTGGATGATGGTTGAACGGATGCCTTGGAGAAGCCAGTGGTTTGCCTAGGTATTGCTAGAGAAGTGTCAGTATTCACGCGGAAAGGTCCACCTAGGAACAAAGAGATGGATGGATGCTTCAAGACCCAAGGCTTACCTCCACAGCCACAAGCCATTATGGGCTCTGGCTTGGTTGGATATTGTGGTGAACCTAGACAGGCGGTGCTACGAGATGTAGAAGAACGGTAGGAAAGGATGGGCACCGATAGAGTCTCAAAGGAACCCCTTAGAAGACCATGTTTTGATCATCCGTTCCTCAAACACCCTGAAGTATGTGGAATCCAACGGAGGTGATCAAATCTTTAGGGGAACGTGTGCAAAACTCTATAGAGTACTCAAACCTAATCGATTAGCCGTGTCCATGGTCATGGACAACTTGAGCCAAAGGAACTGAAACTGTCTGGAATTCTCAACACAAAGAATTATAATGATGTGGGTATTAATGAAAACTTGGGTATGAGAATTGGTTGGTGGAACCATCTCATTAATCAACCAACTTTGTAGTAATAATTTCTGCATTACCCCTCTCTTGTTGTACGAAAAATTTGCTTTATGCAAAAACAAAACTTGAACTTATAGCCCCACCTGCCATATATGCATATAGTACAGATGATTATTTTTCACCCCCTCTTTTGTGACTTGCCGGAGTATTCAAAATGCTGACCTAAACAGCTGCAACGTCTTATGTTGTAGATACTTTTCTACGACGAGTAAGAGTATGATTCAAGGTTACGGTCTGCACTCAACCTGCCATTGGTGTTATTGGGACTCCACTCCCGTTGATTGTTTCCACTGAGATTTTAAGGTATATATCAGTTTTACGTTAATTACATGTGATTGCACTTTGATATATACATTGATGTACTGTGTGTGTCAGCATACTAATCTAGGGATGGCACAGAACACACAGAGGCTTGACCTTTCCAGGTCGGGTTGCTACAGAAATGGTATCAGAGCACATGTTAACTGTAGGACATGACCCTAGAAACTGGAAAGCCCTTAGGAAACAATTTCTCGAAAAAAACTTTGTTTTCAAAAGACCCTTTACTTCTCATCTTATTTAAGCTTTATCAAATAATCTCTCTTACTTAAAATAGTTAGAAAATACCCTCTCCCCTTTTACCACACTAAGGATCAACTAAGAGCACTTCGAGAAGGACAAGACATTGAAACAATTGATGGCCACTTCAAAGTAAAGAGGATTTCACCATGCATTAGAAGAATTTAAGCTACACGAGTTGAAGACTGTGAAGACCCGAAGAATTCGAAGACCCTAAATAATTACAAGATTTATATGACCCCTAGAAGACCAAACCCCGGTTGTATAATCACGTTAGACACGAGGATTTGTGAGCTATCATTTGTCTTTCTTTTCTTTTCAGCCACAAATAAAATATATTTCCAAAACCATGGTTTGTATTGTGTGTATCCCCTCCTTTATATCTCCCTTGTATCTCATCCCAAACTCTTTGACCAATAGATGGTGAATGAAGGTGGACTTGTATTCTCTGGACCAATGACCCAGCTAGAGGCTGAGATATGGATTCAAAACATGGAGAATAGCTTCGGGAGCAAATCGATTGCAAAGAAGTATGAGGTTCAATACGCTCTTTAGTACCTTACCCAAAGTGCTCGATTTGGTGGAGAATGCATCATGCCATACAAGGATTTAATGGAGCAGAAACTTGGGAAGAATTCAAGAAGACTCTGTTAAGATCCCGTCTCATTCGGGAGCATTGTGTTAACCCGATGAAGAAGGTTTGTGCATGCAAGATCTGTGGAGAAGAAGGACATATCTCACAGGATTGTCCGAAGGAATATCTGGAAGAATTCCCAACAGAAATGTTTGGGTATGATCCTCAGGAAATAGAAGCTATGATCTGTACGCAAGGGTCTAGGAAGAAGAGAAAACGTATCAGGAAGAGACAAGCCCTTGAGGGACCTGAGTCATATCAGATGTTTCAAGTGTAAGGATATGGGCCACTACGCCAATAAGTTCCCAGGAAAGGAACCAAGAACCCAAGGAGCAAACACGAGCATCAAGAAGCCCCGAGACTTGTCGGAAATCATCTGTTTTCGTTGCAAGGAAGCAGGACATTACGCTAGTAAATGTCCAAGGGAGAAGAAAGCTAGAATGAAGTAGTTAATTTTGAAGATGGAAATATATGTAACATGGAACACTATTGTTTTCATGAGATCATGGAGTTAAATTTTGTAACGGAAGTCCCTGAGATTGTAATAACTTCATAAATCAATGAAATTTATTGTGTCATGATTTTTCCATGTTGGTATATATGAGTTTTACTCTATGAACAAAGATCTCCGACCATTTTTAAGGATATGAGAAAATATGGTCTATGCAGGCATGTGTACATTTCATTTTAAGTGTGGTAGTAACCACGGGGACAAATGAATGAAGAAAATACCATTCATGTTAAGGAGTTTGGATCACTGAATACAGGTGAAGAGAATGTGGAAACATATCCAACTATGCGGATGACAACAGTTGAAGTAGTATGCCTTGGATTTGAATATGATGAACCAAGACTGTTATTGGTAAATAGACCAATGGAAAGGAAAACATATCCAAGCGATAGAACATGTAGCAAGGATGGATATCATGGTTTCATGAAGGTTTCCCCAAGATCATGAAGCAAGAAGTTGTGATTTGATCAGCAAACATTTTCTTAGGAGTATACGACAATCTGAGAGTTGTGAAGGAACGCTAGATCTTTTGTTTAGCTTGCAGAATCAATGGATTTGTCCGAACTTCATTCTTTGATAAGAGAAATTTCTGCAATGCTTGTGAGGAATCCCAAGTGTTAGAATACGAGATTCACTGAACCTTATACAAGGTAATGATTTTAGTGCGACATGGCTTGGCCACCATGACGACTTACTCTTATCATTCTCTTGCTATTCGGAATGGTAAATCTGAGTGACTTACCCATAGTAAAGATGACGATGTTCTTTGAAGCTTTTGTTTAAGCCTTAGAATGGTATGAAGGAAACCCCTTGTACATGGCAGTTGTTGCCACACGTAGGAATTTTACGGTGAGGAATGATGCCAAGATCCATTTCACTGCAGGATAATCACTAATGGTAGACCACCATGAGATCATCGATAGGTTACTTAGAATGAACGCGAGACTTATAAGCTAAGAAGACCCAGTATCACAGGACATACAATTTGTTATGAGAACACAAGATTTTTGATTTAAACGAAAGAGCATCATCGAAGGAGCTATCATAAAGAATGTGGACAGACAGATGCACCATAGGATTGCCATGATTTTGAAGGACCAGTAACTCTCATTTTAAGTGTGGTAGACCCCACACTTCCAGGACGATGGATTTGTTAGAAGACCCCCAAACTCTAACCTATTCTTTCAAGCCCTTTTGAATCTCGAGGATGAGATTCATTTTACGTGTGGTAGGTTTGTAACATCCCAAATTTTGGAATGTTATAATAAATATTAGAATGGTTGTTTTTTTGATTGAATGATTCAAATTGAGTGAAAATTTGAAACTTTTTGAAAACTTTTGAATGAGAGGGAATGACATGACTTTCCCATATGCTTTTGGAATTCAAATTCCTACATTTCAAATCAGTGAGAGAAGATGACATGACTTCTTCAATATAAAAAGATTTGAAGAGTGAATTTGAAAACATTTCAATTTTTTGATATGGAGTTCTTTTCATATTTGATTTCCAATTTGAAGTTTAAAAGAATTCAAACACCTTGACAAAAAACTTGAGAGGAGTAATATGACCCTCCAAACCAGGGGTATTTTTGTGAAATATTTGAACCCTAAAACCCATGGGGTTATTTGAAAATTATTTGCAAAAGGAATTAAAATCAATTTAGGCATTTTCTGAAAATAATATTTTTAAAGCATTTATTTTGGACGGGGAAAAATGTTCATTAAATTAAATTTATTCCTCTAGTTAATTTAGTATATAAGTCTTAATTTTTTGGAAATGTTTTGATTGCCCAAAATATAGTTTCCTTCTCTGTTATTTGATAAAAGGAAATATTTTTAAAATAGGAAACCGACCCGAGGCCCAAATGGAAAGAACCGGCCCATGTCTCCCTCTCGCTAGATCCAAAAAGATTCGGATCGGCCGCCCGCTCCTCTTTCCTTTCTCTCCCTCTCTCTAATGCATGGACCCCACTGCCCGATCGAAACGCCGCCGCAGTCACCTTCCTTCTTTCCTCCTCCCCTTTCCTTTCTCTCTCACCGGCGAGATCACCGACCGGATCTCCCTCTCCCTTTCCTTTCAGAAGACCACGAGGCCGCCTATAAAAACCCAGCCCCTCATCGACCCGTTCCGCCCTGAAACCCCGGCCCTGACCCTCTCCTCTCGCGACTATTGCTCGCCAGAGTTACCCACGGCCACTGCACCATTGTCGACCTCGTGCTCGCCCTAGCCACTCCCCTCGCTACCCGAGAACACCATCCGCTCCACCACCCTCGTCCGCACCTCCCCATCCACTCGCCTGAGCCCCGCACCCACCGGAGCCCCTCTCCTCGTCGATACCCGAGCGCCACTGCCGCCTCCAAGCTCACCGTCGTCGCCATCGTCGCCCCCGAGCCCTGCTGACGCTACCAACAGAGTTGTCGTGCTCGTCCGCATCACCTGGTGCTGACGCCGGCTTCGGAGGACCACCGGAGCACCGTCCCCGTCGACCTCGCCGCCTCGGACATAGCCGGAGCACTCGCCGGACTCCACCTCCACCGCGGTGAGCTCCCCTTTCCTCCTCCTCCGTCCGATCTAGATGAACGGTCAGGATTGGAATGTAGGTTTTATTATAAAACGCCGAAACATTTTCTGTTAGGAGTCGGCCATCCGCTCGAATCGCTAGAACAGGCACACCCTCCAGCCAATCAGAGACTGCCACGTCAACCCCTGTCTGTTAGAGTAATTTTTTCTTTTTTCTATTTTAGTTTCTTTTACAGATTTAGTTCTGTTTTTTTTATTCATATATTTTATGTTTTTAATTATTTTAATTTGATTCTTTTTGCATCATGTCACAATTTTCATCTAGTTTTTGTAGATATAAAGTTTGACCATATTTGAATAACTTAAAATTGAATTCAAACAAATTAGATTTAAATTTTATTTTCTGGATATCTTGAGTTTAAAAATATATTTTAAGTTGATTCTTTTTTCTAATTGTCACTAGTGAATTTATTTAACTATAGGTATAATTTGAGAATTTTTAGAATATCTTAAATTAGTATTTTTAACAAAACAGATTATGTTTTAGTTCTTTTAGGTTTATTTCTATTTCTTTTGCTTTAATTATTTTAATTTTTTTATTTTATATTAGTAGACAAGTTTTACTTTTTTTTATGTTAGTTAGCAGAAGTAATTCAACCAAATTTATTTTTATGTTATTTATTATATTTTGATAGCATGAAATCAATCCTAGTTTCATAGTAACTTGCAAATTGATTTCATTGCTAGTTTGACTTCTTATTTGAAAATATTTCTATAAATTGGTTTATAAGTTTTACTTTCTTTTAACTTAGTTGTTTTATAATTTGTTTTTCTATTATTTTATTACTTAATTTGTTTTTCTTGTTGTTAAGTTTGTTAGGCAAAAAAATTGATGTTGTTTAGAGTATTGTTCTCATAGTTCTTAGTTGATCTTCAATAGTAATCCTTTTGCTAGTAAAATATTTATAAAAATACTTTTGTTATATTTTAATTTGTTTTTGTGTTTTTATTTTTTAAAATAGGATTTATTTGTAGAGAAAACCAACCTTAGTTGTGTTGATGAAACTTTGTTGTTTTGAGTTTTGTCTTAAGTATTTCCTTCATCACAACCTTGTTGCTTTTGGTTTTGTGTTACTTTTTGATTGTTAGAATTGATTTCTAGTATGATTGCTTATATGAATGAAATGTTTGATTATTACAGATTTTTATCCGAGAGTGATGAATAGTTCTATCAAGTAAAATTTCTGAGAGCGATTCTATCTTCATCAACCTTACTAGGCAAGTTCACATTGACCATGTCATTACCTATGTTTTTCAAGTTTCATTATTTCAACCTTCCACCCATTGCATGAAAAGTAGGAAATTTGGTTACTTGATGTAGTATCATGTGGTAGGCACCCCTCAACCCCTTTGACACTTTGGGCCTGGGAAACGTTGATTTAATTTTGCTATGCTATTAGTAGACGGGGTTGGTTGTGTGATTCATGAGAGTTGTGAGATAATAATTACAAGACCTACATGATGATCAAAACTTCAAGACTCCAAGTTTTCAACATACCTCTGGGTGGATGATGGTTGAACGGCGCCTTAGAGAAGCCAGTGGTTAGCCTAGGTGTTGCTGGAGAAGTGCCAGTATTCGCGCGGAAAGGTCCACCCAGGAACAAAGAGATGGATGGATGCGTCAAGACCCCAAGCTTACCTGCACAGCCACAAGCCATTATGGGCTCTGGCTTGGTTGGATATTGTGGTGACCCTCGACAGTCGGTGCTACGAGATTTAGAAGAACGGTAGGAAAGGATGGGCACCGACAGAGTCTTAGAGGAACCCCTTAGAAGACCATGTTTTGATCATCTGTTCCTCAAACACCTTGAAGTACGAGGAATCCAACGGAGGCGATCAAATCTTTAGGGGAACATGTGCAAAACTCTGTAGAGTACTGAAACTTAATCGATTAGCCGTGTCCACGGTCATGGACAACTTGAGCCAAAGGAACTGAAACTATCTGGAATTCTCAACACAAAGAATTATAATGATGTGGGTATTAATGACAACTTGGTTATGAGAATTGGTTGGTGGAACCATCTCATTAATCAATCAACTTTGTGGTAGTAATTTCTGCATTACCCCTCTCTTGTTGTAGGAAAAATTTGCTTTACACAAAAACAAAACTTGAACTTATAGCCCCACCTGCCATATATGCATATAGTATAGATGATTATTTTTCACCCCCTCTTTTGTGACTTGCCGGCATATTCAAAATGCTGACCTACACAGATACAACGTCTTATGTTGCAGATACTTTTCTAGGACGAGTAAGAGTACGATTCAGGGTTACGGTCTGCACTCAACCTGCCGTTGGTGTTATTGGGACTCCACTCCCGTTGATTGTTTCCGCTGAGATTTTAAGGTATATATAAGTTTTATGTTAATTACATGTGATTGCACTTTGATATATACATTGATGTACTGTGTGTGCCAGCATACTCATCCAGGGATGGCATAGAACACACAGAGGCTTGACCTTTCCAGGTCGGGTCGCTACAATGATAATAAAGAGTTTTTAGATGTACGAGAGTTAGACCACTCATTAGAGGATCCATACTTGATAAAACTAATTGCTATGTGGATTCCATTGGTATGCTTGTATTTAAGTTAGAATGGAGTCCATGCATATTCATACTTTGCTACAAACGATATTCCTAGGGCTTCCTAGAATACATGATCCAAAAATTAAAAAAATGCTAATATTATCCTTGTGCATGAGTTTGACTACGTAATTGGGGAAGCTAGGGATTTTTTTGCCTTACATAGAATAAATTATGAACATCCTCCAATATAATAAATCCTTCATGATGAAGACACATTGCATAGATTAGAATCTAATGACTATTAAGGTTTTCGTGAAAATATGAGGAGGAAAGTCCCTCACAAAGAGTTAATTAAAGATTTATACCTTGATGCTTGTGATAAATTTTAATGGAAGGCTAAGGGAATCAATGAATGATTTAGTGAGGATTGGTATGAAAATACTGCTAGGGAGCCTATTAATGATGAAATCCATGTCTTGTATGAAGACTCCCATGGTGACGATTCTAGTATTGATATTATGGACGTTAAGATCACCAACAATAGTCCCTTCAAACACTTGAGTTCACCTACTAGAAAAGAATAATTTGAAATAGACATTTATTGAGAATATTTTTGGAAGATTTGATCCTAAAATATTTAGAGAAATACAACACATTAAACTATGCATTATGCTCAGCTAGGGACATAAAAGAATAGCGCTTGTTGGGAGGCAACCCACTAGTTATCTTCATTTTTTATTTTTATTATTTGTTATTGTGTGTTTACACTATTATACCTACTTTAATGATTGTCATTTATATTTTAGTTAGTGTTTGTGCCGAGTAAACCTTTGGGATGATTTGGAACATAGCACAATTTTCGCGTGCAAAAACAGAAACTTTTGTGTCGAGTATTTAATTTCTATGATTTTACGGGAACGTCTTTTCATCTGAATTATTTTACACAGTATATATATACAATTTTTTCAGGTTTTCCTAATTATTCAAAATTATTTGAGTTCCATAAGTAAGGTTTTACTACAGATCATTATAGACCATTCTATTTTAAACAAATTAAGTTTTTGCTTGCATAGTTTACTTTTTTGATGACGCTATGGATTATATTGGGGGGTACAAGTCATGGAGAAGTTGGAAGACAGTAGATATTATTAATTAATAAAACATTTATGGATTTATAATAGTACCTAAAGTTTATGATATGTTCATTATACTAACGTATCTCATGAAGACCTAAGCATCTAAGATTGGGGATGCCCCGGATGGCATCCCCTCTTTCCTCTACAATGTATCAGTATGTCACTTGGAGCTACATTTTTATTCATTACATGATATGATTTTTGCTTGGAGTGTCGTGTATTATAGTTTGTTTTCTTTTTTGTTTTCCATAATCATTGTTTTTGGACACACCTTTTGAGAGAGGGACACACATTTATCATGATTTACTAGAATACTCTATGTGCTTCACTTATATCTTTTGAACTAGGTGGTTTTGTAGTGCTTCACTTATATCTTTTAGAGCATGGGGGAGGTTATATTTTATTGAAATGATTGCACTTTCATGCTTAACTTAAATATTTTGGGAGTTTAAATGATAGTAATGGCAATATGCACGTGTTATAAGACTAGTCCGAAAAGGATAGGTATTCAAGGGGCGGGGTATATTAAAAATATTCATGAACATCACTAAATATGAAAACACATGCTTTAATTATATTGATGTTATAATATGGAGGTGTATTGGTTCATGGTCATTTATTAGTATAAATGTCATCATTAAGGTTTTTTAATAACTTCTCATCTAAATGTTGGTCATGGCATGGCGGTGAGGTGTGAGCATTTTTATTTGTGATTGAAATCCTTGAGTGTTGTTATAATCGGATGCGTGTGACGGTTAACTCCTACCAACCAAGTCCCTAGGGGCATGCGAGTAGTAATTTGCTTCGGGGGCTAATAATACTGTCACAATAAGTATATAAGTTCTTTATGACTAATGTGAGTATGGATTATACGCACTCTTACCCTTCCACACTTTGTTAGCCTCTCCGGTACCGGGCAGTGCCCTTTCTCACCTCGAAAGTTGGTGCAAATTTTGCAGGTGCATCCAAACCCCGTGATATGATACACTCTATCACACATAAACCTCCTTATATCTTCCTAAAAATATCCACCATACCTACCTATTATGGCATTTCCATAGCCATTCTGAGATATATTGCCATAGAAGATCCACCATTCCGTCAGATGACTTGTGTGTTCATCATCATATTGCTTTGCATGATCATATGGAACTGGTATGATATCTGTGGCAAAGCCACGTTCATCATCATTATAAATGTTACTCTAGATCATTGCACATCCTAGTGCACTGCCAGAGGCATTCATATAGAGTCGTTTTATCAAGTTGTAATATCGAGTTCTAAGTAAATAAAAGTGTGATGATCAACATTATTAGAGTATTGTCCCAGTAAAGAAAGGCTGATGGACACAATGATTTCCCCACAAGTCGGAATGATACTCCGGACTATATATAAAAAAGAAAAAGAGAGGCCAAAGAGCCCAACAAAAAAAGATGACAGAAAAGAGAGAAGGGGAAATGTTACTATCCTCTTACCACACTTCTGCTTCAAAGTAGCATCATGTTCTTCATATAGAGAGTCTCCTGAGTTATCACTTTCATATACTAGTGGGAATTTTTCATTATATAGCTTGGCTTGTATATTCCGATGATGGGCTGCCTCGAATGCCCGAGGTATTCATGAGAAAGGAAGTTCTATTTGCACGCACTTAATTTCCATTGAGCTTTCATACACTTATAGCTCTTAGTTCATTCATTGCATGGCAATTACTACTCCTCGCATTGATATCGATTGATAGGCATCTCCATAGCCCATTGATCTGCCTAGTTGCTTCGAGACTTTCCTCCTTGCTTTTGATCCCCACCACTGCATTCTATTCCACCTATAGTACTACATACATGTCTCACGCTCAATTGTGTGAATTTGAAAATTTTGAGCGCATTAGAAGTACGATCCAATTTCCTGGTTTAACACGAGGGTGGTCATGATTTATACTTCTGTGGTGAAGACGGAGTCATGCCATGCTAGTATGATAATAACGACTTGGGATAAACATTCTTTAGTGATAGTATATTTTTAATAAGTAATGTTTATGTTTTATATTTCTACATGTTGTCATGCTGATATCAATTACTTCATTGTTTTCAATATTAATACCGTGATTAAGATTACATGCTAGGTAGCATTCAACATCAAAATTATGTTTTATCTTTTAACTAGTTGAGGACGAGTGATACGTCTCCAACGTATCTATAATTTTTTTCTTGTTCCATGCTATTACATTATCAATCTTGGATGTTTTACAATCATTTTATAACAAATTTATATCAATTTTTGGGACTAACCTATTGACATAGTGTGAAGTGTCAGTTTCCATTTTTTGCTTGCTTTTTACTTCGCAGAATATCAGTACCAAATGAAGCCCAAGCACCATGAAACTTTTTGATATTTTTTTGGGCCACAAAACATCGAGTGGACCAAACAAGTGCTAGTGGGGAGGGCGGAGGAGACAACAACCCACAAGGGTGTGCTAGAGGCCCCTAGCACGGCCTGGTGGGTTATATCTATGTCCTTTCCAAGTGACAAAAGGGGCAGCAAGGCACACATGTATTATTGCTATTAAGGATAACAAGATGGGATCTATTCCTACATGAATATATCTTGTCTACATTATGTCACCGTTCTTATTGCATTAATCCGTTTCTCCATGAACTTAATAAACTAGATGCATGTAGGAGTAATAGAAGTAGATGTAGAATCGTTTCGGTCTACTTATCTTGGGCGTGATGCCTATATAATGATCATTGCCTTGGTATCTTTATGACTATTTGATCTTCTATCAATTTCCCGACAATAATTTGTTCACCCACCGTGTGCTATACTCATGAGAGAAACCACTAGTGAAACCTATGGCCCCCGGGTCTACTTTGCCAACATATTGCTTCCTGGTCTATCTTCTTGATGTGTTTGTTTTCAGATCTATTAATGCAAAAACCTAAAAATACATTGCTGCGCTATTTTTTACTTATTTTATTTTGTGTTCTTGTGAGATATATTTTCCCAAACTATCACAACCTACACTATTTTCTGAGCATTGATAGCTTGACAACATCTCTTACGCGTTGGGTTGCAAGTATTTGTTATTTATGTGCAGGTGCTTGGTCTTACTCTACGGATTGATACCTTGGTTTCTTAACTGAGGGAAATACTTACCATCGTTGTGCTGCATCATCCCTTCCTCTTTGGGGAAATACTAATGTAGTCTCAAGCCACGTCAACGAGCAGGAATTAAACCTGAGGATGATGATACGTCCCCAACATATCTACAGTTTTTTATTGTTTCATGATATTGTATTATAAATCTTTGATACTTTGTATGAAATTATATGTTATTAAAATAACTTTCTGGGGCTAACGTATTAATCTAGTGCTAGTTCCTATTTTTTCTTTTTTTTGACTTTTTAGAAAATCAGTACCAAATGAAGTCCGAACACGATCAAACTTTACCCCTAAATCAGTGCCAGCTCGTGACTCCCTTGGATGCCCTCCTGACCTAATTCCACTTCTATATATTTCCAATTCCCCAAAAAACAAGGAGACACCTGAAACACCTTTTCCGCCGCCGCAAGCCTCTATTCTTCTGCGATCCAATTTGGAGGCCTATTCAGATACTCTGTCGGAGGGGGGAATCAATCACGGAGGCCGTCTACATTGTTACGTCTCCATCGTATCTACTTTTCCTAACGCGTTTGCTCTTGTTTTGAACTCTAATTTGCATGATTTGAATGAAACTAACCCGGACTGGCGATGTTTTCAGTAGAACTACCATTGTGTTGTTTTTGTGTAGAAATAAAAGTTCACGGAATTGGATAAAACTTTTTGGAGATTTATTTCAAAATAAATAAATAAATACTGGAGCCAAGAACCAACGAAGGGGGTGCCCTAGTTGGGCACGAAAAACTAGGGTGCACCCCCCCCCCCAGGTGCGCCCTGGTGGGTTGTGCACACCAAGTGGCCCCCTGACCCCAATTCCAGCACTATAAATTCATGTTTTGTAGAAAAAATAGGACACAAAGTTTTATCTCGTTTCACAAGATGGAGCTGCCACCACCTCCTCTTCTTCATCGGGAGGCCAGGTCTGGAGCATGTTTGGGGATCCAAAGAGGTGAATCTTCGGTCTTTGTCATCATCAACCCTCCTTCATCACCAATTCCATGATGCTCCCCACTAGGAGTGAGTAATTCCTTTATAAGCTCGCTGGTCGGTGAGGAGTTGGATGAGATTCATCATGTAGTTGAGTTAGTTTTGTTAGGGCTTGATCCCGAGTATCCACTATGTTGTGAGATTGATGTTGCTATGACCTTGCCATGCTTAATGCTTGTCACTAGGGCCTGAGTGACATGATTTCAAATCTGAGCCGTTTATGCTTTCACCATTATATCTATGTTCTTGATCGGATCTTTCTAGTCATATGCACCTATTATGTGTTATGATCCATAAACCCCAAGATGACAATAGTTGGGATACTTTCCGGTGATGACCGTAATTTGAGTTCAGGTATTCACTATGTGTTAATGCTTTGTTCTGGTTCTCTGTTAAAAGGAGGCCTTAATGTCCCTTAGTTCCCTTATGGACCCCACTGCCACGGGATGGTAGGACAAAACACGTCATGCATGTTCTTTTCCCTAAGCACGTATGACTATTTACGGAATAGACGCCTACATTATATTTATGAACTCGAGCTAGTTCTATGTCACCCTAGGTTATGATTGTTATATGATGAATATCATCCAACAAATCCACTGATCTAATGCCTATGAATTTTCCACATATTGTTCTTGCTAAGTTACTACTGTTGTTGTCACTGTTACACTGGCTACAAAACGTTTACTATCACTCTTATCATTACTACTACTATTACCACTACTATCAAACTATCACATTACTGTGCTATTGATCACTTTGCTACAAATATTTAATCTCTCAGTGTGGTTGAATTGACAACTCAACTGCTAATACTTGCAAATATTCTTTGGCTTCCCTTGTGTTGAATCTATAAATTTGGGATGAATACTCTACCATCAAAAACTATTGCGATCCCCTATACTTGTGGGTTATCAAGACCCTTTTCTAGCACCGTTGCAGGGGAGCATAGCTATATTTGATGAGTCACTTGGGCTTTATATGAATTTATCACTATGAAGAATCCAAAGGATACAAGAACAAAGATCATTCCCTCTAAGATGAGGGGAGGTACGGATTTGCCATCACACTTTGCACTTGATTCACCTTCTGTTATGAGTAGACTTGTAACACCGCTACATGCTATTAATCCTGATTGCTCGCAAGTTATTGATGATGTTACTTTCGCTATGAATGATGCTTATGATGATGCTAGTACCATGCTTGATGATAATGTGCCGCTAGGTGAATTTCTTGATAATCAAATTGCTAGAGCTAGAGAGAGTGAAATTATTGAAACTACTGAGACTACTGAAACTCATGAAGTCCTTGAAACTGAGAATTATGAAACACCTATTAGACCTAGCTCTACATTTTACTTTGTGAGAAATCACTTTGAGTCCATAGGAAATCCAATACTATCAAAAGGGGATAAGGTACTATTGGTGAACAAAATGCTCATATATGCACAAGTGATAGTCACCACATACACCCACAAGCTCTTCCACAAAAGTTTGTTGAAAGCCAAATATCCAAAATCGGTGCAACCAACACTTTCCACTCGGTGCCACCGATTCTCAACCTCAGGCAGACACAACCAAACCTAGCCCTTTGGTGCAACTAATTCTGCTTTGGTGCCACCGAGTTTGGGTTGCCAACTTTATGTTACACAAATTCATAAAATCAATCCTATAGCTCCAACTTGCCATCGATGCACAAGTTGATCAGAACTTGAAGCTCACTACCCTGGAGGGGACGCTTGAGGCCGCTCGATTCAAGAAGACCTTAATGACCGACTTGGAGGGCGAGAAGGGCTTGCTGGCGGATGTTGAGGTGAAATTCTCTAAACTGAAGAAATCTATCTCTCTATGGACTAAGCATCTTGTCTACATTGTCGAATGCCTTAGCGTGTAGATGGAGATCATGGACATGGGGAACTGGAAGTTTGCCGCCAGCTCCCCGCAAGCCACCAACGTCTCTTTGAGCCTATTCTTCGAGGGTCTTATCGGAGTGTAGGACACACACCACAAGGAGCGTGCCGCCAAAATCATCGATGAATCTCGCAAGCTTGTGTGTGATGTCCACTCGAAGGCGCTCGTCAAGATCACCTTCCGCAACCCCAATGTTGACTTCAATAGGGCCTTCTCCAGCCTTCCTACCAGAGCAGACACCAGTGAGTCTGAGAAGCTTGTCGCCCCCATCGTGGATAGGGTCTTCGGAGTTACTAGAGTGCAGGGGCAGCTCGGGAACTGACATCCTTGCTTTAGTTGTTATTGGTGCTGTCCATGTACAAGAAACTATTTACCCATGAGTTAGACTGGCCCAATTATCATTGTAATATATAATTTATGTGTTTTGGGTGAACGCATGCTTCCCCCTATAGGATCGAAAGTAGGTCTAGAGGGGGGTGATTAGACTACTTTACCAAATAAAAGTTTTGCCTATACCAAGTTTTAGGGTTGACAGTTTTTAGCATTTCATAGCAAGTCAAGTACACCCTATACATGCAAGTCTAAGAGTATATAGCAGCGGAAAGTAACAACAAGCATGTATAGAAGGGATAGGGTAGGAAGATCAAACGTAATTGTAGACACGATGACTTTTCCCGTGGTTCCGATAGGTGGCGCTATCGCACATCCATGTTTATGGAGTCTTCAACTCACGGAGGGTAATGGTCGCAAGAGTCCACGGAGGGCTCCACCCAAAAGGGTCCACGAAGTAGCAACCTTGACTATTCCATACGGCTTCCGTCCATGAAGGACTAGCCTCACTATGGGTAGATCTTCACAAAGTAGGCAATCTCCTTGCCCTTACAAACTTCTTGGTTCACTCCACAACACGAAGTAGGAGGCTCCCAAGCGACACCTAACCAATCTAGGAGGCACCACCCTCCAAAAGGTAATAGGCTTGGTAATGACGATGAACTCCTTGCTCTTGTGCTTCAAGATGATAGACTCCTCAGCACACAATCTCTCTCACACGGGTTTGGCTTGGTAGAAGAGATGGGATTGGTGGAAAGCAACTTGGGGAGGCTAGAAATCAAGATCCATATGATTTGAGTGGAAGATCTTGACCTCAACACAAGGGTAGGTGGTTCTCTCTCAGAAAATTTGATAGGATAGGTATGGAATAGTTCTGAGTGCTTCTCTTTCAAGTAGGTGGTGGTGAAGGGGTATATATAGGCATCCCCAAAAATCCAACTCTTACACACAAAATGACCAACTCGGTGACACTGATGTGTTAATCTTAGTGGTACCGAAGTGACCAAAAGGTGGCAACTTTCAAATCTTGGTAAAGCCGATATAGGAAACTTGGTTGCACCGATAAGGTGACCAACGGTCAGATTACCAATCTCGGTGACATCGATCCAACATTCTCGGTGGGACTGAAAATGTGAATTTGCGTAACATAAAGTTGGCAACCTAAACTCGGTGGCCCCGGTATGGAATCGGTTGCACCGAAGTGGCTAGGGTTTGGCTTGAGTCTGTCTAGGTTCTGGAATCGGTTGCACTGGTATGGGAAAGTTGGTTGCACTGATTTTGAGTGGTAGGTATAGAACAAACTTTGGTGGGAGAGTTTTGTGGATGTTTTTGGCGACTATCACTTGTGCATGTTTGAGCATATTGTTCACAAACAAAACCTTACCCCCTTTTAATAGTATTGGCTTTTCTATGACTCAAAGTGATTTCTCACAAATATAAAATGTAGAGTCCTCTTGCCTAAAGCTTGGCCAACCTATTTCATTGAATCTTGGGGTTTGTCCACAACCTCATTTTGCCAATCCTATCATTGAACCTTTCCTGAAATATACTTGGTGGAAACATTAGTTAAATCACTTATATGTTGTTATTAATTACCAAAACCACCAAGGGAGCAAATGTGCTTTCACCCCCCTTATTTTATTTTGGCTTTGTACATATTGTCACCCTATACTTGTCGGAAGTTTGCCGGTGCGCACACTCTAGCCGGTAGCGTTTGAGGAACGGGTCCTTAGCAGCTTGCCGAAAGTGTCGCTTGCCGGCAACACCACACTCTTCGGTCCTGGAACAGCTACTTAAGTTTTCGAGAAAAAATATAAAGCAAAGTAAGAGTGCAACCAATCCTAACAGCGTTCCTTCACATGCAGGTTTCTCATACAAAGATTGAAATCATTCAAGGAAAGGAACCAAATACAACAAAGAATCATTCTAAAGTTTTGCAACTTAGCTTTCTTTGTTGTACTTCTTGTCGTGAATGATTACTTGAACGTCATTGGTTTCCATACCATCACCCCCCTCGGAAACTTGCACGTGAGGATCCCTTCAATCCTTTGATAAAAAGAAAGAAGAGAAAAGAGTGAGCTAGAACCCTTGTCAGTGCATTAATCATCTCATACAAGGTAGAATATAACACAACACTTCATGCATACACAATAAATATGTACTTTGACAAATATTTAAGAAATAATTAGTTTTATTTCACTACACGGGTTCTACGCCCAGCTTTGTATAAAGAATTACATGCCTTGCCGGCCAACTTGTATAAAAGGGGTTGCTGGGAGGCCCGACAACTGCATCTTAGTGGGAGGACCAATCCTCATCAACATATTCACCAACACTATCTCATCTCAAACCCTGGTTCATCTCTTGCATTCCATCTTTGCCTCAAAACATCAGATTGGTACATGTGGGTTGCTAGTAGTGTTGATTACATCTTGTAGTTGATGCTAGATGGTTTATTTCGTGGAAGATTATATTTTCAGATCCTTAAGCATATTCAATACACCTCTAATCTTGAACATGAATATGATTTGTGAGTAGTTACTTTCATTCTTAAGGTCATGGGAGAAGTCTTGTTATAAGTAATCATGTGATGTCTGTATTCATTTGATATTTTGATGAAACGTATGTTGCTCTTATCTTAGTGGTGAAATGTGAACGTCAACTACATGACACTTCACCATACTTGGGCCTAAGGGAAAGCATTTGTGATTAATAAGTAGATGATAGGTAGTGAGAGTGACAGAAGCTTAAACCCTAGTTTATGCGTTATTCCATAGGAGGCTGATTTGTATCCGTATTTTTCATGATGTGGTTAGATTTATCTTAATTCTTGTTTTGTAGTTGCGGATGCTTGGGACAGGGGTTAATCATAAGAGGGTTGTTTGTTCAAGTAATAATAACACTCTAGCACTAGTCCACCCACATATCAAGTTATCAAAGTAACAAGTGTGAACCAACTAAACATGATGAACGTGACTAGACAAGAATTCCCATGTGTCCTCAAGAACTCTTTGCTTCCTATAAGACAACTTTACGGCTTGTCCTTTTCTATAAAAATGATTGCTCCACCTTGCTTGTACCTTTTCTACTATTGTTACTTGTCATTTGTTACGAATTACCTTGGTAGAAAATTGTCTATTACCGCTACTTTCAGTACTTGCAGAGAATACCTTGCTAAAAACCACTTGTCATTTCCTTCTGATCTTTGTTGGTTTGACACTCTTACTTATCGAAAGGACTACTATTGATCCCCTATACTTGTGGGTCATCATTTACTAAAATAAAACTTGGTGAAAAGGGACTAGAGATGAGCCAATTTTAGCTACAAGGCGTCCTAATTGTTTGGAGGGTGATGATCTTAATGAAAAAATGAGAAAAGTGTGTTTGAAAATGGTAGGATGGGGGTCATATCCAGGATATCAATATATGTTTGATAGGATCTTGGGTCAAGAGGTACATTTTAGAATAAGGTTCTATTTGTAAGTGAATATTATACTCTAATTACAATAACAAGAGCCCTAATGTCCTTGTTGTCATGACACACATCCCTCGCAATTTTTGAAAGAGGTGATGTGGGCCATGGAAGTTGTTCAATATGATTATAAATGATAACTGATAGTAAATTTGTTCTGCATGGGAGTATATTTGGCATGGTTTTTGTCCCCCCTGCCACCCAATTTTGGAATTTGTTTAGTATGGTGGATGAAAAGAAGAAGAAAAGTCTTTGTGATCTTTGGGATAGAGAGAGCCTTAAGTGCGCTAGCCATAGTATATTTCCCATTAACTAATGTTGCAAGGGTTTTAACTAGAATCAGTAGGTTGATCAATGGTTTTCTTAGGGCAATATGATGCCTTGATACGTTAATATGAATCAAATAGAGTGTGTTCCTCTAGATCATTGTATGTCATTCTGAATCTTAGAGGGGTCCAACCAATTTTCCCGCCTGTTGTGTCACACTTTAAAACTGCCCCTAAAATTCAAGGATGTTGTGGCTTTTGTATCAAAATAAATTTATGACATGTGACAAGCCTAGAAAGAAGGACGTGGGAAAACCTTTAGAATGGGTAGACCGAACTAGGATTAATTTAATGTGCCACTTTTTCTTTGAATGCATTCTAGCCAAGGTTGTTAGGGAAGAGGTGAAAGTGTTTTTTAAGGTTGATATACTAGATTTTAATCTTCTACACACTAGATCTGCAACAAAAAGTTTCATCTTATGAATATAGTTTCATTTGTAGTCTTGTGGGGCTTGTGCAATGTTATAAATTTGGTAGTAGATTATAATCTCTTCGTAGTTTCTTTTGTAGTGTAATGGGGCTTTTAGAATGCTATGAATTCTTTTGTGTTAAATTGATGTACTTGTATTTTTTGTGCGTCATGTGTCACACTTGATAGTGAGCAACTAGGAGATTGGGTGAACCTTCTCAAAGAACCATTAGTTGGGGGACTGCTCAAGTCAGAGCATTACTTCCCAAAAAATTGAGAAACCACTAAAGCTGGAACTAAATTGACGAGTTGTGTTGAAGCTCCAGTTCATCTATCTTGGACAATTGATGAATGTGATGCTCATGGTGGTACCACTTCGTCGGAGGTCCTATGAAGCACCCGGAGATGAGTGACAATATTCATGTCATCAGGTTCTACTTGTTATATGGTTCCTCCATATAGCTCCTTGCACTATGTGTGCTTCTTCCCTGTAGCTTGTTAATTAGTGTTGGTACTATATTTTTGTGTATGTTGCCTAAACTATATTACTTAGGGTGAGTGGAGTGAGATGAGAGTTTTGTTTCTTTTGTTGTTAATATTGTTAACTTGTGTTTGGTTAGGTTTTGTTTCAATGAAATGGGTTCGGGGATGAGACCTTGTCGATCAAAAACAAAATATTATTATACTCGTTACAAAGTTATTTTGCAAGAAGAACTCAAAAGGTAATGCTCATATGGTTGTGTCCACATGCACATACTCTGCTAGGTTGTCATATGGCACCATAACACCGACAAAGAAAATATTACTATATGTAGTACAAAGTTATTTCAAGTCACATGGTACCATGCAGGCTTGGTAACTAACCCCAGTAGCCTTTGTGCGCATGTGTTGAAAGCTCGTTATTAACCTAGTGGGCGCCTTGATAACACTTGTTCCCTTGGAACACCTCACCAACTTGTCAAGGCATTGTGTATGACCTTGAACTTCTAAAAAGACATGTTTGGCACGTAGGTAATTGAAAAAATATACACAGATGGAAGGGTAGATGGGTGCAATGAGATCCATTAGGTCAACTTGTCACGCAACAAGGAGAATGCAAATTACATCGCATGGCCGAGCTCATGGAAGCGCACATGGAATGACGAGTTCACCTCCTTTGCCAGTACTTCCTGCTAGCAAACACAAGCTGGCAATGGTTAACCATTACCTGCGTTCCCATGACAGTTACTCTATCAGGGGACAGGGATGTGACAACTTTAATGCCTCTGGGGAAACTGGTGGGTTAAATACCTTACCTAGCACACAAGACGGGGATGGTGATGGGATAGCATTACCTGTGACCATTACCTGCCTTACCCGTGAAGGCCTTACATGTGGGCCCTAAAATTAGTAGTCCCAAGGTAATTTCCGCCCTTACCCACCTAAAATTTCACCCATCCCACCCCTTTGGAGAAAAAGCCTAAGAAATTCAAAACCTAGACACACCATACTCTTTATTGTGCTGAAATACTATCAAAGGTTGTTATTGATTGCGTGAATGGGTTTTCCCATGGGGATAAAAAAACTGGCGGGCCGGGATGGGATGGGAATCTTTTTATCCCCACAGACAGGTATGGGGACGGCAACGGGCATGGGAAGGCTGTCGCGGGGACGGGGATGAGAGTCTAATACCCGCATGGGTAATCCCCATTGCGAGCCTGACAACAGACGTTGAAGCCATTACAAGCATTTGCGTATCACCATGGATCCCTAAGGATGTCATTGCTCGAGCGTCGGAGAGCACCTTCGCTTGGCTTGTTGTGTCTCCTTGGACGAACACGAATGTCCAACGGTGAGCGCATCAATTAGGGTACCGGATGGTCTTCACGCCATCTGGTAGACCATATGGGGTGCCCTGCTCCCCCTAAGGTAAGCATCTTCGCATGGAGACTTTTGACTAATTCTTTGGCTGCAATGACAATCAAATTTTCGAGATATGTTGAGTCCTCTAATATATGTCTCTTGTGTGGTGTGGAACACGAGGACGGTGTCCATGTTATGTGTATGTGCCATGCTGCAAAAAATCTATGTCGATCTATGGCGCGTGATTGGTCTATACGGAATGTCGATGAGGTACCCATAGTGGCTCTTCACCTTCCTGGAACCCCTCCAGGACATGACGGACATGGTGGTGTTGATGATCATGTGGCGGTCTTGGCATGTTCAAAATGAGATCACACATAACAAGGCTGCCCTGCCAACGAAATCGTTAGGCATATTTATTCATGGCTACATAAACTCCCTCATATGCCTACCAAAACCCACTTGGTGACATGGGCAAGGGGAAGATGGTATCGCAAACGCCATCTACTAGTGAGAGGGCTATGTTTGGCTCAGATGCACATGACCGGGCTAAGATCAAGTGGAAGCAGCCGCCAGTGGGTGACAAAATTGAACACCAACGATAGCTATGTGGATGAGAGTGGAGCAGCTAGTTGCAACATGGTGCTACATAATGAAGCATGAGATATTATATTTACTGCTTGAAGGGGACCTTGTACATGCAATACCGGCCTTGAAGCAGAGTTTGTAGTGTGGAAGGAGGGTCTGGAGATGGCATGCCATGGGATTAACCTCCCCATCCAGTTTAAGTTGGACTGTATTCTGAGGCGGTAAGCATGACAATTCCTTTAACCTTGTAGAGGGTGTATTTGCTAGAGTTTCAATCGAAGATAGGCAAGCTAGTTTTATTAAAGGACTTTGTCCTAACTTTAATCCTAGTGGGGTCATCTATTTGCAGTATGCATACGATACCTTGCTGTTTGTAGAGAATGACACAAGATTAGTTCTAAAGCTTAAGCGGATCCTTTAGTTATCACAAGAGTTACTTAATTACTATCGTAACATGGATCAGGCTTAAGAGGGTTGACGAAGTATTTTCCCTATTAAATATATGGCTCTTCCTCTTCGTTCGGAAAAACTTAAGAGATAAGACGTACAACCCCTATTTTTAAGGAACATAACACAGGTTCAGACGCCTACATACATCCACCCAATGAATTCATGCGCTCACACACACACACTAGGATCAAACTTATGAGAAATACTAATCAAGATTGATAAAGTCACCACATGCGCCTTGCTACGGAATAGACTGCCACCTCCCACTGAAAGAATATTCCACGTGTGAGTCACATGTGTCAAAACTAGAGTTTGTTTCCTGTTGGGTTGGGGTACAACCACCCCCCTAACTATCCAACCATAGGTTAGTTCTCCATATATCCCCTAATTGATGGTATGTTAGCTATGATGGCATGCTAGAGGGCTAAAGTTGTATCATTGATTGGTAGAGTAACCCTAGTCAGACCATTGCTAGCTAGTATACATATCTACATGTTATCTTTTTCAAAATTTCCTAAGTGTGATGTGTCCCTAGTCAATTTTGTACTTGCTAACTCCCTTTGGAGTGATTGTGAAGGAGGATATAAGCTTCACCTGGCTAATTGGTTTTCCATCTATATGAAAAAACTATAATGGTGAAATGAGGGTCACAATATCCAGGATATCAATACACTCATTTATGATCTTCACCTTGGATCGAACGGTACATTTTTGGGGAATGTACTACTTAGAACTTGGAGATGCTAATCCGTGCGTGCGCATTGCAACACTCACTTTTTGGACATGCATATTTGGGAAGTATCGTTGGAGCATTAAGTGGGAGGTTTGGATAAATAAGTGTGCCCCCTTGAAATTCAAGGGGGAGACTAGAAGTCGGGATGCAACCATTAAGCTGGTCGATTAGCGGTGGGGCCCAAGGGATTCACGCAGCACTATCATGCGTGCATACCTCATCCACGTGGTGGGGTCCAATGGATTCAACATGTCGGTTGAAAGGCTGGTTTCAGATGGATCACTCACTGGAGCGAGCGAGCGTGAAAGAGTTCTTTCTGTATGAAAGAGAGTAATAGAATCTAAGATACGAGGAGCCCTAATTAATGTCCCTTCTTGTCATGGGACACGTCCCCCTTACAATTTTGGAAAATTTGGAATACAATAGATATTATTAATTAATAAAACATTAATGTATTTATAACAGTACCTAAAGTTTATGATATGTTCATTATACTAACGTATCTCATGAATACCTAAGCATCTAAGATTGGGGATGCCCTGGATGGCATCCCCTCTTTCCTCTCCAATGTATCAGTATGTCACTTGGAGCTACATTTTTATTCATTACATGATATGATTTTTGCTCTGAGTGTCGTGTATTATAGTTTGTTTTCTGTTTAGTTTTCCACAATCATTGTTTGTTGGACACACCTTTTGAGAGAGGGACACACATTTATCATGATTTATTAGAATACTCTTTGTGCTTCACTTATATCTTTTGAACTAGGCGGTTGTTGTACTGCTTCACTTATATCTTTTAGAGCATGGTGGAGGTTATATTTTATTGAAATGATTGCACTTTCATGCTTCACTTAAATATTTTTGAGAGTTCAAATGATAGTAACGGCAATATGCACGTGTTATAAGGCTAGTCCAGAAAGGATAGGTATTAAGGGGCGGGGTATATTAAAAATCTTCATGAAGATCACTAAATATGAAAACACATGCTTTAATTATATTGATGTTATAATATAGAGGGGTATTGGTTCATGGTCATTTATTAGTAGAAATATCATCATTAAGGTTTTTTAATGACTTCTCATCTAAATGTTGGTCATGGCATGGCGGTGAGGTGTGAGCATTTTTATTTGTGATTGAAATCCTTGACTGTTGTCATAATCAGATGCGTGTGATGGTTAACTCCTACCAACCAAGTCCCTAGGGGCATGCGAGTAGTACTTTGCTTCAGGGGATAATAATGCTTTCACAATAAGTAGATGAGTTCTTTATGACTAATGTGAGTATGGACTATACGCACTCTTACCCTTCCACACTTCATTAGCCTCTCCGGTACCGGGTAGTGCCCTTTCTCACCTCGAGAGTTTGTGCAAATTTCCCTGGTGCATCCAAACCCCATGATATGATACACTCTATCACACATAAACGTCCTTATATCTTCCTAAAAATATCCACCATACCTACCTATTATGGCATTTCCATAGCCATTCTGAGATATATTTCCATACAACATCCACCATTCCATTAGATGACTTCTGTGTTCATCGTCATATTGCTTTGCATGATCATATGGAACTGGCATGATATTTGTGGCAAAGCCACGTTCATCATCATTGTAAATGTTACTCTAGATCATTGCACATCCTAGTACACTGCCAGAGGCATTCATATAGAGTCATTTTATCAAGTTGTAATTTCGAGTTCTAAGTAAATAAAAGTGTGATGATCAACGTTATTAGAGTATTGTCCCAGTAAAGAAAGGCTGATGGACACAATGATTTCCCCACAAGTTGGGATGATACTCCGGACTATATATAAAAAAAGAAAAAGAGAGGCCTAAGAACCCAACAAAAAAGATAAGAGAAAGAGAGAAGGGGAAATGTTACTATCATCTTACCACACTTCTGCTTCAAAGTAGCATCATGTTCTTCATATATAAAGTCTCCTGAGTTGTCACTTTCATATACTATTGGGAATTTTTCATTATATAGCTTGGCTTGTATATTCCGATGATGGGCTGCCTCGAATGCCCATGGTATTCATGAGAAAGCAACTTGTATTTGCACGCACTTAATTTCCACTGAGCTTTCACACACTTATAGCTCTTAGTTCATTCTATGCATGGCAATCACTACTCCTCGCATTGATATCGATTGATAGGCATCTCCATAGCCCATTGATCTGCCTAGTTGCTTCGAGACTTTCCACCTTCCTTTTGATCCCCACCATTGCATTCTATTCCACCTATAGTTTATATACATGGCTCACGCTCAATTGTGTGAATTTGAAAATGTTGAGCGCGTTAGAAGTACAATCCAATTTCCTGGTTTAGCACGAGGGTGGTCATGATTTATACTTCTGCGGTGAAGACGGAGTCATGCCATGCGAGTATGATAATAACGAGTTGGGATAAACATTCTTTAGTGATAGTATATTTTTAATAAGTAATGGTTATGTTTTTATATTTCTAAATGTCGTCATGCTAATATCAATTACTTCATTGTTCTCAATATTAATACCGTGATTAGGATTACATGTTGGGTAGCATTCAACATCAAAATTATGTTTTATCATTTAACTAATCGAGGACAAGTGATACGTCTCCAACGTATCTATAATTTGTTCTTGTTCCATGTTGTTATATTATCAATCTTGGATGTTTTACAATCATTTTATAACAACTTTATATCCTTGTTTTGGGACTAACCTATTCACATAGTGTGAAGTGTTAGTTGTCGTTTTTTGCTTGTTTTTTACTTCACAGAATATCAGTACGAAACAAAGCCCAAGCACCGTAAAAAAAATTGGATATTTTTTTGGGCCACAAAACATCCATTGGACCAAACAAGTGCTAGTGGGGAGAGCCGAGGAGTCCACAACCCCCCAAGGCGCTAAAGGCCCCTAGTGCGTCCAGGTGGGTTGTGCCCTCCTCGGGACGCCTCTCCAGCGCCTATCAGCTCTATAAAAACCCAAATATTTAGAAAACCCTAGGGGAGTCGATGAAACACAATTCCAACTACCACAAGTTCCAAAACCTCAAGATCCAATCTGACACCATCACGGACGGGTGCATCATCTTCATGGGTGCATGTCTGATGATGCGTGAGTAGTCTACCATAGACCTGTTGGTTCGTAGGATTTAGCTAGATGGCTTCCTCTCTCTATTTTGATTCTCAATACAATGGTCTCTTGGAGATCTATTTGATGTAATGACTTTTGCGGTGCGTTTGTTGGGATCCGATGAATTTTCAGTTCATGATCAATTTCCATCCATGAATATGAGTTGAGTCTTCTTTGATCTCTTATTTGCATGATTACTTATATCCTCGTATTTCTCCTTTGAATATTTGGTTCGGTTAGGCCAACTAGATCGATTTTTTTGCCATGGGAAGAGGTGCTTTGTGATGGGTTTGATCTTGCAGTGTCCTTTCCCAGTGACAGAAGGGGCAACAAGGCACGCATGTATCATTGCTATTAAGGATAACAATATGGGATCTATTCCTACATGAATAGATCTTGTCTACATCATGTCACCGTTCTTATTGCATTAATCCGTTTCTCCATGAACTTAATAAACTCGATGCATGCAGGATAGTGGTCGATGTGTGGAGTAATAGAAGTAGATGCAGAATCATTTCGGTCTACTTATCTTGGATGTGATGCATATATAATGATCATTGCCTTGGATATCTTCATGACTATTTGATCTTCTATCTATTTCCCAACAGTAATTTGTTCACCCAGCCACCGTGTGCTATACTCATGAGAGAAGCCACTAGTGAAACCTATGGCCCCCGGGTCTACTCTGCCAACATATTGCTTCTTGATCTATCTTTTTGCTGTGTTTGTTTTCAGATCTATTAATCCAAAAACCCAAAAATACAGTGCTGCACTTTTTTTACTTATTTTATTTTGTGTTCTTGCGAGATTTATTTTCCCAAACTATCACAACCTACACTGTCTTTTTAGCATTGAGAGCTTGACAACATCTCTTACGCGTCGGGTTGCACGTATTTGTTGTTTATGTGCAGGTGCTTGGTCTTACTCTATGGATTGATACCTTGGTTTCTTAACTGAGGGAAATACTTACCATTGTTGTGTTGCATCATCCCTTCCTCTTTGGGGAAATACCGATGTAGTCTCAAGCCACATTAACGAGCAGGAATTAAACTTGAGGATGATGATACATCTCCAACATATCTACAATTTTTGATTATTTCTTGATATTGTATTACAAATCTTTGATACTTTCTATGAAATTATATGCTATTAAAATAATTTTCTAGGGCTAACGTATTAATCCAATGCGAGTGCTAGTTCCTATCTTTTTCGTGTTTTTGAATTTTCAGAAAATCAATACCAAATGAAGTCCAAACACGATGAAACTTTACCCCTAAATTAGTGCCAGCTCGTGACTCCCTTGGATGCCCTCCTGACCTAATTCCACTTCTATATATTTCCAATTACCCCAAAAACAAGAGAGATACACCTGAAACACCTTTTCCGCTACCGCAAGCCTCTGTTCTTCTACGATTCCATTTGGAGGCCTATTCAGATACTCTGCCGGAGGGGGGAATCAATCATGGAGGCCATCTACATTGTTACATATCCATCGTATCTACTTTTCCTAATGCTTTTGCTCTTGATTTGCACTCTAATTTGCATGATTTGAATGAAGCTAACCCGGACTGACGATGTTTTTAGTAGAACTACCATGGTGTTGTTTTTGTGCAGAAATAAAAGTTCACGGAATTGGACAAAACTTTTTGGAGATTTATTTCAAAATAAATAAAAAAATACTAGAGCCAAGAACCAACGAAGGGGTGCCCTGGTTGGGCATGAAAAACCAGGGCGCACCCCCCAGGTGCGCCCTTGTGGGTTGTGCACACCAAGTGGCCCCAGAAAATTGCTAGTACCATGCTTGATGATAATGTGCCGCTAGGTGAATTTCTTGATAATCAAATTGCTAGAGCTAGAGAGACTGAAATTATAGAAACTGATGAGACTACTGAAACTGATGAAGTCCTTGAAACCGAGAATTATGAAACACCTATTAGACCTAGCTCCTAGATTTGAATTTCCTAAGATACATGAGGGTTATGTTTTGGATGGAGAAGTAGCTAGAGACATTCTTGCTTGTAAGGATAGAGATGATTTGAAGAAATTATTATGCAAGTATAAAGAAAAGACTTTGAATGCTAGAATGAAATGTGATCCTAAGTTTGCTACTTCACCTATCTTTGTTACCAATAAGGTTTATGAATTCTATGTCGACCTAGAGTTAATTACTTTGGTTGAATCTGATCCTTTTCGTGGTTATGAAACTGAAACTGTAGTGGCACATCTTACTAAGTTGAAAAATATTGCTACCCTTTTGATCATGATGACAAGATTCACTACTACTATATTCTCAAATCATTTCCGTTCTCATTAAAGGGTGATGCTAAGATATGGTACAATACTCTTGCTCCTGGTTGTGTGCGTAGCACCCAGGATATGATTTACTACTTCTATGGAAAAAAAATCTTGCTCATAAGAAACAAGCTGCCTTACAAAAAATATTTAAATTTGTGCAAATTGAAGAAAATAGTCTCCCACAAGCTTGGGGGAGGCTCCTCCAATTGCTTAATGCTTTGCCTGATCACCTTCTTAAGAAAAATGAAATACTTGGTATCTTCTATAATGGACTAATCGATGCCTCTAAGGACTTCCTCAATAGTTGTGTTGGTTGTGTTTTCAGGGAATGAACTATTGAACAAGCTGTGGAACTATTGAATAATATATCGAAGAATTATGATGATTGGACTCTCCTGAACCACCGCCTAAACCCACTCCGAAGAAGAGGGGTATATTATTTCTCAGTCCAAAAGATATGCAAGAGGCAAAGAAATGTATGAAGGAAAAGGTATTAAAGCTGAGGATGTTAAGAATTTACCACCTATTGAAGAAATACATGGCCTTGACACACCACCACCTCCACAGGTGGTAGAGGTATATTCTTCATTAAAGTTTGATCAAGGTGATATCCCTTACAATAAACATCCTAGTCAATGCTTATATGAGTTTGACAACTACATTAGGAAACAAGATCACTTCAATGCAAATGTTCTGAAACAATTGAAATATAATTATGATATGATTTCTCAATTGAGTAACTTGTTATTTAGAATCAGTAATGATGTTAGAGGTGTAGGGAAACATGCCTCTATGGTTCAAACCCAGTTAGAACAAGTTGCTAAATCTCAAAGAGAATTGCTTAATGAAATGACTAATAATGTGGATGATTTTGATGTTAGAGTAGAAACTAGAGGGAGTAAATGACCTAGGAACCACTTTATCCTAAAGGACACCCTAAAATAATTGAACAAGACTCTCAGAGAATTAACACTGACGCACCTAGTCCTTCTAAAAATAATAAGAAGAAAAATGATAGGACTTTGCATACCTCTAGTGAACCTGAGATAGAAAACCTCCTAAATATAATAATGATGTCTCTATTTCTGATGCTCAAACTCAATCTGGTAATGAACATTCATCTAGTGATAATGATAATGATGATGTTCATAAAGATACTCAACCGAACAATGATAAAGAACTAGGTAATGATGTAGAAATAGAACCTGTTGTTGATCTTGATAACCCACAACCTAAAAATAAACGATATGATAAAAAAGACTTTGTGGCTAGGAAACATGGTAGAGAGAGAAACAGACATGGGTTCATAAAACCATGCCTTTTCCACCTAAACCATCTATGAAAAAGGATGATGAAGAATTTGAACGCTTTGTTGAAATGATTAGGCCAGTATTTTTGCATACCCGCTTAACTAATGTCTTAACATGACCCCTTATGCTAAATACATGAAAGACATCATCACTAATAAAAGAAAGATACCTGAAGCTGAAATCTCCACCATGCTTTCTAATTATTCTTTTAAGGATGGAGTACCTAAAAAACTTGGAGATCCTGGAATACCAAATGTACCTTTCTCCATTAAAAGAAATTATGTCAAAACTGCTTTGTGTGATTTGGGAGTTGGTGTTAGTGTTATGCCTTTCTCTTTATAAAAAAGACTTGATTTGAGTAAACTCACACCAACTAAAATGTCTTTGCAAATGGCTGACAAATCAATTGCCATACCTATCGGTATCTGTGAGGATGTGCTCGTTGTTGTTGGAGATATTACTACCTTAATAGACTTTTTATTCTTGAGATGCCCGAGGATGACAACATGTCGATTATCCTTGGTAAACCATTTTTTAATACTGCAGGGGCTGTTATAGATTGCAATAAAAGTAAAGTCACTTTTCATATCAATGGTAATGGGCATATGGTGTATTTTCTGAAGAAACAATTCCAAGTGAATGGTGTAAATGTTATTGAAAATTCTCCGACACTCACTATTGGAAGTTTTCAAATACCTCTCCCTAATGACTAAAAGAAATATGGCATACTTATTCTTGGGGATATGCAAATCCCCATTGAGGTAACTTAGTGTTTTACGAAAGTTCTTCAGTTTCATGCTAATCAAAAGTGGTTGTCAATAAGACCTGAACAACCTTATTAATGGATCATTTTTGAGAGGTATGAAGTTAATAAATATAGTAGGCACCACCTTTTGTACCCACATTTTGTTTTTTGTTTTTCTTAGTTAAATAATATAAAGTGCCATGTTTATCCTATTTTCTGATTTCTCCATGCAATAAAAAATGACCCAAAATTAGAAGTTCTTAGAATATCCTAAAAATTTAACACGATTTTTTCTGAATTTTTGATGCAAATAACATCAAAGCGGGGTGCACCTATTGACCACAAGACACCAGGGCGTGCCAGCAACCCCAGACACGTCCTGGTGGGTTTTTGTCCCCACGTGGGTCCGGTCACTTATCCTTTTATCCTACCTGCAGAAAAAAATCACCATAGCTCTCACTCTCGTGTTCTTGCTCTCAAACCCGCGGATTTCGATCTCTTTGCTCGAAGCTCCATTTCTGAAACTATTTTGTGGGATTGCTACTTGGTATGTGACTCCTCCATTGCTCTAATTAGTTTTTGATTTAGTGGTTTATTTTCAAAATAATTAGCTACTCTTGATGCTGCTATAGATGGGCCTACATGTTGAATTCTTAGAGTTCTAAGTAGTTTGAATGCTTAGTATGGCCTCGTCATCCTTAGGAGTAGTTGCTATCAATTTCACGAAGTTTTTTATTGACAAAAAATTCCTAGACTAATTTTTTTAGAAAATTATTTATAGGAATAAGATGCATTTATTTGGAAGGAGTTCTTCGAGGAGGAAGTCCTCGGAAGCTTCATCGAGTAGAGACTCAATACGTCGGTCTTATGTTGAGCCAAGTGCAAGCTCGATGTGGGATGCCGCTACCAAATCATGCTTATGGCCATGTAACGAATTCATGATAGGTGCGGGTATCAAGGAGGAATTCGAAAAATTTGTCCACAATGCAGAACTTGCCCCCTTCATCATAGATGAGTGCACTCAACATCTTGAGCTCACTAAAACATTCACAAAGAAATTTAAATATTTTCCTTGTGAGTCTAGAGTTTCATTTAATCTTTATGACCATCCCTTTACTATGCCTTTAGATGTGTTCTGTGAAACATGCAAAATTCCATATTGGGATTCGCTAGACGAACCACCAACATCTGATTAAGAGTCATTTTTGATTAATCTTTGCTACACTGAAGATAGGGGAGTGACACAAGGTAGAATAAAAAGCATCCATTTCCCATCTATACACTACTTTGCACTCTTTTAATGTAAAATGCATCGTAGGCAAGCAAGATTGCAGCACACTGTGTGCCCCTGATTTGAGTCTTATAGACACTACTATAACAGGAAGTAAATGTTACAATCTAGGAGCAATTGTTGCATGGATATTGCAACACAACACTGCTAGTGGTCACTTTATAGTGGGATCTATGCCTCCCGTGTAGCTAAGAAGCTATGTGTATCACCTTGGCCTAACGACCCTATTTACCTACTCAGTACTTAGACTTTGAGGCCATGAAACGTCATAAGTTCCTTAAGGGCACAATCACTAATTATACTTACAACTTGAGGTTTAATAAAGATCCCATTGTACCTGTTGTCTTGCCTGATCCTGCTCTCTTTGATTATCACAGAAAGAGAAGATACTACATTCTGGAGAGTGGGGCCTGCACATACAATGCGGAGGTTGAAGCTGCCAGACGGGCTGAGGAGGCTGCACCAAGAGCCTCGGTGGGCTATCACTCGGACTATTATCCAGGTCACGGATGGTGATTACCAAGCTAGGATAAAAGCCTAAGCTCGGGGAGTATGTATTTCCATCGACATTATATTCATGTGCACACCTTTCATTCCAGTTATCGGTGTTCACACTTTTTCATTGTATTATCCATGCTAGATTTATTTTCTTTCTTTCTTTTTGTGTGTTTTAAAAGCTTTGAGAAAATCCAAAAATATTTCTTGCTTCTTTTTGGTTTTTCTTCCTGGTTTAATTAGTTGCAATATTAAAAGAAAACACGAACAAATTTCTTGTTTCTTCTATTACTTGTTGGGAGCTCTCCCATGTAAATAGTTTTTCTTGTTTGTGTTTTTCCTTCTTTAATTTGCTTTCTTCAAGAAAATCTAAAAACTCCAAAAAAAATTTAGTGTGTTTCTCTGAAATTCTCTTCCTTTTATTGAGTCATACCAAGGAGAACACCACGATGAAAATGTTGAGTGGCTCTCATATGCACTACTATTGATCTAACAAAGAGTCCGTATAACTTTCTCTTCCCCTCTTGAATAAAATGCTTGCAGATTCCATCTTATTCCACGACACTCTTGCGCTATTATTCTTGTCATATCATTTAGTCATGCAAGTGAAAGGCAATAATGACGATATTTGATGAAGTGATTGTGGCAGAGAAAAGCAGGTATGAAGTCAACTTGTTTTTGTTTTTGTAAATATGTTTAACCTATTCAACATATTATGATCAAACATGTTTGAAATGAATATTAGAGATTATAGTTCCTCATGCCATGCTTAAGTAGCTAGGAGTGGATAATGATTTATCTTGGATGTTAACATAAATTAAAATGATTGCGATGTAGTATGATGATATGGTATCCTCCTTCGAATGTTTCTAGTGGCTAGACTTGGCACATGTTCACACATGTAGTTGAATCAAAACCAACATACCCTTCACGATATTTATGTTCATGGTGTCCATATCCTACTCATCATAGTATTCAATGTTTATTATTAATAATGCATAATCATGATCGTTTTTGCCCTCTAGCTGGCCACTTCTCAACCTATTTGCTAGCCTTTGCCTGTACTAAGCGGGAATAGTGCTTGTGCACCAAAAATCCTTAAACCAAAGTTATTCCAAATGAGTCCACTATATCTACCTATATACGGTATTACCCTGCCGTTCCAAGTAAACTTGCATGTGCCATCTCTAAAATTTCAAATGAACATCTATTTTGTGTGCCTAGACCGCTCCTGGAGCGATAGGGGGTGGTCGGTATCTTCCATGTTAAGTGGGTTATTCTCATCATGAATGTTTATTCACTCATCCTTGCACGAGAGGGTCGGTAATACGGATTCCTAGTCCCGAAATCAAAATAAATGCAAAATAATTAAACATAGGGTTTTTACATATGTCAACCTGGTCCCTTAGCTCTACTCATTCATCCCCGTGCTCTTAACTTTTGCTCAGTTTTCCCCACTCCCATGCACGAAACCCTCATAACAGGTCAGAACGGACATTGTCGTGGGGTCAATGACTTGACCGTTAACTCTAACGAGTGGGGTCGTGCTGGACTGTGTCGCCCTTTGGACCTGACAAGTGGGGTTGTGTTAGGTGGTGTTGTTGTTTGACCGTTGGGCCGTGGTTTCGTTGGGTCATCCCTTGCATTAAACACATGCACGCGCCGCCATGATAGAAGCCTGCTATGCATGCACCCAGCAAGCCTACCTGCATGGGTCGATTGCATCGCCATGATGCGCCGACTGAGCCTGCATGCGCCGACCGAGCCTGCACACGCCGATGCATGCCGCCACAATGCACTGTCTGAGCCGCTTTCGTGCATGCCAGCCGCCACGATGCAGCAACGGTCGTTGCCGCTGGTTCCTCTCTTCTTGCATGCTTGTCTCCTTGATTTAGAGCATCATTTTTTTATGATCAGTTTCAACCTTTTCGATCCATTCGCATCTGCACCCATTTTGCTATGACAAATAAATTGACAATATGTTTTATATTTTTGTGGTTGCATGCACTAGCTAGGTGGCTATATATTTGTGGCTTGTGTAAAAAAAGAGAAGGGTTCATGGGTGGTGAAAGCGATGAACTTGCAGCAACACCAAAACACCCGACCGAAGAGGTAGAAGGCGTGGGATGTGTTGGTGAAGTGGGAAAGGAGAGAAACCACCACCCCGTTTTGGATGACCTCCTCGACGCAGAACATTGTTGGAGATCCCCGCGGGAGCTGGCGGTAGCCGGCCGCGAGGAAGAACTCGGTGAAGTTCCTTGCGGTCCTCCATCTTGATATCGCCCACACACGTAGTGTGCGCACAACATACACGCTGGTAGGGTAGAGCCTCTCCACCATGGTGGGTGGGAAGCGGTAGGTTGGTCCGGTGTACTGCATGGTTGAGGGATATGCAGAAGAAGGAGAAGGGGTCAAAGAGCAAGAAGGGCAAATGGCAGAGGATGGGAGATGGATGAGGGATAGCAAAGGCAGAGGGTGGCTTAAATAGCCATAGTCCTACGTGTTATTTCACCGTGGCAATAACGGGGTCAAATGTGAAGTAGCCCGTTTTCACACCCACCACGGCGTCGGGAGCGTACACGCGTGGGAAATTGTGGTTTGAAAAGAAAAACAAAAAGAAGATAATTACATGTGTGGGAATCCGTGGTCATATATATTATATGAATAAGAAGAGACAATTTTTGAATAGTTTTTGGCCATTTTGCATGATAAAAATAAATTTGGCCCTTATAAATTTGGTCATTTTGCATTTGTATTGAACAAAAAGAACTAAATTTTCTAAGCAATGTCAATTTTTGTGTAATTTCAATTGATGCAAAAAAACAAAGCTAGCACGTTCACTAAAAACAGAGCAAATGATGCAAAAGAACGATGCAATTCGAAGGCCCAACCAGAGCTTGGTTTCCTTTTGGGCCCAATAACCATGTTTTTTTTGTGGAGTCAATGTTGGGCGAGCAGCCGAGCACAACCAACATTATCACCTCTCGCAGATCGCCCCATGATCCAACGATGCGGAGCCGTCCATATGATCAGACGGCTGACGTTGGGAGCTAGGGTTAGGCGAAACCCCGTGGGGTTTAGAGGGGTTTTGATATGGTCAATGGGGTTTCCAAGGCTTTGACTAAGCATAACTAATTTAAAAAATCTAAAAATATGAAACCTTCTCCGTTCATCGTTTTATAAGACACACTCACAAGGAAAAATACTAAACTTGGTACAGGGACATTTTCAAAAATAAACTAGTTGGCATGATCGAGGTCAAATGAGCACCATTAATTTAAAAAATCACAAATATAAAACATGTGCACAATGTTGTCTTATGTGACATGTTACCAACCAAAAATCATAAACTTGGTCTATGGTCATTTTCATGAAAAAACGTCCACACATATGAGCTATCACGTACAACATTTCATAGAGTTCAAGGAGAGGAGGTAGGGTCACCTTCTGTTTTTGAAAAAAAATCAAAAAAATCACCAAAGCTTTATTTCAAAGTGAATAAGAAGGATCTGAACTTAGTTTTACATTTTCATATTTTAAACATTTTTTTAATAGTTTTTATATTAAGCATATTTTTTCAAAAGAAAATGTAAAAATATGAAGATTAATTCAAAAATTAGTGAGACCTCCAATCTACACTATATAGATTGAATAGGTGTCAAAAAAACATTTGGTTCATTTAGAGTATGTCCAGAAACTTGATTACAAGGTTGTTTGCCCTAGCCTGGGAGCTCATTTGGAGCATATTTCTCAAATTCAAATTTCTTTGACCTCCTCTCCTTGACTGTCGAGGCACCTATCTAGATCCTCGTCATTATCCATAGACAACTATTTAATCCGGATGGCATCCCCCAACCCTAGCTCGTCCGCCTGCTCCCTCTCCCCGCCGGGACTCAAGCACTCCCCTCTCCAAGCCCATCAGCCATGCCACCACGCCGCCAGTATTACACAATCGAAGACCGTTTATTCCTCCTTTGATAGGACCAAATCCGGAGGCAAGCAAGGCTACCTCTGGAACCAAAGGAGGATTTCGAGGAGGGTTCAGAGATGGGGGAGGAGGAGGTAGAGGCGCAGGCGCAGGAGCCGGAGGAGGAGGCGCCGTCGCAGGAGCCGAAAGTGGAGACCGCCAGTCTACTATTTGTGGCCCGACTAGGTGGTGATCCTCAACTCCATCAGCTCAGAAGCAGCTGCGTAGGCCCGGCGTCTTCGTGAGCAGCAGATGGAGGCAGCGTGGGGGTGCAGGAGGAGGTGCAGGTGGCGGCCCAGGCTCCGGCGCAGGCGGATCAAGCCATCTCCGACTACGAAGATGCGTAGTGCACTAGGCAGTATGTACGATATATATTGTATGTTTTCGCTATTATGCTCTCCAAGCTATGTTTAGCTGACTCTGGTTGCTGGTTATTTTCTCTAGTGTCCTGGATGATTGTAATAGGGTCGACCCAAACTATTTTTGTTTTTCCTAATGCTTCAAAAAAACATTGCATGGTTTTGTACATGAAGGGAGTGACATATGGGTTGGTAAAAAAGGTCGGCGAAGCCCGCACGTAGCACTGCACTCTGGCCTCAGTCTATGCACTTGGAAGGTGGAGACGTGTGCGAAAAGAGAGGAACCAGCGGCAGCGACCGTCGCTGCATCCATGGAGGAGCGCAAGCGGCAGGCTAGCTCAATCACGTGGCATGCATAGCAGGCTTCTGTATCCTGGTGGCGCACGTCGATTGGTATGCCCTAGACTTTAATTGCCGCACTGAATTGATGTTGCGAAGGTCAAAGGCTGAGACAGTGTGAACTGTGAATCGATCAAGGAGGCGCTTGAAAGAAGGGATGAATTGGCAGCAGCGATAGACGTCGCGTCCCGTGGCGCCTCACAAGAAGGCTGCGTCCGTGGTGGAACGCATCGGCGCATGCAGGCAGGCTGGCTGGTTCATGTCGCACATGCATAGCAGGCTTATCGTTGTGGTGTGCATTAGCGCATGATGCACCCGGGCGTTTAATGCAATAGCCCAAACGAAACCACGGCCCAACGGTCCAACCAACGCCACGTTCCAATGTGACCCCACTTGACAGGTCCAACGGGTGACACAGTCCAGCTCGGCCCCACATGTCAGAATGGTCAAAGGAGGGCGACACGGTCCAATGCGGCCCCACTTGGTAGGTCCAATGGGCGACACAGTCCAGCGCGGCCCCACACGCCAGAGTTAACGGTCAAACCATTGACCCGACGGCATCCCCCCGTGTGACCATTTTTGAGGGTTTCGGACTAAGAACTGGGGAAAGTGAGCAAAATTTAAGAGCGTGGGGATGAATGAGTACAACTAAGGAACTAGGGGCACAAGAATAAAAATCCCTTAAACAAAACTCCCCCAGGAATGTTGTTGGCATGGACGGTACCCCAGGAATTGGCTAGCCATGGAGTGTGTTTGTTGGTGCAGGGGAGTAAACCTTTACTTTTACCGCTTGGGAACCGCCGCTAATGTGTTTAACATGGAAGATATTTTATAACTCTTGGTTGTAACGTTGATAGGAAGGGTGCACCTCCCAAAATTATACTTATCTCTGATTTAAGCCTTGAGCTCTGGCACCTCTGCAAATCCCTTCTTCCCTCTGCGAAGGGACTATCTATCTACTTTTATGTCGAGTCATCACCTTCTCAAATAAGCGCCATATCTGAGAGCACTATTGTCATCCTCATGCATTGTGTATAGTTAATGTTCGATGCATCATGACTGGATCTTTTCTACCATGAATTATAATGTTTAGTCGCTGCTTGAACTTTGGAGGTGCTCTGCATTTATGTTTTGCGGTCTCAGAAAGGGCTAGCGAGATACCACTTTTGTCATATTATATCATGATTGTTTTGACACAGTGTTTGCATTTGAGATATTTTATTATTGCTCATTAGCTTCTTATGTCATTGATATGAGTTAATATAATTTCTAAGGTTTATTGTTGCCATGGTTAGTCATGATCTTTGTTGAAACCTCGGTGCTACTTAAGCATATATATGTAAACAAGAACATAAGAGTTCATAAAAGTTTTTCTTCATCACTTTCAGTTTGTCAACTGAATTGCTTGAGGACAAGCAATTGGTTAAGCTTTGGTGAGTTGATACGTCTCCATCGTATCTACTTTTCATAATGCTTTTGCTCTTGTTTTGAACTCTAATTTGCATGATTTGAATGAAACTAACCTGGACTGACGATGTTTTCAGCAGAACTACCATGGTGTTGTTTTTGTGCAGAAATAAAAGTTCTCGGAATTGGACAAAACTATTTGGAGATTTATTTCAGAATAAATAAAAAATACTGAGTCCGGAACCACCAGAGGGGGTGCCTGGCTGGGCACGATACACAGGGGCACGCCAGCTCCCCCAGGCGCGCCCTAGTGGGTTGTGCTCACCTCATGGGCCCCCTGACCCTAATTCCAGCACTATAAATTCCTGATCTTGTAGAAAAAAATAGGAGAGGAAGTTTTATCACATTTCACGTGACGAAGCCGCCGCCACCTCATGTTCTTCATCGGGAGGCCAAACCTGGAGCCTGTTTGGGGCTCCAGAGAGGGGGATCTTCGGTCTTCGTCATCATCAACCCTCCTTCATCACCAATTCCATGATGCTCCCCACCGGGAGTCAGTAATTCATTCATAAGCTCGCTGGTTGCTGAGGATTGGATGATATTCATCATGTAATTGAGTTAGTTTTGTTAGGGCTTGATCCCTAGTATCCACTATATTCTGAGATTGATGTTACTATGACTTTTCCATGCTTAATGCTTGTCACTAGGGCCCGAGTGCCATGATTTCAGATCTGAACTGTTTATGTTTTCACCATTATATCTATGTTCTTGATCCAATCTTGCTAGTCATATGCACCTATTATGTGTTATGATCCGTAAACCCTAAGGTGACAATAGTTGGGATACTTTCCGGTGATGACCGTAATTGAGGAGTTCATGTATTCATTATGTGTTAATGCTTTGTTCTGGTTTTCTATTAAACGGAGACATTAATATCCCTTAGTTTCCTTAAGGACTCCGCTGCTACGGGAGGGTAGGACAAAATATGTCATACAAGTTCTTTTCCATAAGCACGTATGACTATTTACGGAATACATGCCTACGTTATATTTATGAACTCGAGCTAGTTCTATGTCGCCCTAGGTTATGACTGTTATATGACGAATATCATCCGATGAATCCAACGATCCAATGCCTACGAGTTTTCCACATATTTTTCTTTCTAAGTTACTACTGCTGCTCTTACTGTTACACTTGCCACAAAACATTTACTATAATTGTTACCGTTACCACTACTATCAAACTATCATATTACCGTGCTATAGATCACTTTGTTGCAGATATTTAATCTCCAAGCGTGGTTGAATTGACAACTCAACTGCTAATACTTGCAAATATTCTTTGGCTCCCCTTGTGTCGAATTTATAAATTTGGGTTGAATACTCTACCCTCGAAAAATGTTGCGATCCCCTATACTTGTGGGTTATGATACATCAACCTTGTTGTATCCATGATGATGTGTGAGTAGTTCACCACAGTCCTACGGATCCATAGCTAGTAGTAGATTGCCTCTTCTCTCTCTTTGATCTTCAATACCATGTTCTCCTCACTCTTCTTGGAGTTCTATCCAATGTAATCACATCACATTGCGGCTTCACGCACGGTTATCTCCACGGCTACCACCTTACCTGGGTCGGGACCGTCTGCGTCTTTTGGCTCATGTATGTGAGTGTCTCGCTAGCTTTCAAATTTCAGAGAACCCGGGTCGACATGACTAGTCATAGAATCCAAGTGGCACATCCATACAGGGACAGGCATACATAACCCAACAATGCAGATGTCGGTCATCAGCATGTGTAGAGGAGTCATAGCAAGCCACAGGGACTCCATTACGTCCTAAGACATTTCTGTCATCAACTACACATAGACGAGTCATAGCAGGCTCCATGGACTCCATTACACTATGAGACATTTCCTAGAAGAGACAGACATGACAGCAAAGAAGGATATATGTCGGTCAATCAATGTGTCCGGAGCAGTAGCAAGCTACCAAGGCTTAGTGGAAGCACAGAGAGGCATCTTCCCGTAAAGAGTACTACTAAAGGCACACAACTAGGCGTCGAATCCCATACATACCGTTGTACGTCATGTGTACCCCCGACATGCCCGATATGCATAGATACAACTATGGCATCACAACATAACCATACAACATCACAAAATTTAATTAGAAGGCTCGGAAGAGCCTTGCATAATATGTTCATACAGGTAGGGGTCACATGACCCAACACTCAAGTCATACACACAAAGTCATACAAGCCATGCAGAAGCTTAAAGTTGTCTGAGTACACACAGGTGAAAGGTAGAAAGGCATAAAGCCTAACTATCTACAGCCCATCCCAGGGCATCAGATCGTAGCTGGGATACCAGCTACTCGTCATCATCAACGTCTAGATAGAACCCACCGATGGGTCCTGGTTCACATATGCAACGGTTATTAAGAAAACATGAGTACACACATACTCAGCAATTCTTTAAATCAGACCTAGTCTATTCATGCTCATGTATCAACAAGGGGAGTAGTGGGGTTTATGTAGCAATGCCAGCTTTGACTCTTGGCTAACCTGCACTACGACTACTAGTCCTTTGAACAAGTTTGAGATAGCGCACACGATTCCACTAACACCACACCAATACTCTACCATGGATCCGCTCCCGTCACCCACGAGAGGGCCATCCATGGTACTCGCACTTGTCTTGATACTTTTATGAGTAGCCGTTTAAATTGTCTATGAACAACATAAGTTCTCCAAGTAGTCCATATCAGAGGACACGGCTATTCGAACATATTCATACCTTGCAGGGGTGTACTCCTTCACACACACACTATCGCCGCTTATCACTAATTGCACATTAAAAAGGCACCTCGGGAACCTTCAAGCGGAATCCTAGTGAGGGAGTCGGCCACGATCGTCAATCACACAAGACCCTAGTCCAGGCTATCGCCTATTTGAGATTGAACCCGCACGGAAGTCCGGCCGAAGTTTCCACTACGGCCCCAAACGATGTGAGCAGGGTTCCCAAGCCCACCCTCCGGGTTAACCTTGGTACACCATGCCACTCCCTACCTCGTCGTAGCCCACCCCTAGGGTCAGCACTACGCACGGCCTCCAGCATAGCCATAAACACCAAAAACTACTTTCAACTCTTGTACTGAGGACTAGGCGGTTGATAAATCGAGAGAGCTTGGAGTGCCCGGAGCTTAGTGTGTGGTAGTAGCTAGACATGGATCAGAAACACGGAACTTAGTTCCCATGAACGGTCCCAATGACACAACCCACTATGTACTCCTACATAGACTCTCATTGCTAACTTCACCAAATTAGGTTCATCATTTAGTTCATCACATCAGAACATCACAGTTTCACTCCGTTTCATCACCCAGATGAATCATACCTGACACAACTCTAAGCATAGCAAGCATAGCAGGTAAAGCACATCATGGCTCAAGCATCTACCAGGTATGCTAGGTTTCTTGGTTTAGCTATTTACTGTGACAATAACAGGTCATGCACAGGAATGGGTTCAACTACCGAAACGGGTAAACAGTTGAATCGTATAGTCCTAATGCAATAAACAAGAGTAGGAGCAAGAGAGTGGGTTTTTATCGGAATGATCAATAAGGCTGTTTGCCTTGCAGGTAGGAGGAGAGGTACTCTCCTTTAGTGGGATACTCATGTGTATCCTCGGGAGCATGGCCTACCACAATACAGATCAAGTAACAATCAATACATGACAAGTGCAGCAATATGATACATGATCATGACATGGCAACATGATTTGGATGGACTAATGCACCTAGGATCAAGTTTAAATGAAGTTGGTTTGAAACTAGGTTCAAAATTAACTCCATGTATTTTGTCACATATTGCATTTTATGCACAATGTCAATGTTATCCTATTTAGGTTTCTCTATCACGCATGATAATAGCACCAATGGATTCTTTGGATTTTTTAATAATTTTTCATATATAAATTATTTCAATCTGAGCTGTAGATTACTTTTTGTGATTTTGATAAGTTTATCTATTTTCTAGAATCATTATAACCCATAAAATCTTTTATTGCATTAGACTTGCGCCAGCATGGCGGCAGAAGGTCAACAGACCGTTGCCAGGTCAAACCTGACCACTCGGGTCCACTGGTCAATGACCTAGGGATGGTTTGTGTCACTAACATTTGGGGTCCACATGTCATTGCCTCAGGAGTTAGAGGTTGTTTGGTTGCCAACCTTAAGTAGCCACACCACAAGTGTGGCTTGCGATAGCTTTCTAGGGAGATGTTTGGTTCTTTAACAAAGTTTGGCACGACATAGCTCAAAGAAGCTTTTGCAGTTGTAAATTTCGTCAAAGATGTGGCGCTAGTTTCAGCTGCCACACTTGTGCGGCGCGCCACACTGGCGGCAGCTTAGGCATGGCAAACATAGTTCTCAACAAAACCCTTAAGACCTGCATTGACCCTGTCTTTGACCCCAGCTGGGGCCCACAGTTAGTGTCTATTAGGCGTATTAGTCAGCGAGATTAGCTCCTAAATATATTCCATGTTAGCCCCCACCAGACTCCTGCTGACGGTGTCCAAAACGGCGGCGGGGCTTCACCGAAGTTGTGCTACAGGGTGCTTCTGGGTGCACGGAGGCTACCACAATGATGCCCGTGCTGGGCTGCATCCATCTATGGGGTCAGGTGGTCGCAGGGGCGCCGAAATACTCGTCGACATCAACTCGTGCAGCTGCTGGAGCTCGGGTGAGCTCGGAGACGATGCCACAGGGGGCAAACGACTCAAGTTAGGCGCTAGAAGCATCTATCGGACCTCACAATTTCAACGGTGGCCTCGGGTGGACTTGATAAACACCGAAGTATCGCCGGTGTCGAGGACCGAGCGGCAGAGCTCCTCAGGCTCGGAGCAATCCGAGCCTACGGTCACCAAACGACATGGGAGAGGGGGGGTTGATCTACAAGCTCACTGCAAGGACATAGCCATTGAAAGCGGGCTCGAGGCCGGCCTTGTGATGACCAACGAGAGTGGCGATCGTCGGTGATCTAAGGTGGAAGGTGACCTCGGGGCAGCGACTAGGGGCGTCTGGCGTCGCGGGACTTGGCGGCGAGCAACAGCAGCTCGAGGCGGAGTAGTTGGGTTAGACGGAGGCGAGGGGGAGCGGATGGGAAAGCGGCACTACACCAGCGAGCTCTCGGGTGCGGCGGCCATGGCGGAGAGGCAAGTAGGGAGAGAGCATAGGGAGGAAATGGAGGAGGGGTCGATCGGGACGACTGTTCCGAGCTTATCCCCATTGCTAGTGCGACTAGGAGGCAGCCAGGTGTGTGGCGCGTGGCCAGCTTGCAGAGGTTGAAGATGACTGGCAGTTGCACCAGCATGGCCTGGGCCTTAGGTAAGCTCCTCCCCCCTTTTCAATTCTTTGTTTTTGTTTTTCTAATTCCAACTTTTGTTTATTTTTGTTTGGGCACAAATACCTAGCACAAAAATCTTGAAATATTTATGGAATATAGTAGGAATATTTCTATGATCCCACAATAGCTTTAGAAAATTTGGATCAACTAAAATAATTAAAATGCTTCTATTTGATATTTCTAGTATCTTTGTTGGATTAACTAAAATGCCAAAGGTGTTGTAAAAATAAAATGCATCCCTGATATGTTGTTGCCAACATTTATCAGACATGGTGGGCATTTTTGATGGGCGTTTTGGATTCGTTGAAAATCACATTTGTTTGAATTGGTTTGGTTCAAGTGAGTGACTAGGGTTTGTGTTAATCCCCATTTCAATTTTATGAAATTTAAACATGATGCAACACACATGCCAGCACAATGCAAGGGTAAACTAGGGATGTGACAGTAGTCTTCTTTTGCGGTGTGTTTGTTGGGATCTGATGAATTGTGGGTTTATGATCAGATTATTCATTTAAAGTAATTGAGTCTTCTCTTAACTCTAGTATGCATGATTGTTTTACCTCCATATTTCTCTTTGATTTATCTGTTTGGTATGGCCAACTAGATTGATTTATCTTTAGTGGGAGTGGTGCGTTGTACTAGGTTCAATCTTGCGGTGCTCTATATCCCAGTGACAGAAGGGGATAAGACACGTATTTGTATTTTTGCTACTAATTAAGGATAAAATGATGGGGTCTAAACATATTGCTTGTCTAACTTTGTCTACATCATGTCATCTTTCTCTAAGCATTACTCCATTTTTTATGAACTTAATACCATAGATGCATGCTGGATAGCGGTCGATTGGTGGAGATAGTAGTAGATGCAGAATCATTTGGGTCTACTTATTTACGGACATGATGCCTACATAAATGATCATTTTCATGAATAACATCATAACTATGTGCTTTTCTATCAATTGCCCAACAGTAATTTGTCTACCCACCGTATGGTTTGCTTTTAAGAGAGAAGCCTCTAGTGAAAACTGTGCCCCCCGGGTCTACTTAGTCAATTTTCTAAAAACCTAAAAACATTGCTACCTTTTATTACTTTTTATTGTACTTTTACTTTTACATATCTATCTCTATGACAGTTAATCCTTGCAAGTAACGAGTCCAAGGGGATTAACAACCCTCTTTCCCGCGTTGGGTGCAAGCGTTTGGTTTTCTGTGTAGGTGCTGATGACGGGAGGTTACCTTGGTTCTCCTATTGGTTCAACAAACCTTGGTTCTCAACTGAGGGAAATGCTTAGTGCTACTATATTGCTTCAGCCTTCCCCTTCGGGGGAAATCCCAACGCATCTCACAAGTAGTAGATCCGCAGAGGAAGAGGAGGAGCCCCCTGCTCCTCGCACACGAACCCGGGCGACCGTCATCAAGAAGCCCACCAAGATGAGGGCGAAGGAAGTGCTTGTCGATGCAAGGGCTGCCACTCAGTCCTCCAGACAAGGGCTGGTCCATCAACCAGCTTCTGGTGGCAGCCGCCTCTGCCTCCCTCGGTCGCAAGGGACGAATCCCACTAGGATGTGTTTGCTCTCAGCGACTAAAGATGAGTAAGTGCCTTGATTCTCTTTTGTTCAATTTTTTCTAGATTTCTTGACATGGTTGTCTTGGTATGTTCTGTCTTGGCCTTGTAGGGATGAAGACGCGCCCGCGCCAAGTCCCGGAGAAAGATGCGGGCTGCTGATCCAGCACATCTATGGATGTTGTGATCATGAGTCCCTAGCGCGACGCCACCACCTAGGACCCATCAGCAAGCGTTGTTATGGATGATCCCATCCCTGATGCCGACAAGGAGGCGGAAGGTGTGCACTAGGAGGAAGAGCGCTAAGAGGTTGATCCCTCTGCATCACCCTAGGCGTCCATCGCCCCGGAGGGTGGTTCGCCACCGAGGACTACAACCAACGAGCCCATCCGTGTTAAGGACGTGTTGGAGAGCAATGTTGTTAGCAGCCACATGACAGCAACATATGTTGCCAGAGGGGAAGTTATTCCACCTCAATAGACCCACAAAGGTACCCCATCTTTGTCGATTGCCTTTCTCCCCTTGTCGATCTTGCTTGATCTGATTTTTCTTATTTTTTGTCTTCTTGAACTTGTATTTCATTCTCTCTTTGGCCTTTTGTTGTGGTAGCAGATCCTACGGCTCCAAAAGATTTGGAAACATGCATTGATGTGGGGGAGAGGCGAGGGACGCGGCTGATGAGGCCATCAAGATCACCGCCAAGGAGCTTGTCGCTTGTTAGCCATCGAGGAGGCTGGCAACGCCTCTGCTGTTGCTACAATGGAGGCCGCCAAAAGGTCCATTGAGGAAACCATAGAGGAGGCTGCCAAAGCCACTAAGAGCACTTTTTCCCCAGGAGCGCCAAGCGTTGACGCAGACGTGGGCATTCGAAGCAGCCGACAACACTATGCCAGTCGTTGGGAATCGACCGTCGACACCTCCTCCTCCGTCGATAAGGAACTTCCTATGGTTCCTTGAGCAGCAGTGTAGATGTGAATCCCTCGACGCATATTCTGCCGGGAGCATGCCCTTGGATATGTAGATGATGAACCTGTCGTCCCCATGTCCCGGCGCACCGAGGACGTGCACTCCCGCAATGATTAAACAACTGACCTCGCCTTCCTTAGGGTGATGAGCGATGGCTTCAAGGATGTCCAGGAGCGCTACTTCAGGCATTGGGACAAGTTGCAGACCCGGCAACAGGTCATGGACCTTGCTGAGGACAAGCTCTAGCACTGGACCACACCGGCAAGCTCAAGGTAGTCGTCGAGGTCACCAAAGTGGGCTTAGAGGCTAAGGTGAATAAGCTTGAGGAGGAGATTGCCGCTAACAACCAGGAGCTCTCTCCTCTCAAGGAGTCGGTGGAGAAGGTGACTCACACCTTGGTGGATCTCCAAACCTCATTGTTGACCAAGACCAAGGAGCTCCTGAAAGCACATTTGCTCCCTTGGTGGTTTTGGTCATTAATAACAACACATATATGTCATTGAACAAATGTTTCCACTAAGCATGTTTCAGGAAAAGTTCAATGATGGGTTGGCAAAAGGATTGTGGAATACCCCAAGATGCAAGGAAATAGATTGGCAAAGCTTCAAGCAAAAGGATTCTGCATTTTACTTTGTGAGAAATCACTTTGAGTCCATAGGAAAGCCAATACTATCAAAAGGGGGTAAGGTACTGTTGGTGGACAAAATGCTCATACGTGCACAACTGATAGTCACCACATACACCCACAAGCTCTTCCACAAAATTCTGTCCAAAGCCAAATGTCCAAAATCAGTGCAGCCAACACTTTCCACTCAGTGCCACCGATTCTCAGCCTTAGACAGACTCAGCCAAACCCTAGCCCTTCGGCGCAACCGATTTTACTTTGGTGCCACCGAGTTTGGGTTGCCAACTTTCTGTTATGCAAATTCACAAAATCGGTCCCACCAAGTTTGTTGAATCGGCATCACCGAGTGTGGCAATCTGACCGTTGGTCACCTTATCGATGCAACCGAGTTTTACGTATCGGTCTCACCGAGATTCAAAAGTTGCTACCCCTCCTCCACCACCCACTCGGAAGAGAAGCACTCAGAACAGATCCCCACCTATCCTATCAGATTTTTTGAGAGAGACACACCTACTCACGTGTTGAGATCATGCCATTCCATTCCAACCATATGAATCTTGATCTCTATCCTCCCCAAGTTGCTTTCCACCCAATCAATCTCTCGCACCAAAGCCAAATGTGTGAGAGAGTGATTGTGTGTTGAGGAGTCTATCATCTTGAAGCACAAGAGCAAGGAGTTTCATAGACATTATCGAGCCTATTACCTTTTGGAGGGTGGTGCCTCCTACATTGGTTAGGTGTCGCTTGGGAGCCACCTACTTTGTGTTGCGGAGTGAATCAAGAAGTTCGTAAGGGCAAGGAGATCACCTACTTCGTGAAGATCTACCCCGAGTTAGGCTAGTCCTCCGCGGACGTAGGCCATCATGGTGTAGTCAAGGTTGCTTCTTCATGAAACCCTCCATGGATAGAGCCCTCTGTGCACTCTCATGACCGTTACCCTCTGTGGGTTGAAGACTCCATAAAGGTGGACGTACGATAGCACCACCAATCGGAACCATGAGAAAAATCATCGTGTCTCCAAATTGCGTTTGATCTTCCTACCCTTCCTTTACTACTCATGCTTGTCTTTAGTTTCCGCTCCTATACTCGTAGACATGCATGTGTAGTGTGTACTTGACTTGCTATGAATGCTAAAATCTGCCAAAACTTAAAATTGGGAATAAGTAGATTTTTATTTGGTCAAGTAGTCTAATCACCCCCCCCCCCTCTAGACCTACTTTCGATCTTACAAGTGGTATCAGAGCCTTGTTTCCATTGCATTGGTTTCACAACCTAGGAGAGTATGGCATCTCGTGAGGGAAATTATGATCGTAGAGGTCCATACTTTGATGGCACTAATTTTGCTAGTTGGAAGCACAAAATGTAAATGCATCTTCTTCGTATTAATCCCCCCCCCCGTTTGGGCTGTTGTTCGTTTTGGATTGCAAGGTGAATTATTTGCGGATGGAAGGGAACTGGATTGTGAAGCGAGTCGCGGATGAATTGAAGATGTTGCAACTCAATGCTCAAGCATGTGACATTCTCTTCAACTGCCTACGCCTTGAAGAATTCAACAAAATCAGCAGTCTTGAGAATGCAAAAGAGATTTGGGATACTTTGGTTGATATGCATGAAGGTGCCGAATCTATAAGAGAGTCCAACTTGGATGTTCTTCAAAGTCAGCTTGACAAGTTCAAGATGAAGGATGGTGAAGGAGTCGCTGAGATGTACTCTAGGCTAGCTCTCATCACCAATGAGATTGCCGGCTTAGGAAGCGAAGATATGACTGAAAAATTCATCATCGAGAAGATACTTTGAGCCTTGGATGATCGATATGACATTGTATGCACATTGATCGAAATGATGCCCAAAAACAAAGACCTCAAGCCAACGGAAGTGATTGGAAGGATTGTTGCTCATGAGATGACACTCAAGGACAAGGAAGAGCTTCACCACAAGTCTAGCGGTGCTTACAAAGCCACAAGTGATGCTCCCGCTACCTCAAGTGACAACCTCGTCACAAATGAAGAGATAAGCCTCATGGTCAAGAAATTCAATAAGTTCTACAAGAATAGAAGCAAAGATCAAAGCTCCAACTCAAGATATGAAGAGAAGCGTTCGTCAAGTCATGACCGAACTACTACAATTGTAGGAAGCCCGGACACTACTCCAATGAGTGCACGACTCCTTGCAAAAGGAAAGAAGAGTCACCAAGAAGATGAAGCTCAAGAGATGAGTCACCTCAAAGAGATAGAAGGAGTAGGGATGATCGTTATGAACGAAGACCCTCAAGGACAAGTAGGGACTCGGAGAAGAAGGACAAGTACACCAAGAGCTACTCAAGAAGAAGACATCAAGCTCATGTTGGTGACTGGGTTTCCGTCTCCGAATCCGAAAACCACTCCGAGAGAAGCTACCACTCCAACTATGATTATAGTCAAGATGAAGGTGTTTCCGGACTTGCACTAGTGACAACCGACTCTTACAACATATTTGATCCACCAAATGAAGGGATTGGATGTTTCTTCATGGCTAAAGGCCCCAAGGTATCACACCCCGAGTATCTTGATTTCAATAGTGATGAGGATGACTTGTTAATTCAAGATGACTTGCTATTTGACAAATCTAGTAATGTTAGTCAAGATGAACTTTCTACTAATCACTCTAGTCTAGATAAGTCGTGTGATGATGATAAGTTGGAAATAGAACGACTAACTCAAGAACTAAAAACTCTTAAGTTAGATCATGAGTCTACTCTACAAGATCATAGAGAGCTTGAAATGACACATGAGAAGCTCCGCTTCGATAAGTTCAATTTAGAGCAAGAGCATGAGTTCCTTAAAGCTATCAATGACGATTTTCGAAAGAAGACTTCCTCTTATCTAGGCAAACGACTTCTCTTGTCTATATCCATGCCACAAGTTAAGATCAAGCAAGCTAGTAACAATGACAAGAAAGGTTCTTCAACTAATAGCAATAAAAATGACAAATCCAATGATATTGCTTCTAGTAGTTCCATTGATCCCACTAACTCTTCTCTTAGCCAAGTTACACTTGATCAAGAAAATGAACTTTTGAAAGGGATTATAGATAAAGGTACCTACAAGAGTCTTGCCAGGTGCAAACAATTTGAGGAGATTGTATGCAAGCACGGAGGATACCGGAAGAACCGGGGTGTTGGCTAATTCAATCTTAATGGAGTTGAATGGGAAGGAGGTCAATACCCCAATCCAAGTTTGTTCCTCAAAAAGAGAAGTATGAAAATACTCTTCCCAAGGGAACAAAATATCAAGATGACCTTCCACCACAAGACCCCAAGCTCAAGGGCAAGAATAAGCTTCAAGAGGACATTGACTCATATGAAGATGAATCCCAAGCTTTGGTGAAGTGGGTTCCCAAGGATACTACAAGCTCAACTTCTACAAGTGATACTTCAACACCAAGGATCCCCATCAACTTGATGTGGGTCCCCAATAACAAGAACTAGAAAAGTTCTTGAGGGGTGACTCCGCCAATGAAATCCACTCATATTCATTATTGGCAAGAACTAGTTGCAATCAACATCAACATTATGTAATAGTTCAAAGAGTCACACATCCCCTCAAAGGTAAGCAAGGGACAAGGTAACCAACAAATCTATGGACATCATCATGTATGCTTTGCACTCCATGTCCATAGATATCCTTGTATTTGTCTCTTGTGAGTTGGGACTAACCCATGTAGGTGAGAAGAGTAATGAAACAACAAGGATGCTCCCAACTCATGGCGATCTTCATCAACTTTGAGCATCCACCACTACTTCACCTACATGAAGTCTTCATCGACAAAACCCAAGGTTATTTTATCCCTCATATGGGGGCATGTCACATCAAGGGGGAGCTTTACTCTAAGACTTGAGCCAAAGCATCTCATAGTATGTGACAACATTAAATGCTTTATGTAAAAGTGGTAACCCCACGTGTGCATAAACGATGAGTATGACCTATGGTCAAGTATTCTTACTTGGCTCCTAAGTCAATATACTCATATATAGATGACTCCGTCATCGCCCAAGTGCTTGTTAGATGCTAGTGCATTTGTGCATGTTTGACATGTTTTCATTTGACATCTTATTGTGTGAGCATGTTGGTCTGCATTTATTTACTCATTAGAGGACATCCAATTGTTGCTATTTGGCTTTTGATTTTTCATTTGCCAATTGGATGTACAAAAATGCCTAGGACCACTCCTCTAGCTATCTATGCTTTCTTGCCTCATATTCTATTCATGCTACATCACAAAATTTGAACAAGTACTTTTCGATCTCTCTATGTGAGGAGCACTCGGAGTTGCGTATCGACAAAGGACTAACCATTAAAACCTCCCAAGTGCATCTCGGTGGAACCAACTCAAAAATCTCGGTCTCACTGAATGACTAGGGTTGATATGGTTTTCTATGTTGGTACTACCGATTCCATATTCTCGGTTACACCGAGTTTCCCTGTCAGCTGACAGTTGAGAAACTCGATGACACCGAAAATTTAGAATCAGTGTCACCGACAGCGATGGGTATATATGTTGTGGAACCAATGCTTTGAAATTCAATCCTCAAACCATCGCGCCCCAAAACCCTAAGCTTCCGAAAAGGACCCCATGGTCATCGTCGTTGTCTTCCCGAGCGCCTCCGTCGTTGGAAGTCCACGCCGTCGACGGAATCTTCACCCTTGTTGCCGTTGTAGAGAAGTCGTCACCAAGCTAGGGTATGATTTTGAACCCTTCATGCACTCTCCTCTTGGATTCTTCTGCATTAAGGTTTTTCCATCCATAAGCCACCGTTTGAGATCGATCTATCCACGAAAAATTCCATTAGAATAGCGAATGATCAGTTTTCTAGGGTTTCCTGTCCACCCAACAAAACTCAATGGAACCGAAGCAAACAAATCGGTGTCATCGATTTGCCCTATGTGCTACTAAGAACGATCTCGGTGAAATCGAGTACTCTTTTTGGTCTCACCAAAAAGAGTGCCAAGTTTGTGTTAAAGAGAAAGTCAGCCTTGGTAGCCCCAAAATTTTTGCTTCGGATGTACCGATTTTCATGTGATAGATGAGAATCTTTTTTCAAATTTTCAAAAAACAGCTGCATTTTGTGATGACTTATCCTATTCCACCCTTCTATACTCTATTCACAGGGTCAGATTTGTCAAATGTCGAGGACAACCAGAATTTGCAAGAGCAGAACATTGACATGAGTTCATGCACTAGCCCTGGGTCCAGTTCTTTTTCAGATCTAGGCACCCCTAGTTCTCATGGGTTGCCCAAGGCTGCTACAAGGACTAGGAAGAAGTTGAATTCAGATGAGTAGGATTCAGGCTTTGTGTCAGAGGAGGTTCTTGCTAAGAAGCAAGAGAAGGCTTCCAAGAAGTCAGCAAATGAAGCCACCTCTTCCAGGAGGGTGGTCGACAAAACATATGCACCTCCAGAGACTATGAGAGCACCTAAGAGTGCTAGGGCTACCATGACCATTGAGCCCCCAAGGAAGTCATTGCCTAAGAAGGCAGGAGAGAAGAAGGCTAGGAAAAGGATCGTCCATGTTGTTGGCAGGCCTACCTCAATGTTTGAGGACCCTAAGGAGGCTGCTGGTGTTGCTGAGGAGGAGGAGGAGGAGGAAGAGCAAGTTGTCAAGGCCCCTCCCAAGAATAAGCAGAAGAAGATGTTGGCAGATGCTATGCCAAAGCAAGGTCCCTCCAAGAGCACCAAGTCTGCACAAAAGAAGGCTGCTGCTGAGAAGTCCAAGAGGACTACCAGACACATCCCAGCTTCTGAGAAGAACAAGGGATCTACCTTCAGAGAAGCTGATGAGGATGTTATGTCTGCATTGATGAAGCTTAGACCTCACCTTCCAAAGCACAATGCCAGCCATCCACTTGATGTTGATATGAAGAAGAACAAGGATGCAGGTTTGAGAGAGTGGAGAGCCATTGATCCTTACTCTCATAGGAGGAATACAACTGTGGACTACAGGTTCGAAACCAAGGAGCAACAGGGTTTCTATGAGACTGTGCTGCTTGACAAGAGTCCAGCTGTGAGTGACATGAGATATGTTTACTGGAAGTACATCAAGGAGAATGAAGACTACTTCCCGAGTGTGCAAGACAACTTCCACTGCATTGTCCTATACAAGTTTGTTGGCAAAGAATTCACTGCATGGAACGATGAGATGATCATGCAATTCTACTACTCACTTCTATGGAGATGGTAGGATTGTGTGGATGACAGAAGGAGCAAGATATGAGTCTACTGTTGATGAATGGGCTGCCATCTTAGGAGTCCCAGAGGCACAGGATGGAGATATCTGTGTATACTTAGAGTCCAAGGCAAGCCACAATGCCATGAAGGAGAAGTACAATGACATTCCTGCTGCGCAGCTTCAGTCCCACAAGCTAGGATCTATCTATCACCTCCAGGCAGGTCTTCGCACCATCAACACTATTTTGAGGCGTACTTTGATGCCCAAGTTAGGTCATGAGAAGATGATCCGAGGCTATTCCATCAACATGTTGCTTCTTATTGACCAGCACCATAGATTCAGAGTAATGGATCTGATAGTGGAGACTATGAAGAGGGTTGCTGCTGATCAGAAGCGCTCATGCTACTATGCACCCTACATTCAGATTCTCATCAACTCCAAGCTGGAGAAGCACATCTTTGCTCTGGATAAACCCCACTTACCCCTACAGCCAGACTTTGAGGACAATGTTGTGGTGATGGACCCAGACCATCCCACATCAACTGCAGCTCAGGCACAGGCAGAGGCAGAAATAGAGGCAACTAGAGCCACTAGTGCTCAAGTCCCTAGATCTAGGAACGAGCAGATGGATCTCTTGATCTCTATAGTCATGGACATGAAGAAGGATATCAAAGGCATACTGGACAATCAGAAAAGTCTCTTGAACATCTTTGAGGATAGAGTGAAGACCCTCATTGACAAGGTGGGTGGGCTAACCAAGACCATGAACAAGCCCAAGAAGGAAGTAGATGAAGCTCCTATCTGTCGCACCTCTTGAGAGTCTGATTCTGATGATGATGAGGATTGTGCACCTGTCAGGACAACTGCCCAGTTCAGGACTCAGGCCAGGACACCTATAGTGCCAGCTCCAGAGATGAGACCTTCATCGTCTGCACCAGCTACAGTGACTTCAGCTCCATCAGCTCCTCCAGTGCCTCCAGTTGCTACTCCAACTCCATCCAGGACATCTATAGAGGTCTTTGCCGATGCAGTTCTCTCTTTGTCGACATCGACCACCGGAGAAGATCAGCCCCAGAAGGACGATTAGCTATATCTCTTGGAAGTAACTTGTTGCCAAAGTGGGAGAAGTTGTATATAGATCTTTAGGCTTCAAGAACGTTTGGTTCTTATTGTTTTTTTAAAAACCTTTGGTCTTTTGGTTGCTCGTGTTATAATTTTGTTCGTGTTTGATCATACGCTTTAATGTGTGTTGCTACTATTTCCTATCCTTTTGATGGTTATGAGATAATCATTCACTTTGCTTGATGTGTTGTGCTATGATATTAACTCTTATTACTCTCGCACACCACCAAGTGGTATGTGACATGGAAGAAGTGCCCCATGTAACTAATCGATTGTGCATTTGCATTCAAACGCAAATTTAAAAATAATGCACAAATTTAGGGGGAGCTCTTGCTTATCACATACTTCTCAAAGCGACGATTATATTCATTGATTATATCATATGTTGAAGCTTTGATCTATATGTTGTCATCAATTACCAAAAAGGGGGAGATTTAAAGCACATTTGCTCCCTTGGTGGTTTTGGTAATTAATAACAACATGCATGTCATTGAACTAATGTTTGCACTAAGCATGTTTCAGGAAAAGTTCAATGATGGGTTGGCAAAAGGATTGTGGAATACCCCAAGATGCAAGGAAATAGATTGGCAAAGCTTCAAGCATAAGGACTCTACATTTTACTTTGTGAGAAATCACTTTGAGTCCATAGGAAATCCAATACTATCAAAAGGGGGTAAGGTACTGATGGTGAACAAAATGCTCATACGTGCACAAGTGATAGTCATCACATACACCCACAAGCTCTTCCAAAAAATTTTGTCCAAAGCCAAATATCCAAAATTGGTGCAACCAACACTTTCCACTCGGTGCCACCGATTCTCAGCCTCAGGCAGACTCAGCCAAACCTAGCCCTTCGGTGCAACTGATTCTGCTTCGGTGCCACCGAGTTTGGGTTGCCAACTTTCTGTTACACAAATTCATAAAATCGATCCCACCGAGTTTGTTGAATCGGCATCACCGAGTCTGGCAATCTGACTGTTGGTCACCTTATCGGTGCAACCCAGTTTTATGTATCGGTCTCACAGAGATTCAAAAGTTGCCACCTTTGAGGCAACTTAGTACCACCGAGATTAACACATCGGTGTCACCGAGTCTGACTTATTAGGTGTAACGGTTGGATTTTTGGAGATGCCTATATACACCCCTCCACCACCACCCACTCGCAAGATAAGCACTCAGAACATATCCCCACCTATCCTATCATATTTTCGGAGAGAGAGCCACCTACTCATGTGTTGAGATCATGCCATTCCATTACAACCATATGAATCTTGATCTCTTGCCTCCCCAAGTTGCTTTCCACCCAATCAATCTCTCCCACCAAATCCAAATCTGTGAGAGAGTGATTGTTTGTTGAGGACTCTATCATCTTGAAGCACAAAAGCAAGGAGTTCATCGACATTATCGAGCCTATTACCTTTTGGAGGGTGGTGCCTCCTACATTGGTTAGGTGCCGGTTGGGGGCCTCCTACTTCGTGTTGAGGAGTGAACTAAGAAGTTTGTAAGGGCAAGGAGATCGCCTACTTCGTGAAGATCTACCCTGAGTTAGGCTAGTCCTCCATGGACGTAGGCCATCATGGTATAGTCAAGGTTGCTTCTTCGTGGAACCCTCTATGGGTAGAGCCCTCCGTGGACTCTCGCGACTGTTACCCTCCGTGGGTTAAAGACTCCATAAACGTGGACGTACGATAGCACCACCTATCGGAACCATGGGAAAAATCATCATGTCTCCAAATTGCGTTTGATCTTCCTACCCTTCCTTTACTACTCATGCTTGTCTTTACTTTCCGCTGCTATACTTGTAGACATGCATGTGTAGGGTGTACTTGACTTGCTATGAATGCTAAAATCTGCCAACACTTAAAATTGGGAAGAAGTAGATTTTTATTTGGTCAAGTAGTCTAATCACCACTCCCTCTAGACCTACTTTCGATCCTATAGCTCCAACTTGCCACCGATGCCCAAGTTGATCTGAACTTGAAGCTGACTACCCTGGAGGGGACGCTTGAGGCTGCTCGATTCAAGGAGAAGACCTTAATGATCGACTTCGAGGGCGAGAAGGGCTTGCTGGCGGATGTTGAGGTGAAATTCTCTAAACTGAAGAAATCTATCTCTTTATGGACTAAGCATCTTGTCTACATTGCTGAATGCCTTAGTGCGTAGATGGAGATCATGGACATGGGGAACTGGAAGTTTGCCGCCAACTCCCGACAAGCCACCAATGTCTCTTTGAGCCTGTTCTTCGAGGGTCTTATCGGAGCACAGGACACACACCACAAGGAGCGTGCCACCAAAATCGTCGATGAATCTCGCAAGCTTGTGCGTGACGTCCACTCGAGGGCGCTTGTCAAGATCGCCTTCCACAACCCCAATGCTGACTTCAACAGGGCCTTCTCCAGCCTTCCTGCCAGAGCAGACACCAGTGAGGCTGAGAAGCTTGTCGCCCCCATCGTGGACAGGGTCTCTGGAGTTACTAGAGTGCAGCGGCAGCTCGGGAACTGACATCCTTGCTTTAGTTGTTGTTGGTGCGGTCCATGTACAGGAAACTATTTACCCATGAGTTAGACCGGCCCAATTATCATTGTAATGTATAATTTATGTGTTTTGGGTGAACGCATGCTTCCCCCTTATCTGATTTTTGCTTTGTACATATTATCACCCTATACTTGTCGGAAGTTTGCCGGTGCGCACACTCTAGCCGGTAGCGTTTGAGAAACGGGTCCTTAGCAGCTTGCCGAAAGTGTCGCTTGCCGGAAAGACCACACTCTTCGGTCCTGGAACAGCTACTTAAGTTGTCGAGAAAAATATAAAGGAAAGTAAGAGCGCAACCAATCCCAACAAGGTTCCTTCACGTGCAGGTTTATCATACAAAGATTGAAATCGTTCAAGGTAAGGAAGCAAATACAACAAAGAATCATTCTAAAGTTTTGCAACTTAGCTTTCTTTGTTGTACTTCTTGTCACAAATGATTACTTGAACGTCATTGGTTTCCATACCATCACCCCCTCAGAAACTTGCACGTGAGGATCCCTTCAATCCTTTGATAAAAAGAAAGAAGAGAAAAGAGTGGGCTACAACCCTTGTCAGTTCGTTAAACATCTCATACAAGGTAGAATATAACACAACACTTCATGCATACACAATAAATATGTACTTTGACAAGGATTTAAGAAATACTTAGTTTTATTTCACTACACGGGTTCTATGCCCAGCTTTCTACAAAGAATTACATGCCTTGCCAGCCAACTTTTATAAAAGGGGTTGCTGGGAGGCCCGACAACTGCATCTTAGTGGGAGGACCAATCCTCATCAACATATTCACCAACACTATCTCATCTCAAACCCTGGTTCATCTCTTGTATTCCATCTTCGCCTCGAAACCTCAGACTGGTACCTATGGGTTGCTAGTACTGTTGATTACATCTCATAGTTGATGCTAGTTGGTTTATTTCATGGAAGATTATATTTTCAGATCCTTAAGCATATTCAATACACCTCTGATCTTGAACATTAATATGATTTGTGAGTAGTTACTTTCATTCTTAAGGTCATGGGATAAGTCTTGTTATAAGTAATCATGTGATATTTGTATTCGTTTGATATTTTGATGATACGTATGTTGCTCTTATTTTAGTGGTGAAATGTGAACGTCGACTACATGACACTTCACCATACTTGGGACTAAGGGAAAGCATTGGTGATTAATAAGTAGATGATAGGTTGTGAGAGTGATAGAAGCTTAAACCCTAGTTTATGCGTTATTCCATAAGAGGCTGATTTGGATCCCTATTTTCCATGATGTGGTTAGATTTATCTTAATTCTTGTTTCGTAGTTGCGGATGCTTGGGACAGGGGTTAATCATAAGAGGGTTGTTTGTTCAAGTAATAATAACACTCTAGCATTGGTCCACCCACATATCAAATTATCAAAGTAACGAGCGTGAATCAACTAAACATGATGAACGTGACTAGACGAGAATTCCCATGTGTCCTCAAGAACTCTTTGCTTCCTATAAGAGAATTTTACGGCTTGTCCTTTTCTATAAAAATGATTGGTCCACCTTTCTTGTACCTTTTCTACTATTGTTACTTGTCACTTGTTACAAATTACCTTGGTACAAAATTGTCTGTTACCGCTACTTTCAGTACTTGTAGAGAATACCTTGCTGAAAACCACTTGTCATTTCCTTCTGATCTTCGTTGGTTTGACACTCTTACTTATCGAAAGGACTACTATTGATCCCCTATACTTGTGAGTCATCATTTACTAAAATAAAACTTGGTGAAAAGGGACTAGAGATGAGCCAATTTTAGCTACAAGGCGTCCCAATTGTTCGAAGGGTGATGATCTTAATGAAAAAATGAGAAAAGTGCATTTGAAAATGGTAGGATGGGGGTCATATCCAGGATATCAATATATGTTTGATAGGATCTTGGGTCAAGAGGTACATTTTAGAATAAGGTACTATTTGTAAGTGAATATTAGACTCTAATTACAATACCAAGAGCCCTAATGTCCTTGTTGTCATGACACACATCCCTCGCAATTTTTGAAAGAGGTGATGTGGGCCATGGAAGTTGTTCAATATGATTATAAATGATAACTGATGGTAAATTTGTTCTGCATGGGAGTATATTTGGCTTGGTTTTTCTCCCCCCTACCACCCAATTTTGGAATTTGTTTAGTATGGTGGATGAAAAGAAAAAGAAAAATCTTTGTGATCTTTGGGATAGAGAGAGCCTTAACTGCGCTTGCCATAGTATATTTCCCATTAACTAATGTTGCAAGGGTTTTAACTAGAATCATAGGTTGATCAATGATTTTCTTAGGGCAATATGATGCCTTGATACGTTAATATGAATCAAATAGAGTGTGTTCCTCTAGATCATTGTATGCCATTCTGAATCTTAGAGGGGTCCAACCAATTTTCCCGTTTATTGTGTGACACTTTAAAACTGCCCCTAAAATTCAATGATTTTGTGGATTTTGTATCAAAATAAATTTATGACATGTGATAACCCTAGAAAGAAGGACGTGGGCAAACCTTTAGAATGGGTACACTGACCTAGGATTAATTTAGTGTGCCACTTTTTCTTTGCATGCATTCTAGCCAAGGTTGTTAGGGAAGAGGTGAAAGTGTTTTTTAAGGTTAATATAGTAGATTTTAATCTTCTACACACTAGATCTGCAACAAAAAGTTTCATCTTTTGAATATAGTTTCATTTGTAGTCTTGTGGGGCTTGTGCAATGCTATGAATTCCTTACTTTTTAATAGATGTACTTGGATTTCCCTAAAGCAGGTGTGGAACTTGATAGTGGGCTACCTAATAAATTTGGTAGTAGACTATAATCTCTTCGTAGTTTCTTTTGTAGTGTTATGGGGCTTTTGGAATGCTATGAATTCTTTTGTGTTAAATTGATGTAGTTGTATTTTTTGTGAGTTATGTGTCACACTTGATAGTGAGCAACTAGGAGATTGGGTGAACCTTCTCAAAGAACCATTAGTTGGGGGACTGCTCAAGTCAGAGCATTACTTCCCAAAAAATTGAGAAACCACTAAAGCTGGAACTAAATTGACGAGTTGCGTTGAAGCTCCAGTTCATCTATCTTGGACAATGGATGAATGTGATGCTCATGGTGGTACCACTTTGTCAGAGGTCCTATGAAGCACTCGGAGATGAGTGACAATATTCATGTCATCAGGTTCTACTTGGTATATGGTTCCTCTATATAGCTCCTCGCACTATTTGTGCTTCTTCCCTGTAGCTTGTTAATGAGTGTTGGTACTATATTTTTGTGTATGTTGCCTAAACTAGATTACTTAGGGTGAGAGGAGTGAGATGAGAGTTTTGTTTCTTTTGTTGTTAATATTGTTAACTTGTGTTTGGTTAGGTTTTGTTTCAATGAAATGGGTTCGGGGATGAGACCTTGTCGATCAAAAACAAAATATTATTATACTCGTTACAAAGTTATTTTGCAAGAAGAACTCAAAAGGTAATGCTCATATGGTTGTGTCCACATGCACATACTTTGCTAGCCTGTCATATGGCACCATAATACCGATTGAGAAAATATTACTATATATAGTAAAAAGTTATTTCAAGTTACATGGTACCATGCAGGCTTGGTGGATCCTAACTAACCCCAGTAGCCTTTGTGCGCATGTGTTGAAATCTCGTTATTAACCTAATGGGCGCCTTGATAACACTTGTTCGCTTGGAACACATGACCAACTTGTCAAGGCATTGTGTATGACCTTGAACTTCTAAAAAACGACTTGTTTGGCATGTAGGTAATTGACAAAATATACACAGATGGAAGGGTAGATGGGTGCAATGAGATCCATCGGGTCAACTTGTCACGCAACAAGGAGCATGCAAATTACATCGCATGGCCGAGCTCATGGAAGCGCACATGGCATGGCGAGTTCACCTCCTTTGCCAGTACTTACTTCTAGCAGACACAAGCTGGCAATGGTTAACCGTTACCCACGTTCCCATAATAGTTACTCTATTAGGAGACAGGGATGTGACAACTTTAATGCCTCTAGGGAAGCTGGTGGGTCAAATACCTTACGTAGCACACAAGACGGGGATGGTGATGGGATAGCATTACCTGTGACCATTACCCGCCTTACCCATGAAGGCCTTACATGTGGGCCCTAAAATTAGTAGTCCCAAGGTAATTTCCGCCCTTAACCACCTATAATTTCACCCATCCCACCCATTTGGCGAAAAAGCCTAAGAAATCCATAACCTAGCCACACCATACTCTTTATTGTGCTGAAATGCTATCAAAGGTTGTTATTGATTGCGTGAATGGGTTTTCCCATGGGGATAAAAAAACTGATGGGCCGGGATAGGATGGGAATGTTTTTATCCCCACAAACAGGTATGGGGATGGGGACGGGCATGGGAAGGCTGTCGCGGGGACGGGGATGAGAGTCCAATACCCGCATGGGTAATCCCCATTGCGAGCCTGACAACAGACGTTGAAACCATTGCAAGCATCCGTGCATCACCATGGATCCCTAAGGATGTCATTGCTCGAGCGCCGGAGAGCACCAAGATCTTAATCGTCCGCTTGGCTTGTTGTGTCTCCTTGGACGAACACGAACGTACAACGGTGAGCGCATCAATTAGGGTGTCGAATGGTCTTCACACCATCTGGTAGACCACATGGGGTGACCTGCTCCCCTAAGGTAAGCGTCTTCGCATGGAGACTTTTGACTAATTCTTTGGCCGCAATGGCAACCAAATTCTCGAGATATGTTGAGTCCTCTAATATATGTCTCGTGTGTGGTGTGGAACGCGAGGACGGTGTCCATGTGATGTGTATGTGCCCTGCTGCAAAAAATCTACGTCGATCTATGGCGTGTGATTGGTCTATACTGAATGTCGATCAGGTACCCATAGTGGCTCTTCACCTTCCCGGAACCCCTCCAAGACACGACGAACATGGTGGTGTTGATGATCATGCGGCGGTCTTGGCATGTTCGAAATGAGATCACACATAACAAGGCTGCCCTGCCAACGAAATCTTTAGGCATATTTATTCATGGCTACATAAACTCCCTCATATGCCTACCAACACCCACTTGGTGACATGGACAAGGGGAAGATGGTATCGCAAATGCCATCTACTAGTGAGAGGGCTATGTTTGGCTCAGATGCACATGACGGGGCTAAGATGAAGTGGAAGCAGCCGCCAGTGGGTGACAAAATTGAACACCGACGATAGCTATGTGGACGAGAGTGGAGTAGCTGGTTGCAACATGGTGCTGCATAATGAAGCATGAGATATTATGTTTACTGCTTGAAGGGGACTTTGTACATGCAATACTGGCCTTGAAACAGAGCTTGTAGTGTGCATGGAGGGTCTCGAGATGGCATGCCATGGGATTAACCTCCCCATCCAGTTTAAGTTGGACTGTATTCTGAGGCGGTAAGCATGATAATTCCTTTAACCTTGTAGTGGGTGTCTTTGCTAGAATTTCAATCGAAGATAGTCAAGCTAGTTTTATTAAAGGACTTTGCCCTGACTTTAATCCTAGTGGGGTCATCTATTTACAGTATGCATACCGATACCTTACTGTTTGTAGATAATGACACAAGATTAGTTCCAAACCTTAAGCGGATCCTTTAGTTATCACAAGAGTTACTTAGTTACTATCGTAACATGGATCGGGCTTAAGAGGCTTGATGAAGTATTTTCCCTATTAAATATCTGGCTCTTCCTCTTCGTTTGGAAAAACTTAAGAGATAAGACGTACAACCCCTATTTTTTAAGGAACACAACATAGGTTCAAACACCTACATACATCCACCCAATGAATTCACCCGCGCTCACACACACACACACAAGGATCAAACTTAAGATAAATACTAAGCAAGATTGATGAAGTCACCACATGCGCCTTGCTACTGAATAGACTGCCACCTTCGAGTGAAAGAATATTCTACCTTTGTGAGTCACATGTGTCAAAACTAGGGTTTGTTTCCTGTTGGGTTGGGGTACAACCACCCCCCTAACCATCCAACCATAGGTTAGTTCTCTATATAGCCCCTGATTGATGGTATGTTAGCTATGATGGCATGCTAGAGGGGTAAAGTTGTATCATTAATTGGTAGAGTAACCCTAGTCAGACCATTGCTAGCTAGTATATGTTGAAAATATGCCCTAGAGGCAATAATAAATTAGTTATTATCATATTTCCTTGTTCATGATAATCATTTATTATCCATGCTATAATTGTATTAAATGGAAACACATTACATGTGTGGGTAAATAGACAACACTCTGTCCCTAGTATGCCTCTAGTGAACTAGCTCGTTGATCAAAGATGGTCAAGGTTTCCTAGCCATTGACATGTGATGTCATTTGATAACGGGATCACATCATTAGGGGAATGATGTGATGGACAAGACCCAAACTACAAACGTAGCTTATGATCGTGTCAGTTTATTGTTGTTGTTTTCTGCATGTCAAGTATATGTTCCTATGACCATGAGATCATGCAACTCACTGACATCGGAGGAATACCTTGTGTGTATCAAATGTTGCAACGTAACTGGGTGACTATAAAGGTGCTCTACAGGTATCTCTGAGGGTGTCTATTGAGTTGGCATGGATCAAGACTGGGATTTGTTACTCCGTGTGACGGAGAGGTATCTCAGGGCCCACTCGGTAATACAACATCACAATAAGCCTTGCAAGCAATGTGACTAAGTGTTAGTCATGGGATCTTGTATTACGAAACGAGTAAAGAGACTTGCCGGTAACGAGGTTGAACTAGGTATGGAGATACGGACGATCGAATCTTGGGCAAGTAACATACCGAAGAACAAAGGGAACATTATACGGGATTAACTGAATCCTTGACATAGAGGTTCGACCGATAAAGATCTTCGTAGAGTATGTAGGAACCAATGTGGACATGCAGGTCCCGCCATTGGTTATTGACCGTAGAGGTGTCTCGGTCATGTCTACATAGTTCTCGAACCCGCAGGGTGTGCACACTCAAGGTTTGGTGACGTTTCGGTAGTATAGAGTTATGTATGGTGGTGACCGAAGTTTGTTTGGAGTCCCGGATGAGATCCCAGACATCACGAGGAGCTCCAGAATTGTCCGAAGGTAAAGATTCATATATAGGAAGTCCCGGTTTGGTCGCCGAAAAAGTTTCGGGCTCATCGGTAGTGTACCGGGAGTGTCGGTAGTGTACCGGAAGACCTCCGGGAGGGGTATTTCGACCCAAGAGGCTTCATGGGATGTGGGAAAGTATTAACCAGCCCTTAGTGGGCTGGTGGAATAGCCACAACAGGCCCATGCGGCTAGGGGAAGAATCCCAAAGAGAAAAGAGTGGAAAAAGGCAAAAAAAAAGGAAGAGTCCTACTCCTACTAGGAGTGAAGGAGGAGTAGGACTCCTCCTCCTTTGGCTCGGCCGACTCCTAGAGGGCCTTACCCTTGCTCCAAGGCTGCCTCTCCTCTCCTCCTATATATACTGGTGGAATAGAGGGTTTTTGGATAGAATTTACGGCCACGTGCCACCCGTTCCACCGGTGCTCCTATAGATCGGTTTTCCGCAGTGCTTAGGCGAAGCCCTGCCGGAATTGCTCCACCACCATCACCGGAGCGCCGTCGCGCTGTCGGTGAACTCTTCTCCCTCTCCACTTCCTCTTGCTATATCAAGATGGTGGAGATCGTCATCAAGCTGCACGTGTGCTGAACGCGGAGGTGTCGTCCGTTCGGCGCTAGATCGGAAGGATCGTTAACAAGATCGCGAGCCCGTTCGTGATGAGTTCACGGGACGGATCGTGATGAGATCGCGGGACGGATCGTGATGAGATCGCGGGACGGATCATGATGAGATCGCAGAACGGATCGTGATGATTTCGCGGGACGGATCGTGATGTGATCGCGGGACGCTCGGCGATTTGGATCGCGAAGATGTTCGACTACACCAACCGCGTTTCTTAACGCTTCCCGCTTAGCGATCTACAAGGGTATGTAGATCCACTCTCCCTCTCGTAGATGCTCATCACCATGGATAGATCTTGCATGTGCGTAGGAAATTTTTTGTTTCCCATGCAATGTTCCCCAACAGTGGCATCATGAGCTAGGTCTATGTGTAGATGAGATCTCGAGTAGAACACAAAAGGTTTGTGGGTGTTGATGCTTAGATTGCTTCCTCCCTTGGTAGGATTTTGGTTCAGCGGTATTATGAGATGAAGCAGCCCGGACCAACATTACTCGTACGCTTACAAGAGACCGGTTCCCTCGACCGCAACTTGTTGCATAGATGGCTTGCGGGTGCCAGTTTCTCTCACTTTAGTTGGATCGGATTCGACAAAGGCGGTCCTTGAGAAGGTTGAAAAGCAAATTATGTATCACCATTGTGGTTTATGCGTAGGTGAGAATCGTTCTTGCTAGAAACCCGTAGCAGCCACGTAAAACATGCAACAACAATTAGAGGACGTCTAACTTGTTTTTGCAGGGTATGTTGTGATGTGATATGGCCAATTACATGATGTGATATATGTGATGTATGAGATGATCATGTGATGTATAGATTATCACGACTTGCATGTCGATGAGTACAGCAACCGGCAGGAGCCATAGGGTTGTCTTTTAATTATTGTATGACATGCGTGTCAATCATTAAGCGCTATGTAATGCTTTACTTTATCGCTAAACGGTAGCAATAGTAGTAGAAACATGGTGGGCATGACAACCCCGATGGCAACACGTTGATGGAGATCAAGATGATGTAGATCATGGTGTCATGCCAGTGACGATGGAGATCATGCCGGTGCTTTCAAGATGGAGATCTAAAGCACAAGTTCATGGCCATATCATGTCACTTATGGATTGCATGTGATGTTAATCCTTTTATGCACCTTGTTTTGCTTAGTATGACGGTAGCATTATATGGTGATCCCTCGCTTAAATTTCAAGATAAATTGTGTTCTCCCCGAGTGTGCACCGTTGCGAAAGTTCGTCGTGTTGAGACACCACGTGATGATCGGGTGTGATAGACTCTACGTTCACATACAATGGGTGCAAGCCAGTGTTGCACGCGCAGAACACTCGGGTTAAACTTGACGAGCCTAGCATGTACAGACATGGTCTCGGAACACAAGAGACCAAAAGGTCGAACATGAGTCATATAGTAGATATGATCAACATGATGATGTTCACCATTGTAACCACCTCAACTCACGTGATGATCGGACTTGAGTTGGTGAATTTGGATCATGTATCACTCGAATGGTCGGAGGGATGTTAATTTGAGTGGGAGTTCTTAAGTAATATGATTAATTGAACTCATTATCATGAACATAGTCAGTAGTATCTTTGCAAATTATGTTGTAGATTACTTGCTCGCGTTGTAGCTCCCTTGAATTTTTATATGTTCCTAGATAAATAGAGTTGAAAGATGATGGTAGCAATATTGCGGATTGGCTCCGTGATCTGAGGATTGTCCTTGTTGCTGCACAGAAGGCTTATGTCCTTAATGCACCGCTCGGTGCGCCAACCCCTCTAGCATCGTCTGTAGATGTTGTGAACATCTGACAGGTACGTGCTGATGACTACTTGATAGTTTAGTGTGTCATGCATTACGGCTTAGAATTGAGGCTTCGAAACATTTTGAACATCACAGGAACATATGAGATGTTCTAAGAGCTGAAATTAGGATCTCAGGCTCGTGCCCATGTTGCGAGATATGAGATCTCCAACAAGATTCTTTGCCTGCAAGATGAATGAGAATAGCTCAATCGTTGAGCATGTGCTCAGATTGTCTGGGTGCTACAATTGCTTGAATCGAGTGGGAGTTCATCTTCCAGATAAGATAGTGATTGATATAGTTCTCCAAGTCACTTTCACTAAGCTACTAGAACTTGGTGATGAACTATAAAATGCCAGGGATAGAATTAATGATCCCTGAGCTGTTCGCGATGTTTGACACCGCGAAGGTAGAAATCAAGAAGGAGCATCAAGTGTTGATGGTTAGTATAACCACTAGTTTCGAGAAGGGCAAGGGCAAGGTGGGAAACTTCATGGATGGCAAGTCAGTTGCCGCTCTAGTGAAGCAACCCAAAGTTGAACCCAAACCCAAGACTAAGTGCTTCAATTATGAGGAGAGAGGTCGTTGAAGCGGAACAACCCTAGATACTTGGTAGATAAGAAGGCTGGCAACGCCGACAGAAGTATATTTGATATACGTGTTATTGATGTGTACCTTGCTTGTACTCCTAGTAGCACCTGGGTATTGGATACCGGTTCGATTGCTAAATGTTAGTAACTCGAAATAAAAGCTACGGAATAAATGGAGAACTAGCTAAGTGTGAGGTGACGATGTGTGTTGGAAATGTTTCCAAGATTGATGTGATCAACATCGCACGCTCTCTCTACCTTCGAGACTAGTGACGAACCTAAATAAATGTTATTTGGTGTTTTTGCGTTGAGCATGAACGTGATTAGATCATGTTCATTGCAACACGGTTATTCATTTAAATTAGAGAATAATGGTTATTCTATTTACATGAATAATACCTTCAATGGTCATGCACCCAGTAAGAATGGTTTGTTGAAACTTGATTGTAGTAATACACATGTTCATAACATTAATGCCAAAAAGATACGAAGTTAACAATGATAGTACCACATGCTTGTGGCACTGCCGCTAAATGTCATATTGGTATAAAGCGCATGAAGAAACTCCATGCTGATGGATCTTTGGACTCATTCGATTTCAAATCGGTTGAGACATGCGAACCATGCCTCTTGGTGAAGATTACTAAAGGACCCCGTTTTCTGTTTTGATGAAGCAGGCAAGTGATTTATTGGAAATGATACATGTTGATGTATGCAATCCAATGAGTCTTGTAGCGTGCGGTGAATATCGTTATTTTGTTACCTTCACTGATGATTTGAGTAGATATAGTGTATATTTACTTAATGAAACACAAGTCTGAATCGTTTGAAAGGTTCAAGCAAATTCAGAGTGAAGTTTTAAGATCATCGTGACAAGAAGATAAAAACGTTTGCGATATGATCGTGGAGGTGAATATCTAAGTTACGAGTTTGGCATACAACTTTAGACAATGTGAGAATTGTTTTCACAACTCACGCCTCCTGGAACACCATAGTGTGATGATGTGTCTGAATGTCATAGTCGTGCTCTATTGGATATGGTGCATGCTATGATGTCTCTTATCGTTTTGTTACTATAATTTTGGGGTTGTGCATTAGAGACAACTACATTCACTTTAAATAGGGCACCATCTAAATCCATTGAGATGACACCATGTGAATTATGGTTTGATAGAAACCTAAGCTGTCATTTCTTTACGCTTGGGGCTATGACGCTTGTGTGGAAAATGTTTTCACCTAATGAGCTCGAACCCAAAGCGGACAAATGCATCTTCATAGAATACCCTAAGAACAGTTGGGTGAACCTTCTATCTCAGATCCAAGCATAAAATGTTTATTGCTAAAACTGGGTCCTTTCTCGAGAAAAGGTTTCTCTTGAAAGAGTTGAGTGGGAGGAGGATAGAACTTGATGAGGTTATTGAACCTCTGCTTCAACCAGAAAGTAGCGCAGCGCAGAAAGATGTTTCTATAAAGCCTACGCCAGTTGAAGAGGAAGTTAATGATGATGATCATGAAGCTTCGGATCAAGTTACTATCGACCTACGAGGAAAATAGAACTTGATGAGGTTATTGAACCTTCACTTCAAACTGAAAGTGGCACAGCGCAGAAAGATGTTTCTGTGAAGACTACATCAGTTGAAGAGGAAGTTAATGATGATGATCATGAAGCTTCGGATCAAGTTACTATCGAACTTCGTAGGTCGACAAGGATGTGTACTGCTACTGAGCGGTACGACAACCCTGTCTTGGAGGTCATGTTGTTGGACAACGATGAACCTACGAACTATGGAGAAGCGATGGTGGGCCTGGAAATCAACAAATGGTTAGAGGCCATGAAATCTGAGCAAGGATCCATGTATGAAAACCAAGTATAGACTTTGGTGGACTTGCTCGTTGAATGGCTGGTCGTTAAAGTACAAATGGATCTTTAAACTGAAGACAGACGCTGATGGTAAATGTTACCATTTATAAAGCTCGACTTGTCGCAAAGAAGTTTCCGCCAAGTTCAAGGAGTTGACTGCGATGAGACTTTCTCACTCGTAGCGATGCTAAAGTCTATTGGAATTTGTAAGAGCACATTTCTCCATGTGTGGTTTTGGTAATTGATGACACCCCTATAGACTAATGGTTGCCTTGAGTTATATTCGAAGGATTTGTCCATAGGCACTTCTTGAAGTCCATCTGTTGGGTTTCAAGGAGTTTATATGATGACCAAGGTGGTATTCAAGGTTTATCCTAAGTTTGGTCATGTGAGAGTTGAGCTTATTGCAATCATGTCTTGAAGAAGAAGATAGTGTGAGCATTCATGATTACCTTCAAGACATCATCTTTATGAAGAGAGAAGATAAGATACAAGGTTGATCAAGACTAAGTCAAAGAGTGAATCAAGTGGTCAACACACAAAGCGTACAAGATGTACCGAGAGGGATCAAGTGATCCCATGGTATGGTAAGCATTGTCCATTACGCTTTGTGTACTAACCCATTTCCTTGTGAGAGTTCCTTGTGGGGTTAGGCATATTTCCATGGGATTGCATCAAGAGGAAGATCCCATACAACCCATGGAAGATGACATCAAGTGGTGATCATTATCAAGGTTGCGGTGTGCAAGTTCAAGTGAAGCATCACGGAGAGATCAGACTTGAAGCTTGCCATCCATTGTGGTGACAATGGACTTGTGAAGATGTGCCGCATAGTAGCTCACCCATAGTGGAGTATGGGGGAGCAATCATTAGTCTTCATCAAGCCAACGCAATCAAGAAAGGTGGTCCATCTTGAGGAAGTCAGGATCGTCATCATCTAGATCAAGTGGACTATGCGCAAGGCTAAGGTTTGACCTTGATAGGGTTTTCTATTTTACCGGTCTCATAGTGGTAGTTGGGAGACTGGGTTATAGGGTAGGTTACCGTGCTATCAAGGGGGCTCTCAAGTGAGTAGCTTGATCGTATCGTTCGTTGAGAGCTCAGACCATTGCATTCTTGGCATCATCATCTTTCTTGGTTGTTGGTTGGTTTTTTTCTCTTTGAGGTTTCTTGAACTTATGGTCAAATTCATGACTAGCTCAAGCTCATCGAAAACGGAGTCCATATGCATATTCTATGATGTTTTCGATGTTGGAGTTATTGTCGATTCTTCATTGTAAGAGGTTTCTCATCTCTTCTCCTTTGGCATTCTTTTACTGCCTCTTCTTAAGAAAACCAACAAGATTGAGTTTGCTCAATTCGGAGCTCGCTTGCAGAAGTTGTGACAGTTCCGGTGTCGCTGTTGGATAGCTCTTGTCAGCCTGAATCCAACAAGCTTGAGTTTGCTCAATTCGGAGCTCGCTTGCAGAAGTTGTGACACTTCTGGTGTTGCTGTTCTGAGGTTTGCGGTAGTACCGCTCCTCCGAGCGGTAGTACCGCAAGTGGCACGGAAGTAATTTTTTACTTCCGCCCCGAGGGCGGTAGTACTGCATGTTGCACGGATGTAATTTTTTACATCCGCCCTGCTGCGGTAGTACCGTGATTCCTGCACGGTACTACCGTGCGGACTTTTCTCGCACAGTTTCCTATGCGGAGGTTGGCACGGAAGTAATTTTTTACTTCCGTGCACCTCCAGTACCTGCCTCTGCCGAGCCGTGCGGTAGTACCGCACGGGCTCGCGGTAGTACCGCTGTGGCGGTCCTACCGCTAGCGTCGTAGTGCTATTTGGCCAGAGCCAGGTACTTCCGCACAAGCGGTAGTATCGCACTGCCCTGCGGTAGTATCGTGAGCCATCACGGTAGTACCGTGGGTTCTGCGGTACTACCGTAATGTGCGGGGCTGGCAAGTGGGTAACGGTTGGATTTTTCCCCACCTATAAAAGGGGGTCTTCTTCCCCATTGAACCTCATCCTTGGAGCTCGTGTTCTTTCCCCATTGTTGACCTTCTTTGAGCTTGCTTTCTCTCAATCCCTCCAATGATTCTTGCTCCTTTTTGAGGGAAAAGAGAGAGGAGATCTAGATCCACATTTCCACCAATCACTTTCTCCTCTAAGTGAGGGGAACCCCTTGGATCTAGATCTTGGAGTTCTTCGTGTTCTTGTTTGTTCTTCCTCTCATTTCCTCCCTAGCATTAGTTGCTTTGTTAGGATTTGGGAGAGAAGGACTTGGGCACTCCGTGTTCCCTTGCCATTGCATTTGGTGCATAGGTTTGAGTTCTCCACGGTGATACGTGGAAGTGAGAAGTTGAGAATCTATTACTCTTGGGTGTTTGTGCACCCTAGAGCTTGTTCCTCTTGGGTGCTTTGGCGCCCTAGACGGTTGGTGGTGCCTTGGAGCTCAATCATTGTGGTGCAAAGCTCCGGGCAAGCTTCGGGGTCTCCTATTAGGTTGTGGAGATTGCCTCGAGCATTTGAGGTCACCTCGGAGCCACATTCCATTGTGGTGAAGCTTCGTGGTGTCGTTGGGAGCCTCCAATCAAGTTGTGGAGATTGCCCCAACCTTGTTTGTACGGGTTCGGTGACCACCCTCAAGGGTCCCTTAGTGGAATCACGGCATCTTGCATTGTGCCTCCACACCGCTCCGAACGGAGATTACGATGGCCCTAGTGGCTTCTTGGGGAGCATTGTGCCTCCACACCGCTCCGAACGGAGATTAGCATCCGCAAAGGTGTGAACTTCGGGATACATCGTCGTCTCCGCGTGCCTCGGTTATCTCTTACCCGAGCCCCTTTACTGATGCACTTTACTTTGTGATAGCCACATTGTTTATGTTATATATCTTGCTATCACCTAGTTGTATACCTTGCTTAGCATAAGTTGTTGGTGCACATAGGTGAGCCTAGTTGTTTTAGGTTTTGTGCTTGACTAATTAAACGAAAGTTTTATTCCGCATTTGTTCAAGCCTAAACCGTAATTATTTTAAAGCGCCTATTCACCCCCCCCCCTCTAGGCGACATCCACGTCCCTTTCAGAATTATGTTAGCAGTTGCTGCATTTTTCAATTATGAAATCTAGCAGATGCATACCAAAACATCGTTTCCTTCCTTAAGGAAAGGTTGTATGAGATACAACCAGAAGGTTTTGTCAGTCCTAAGGATGCTAAAAGGTGTGCAAGCTTCAGTGAACCTTCTATGAACTGAAGCAAGCATCTCAGAGTTGGAATATACACTTTGATGAGGTTATCAAAGTTTTGAGTCTATACAAAGTTTATGAGAAACTTGTATTTACAATAAAGTGAGTGGGAGCACTATAGAGTTTCTGGTAAGCATATGTGGTTGACATATTGTTGATTGGAAATGATGTAGAATTTCTGGAAAGCATAAAAGGTTGTTTTGAAAAGAGTTTTTCAAAGGAAGACCTGGATAAAGCTACCTAATTGTTAAGCATTAAAATCTATAAAGATAGATCAAGATGTTTGATAAGACTTTCAATGAGTACATACCTTGACAAGATTTTGAAAGAGTTCAAAATGGATCAGTCAGAGAAAGAGTTCTCACCTGATTTGTAAGGTATAAAGTTGAGTAAGACTCAATGCCCAGTGACTACAGAAGATAGAGAAAAGATGAGTGACATCCCCTATGCTTCAGCCATAGGCTCTATCATGTATGCAATGTTGTGCACAAAGACCCGATGTCAGCCTTGCTATAAGTATGGCCGGAAGGTTTCAAAGTGATCCTGGAATGGAGCACTGGACAGCGGGAAAGATTATCCTTAGTGACTAAAAGACTGAGGAGATGTTTCTCGATTATGGAGGTGATAAAGAGTTCGTCGTAAAGAGTCACGTCGATGCAAACTTTAACACCAATCCGGATGACTCGTAGTAGCAATCTGGATACGTATAGTGGAGCAGCCATTTGGAATAGTACCGAGTGGAGTGTGGTAGCAGTGTTTACGGTTTGACATAGAAATTTTCAAAGTACACATGGATCTAAATGTCGCAGACCCGTTGACTATAAGACCTCTCTCACATGCAAAGCATGATCGAGCCCCAGAACTCATTGGGTGTTAGATTCGTAACAATGCGAATCACATGGTGATGTGAACTAGATTATTGACTCTAGTGCAAGTGGGAGACTGTTGAAAATATGCCCTAGAGGCAATAATAAATTAGTTATTATCATATTTCCTTGTTCATGATAATCGTTTATTATCCATGCTATAATTGTATTAAATGGAAACACATTACATGTATGGGTAAATAGACTACACTCTGTCCCTAGTATGCCTCTAGTGAACTAGCTCGTTGATCAAAGATGGTCAAGGTTTCCTAGCCATTGACATGTGATGTCATTTGATAACGGGATCACATCATTAGGGGAATGATGTGATGGACAAGACCCAAACTACAAACGTAGCTTATGATCGTGTCAGTTTATTGCTGTTGTTTTCTGCATGTCAAGTATACGTTCCTATGACCATGAGATCATGCAACTCACTGACATCGGAGGAATACCTTGTGTGTATCAAACATCACAACGTAACTGGGTGACTATAAAGGTGCTCTACAGGTATCTCCGAGGGTGTCTGTTGAGTTGGCATGGATCAAGACTGGGATTTGTTACTCCGTGTGACGGAGAGGTATCTCAGGGCCCACTCGGTAATACAACATCACAATAAGCCTTGCAAGCAATGTGACTAAGTGTTAGTCACGGGATCTTGTATTACGAAATGAGTAAAGAGACTTGCCAGTAACGAGGTTGAACTAGGTATGGAGATACCGATGATCGAATCTCGGGCAAGTAACATATCGAAGAACAAAGGGAACATTATATGGGATTAACTGAATCCTTGACATAGAGGTTCGACCGATAAAGATCTTCGTAGAGTATGTAGGAACCAATGTGGACATCCAGGTCCCGCCATTGGTTATTGACCGTAGAGGTGTCTCGTTCATGTCTACATAGTTCTCGAACCCGCTGGGTGTGCACACTTAAGGTTTGGTGACGTTTCGGTAGTATAGAGTTATGTATGGTGGTGACCGAAGTTTGTTCGGTGTCCCGGATGAGATCCCGGACGTTACGAGGAGCTCCAGAATGGTCCGGAGGTAAATATTCATATATAGGAAGTCCCAGTTTGGTCATCGGAAAAGTTTCGGGCTCATCGGTAGTGTACCGGGAGTGCCGATAGTGTACCGGGAGACCTCCGGGAGGGGTATTTCGACCCAAGAGGCTTCATGGGATGTGGAAAAGTATTAACCAGCCCTTAGTGGGCTGGTGGAATAGCCACAACAGGCCCATGCGGCTAGGGGAAGAATTCCAAAGAGAAAAGAGTGGAAAAAAGGCAAAAAAAAGAAGAGTCCTACTCCTACTAGGAGTGGAGGAGGAGTAGGACTCCTCCTCCTTTGGCTTGGCCGACTCCTAGAGGGCCTTGCCCTTGCGCCAAGGCTGCCTCTCCTCTCCTCCTATATATACTGGTCGAATAGAGGGTTTTTGGATAGAATTTACGGCCACGTGCTACCCGTTCCACCGGTGCTCCTATAGATCAGTTTTCCGCAGTGCTTAGGCGAAGCCCTGCCGGAATTGCTCCACCACCATCACGGAGCGTCGTCACGCTGCCGATGAACTCTTCTCCCTCTCCACTTCCTCTTGCTGGATCAAGATGGTGGAGATCGTCATCAAGCTGCACGTGTGCTGAACGCGGAGGTGCTGTCCGTTCGGCGCTAGATCGGAAGGATCGTGAACAAGATCGCGAGACCATTCGTGATGATTTCACGGGACGGATCGTGATGAGATCGCGGGACGGATCGTGATGAGATCGCAGAACGGATCGTGATGAGTTCGCGGGACGGATCGTGATGTGATCGCGGGACGCTCGGCGATTTGGATCGTGAAGATGTTCGACTACACCAACCGCGTTTCTTAACGCTTCCCGCTTAGCGATCTACAAGGGTATGTAGATCCACTCTCCCTCTCGTAGATGCTCATCACCATGGATAGATCTTGCGTGTGCGTTGGAAAATTTTTGTTTCCCATGCAACGTTCCCCAACAGTATACATATCTACATGTTAGCTTTTTCAAAATTTCCTAAGTGTGATGTGTCCCTAGTCAATTTTGTACTTGCTAGCTGCCTTTGGAGTGATAGTGAAGGAGGGTACAAGCTTCACCTGGCTAATTCATTTTCCATCTATAGGGAAAATTATAATGGTGAAATGAGGATCACAATATCCAGGATATCAATATACTCATTTAGGATCTTCACCTTGGATCGAACGGTACATTTTTGGGGAATGTACTACTTAAAACTGGGAGATGCTAATTCGTGCGTGCACATTGCAACACTCACTTTTCGGACATGCATATTTGGGAAGTATCGTTGGAGAATTAAGTGAGAGGTTTGGATAAATAAGTGTGCCCCCTTGAAATTCAGGGGGAAGACTAGAAGTCGGCATGCAACCATTAAGCTGGTCGATTAGTGGTGGGGCCCAAGGGATTCACCCAACCGTATCATGCGTGCATACCTCATCCACGTGGTGGGGTCCAAGGGATTCAACATGCCGGTTGAAAGACTAGTTTCAGATTGATCGCTCGCTGGAGCGAGCAAGCGTGAAAGAGTTATTTCTATTTGAAAGAGAGTAATAGAATCTAAGATACCAAGAGCCCTAATTAAATATCCCTTCTTGTCATGGCCCACGTCCCCCCACAATTTTGGAAAATGTGATGTGCTCTATGGAAGCTGTTAAGTTTGATTATAAATGACAAGTAGGTGGTGATAAATTTGTCCTATTTCTGGAGGGTATTTGGTTTGGAGATTCTCCCATTCCCACCCAAAATTGGGATTTATTTAGTATAGTGAATGAAAATAACCAAACTCTTCATGCCCTTTGGGATGGAGAGAACCTTAAGTGTAATTTTTGTAGGACTACTTTTGATGAACTGATATTGCAATTGTTTGAGCTAGAATGAGTAGTTGGATATGTGATTTTCTCAAGGCAATATGATGCCCTTATATGACAATGTGAAACAAGAGGAGTCTATTCCTCAAGATCATTGGATGTCATTGTGAATTTTAGAGGGGTCCAACCGATTTACCTGCCTATTGTGTGGCACTTAAAATTCCCCCTAAAATTCAAGGCCTTTTGTGGCTTTTGTCTCAAAATAAAGTTATGACCTTCGGCAACCTTAGAAAGTGGGGTATGGCTAAATCTTCAGAATGTGTACTTGTACTACTAAGATTGAGTCGGTATGGCTTTTTCCTTGAATGCATTATAGTTAGTTTGTTTGGAAGGAGGTGAAACATATTTACAATATTGATGTAATAGATTTTAATCTGTTGATACACATTGGTTCTGCAATAAGAAGTTTCTTCATTTTTTATGGAGATAAAAGATTTTCCTCATCTATTAATAAAGCAGAGAATAGAGCATGTGTACAACACACCAGCATTACAAAAATGTCATTACTCTTCTGACATGATTGTTCCCGACTTCTTGGCGCCCACGGTAACCCCAAACACTGTCTCGCTGTGGGGCACCCTTGTGACGAGACACGAGCATTCCTTTCATTTCAAATGGTCCACTAAATGAGCATGGTGAGCGTGGCCATCACCTTGCGATTTGGATGTTGGTGTCGGAGAGGCTAACCAACCAACCGTTAGCGGATCCCATGAGGTGTCATGTGAAGGTGTCGAGATGCGCAAGTTGCGGCCATTTCGGCCGTGTATCGACATTTTAAGAAGAGGTGGTCAACGGACTATTGCACCCGCTTACATAACGGACAAGAGTCATAATTTGACCACCCACGTTTGCCCAAGCGATCGGAGGTCCAATTCTTATTTTGAATGGCAAGCCAAACAAAGAATTCAACCTTAGGTGACGCCCACGTCTTCCAAACCGTGTGCTCGATGGGGTACCAAATGGTGCCATGGAATTTGGCTTTGTAAAAGGACGCCGCGGACTAAAACCCACTAGCGGTAAGCTTTCACACTGTATCATCCTTGACGTCCTCATAGAAGTGGAAGCCGTACGTGCATAATGGCCAAGAGATTAATGAATTCGCGGAAGTGGGCAAGTGAGAAGTTTGAGGTTATCTTCATTTTCGGAGATCCAATCATCGTCCTTCAAAGCCTGCTGGATTTCCAAAATAAATAAATAATGTAGCTGGTTAATGAATGTTGGTACGGTCTTGTTGGGTACGTTACATGAACCAGATTACTCAGGGTGAGAGGAATGAGATGAGCGATCTGTTTCTTGTTCTTGTCAAGACTGCCGAACCATGTTTGGTTGGGCTTCGTTTCAATGAAATGGGGCCGGGGGTTGAGTTGAGCCCATGTTGACCGCAAGCAAAATGTTGGTATACTTGGTACAAAGTTATTTTGCGAGAAGAAGAACATAGAAGGTAATGCTGGCCGTGCACACGACGCACGCACGCACGCACTATGCTAGACGGTCATATGCTGGCACCATAACAGCGACAGATCGAGCAAACATTGCTATACTTGGTACGAAGTTATTTCCAGGCCGGTCACATGGTACCACAACGTCACCGGTGTACCGTGGTCCACGACTCCTCCGGTACAATTGTATCTACACCTGATCAACGAGGAGACACAGGTACGTTACTAGCTATCTGCAGTGCCTTATCACTTATCGTGGTCACACCCACACGAGTGCGGCACACGGCAAAGAGCTGGCACACGAGGCTCACCACCCTCGATCGCGCGGCGACACCGCAAGCCCGGGACCGTTCGGCGTTGCGGCGTGGGCATGCACGCGCCCCGCGCCCCCTCTCCCCCAGCCCTCACGCTCCCATGCGCCTTTTAAAACCCCCCGCACCCCCACCCAGCCGCATGCACACAGTCGCCAAGCGCAGAGAAGATCGGTCCTCCTTAGCCATGGAGAGCGTCGAGCACCAGCACCAGCACCAGGCCGCCACCCGCCTCTCCCCCCACCCGGCGGCGCCGCCCTCCCCGCCGCTGTCGCCCGACTCGGCGGCGGCGGCGGCGCTGGCGAACGCACGCTGGACGCCGACCAAGGAGCAGATCGGCGTACTGGAGGGGCTGTACCGGCAGGGGCTGCGCACCCCGACCGCGGAGCAGATACAGCAGGTGACGGCGCGGCTGCAGAAGCACGGCCCCATCGAGGGCAAGAACGTCTTCTACTGGTTCCAGAACCACAAGGCCCGGCAGCGCCACCGCCAGAAGCAGCAGGCCATTGACTACTTCTCCAGGCAGTTCCGCCGCCCCCAGCCGCTGCCCGTGCTCCACAGGCCCGCCGCCCACCCCTCCTTGCCCCCGGTCCCGCTGCATCCACCGCCGCCGCCCATGTCGTCGGCGGCGACGCCGGATCCTCCCGCTCCTCCCGCATGCAACAGACAAGGTACGTTACGTACGCGCGTGAACCCTGCATCAATCCATCAATCATCATGCACCGCCTGCCTTACGTTGGCACCTACGCCTTGATTGATTAGCCGCCGAAGGCCCGTGCGTTTCTTCACTTAATAATTAGCTTTACGCTTGGGATCTAGTACTAGCTGGAAAGGATACGCGTGTCTACGACTTTCCATTTGCAACCCACGGCGTCCATGCGTGATGCATGTCGTGGTCAAAGCCGATCAATGTGGTAGGACACAGGAGACGATAACGCATGGATGCTACGGTGTTGACCCATCTATGCGTGCATGATGCAACACAGTACTGGCTGTACTGTTCGTCGTCTGTTTTGTGCTGTTCCTTCGTTTGTATGCATGCGCATAGTACACGGTTGCTTGCTTTGCTTTGCTCGGTTGTTCTTCAGTTTCCGATGTGCATGCATGGCCCTGTGTGTAATGCTGTCGTTTCTCCTCTTGCCCCTGTGGTCTGTGGAGTGTCAGTGGTGCAGGGGAAACCCTCGTAGTCATGGTCACACGATTTAACGTAACTTAGTACGTTGCCGGCCTAGACAGCCTATGTAGCGTCCGCTGCTGCTACCCTTTTGTAGTACTCCTACTAGCTCTTTTAATCTTCTGTCCACTGTTCATGCATCAATGCATGCATGCATGCCCCAGGTTCTAAGGAAATTAACTGTCCTAGCTAGCTTACTCACAGACCGAAGCGGCACCAGTCCTATAGCTGCTTCCTGCCGTCTCATAATGATGATGCATGTATAGGACGACCGGAGCGAGCAGTGTGTTTGTTTAGCCATTGCCGATTTGTTATAACTATTGTACAATGACCATGGATAGATTTTCGTTGCTTCTGTTCACAGATTTCATTGGGTTTCATTGAGTAGTTCTAACATGGTTTGCATTCGATCCACGTTCCATTTTTTGGTGGCAGCGATGTACAGGCAGCAGCCATGCTACGTGACAGCGGCGCCGGAGACACAGGCCGCGGCCAATGCACCCTACCACTTGCAGGCGCAGGCGCAGACTCAGACGCCGACGTTGTACCCGAGAGTGCAGACGGTCGCGCATGACAAGGCCCCGACGCAGGCACCGACCACCGCGCACTACCAGACACCAGCTCTGAACAGCGGCGGCACTCAACAACCCCGCGCGCTCCAGTTCCCTCCGGCCGCCGGCAGCCACGGGCCGTCGGGCGCCCGCTCCCGCCGCCCCGAGACCCTGAACCTGTTCCCGCTGCACCCCACCTTCGCGATTCCGGACAAGACGCGCCCTGCCGGGATCGCCGGCTCCGCGACGCCGACGCCGGCGGCGCCGTTCGCCTCGGGCTCGGGGTCGTTCTCTTGGGAGCCGGAGAGCGCCAGCGGGGACGCCTCGCTGCCGCTGTACGACTTCTTCGGCGTAGGCCGCCGCTGAAGATGATGATGCGTGATTGCTGATCTACTCAACTTGTCGCATGCATTCCTATGGACCTTAGATCGACCGACAATGTCCACTGAGCTGAACAACGACGCAAGGAGCTAGCTAGATGCAGGCAATCTCTGCTACGCTCGATCGGAATTTGGAAGAACGGCAAGTAGGCAGACAAACTATTTTTAGTTTTGGTAGAACTCAACTCTGCGTGCAGATTGATTCCACTGTTATGTCTTCAAAAAACAAATCTTGTAGTAAGAGTAGCGTGCCATGAAGAACAAGGGCGAGTCCCGAAAGATTTGTGATCTGTATCACCGTTGGCTCGCGCTGTTTCTTGTTTTCGTATACATGCTCTAGTTTTCTGCACCGACATGGCTATGGAGTATGGAGTTGATTTTTTTCCTTCCAAACTATCGTTGGAGTTAATGTTGTTGCCAAAAGATTTCCTCACTTCCAGCTGGCCACGGGCTGTATGCATTCACGTGAATACCAGGTGATCATCGTATGGCCAAGGTTGTTGCTACCGCCGGCACAGCGGAACATGAAATTGTGCTTCCATTGTTCATGGTGTGTGCCCACGAAGTCAAACGCGGCCTGCTTTGTGCACGCATCCCCAGAAAAAAATGGACAGTACTAGTAGTAAGACATCAATGAGCCACTCGGCTGGCTAAGCTCATGATCGCAAAATCTTGTTAAGCTTAATGATCCCAAATTCATGACCGGCTCGGTTTGTTAATGGAACGTTTGGTTCATTGGCAAACGCTCGCCTTGCCCAGCCAAACAAGGAAGCCCGTGATTTGGTTTCTAAGCAATTCCATCTTGCTGCCCATACTTTTCAGCTTTTCGTGAGCGAACCGATTTGGCTAGCCTCCAACGGTAAGGAAAGCCTTGTCCAGCGAGGTCAACTGACAAAGGAACCAAACAGGCCCGATACCACGAGCCGCAAGCTCTCCTTACTTGTGATAAGTAGCAATGCGCAATGACCATAATTTAAACAAGTTTAACTGATGATTGATCATAGATTCGAAACTATGACCGCCCCACGTCGTCTAACCCTAGGCCGCACAGGTGACACTTATCGCACGAGCACCGGGCCACTCTCTCCTACTCCCTCCCTTACCGCCGCCATAGGCCACCACCCGGGCGAAGCCTATGTAGTGGTGGCAGTAGCATGCTCTCTCCCCCATGGCGCAACCCATCACGTGCAGGCCCTGCGAGAGGCGGGGAGGGAGAAAGGAGTCCCGGTGCTTTGGGTATCGGGCGGCTGGTGGTGTCCCCTTGTGACCACTGGCGCACGCTAGTGGTGGGATGAGGCTTGCACAACCCCTGTCAATGCAAATTCCGGGCAGCGGCATACCAGCAGCATCCTCTCGCTCCCATGGCAGTGGCTCAAATGGCTAAGACAACCTCACACTCACCCTTCCTTGTTGTCGTCACTCGCGACTAGATGCGGCGCGTACCCTTTGGTGAGATCTACTTCCTCTAGTCCACCTTTCCCGGCCCGGCCTTTTGTTTTTGCCACCCCTATCGACGCTGGCCCCCGCCGCATGTGCATTTACCTCCTAGTCAGGGTGATAACCCACGAGAAACTCCTAGGTCACTGCGAACCGCCGCTTTAAATGGCGAAGATGGCGACAAAGGAAATTCTTGATGACGTGGGCACCTGTTAAGCTATCGCCCACAAATTCTAGGAAATCGGAAAGAAGATTTTGCATCCGCGAATCTAGGGTAGGATCGGAATATCCACCAATGGGAGTATTGTAGACAAAAAACAGAAAAGGCGAATCTATGCATCCCTGCTCGACATAAATCCATCTCGATGAAAAACCCTGGTGGGCCGGCCTTGGGATCCAAAATAGGAAAGCATATGGTTGGCGAGGAGAGAAGGACCCTCTCATGGGCTCCCTTGAGAAAGAATCAGAAGCCGAAAGGTAGAAGAAGTGTCGAAATAGAGGAAAGTTGGAATCAACATCCATGTACACCTCACAAATGTGGACAATTATAGGGAAAAGGGGATATATATGGTATGGAGCAGTGTGGTAAAACTGAGGCACCTCATTCACAAAGGAGGAAAGAGGAAGGTCGAAGCCATACCTAAATACATCCACCAGGATCACCATCTCACCGAGACGAGGAGCCAGAGATCGTCCCCACCATAAAAGGAACATAGAACTACATATGACTCCATGAAGAAAGTCACGCTCAAAGAGATGCTCCAAGGTCAACGGAGGTGTAATAGAACAAAAAGGCCAGGACATGGCCATCACATTAGGGAGAAAGTCCATAGAAAGAACACCCACATTGATTGTTCCAGGGATGCAAGCCATAGAGTGTCCTGCCAAAAAGCAAAAAGGTCAATCGACTATCAAGGTGCACTAGATTTGGGAGATGAGAGAATTTGGAAGAGATCTAAAGAACATGGGTAAATATCTAGGTGGAATTGATGCCTCTAAACAAATACACAGAAGCGACCAAGAGACTGAATCATCTCATGAGAAGAGAAATTCATAATGGCTCGTCATATCAAATGCATCTCCACACTAGGTCTCTTGACAGCACCACCGACAATAATCATTGGTCCATCACGTTAGCGCACCCCGGTTAAGGCACGCGGAGCCCCACTGAGAAGGGATCCTTGGGAACTCAAAAACCAAGGCCACTCCAAACTTAAAACCTCTTCGCACAAAGGGAAAAAGTTTATTTATCACTCACCGACAAGGAAGACACAACTTATAAAGACCTCTCTCTACAAAGTCATATGCATCCTCTCTTTGCCTATCGACATATGGAGATTGTTCAACACAAGGCATACACCAATACTTCCGCCCATGGACACACGAAGGATGCTGACATAAAGGCATATACAAAGCTCTTTGTCTGCCAGCTAATCTCAAAGGAATATCTGCAACAAAACAAAACATGAAAAAATGAAGTGTTACTACATCCAATCAACAAAAGAAGACAACGTAATCCATGCGTATCTACATCGATCTTACTCATGAACCTTGCTTTGTTATGAGTACTAGTGGGGGGCTTGTTAATGATAAGTCAAATCAATTATCTGTTGCCTCCCTTTGATGCCAAGATGGGCCCCATAAAGCATTGGACACCCCACCAACTTCAGAAGGATCACCACCGCCTCAGCAGGAGGCTTACCATCACAAGATGGAAAGAATCGGGAAAACACCCTACAAGGAATGAAAAAACGGACCACACATGTTGCAAACTGACACCAAGTCCAGACTCCTATCCCTGCACACCCCATGCAACGACATGGAAGCCTACCATAACTTGAGTTATATAAGGGGCCTTAGCGGCATCCTAGAGGGGGCCTTTCTTCCACGCTATAGTTTAGATGATACCACATAGAAGACTTCAACGGTTAACGTCTGAATCTCCACCATCACAACTCATCGAGCCTCCCTCACTCATCGAGTTCCTCCCCTGACATTGCAATTTCTTGTATTATCCATATATAGAAGAAAAGAGCCATGGGTGATGTAGGGATTTTTACCCTCATTCCTAACATGGACCTAGATAAAATCATGTTCCCGTGATATGTGTTCAAGACCCCTGGTCTCCCAACGCGGCGTCCCCTCGGCGTCCCCTCGGCTACAAATTCCACCTACTCACCCTTGTCGCTATTAGGATAGACAAAAAGTCCCTCGACACAACAGTCGACCGGTGGTGCGCCATCGATTTTGGGAAAGGAATTGGTGCCCTAGGATCCGTTTGTGACGAGATCATGGAGAATTTGGGGGCTAGGTTATTTTGAATAGGGAAATTCGGCGCTAGAGTTTTATGGGGATTGTGACAAGACAATGAGAATTCTATGCAGTTATACACTTGCCACATGAGCCGATCGGTATTTGACAAGTTAGCAAAAGCCATAAGTAGCATATGATATGATATGATATGAAACAACTTAGGAGGCGTTTAATTTGATTTTGACACGTTAGGGCGGACCTCCTATATGGTAACCAACATGCCAGAAACCAGTGAAGCACGCACCCCCCTCCTGCGCCCTCATGGGTTGGCACCTGTGAGGGGCATGAAGCCTCATTGCTTTGTTTTGTTTTGCATTTTTTGTTTTGATATTTTCCTTTTTTTAAAATAATTCGGGATTTCAATCAAGTTGCGAATCATGAAAAAAAATCTTCATGAATTAAAAAATCTTCTTGATTTGAAAAATCTTCGGAAAATGATAAATGCTCACGGATTCAAACGTTCTTATTTTCAAGAAATAACTATGCATTAAAAAAATGTGCACAATTTCCAAGAATGACTATGATTTTTTTAAATATTCACAATATTAAATAAATGGTCACGTATTTCAAAAATCCAAAAAAAAATTCAGATTCAAGACATATTCATGAACTCAAACAATTTTCATAAAAAATAAAAAATGTTCCTAAATATCGAAAAATGTTTGCCGGTTAAAAAGATGTTATGTGTTTAAAAAATTGTATGCAATTTCAAAAAATTTATGTGAACGTTCACAATTTCAAAATATATTCACGAATTTTGAAAACATTCACAGCTTCAAAACAATGTTCATGAATTTCATAGAATGTCCATGATTTCAGAAAGTGCTCATGAATCTGAAAGATGTCTGTAAATTGAAAATTAAAAATTAAAACATAAAAATGAATAAGAGACAGAAGGGAAAAACGAAAAATGAAAAGAACAAGTAAAGAAAGAAAAAGAAAGAAAAAATGGAAATGAAAAATAAAACAGTTCAGGGAATTTCTAGAATCTCCCTAAATCGATGAAATCGGAAATTGTGCCGGCGCATACATATACCAGTGTCGCTAATCAGCAGCGAGCTACGCGCTGAATAGGAGTGGCCCGTAGGGTGTAGGGTGTTTTGAGACGGATTGAAGGGTGAAAACTGTACTTTCTGACATTATTGCATGGGCTTTATGGGGTGGTCACTAAGCAACGGAATAAGCCCAACCCAACAGCGAACAGGCCCATGGGCAAGTACGAGTGAGACATCCTTTGCATCGACGTAGTATCGCTCCCACACCGGTCCAGACTCCAGGGTCACCGCCGCCGCCGCCGCTTCCCCGCCGCCGGCCGCTACGCGAACCCCAGGTACACTGGCGCCCTTAAGCATTTGTCACCGAACCCTCTCCCTGAATCCCTTGGGCCCTCTCCACCGCGAGTCCCTCTCTCCTCCTCCTCCCCCCCCCCCCCCCCCCCCCTCCACCTACTGGATCGCCGTGGAGTGATCCTACCGGAATGGTTGGAAACCTAGAGGTTGATCCGACTGATCTCTCCTGGTTTGATCCGGCGACCGAGCTCCATGCCTCCTCCGAGCAACTACACCTCCCTCCGGCGACGGCGACTGCTTCGTCTCCTTTCTCCTCCTCCGGCTACTCTCCACTCCGACGCGCTCACCGCCGTCTCTCACCAACGTGCTAGATGCCGCCAGACCTGCGAAGGCTAGCCGAGTCTCCTCCTGATTGCCTTCGGAGCATCTTGTCATCACCGACTGCAGTTCCTTCCTCAGCAATGCGAATGTTTAGTTGACCATCACCTTGTTAAGCAGCCACGAGTGAGGCGTCCCACCATTTCCCCGTGGATGAATTTTGTGCATAGATGTATCTTTGCTAAACCTTGGCAGGTTAGATAGGCCACCATACATCATTACAGCCCATTTAGCAAGCTTTGATGGCTCCGGAGTCTGGTTCAACTGATTATATTCAGAAGGCAACCGAGTTATCGACAAATCTGTTGTAGGTTCAGTTTCCAAACCCTCTTTCTTGATCTGCAGCTTTGCATCTTGGGGGACACTTCTGAGAAAAACCATTGCTAATCATGGCACAAGCTGGTTGCAATCCAAACCCTTGTCATATTTTGACTGACTCCTGAAACAGCGAGAGCCAGTTGCTGCATCTATGTGCACTGAATTGCTTTCCTCAAACAGCTAGAGCCAATTGCTTCATCTATGTGCATAGACTTGCTATGTATTCCAATTTGATCCTTGAGTTATTTATACATGTAGCCACAATTATCTAAACTCTAATGCATTTCCATGGTTCAGTTGCCACTTGCTTTGCGTGTGTGTGGTGTGGGCACTGCAGTCCGTCTGTAACTTAGCCCCTGGAGCCACTGAGCAAGTACTCCCAGTTCCTTAGGATTTAACATGAGTAGTATGCCTCATATCATGGATATATAATAATCCATGAAGTCCGATCACAGCTTTCCCACAGAGTAGAGGTTATGCCAGTTCCTGTTTTTCTCCCAGCATTAGTTCTTGCCAAATAGAAGTTCTCGCCAATTAGGTCTCTTTCTTGTTTTATTTACTTGTATGAATTTATTTTCCTGACACTGTCTTGCTTGTGTGACTTTATTTTTCTTCCTCTTCTGGATATACCGAAGAATTCAACATAATGTACTGCAACTAGTTGTCCAAACATTATAATTTGTTTTGATCTTCTTCACAATATTTCTGATAATTTTCTGCCTGGAATTTTCCCCCTAACCACCTGTTGCCCAAATAGCGGCAGGGATTTCCCCCGGTTGAGGATATCTCCCCCATGGTGGGAGAGGGTTCTCCTCCCTGGTAACCAAAGAAGCCCCAAATAACTCACCCTCTCCTTTCGTTATCCATGAAATGTCTGGATCAGTAGTTCACAATTACTGTGAATTTGCAGTGCCCATGGTTTAGTAGTAGAAATTGCTTGTGGAAGAAAGGCATCTTGTTGAACGGGTGTTCACAAGGCCTTGTAGTTTGCCCTTTGTCTCTTGGGTAGCAGCCCAAGGCCCAGATGATTTTATAGATGTTGTGATAGGTCAATGAAGGAGCAATTCAGGCCTGTTTACTGTTTGGATGGTCGTTGCTTTGGGAAGCTGGTACTTTCATGCAGTCTCTTACTGCTTGGACCATGGTCCTTGGTGTGATTGTAAGGTTGTATCACATTTTTGGATATGGTTTTGTTCCCTTGTTTCTTTTAAGTTGTTGATATATAGCTTTTGTGTGCATATTGGTATTTTTTTCAATCTATACTCTTTTCTGTGGTAATATGTTGTACTGGTGTGTGTGCCTTGAACCTTTTTGTAATGAAAATCATTGTCTGGATTGTTTTTCCTTAATTGCTGTAGGTGAATAATAAAGCTTTGAGATTTACATGTTTAAGTAACCGACTTTCTTGTTGATGGACTATTTCAGAGTAAAGGAAGATGCCTTCACTTCAGAAAGCTTTACCTCCAGAACTTGCCGATAACGCGCTTAGAGTAAGGCTCCCATCACACCTTTCTAATAGACAAATTACCTCCATCATGACCTGTACATGGTGATGGTAATGTAAGTTCTGAAATTTCATTTCATTAGTCGGAGTAACTCTATCAGTTAGTTTACCCTTCTAGCTTCAGCTTTTGCAAATCATGTCTACTACTACCGTGCTCCTAGCTCTTTATCATCATCAGAATTGGTCACACAAAATATTAAATAAATGATGGCATTTGAGGAGAGAATGTTATCTGTACTTATAACTTATAAGCTCTTTTTGTTATGCTGTAGTTATACCGCGAATGCTTAAGGAGGGCTAAGTTCATCGGTAGTCAGGTAAGTGTACTTTGGTTTGAACTATCTTATTATCTTGTACATAATACTGTAGTTCTTAACACACACTCAGCTTGCTCTGTTCTCCTCAAGTATCTTTAACAAATTTCAGGGGAACTAACATCGTCAGTTCCTGTCACTTAAGCATCTGTACATAGATTTTGAATTACTTCACAGTGTTTTCTTCTAATGAAAACTGCTCCAAGGAATCAACATTCTTTGGCAACATAACGTGTATAAGAGGGATTATTGTTTTCTGGCACTTTATACTGATGTTGGTAAAATACGTTGCACCTGGAATATGCAAATTGTGTTTTTTGATTTACAAGATGGAGAACCAGCTCCACGGTAGAATAAAAGGCCATCACAACTTAGAACTAATAAGTCGTGTTTACCCTTGATGTTATGGCATTGTGTAACTTTATGAAGGTGCATGTTTGACTCAGTTGTTGTATTTTATGACCCAGCAACATAATACAGGGCTCCTTGTTTCCATGGTGAGGCAACAGTTCAAGAAAAACATGCATGAAACTGATCCAGAGAAGATACAGAAAATGAAGGATGAGTAAGTTACTGCTCCGTGGGCACCTTCAATTTTTGGCTGTCTTACCTTTTTATTCTTGTTGGAACATACATTCTGAAATTATATCTTGCTATGCAGTGCGGCACGGGGCCTCATCAATCACATAATATATGAATCCGAGAAGATGACAGGGCGTAAATTCTCAGGTTAAGAAAGTTGAAAGTAGACTATCGGCATATCCTGTATGAATTGAACAGCAACTTTGATCCTATGTCTCATGAATTATTTTTCTCTTCCGATATAAGGACCAGCTAATGCTTTTCTTTGTTGTTGACTTAATAAATCAGTGATTTTTCGTCAGTTGCATTTTACTGTGCTTCTGGATGTAATCGACCCATACATGCTAAGTGCTAGCTGTTTTATTGAGGTGTAAATCTTGAGCAATTTTAAATGCCCCAATCTGTGTGAAAACAGATGTGTTATTTGTTTTTTTCTTCTTCTGATGATGTATTGAGACAGGTTCAACATGTTCACTATTTCCATTTCCATGGAGCTGACTAGGTCACAAGTTTGCAGAACCGGAAATATTCGTGGCAGTGCTTTTTCTCTGTTTGTTTAGACGATTGAAGTTTGAACTTTGCAATCACTTGAAGCTTCGGAGTATCAAACAGTCTGCACAACTAAAAATCTCATGCCTATGAAATGCCAGATTATTACACTGAAGATTGCCGTCGCCTTCAGTTTATTCTTCCATGAAACTGTTGTTAGGTGAGCCTGAAGAGTGCACTCTTACCAAGTTCTACAGATGACATCTGATAAAAAGCAAGGGAATCACTCTTACCAAAAGATTTGACTTACTGGAGTAACAGGATGCATCCCAATTATTCATGGTCACATCTGTGGATCCTGGATGATGCATCTACCCCTCTGCACCTAACATGCCCGGATATGATATCTCAGCTTTCAACTGAAGCAGCCACAACTCCATGGATGCTATTTTGTCACATTGCTCTCCAGAATCCGTAAAAGCGCGACAAAACGGACGGCATCGCGGCAAAGAGATGAGAGAGGGGTGTAGGAAAGGAACTGGTGAGGATGATGAGTTCAGAGAGCCGGGGCCAGTTGAGGAATTCCCTGCAGTGCAGGGTGTGAAACACCACTCACTGTCTGCAGGTCAAATGATGGTGAAGGAACACCCATGCCTGACAAAAGATTGTCATCCAGACAGACATCACCCAAAGGACCTCAAGGATGGGTATCCTTCAGCCCTCTTCCTCCGCCATGCCGACGAACTCCAGCCACTCCTTTCCGGCACGGGCTCGGGCTCATCACCCGTAAGGTCCATCCGATCACCAGCCCTAGCTCACGGGTTGTCGAGCGAATCATCGGTTGAGGAAAAGGGCGAGGGCGACCATGATTGTCGACAATTGGGGGGCGTCGTCTAGCCCAGCGGAATGACAAGGCAGCAGCAGCTCCTATGAGCCTATGACCTGGACGGCACACAGATGAACTCTCTGGTGGCTATGGCGCCCCTGGTTTCACTAGGTCAATGCTCCATGAGCAGTGCAATGCAAATGTCTTCTAAAGTTGGAATCATGGCTGCCGTTGAAAGAGGGATGCCAGCCCAGCAGCTTTCTGCCTACTGCAACCTGCAGAGACATGTGTTGCAGTTGAGAGAGCTGCTGCTTGAATCCCCTCCTGATCTTGGCATCTTTCCCTCTATAGCAAACATGGACAAGTACAATTAAGGCACTGTTCAGCGGCTGTACTCGGTAGTTGGCTTGGCAACAGCACTACCACACCACACACATCATACCTATCTACCATGTTCTAGTGCCTGTACCAGCAAATTGCTGGTGAAATCAGCATGGCCTGCTCTACCAATAGGCTCAGATTGTCAGACAATTGGTATCTCCCTGTGCAATCTTCTTTCTGTCCAACTCAGTCATGCCTCAGCTTATCTTGTTTTCAACTCGGTCATGCCTACGCTATAAATATTGCACTATTGCCTCAACTCTCAACTTTCAGTTCATTGATTTTGACGCGATTTGCACTTCGTAAGGGACACTTTGGAAGAACTTTGCATTCTGAATTAAGGGGGTTTTCAGCACCCATTTGAAGCATGGGACTCGAGGCACGAGAGAAGCATGTATACACAGACCACATTGATGTTGCAATTCAAGTAAAATTTCCATCCATCAAGTGGATCTCATTCAATAGCTTGAGCTGTTAGATTACGAATAAATATTGTTCGTAAAAACTTGAACTTGTCACTGTTCACCATTTTAAACAGCAAAACAGTACTCAGAAGTGAATAGGCTCAGTTAAGTATCATATTAAACTGGTAAGTGGTAGCAAAATAGTACATGTGCGCAGCACTCATACTTAAGCTCAACAAAGGTGCAAGTAGAAATGATGCTTATCACTCACCAATTTGGTGTAACAATCAAAGAATAATATGAACAATTCAAGTAACATGTTCATCCATTAACTGGATCTCATTCAATAGCTTGAGCTGTTAAATCAGAAATATTTATTGTTACAAACCTGAGTCTGTCATTGTTCACCATTTTAACCAACAGAAAATGCACAGTACTCAGAAGGGAATAGGCTCAGTTAAGTATCATATTCGACTGGTAAGTGATGGCAAAATAGTACATGTGCACATCGCTCAACTTAAGCTTAACAGAGATGCAATCAGAAAAATGATGCTCATCACTCACCTGTTTGGTGTAAAAATCAAAGAATAATACGAACAATTTGCAGTAATGTTGAAAAGTGAGACTCTTTTTTTCTTTCAAAGTAGACACTATAGTATTCTACTCATTCAGAGATTACACATACAGTGCTCCCTTGGATCAGGAGGCTACATATAGATACACATTAGTCTATTTCCATACTTCATCGTAGGCATCATATAGGGGCCTCATACATCATCACTGGCCATCATATAGTGGCATCATACCGCATCAGTAGACATCTTATATTAGACCGATGCTCGAGTTATCGATATAATTTATTTCCAGCAGCTCCATAGCTTATATGTGCAATGTAGCATCATTGCTTCACTTTGGTGTTGAGCCTTCACCTAGCTTGGATGGTCGGGCCTCACCCGTCCGTGGACTGTCTCGCCCCCCTAGAGGGCTGCGTTCATGCCTCAGCTCGGTGACGCGAGGGCTGTAGGCCTTCTCAGAAATACAAGGACTGCGTACGCCTTTCAGTTCTGTGGCAGGAGTGCCACCTGAGCTGGTGATCTTCGGACTATTCAGGCGCTTGATCTCACCGCGACTTCTGGTGACCATGTCATCAAGGATCTCTGCGCTTTGGGTGCGCCCCAATGCGACATCAATATCTTGCTGAAATTTACATAAGTGAGTGTCAAACTTAGTGTAACAGGATTACAATTGTTCTAGTCGTCATCAGTTAAACCTTATAAAATGACATGATGACGGACAAGGCTGCCTGTCAGGATAGATCATGAGTTTATGGACTCACCGCAGCAAGGTTGAACGGTATAGCCGGTGATTCCTCATACTCCGCTGCGTCCAGGTCATTGAGATGTGCACCTTTGAAGAGCTTTGGGAGGATATACTGCCTGACTGGAACCAGGAGCATGATCATGAGGGGGAAAAGAACCCCAGCTATCGGGATCCATGTGATCCCAAAGCAAACAAGCAGATATGTTGTCTGGAAAAGTGTGAACATGGCTATCGTCTTGAATGGCACGGTCTCGACAAATGTTGTATGGTACTCTTCTAGCACCCTGCAAAGATTGGTAAACAGTAAGCATTTAAGTCCCGCATGGGGGCTGTGATTACTAGACTGCAAACTAAAAATATTTTTACACATTTTTACATATATATATTATGGTACGATTTATTGTTTCCATCAGATTACGCATCTGTGTACATATATGCAGTAGCATGTTTAAGTTCCTCGACTTTACAGTAACAAAACGAGTGAAACTTACTTGTATCTTCTGCTGGGAGCAGTGAAGAGCAGCAATATTCTTTCCCAAAATTGGTTTCCGGGCAAGCTCTCGATGGCCATGAAGGCGAAGTAGCCCCAGAGGACAGCTGTGGGGATCTTCTTGAGCAATGGCATAGCGGCAACACAGCCCCCAACCATCACAGCCTGCAGAAAGTTGCTTAACCTTTGCTCCTTGACCTCCATAGGCAGCAGATCATCAATCTCTTTCTCTATGTCGAAGATTGTCTCGTCAACGGGAGCATCGAAGTTACCCATGCTTGATGCTAACTGGACAGTGGAGTCCTTAAGCTCGTTTAAGCCCTACATTTCATGAAAATGGTACTTCAATATCAGATACATGTACTATACTGTTTTAATACAACACTGTGAGCAATTAATTTGAATCAGACCCGTGCATACCTTAACGGACTGTTGCTGGTAGATCAGCGGTGTCTGAATCTGCTGATAAGCATCATTCATGTTGTTGTAAAGTTGGCTCAAGCTCGCGTTCTGGCGCATGCTTTGCCGTGCCGTGGCCACTAGTCGGTTACGGAGTATCTGCGGAGAAATGTTTTGTCATTTGAATGGAAGTGTCAAGTACTGATCGAGTATCAGAAGTTCAAGACATTTATCATATCCTACCTGATGCTTTAGAGTAGCCAAGCTCTTTGTATGCATCGGCGACTGTGGAATGACGCCATTGGATGGAGGGATGCCGATTAGGCCGCATAGCAATGTCTGTTCAAGAAATTACATCGAAATAAGATAAACATGTACCAAATACTGAAGTTATTACCCAGAGTTATACTCATGTGGACATACCAGGAAGCCTAGGAGAAGCAAATCATAGTGGAAAGATGGAGGCTTCCTCAGATTGAACTCCGCCTGCTGAGCAAGCTGGGATGCTACGCTGTGATCAAAGTAGTAGAGGACAGCAATCATTGTTGCAGGCATGAAGGCACCAATGATGTACATGAGTGGCACATGGGGCATATCCTGCTCAATGGTATTGGAAAAAACATTTGATGAGCTCTGATGGTTCACATGAAGAAACTTGGATGTTTCAGAAGTCCGGTTGAGTTTATGTAGTAGTACCTGGATGACTGTCCAGTTGTCATATGCACCAGGGGACCATGGATTAGGACTGAAGAGGCGCCGCGGGATCCCTTTCGGCACACTGTCATGTGGTATGTAGGAAACTCCAGTCCACACCAGCACCATCAGTGGAACACCGTAATCGGCGATGAAGCCACGCAGCCAACCTAGGTACGGTGTAAAGTATGACAAGGAATACAGAGTTTGGTTAACTGAAGCGCATAATAGTCGTAGGAAGCAAAGAAAGTGGAGGCTATTTGAGGCAAGAAAATTCCCATAGCATCTGCAATTTACTGATAGATATACCTGCTCCATAGCGCCATGATCGCGCTTTCCTGCTCCGTAGCGCGGTGAGCAGAAGGCCAAATGACAACACGATAGCGAACATTCCGTTGGCAAACCTCCATGATGGAACAAACTGTAGTGCTTTTATGTTCTCCCTCTCAGGAATGCGGAACTCGTCAACAAGTCCCTGCGTCCAGCCCAGGTATGTGAGCCACACTCACAACCGTCTATTGAATACAGATAGTTCAGTTTGCACAATGCTTCTGTTACTGACTATTTATCTCAAGTACACATTTTTTTATTTCAATACCTCAAGTGTTTAGAGTTCAGTCCAAAGCATAATTAGAGATTTAGGACAAGGAAACATTTAGTTGGAGCAATGGCCAAACAGCAGAATCAATGTGCAGTTTGGGAATATCCCCATTAGCCTCCATGTGCTTTTCAGCTTCTGCACATGTCATTAGGCTTTCCCACTAGTTGGCAGATAGAGCTTGACTACAGTAGTGCACAACTCTTAGAAGGGTACTTATTAGTGTTTTGCATCAAGTTCATACCACATTCACCTCAAAGAAAGCAAACCAACATCGACAAAATGTCTTGATAACTTTCTCTTTCTGTATCATCACATGATGTCAAGACCAAACAAGCAAGGACACCAAAAGTGGCCCTGGTGTGGTGTCTGGTGTGTACCTACCTTGATAGCTTGCTGCATGAAGAGCATCGCGATGAGGAGCCCGAAGAGCTCGCCGGCGATGCGGGTGAACCGATTTATGATGGAGCAGGCGCCTAGCACCGCCAGCAAGAAGAGCAAGATGGCAGTCCACACGCAGACCCTGCATACACACATCCATGGTTTCAAACCAATTTTTTTTTTAAACTGCAATTGGACCAACCCACAACAGTAATCATCTGCATCAATGCAACAGGGATGACTTACCAACCGGCCCAAGCAAGGAAGAGGTTGGGACCGAGGTCGGCCCTGTCCTTGGCAAAGCTGAACATGAATGTGTACATGATCACCGTCGGCTCGGCGACACCGAGGATCAGCAGGGGCTGCCCTCCCACAATGGAGTGGATTATGCCACACAGGGCTGTGGACGCCAGTGTCTGCACCGCTGTGAGGACCCCATCTGCAGCACAACCATGAGTAAGTAAAGCTTCTCTGGTCACTCGCTCAAATGCACTGCAAGTCTGAAACTAACACCAAAACACAACTCAAACACACACACACACACACACACACACACACACACACACACACACACACACACACAAAATGGAACAGGAAAACTTGGCTCCTCCATTACCGGTGCTCCTCTCCAATTGCTCCCCGAACGATATCACGGGTATGGCGGACGCGAAGAATATGTAGGTGGTCGGCGCGAGGATCCTGAAACACATGGCACGCAGCAGCATCATCATCCCAAGATCTTGCGCCGACGACACAATGCTACCTAGAAGAGAACAAGAAGGCAGATGCGTGCGTGCGTACCTTATGCCGGCGCTGAAGCCTCCGGTCCAGTCCTGCTTGTAGCAGGTGAGCCGGCCGCGGAGGTCGTTCTTGATGCCTCGGAGGGGCACGAAGCTCTCCTCCATTTCCGTGGAACCCGAGAAGGGGTTCACTTCACTTGCCCTCAGAAACACGAAGGAGTCGGAGAGTGTACTCAGATGGCCACAGTGTGTGAGACGACACCCAGATTACATCTTGCAGCAGGCCGGACCGGGAGAAACGCTACGAGTTTGCGAGCTCGCTCTGCATTTAGCACGGATCCATGGTGGAAGCCAAGGGACCAAGGCTACAACAAGGTGGAGGAGAGCAGAGGGAGAAGCAGCACTGGCGAGCGAGCAAGGGAGCGAGGGAGCGAGGGCGGGATTTGAGGAGGAGAAGGTGTCAGAAGGTACTGGAACTGTGGGAGATAGAGGACGGCTATATAGACAGACGGGGCATCATCCACGATGGAGAAGCGGAAGCGGAGAGAGTCCCTGTCATGGCCTAACAAGAATTTCCTCGCACAAAAGGGAGATTACCGACGGGATCAGGGGACGGCTAAAAGGGAAAAGATATGCTAGCACAGCATAGAGTTGTGGCTTTGCGTGGCTGATGATACTCCTAAATCCTATCCTCCTGTCCTCTCCTCCTCCTCTTGAGGGTAGAGCCTGGTTCTGGTTAGCTGCTACTCCCTCTGATTAGATTAGTTGTGGTACTAAGTCAGTTTTAGGGCTTGTATGCTGGCCAAACATTCCTAAGTTTGACTTACCACCATGGGGGGGAAAAGTTACCAAGACAATGACATGAAATTGATATTGCCAGAACTATTTATGACGTGTGCTCTGGGGCTCATTTATTTTCAATGGCACTGGCACTGGAAGGCCAGTGAGGGCCAGTCCAGCTCTAGCTAGCTGTCTCTCTGCCTGAGGGAAGGAGCCAAGCAGCTTCCCCTAACAAATTAAGAAATCCCCCTCCATGTTTTCATCAAGTGTTTTAAGTTGGTCTTTTTTACTGGATTTAAGGTGGAAAGGCAGCAACGTTTGTACATTTTCCCCCCAACAAAAACTGCTGTTTGTAATTGTATGTGCAAAAAATATACTCATATACTTAGCTCTGGCTAAATATGTAGTATAACTGCCTGAGAGTGAGAAGTGGCAACACAACGGAAACCACTGCAAATTATGAAGCTTCTCAAGAAATGCTAATCATTGTGAAACTGCAGCTTTCAGCAGTGGCCCCTTTCACCTTTTGTATCTCATAAGTTATTTCTTTTCTTTTCTGTAGAAAAGCTTATTTCTGATAGGATCGATTGACACTTGACTAAGGGGCAAAACCAACATTCTGAAGCATACCTGCCAGTTCAAGCATCCTGCATGCAACTGTAACTGTAAACTGCGATTAATTTGTGGAGGCAGCAGGCCAACAGCTGTTCTGAAACTGCAACAAACATGCTGGCGAAATATTTTCACTATCACTACTACAGTACATTATGAGTTATGACCATGTGGCCCCACCCTCCAGAACCCAATATTATTGTGAACCTACTATCAACTACTACTACTACCATGGATTACCGGTCACCTTCGTATTTTGTGTCAAATTTGAACCATGAATTTAACTAGTGAAAATGTTAATGCATGTCACAAATATTATATCGTTGGACTAAAAACCAGGATGAAGGCAGTACTTGATCAGTCGCAAATCACAACCACTTTGGCTCAGCATGGGCACATGTACTTATTATTTTAATTTAAAACACCCAATACTTACAGTTAATAAAAAACAGTGTGCATAAGGTTGAAAGAGCTCCTTGAAACCTGCATTCTGTTCATGTCCGCGGAATCTTCCATTAAGAAATCAGGTTTTGAGGAGCATTAAAAACCGAAGTTTGCTTCTGACGTAGATCAAAAAGTTGACCTTAGCTTTGTCCCAGCATGCATGATTGTCTCTGGAGAAACGTTAACAAAGCTATAAGCTGTTGATGTGGCTCTGGTGTGGGGGGTATCGGAGGAATATTTGTCTTGTCGATGAATTCATTATCTTCAGATAACACAGAGACATATGTACCTTTCTATCTAGCTTGAAAAACAAGGTTAGGGCAAGCGGTTTTGATGGGCTAATCTGGTACTTTGTGCTAGAGCAAATATGAACGCGATTAACTGGTAAATAAACTTGTTTAGCGTAAGCGCTTTACTTTCTCTCTGATGCTGACAATGGAGAGCAACATCTGTACATGATGGTTTCTGGGTCATGCATGTGGTGTCAAGCTGTGGATCTTGCACCTGCACTTTAGTGTGAGCTAACTGCCAATCCATCAACCGACACATTTAGGGTTTGTGTAAGCATGTTGGCCTTTATGATAAAAAATGTTTAGTACTTCAAATTTATCCAGGAATCGACATCTTCAAAATAAAATTGATGTGCAAAAAGGCTAACTGCCTGCACTACAATCTGCACACCAAAGGTTAAACAGGTTGGTGTAGCTCCTAAGAATGTTCAACTCTCCTTAACTTAGTTGAAAGATCAACCCTAAACAATTTGAACATAAATAAGAGAACACTTTAACAGCGTGTGTTTAGCTACTCCTGCACACGTGCAATGGTGCTTTTATTGGGTACTCTTTTTCTAATCGAGCTCTTTACTTAGAAAAAGCGACTGACGCTACCTTGCACTGACATGAAAAGAACTACAGTAAGAAAGTAATTTTTTTTGTTAATAATTAGGTCCTTGGACATGACTTAGCATGGCAGGTATGTCAACTTTTTTCTCATGCACTTTCGCCAAAATTTGCACACTTGACATCTGAGAATTTAAAAAAACGAGCAATTTCAACAAAAAAAAACATGATAATTTGAATTATGCGTTACTAGTTGCAGTCAAACTTCTTAATTTGACCAGATATATATTAAAAAAATATTACTCATGTGGATATAAAATCATTTGATTTTTCATGGAAAGTATGCTCACAATTTAACTCACAGATTAAATATTTGATATAAGATCTCCTTATAAAAGGGTAACACACTTAAAATATATTTTAAATAAGATTACCCTATAAAAAGGTAATTAAAACACTTAAAGTTGCACGTGTCCGAGAAGTTACCAAGTACACTACCAATGTTATTAACAAAAATAAATAAATAAAGCAAAAGCAAAAGCCAAAGATTTTACTCGTTTAATAATTAAGAAGAGAATTGCCCAGTCAATTAACGAAAAACCGGGTGAAATTGTTACAATGCGCTGAGCGGCACACACAAGATACCCCACACACCACACTACAAAGAAGTCTCGTCGAGGTAGCACATTGGCGCCATTATCGTCACTTCGCCCCCAAACAGACACCATCACCATCTCTTCTTCATGAGCAAACCACTGCGATTTCACCCCATACGACCGCCGACTCAGCCCATTCCGTAGAGAGCATGTGAAGTCAACTCAACCACCTGCGATGAGGACAACACATCTTTGATTCTGACGGAGAGCCATGAAGGGAAACTACGAGGTTGGCGCCACTGAAGATCACCAAACAGACCACCTAGCGCCCTCGTCATCGTCGCCATCGGCAACCCGCTACCGCAACTATGATTTCATAGCGACAAACAACCCGAGGAAATCCCGCTGGCACATCGGAGAAGAGTCGACTACCACAACCATTGTCAGGACCCCGACATCACTCACTGCCGTCGTAGTTGCCACAGGATCCCTATCGCCAACACCGCCGTCTTCCATCGGCCCCGCTTGCCGATGCACAACTCCAAAGACGATGCCTCCAAGATTGGAAATGACGTATCAACACCGCTACCATCTGATTACGTCAATCTAGGGTTCCCCCAAAATCTACAATGATTGTGGCTAGAAGTATCACCTTGACAGTGCCGACAAGAAGGAAACGACACTCAAAAGCGTCATCACCGTCGGCTCTCGCCACGGCCGGAGAGAAGAATTTTGTGTGGATCAACATTCCAAGCAACACACACAACATGCATTTGCAAGCCCACGAGCGAACTCTGCGGTCAGATCCTGCTAGATCTAGCCGCCCCTCACGACGTCTCACCCTTCTTAAATCAAAGTAGATGCTTCCATTGTGATGTTAGGAAAGGCTGAATTTTCTTCCCAACAAAGAGAAGATACACACACAATTGTCAGAAATAGCCAAGAGAGAAATATGCCATCCAATGCTCCTTACATTCTTCCAATTTTTACCCAACTTCCTGTTGTTACTATCTCATTGTGTACCGTTTGTCAAATCATAATCATAATTGTAGACTCATATATCTGCCTATTGGTAGTAGATGTGTGGTTCCGTGGTGACCACGAGGCACCTAACCAGGGGATAGCAGGATATACACTTGCCTGCTAGAAATACCATGGCCTGGATGGATAGATAAACCATTCCACTATTGTACCAGCTACTCTATTTTCTGCCAAACGTTTTATCAGCACGTGCTGGCATTTTGATGCTGAATAAGTTCTTATCGGAATGAAGTGCTAGACTCCAAGCTCCACTGATGCAGAACTAGTTTTCCAGGATGCATAGTCCAATATGCTTCTATTTTGGTTCCTCCCACTAAGATCCACATGCGTTGCATTGTGCCGTGAAAAGTAACACTCAAAGTTGCACGTTGGAGACATGAAGGCTGCAGATGTCATCCTGTATTCAAAGATTTATCAAACGTGCTACCAATGCTACTAACAAAACAAAATGAAATAGAGAGAAAAGATTTACCTCATCCATTTATTAACGAAAAACCGGTTGAAAACTGTCAAAATCTGCTGCAGCACACACAAGATACCCCACACATCACACTACAAAGAAGCCTCGTCAAGGTAGCACATTGACGTTGTCGTCATCACTTCTTCCCAAGCAAAGCCTCATCGCCATCTCTTCTCCATGAGCAAGTGACTACGATTTCACCGCCGACAGCCGCCGACTCAACCCATGCCGTAAAGAGCATGTTGGAGTCTCATGAAGCCATCGGGACCATGGGCATGCCATAGAAGATCCAACTACCGTAACCATGGCCAAGATCCAACATCGCTCACCGCCGGCCGTCGTCGTTGCCACAGAAACCCCATCACCAACACCACCATCTCCCACCGGTCCCGCTTGCCGATGCACAACCCCAAAAACGACGCCTCAAGGTGTGAAACCGCGTACCAATGCCGCTATTATCCAATTACACGGATCTAAGGTTTACCCGAAGCTGCAATGGTTGTGGCCGGAAGTATCGCCTCGGCGATGCCAAGAAGAAGGAAACAACGCATGAAAGTGTCGACACCGCCTGCTCCAGCCATGATTGGAGACAAGACTTTCGCCTAGATCAACATCCCAAGCCAAACACACCACGCATCTGATTAAAGCAAAGCTAGATGTTTACATTGTGATGTAAGGAAGGGCTAAATTTTCTTTCCGAGAGAGGGAAGGTGCACACACATCAGAAATAGCCAAGATATTAATAGGCCGTTCAATGCTCCTCGCATTCTTCCAATTTTTACCTAACTTCCTGTTGTTACTATCTCACTGTGTACCGTTTGTCAAATCATAATCATAATCTTAGATTTATATATCTGCCCTATTGGTAGTAGATGTGTGCCTCCGTGGTCTTCACGAGGCACCTAACCAGGGGATAGTAGGATACACACTTACATGCTTGAAATATAGATAGATAAACCATTCCATTATTGTACCACCTACTCTATTTTTCTGGCAAACGTTTTGTCAGCATGTGCTGGCATTTTGATGTTGAATAAGTACTTATCCTTCCCCGACCCCTCTTGTGACCGCGTCACCTCCGCGGGCGGCCGACCGCGCGCCAATCTCTTCCCCCTCCACCCCCTCTCCCCTTCCTTTCTGCCGCCGTCGCTGGCGCCTGCGGCCGGCCTGGCCCCGGGGACGCTGGTGGCGGCAGCCCTCCTGACCTTCCCCTCTCGGTGCCTCTTCGGCGCGGGGCGGAGCTGCACCGGGAGGTGCTCCTAGGCGGTGGCGGTCTAGCTGGCGGCGGGGTTCCTCATCGCATAGCGGGCGGGCGGCGGGGTTCCTCATCGCATAGCGGGCGGGTGGCTGGGCGGCGGCGCCATCGTTGGCGGTGGGGTGGCGGCGCCGTCGTTGGCGGCGGGGTGGCGCTGCGGCACGTCTTGGCGACGACGCACGACCCAGATCTAGGCCCTACGGGGCCCATCTGGGCCTGGGCGGGTCGGCGGCGTGATTTTCGGGTGGCGGGGGAACGGCGATGTGCGACGGGGTGCTGGCGGCGCCGATGCTAGCTTGCTGCAGCACGACCGGCGGGGCTTAGCGGGCCCGTTTCGGGCCTGGCCGGGCCAGGGTGGCCTGGTATGCCCCGTAACGGTGCCGGAGGCGCGGGCTTCTCGCACGATGGCGGTGGAGGTGGTTCCCTTCCGCTCGGCCTTGGTGCTGCTGCTCTCGTCGCGTGGCGCTTCTCTCCGGTCTTCTCGGCCTCGTGTTGGTGCTCGTAGTGAGATGGCGTGGGTGGCGGCGCAACCGCGATGGCGCATTGGGCGGTGGTCTGGATGGTAGGCTTCGGATGGGCGGTGGTGTTTGGTGTGCGGGAGAAATCCTTGCCGGTTCGTCTGGCTCCGATGCGGTGACACCGGCGGGTGCCACCATTCCCTCTTGAAGGGTGTCGGTGGTAGCCATCCCCCACTTCCCTCCGCATACCGGGGGAAACCCTAGGACTCGATCGGACAGTAGCGTCGTCGGCGTCGCATACCTTCTTGGAGGTGCTGCTTGGTACGCGGCACTCGGAGCCTCGGGCTGTGGTGGGATGTTTCCGGAGGGCGCAGCGGTGGCGGGCCTTCCGCGCTTTGTCGAGTTGCCGTTGTTGGCATTTGTTTCTTCTTCTTTTCTGTCTTTGGGCTTGTTGTGCTGCTTGCCCTAGCGTCGCGATGTGTCCTATGTTGGTTGGTTGCTTTGGAATACAAAGCGGCGAGAAACCCTTTTGAAATAAGTACTTATCAGAATGAAGTGCTAGACTCCAAGCTCCACTGATGTAGACCTAGTTTCCCAGGATTCATGTATAGTTCAGTATGCTTCTATTTTGGTTCCCCTCATTAAGATCCACATGCGTTGCATTGTGCCGTGAAAATGCACGTTGTGCAGAGTTTTCTTCACATGGACATAAATATTGCCAAGAAAGGTTCCTGGATCTTGTTGTACTATTTATGACAGGTTAATCTTGGCCTATTCTGGGGCGGTGAAGAGATGGAATCATGCATGATTATGGGCATGTTGATCGCAGGAAGTTGTATGCTCTGTTTTCCAATGATTACTGATTTCTGTCACATCATCATATTGAAGGTTAGCGCAAGAAATTGAGAAAATAACAGTGCAATATTTGACACACAAGTTTTATACTTCCTCCGTTTGTAAATATAAGTCATTTTAGAGATTTCACTATGGACTACATACGGATGTATATAGACATATTTTAGAGGATAGATTCACTCATTTTGCTCCGTATGTAGTCTTTTATTGAAATCTCTAAAAAGACTTATATTTAGGAACGGAGGGAGTAGTAACTATTTAAATGGTTGCCACGAAACGTTGTATCACCTCTCCCTCATGTGAAGCCTTAGGAGCTAGGGCGCTGCCGCGGATCTACCTCCTCCTTGGCCAGATCACGTCCCCCCTCTCCCTCCGTCATGGGAAACCCTCTGTTTCGGACAGGTGGTGGTAGTTTGTGGTTTGTAGTTTATGTTGCTCCCTAGTCGTCGGCGGTGAGGCCATGGTGCCACTGTCGGCATGGAATGAACCCTCTCCGCCTCATCCTTGTTTAGATGGTGCCTCTTAGTATCATTGGGAGGCATGTGAAGGGTGGTGTCTCCTCGGATCTTGTTTTCTGGGTTGGGGTTATTCTTCGGCAGGTTTGTCTTGATGGCACTGTCACGCTAAACGGATAGTGCGACTATGCATCTTGGTCCTTTGGCTCCAGTTTCGATTGACGAAGAGCATGTTAGAGTTGTGTTCCCCATCTTCGTCTGATCGGATCTGGGGCATTATACATTCCCTCTCCGGCGTTTTCTTTTTCGAGGACGGTGATTTTCTACGTAGATCATGGTCCCCAACATCTTCTGGTGTGCATCAATGACTTCCCGGGCTTCTACAAGATCTTAAATTTCAACAACTTTACTCCATCAAGACAGAAGCTCAGAGATGGCAAACGAGCTTAGCTTACGCCACGTCCTCGATGGATGCAAGAGGAAGGAGACTTCGGTGCCACTAAGGATTTAAGTGTACTTTTTAATTTTGATGAGGATGTTTTTGTAAGGGTATGTGCTACTTTATATATGGCCTTCGGCCTTTCCGCAATAAAGTAACTGTTAACGTTTACTGTGATTACAAGGCTGGGAAACATTTGAATTTGTAGATTTAAGTTTGCCTGATGATGACTGACCTCTCAACTCCACTATGACATTATCCATACTTGAAATTTGTCCTAGAAACTGAGGAGAGGACATTATCAGTATTTTTTGGACCATCTTTTCGACCTTTTGGTCTGATAAGATCATATGCGCAGCGGTAATTGCCGAGCTTTCGGTGAGCACGAACATAGCAGCCTGAAGAAAATATCTCTGAGTGCAAATCAGAAGCTACGCTTAAGTATTCTTTTCACGGCAAAGGAAGCAGAAATATCTTGTTTTCTCGGTTGCAACCTCTACAAGAAGATATGGTGATTTATTTGGATGGGACATGTCTGAACTTTCTGATAATAGTTTTGAAACCAATAAAGCAAGGGTCTTTACAAGCATGGGTTGGTTAATGGCATCAGCTGTAAAGTAACCACATAAGATCAGTATAAAACGATAATGTTTGCTTTTTCCCTCCCTGTTTGATAGTGTAAAAGGAAGTCTGCTTAAATTAGGTCTAGCGGATTTGGCATTAGGAACTTCTTCTGCATCAAAATGTCAAAAATAAATAAATGGAATACTCTAATATTTGTCAGTTAATCATATGAATTGTAAATATTTTGTAAGACAAACAATCATCAGCATGACCATCTCTTTTGTGAAGGAAACATCATGGACATCCTAGTATGGATCAAAACAACATTCAGAAAAATTTGCAGCTTGTCCTACTAATCCTAGTGGCCTGGATGTCAGCAACCACCAAGTCAGCAACTGGTGTTACTTTCATTCAGTCTCACCGCCTACCGAAACAAAAACAAACAACTATCTTTTTTTTAAAGATAAATTTAGCATGACATGGCAGCTTAATAAACAAACTCATCCTGGTCTGTACTCTATCTCACTTCGGAAAGATGACACAAACATTTTCTTAAGTCTACTTTACTCTTTACTATCTAGAGGATGGCTAGGTGGTATGTACTCAATATTATATCTAAGATGCAATGACTCCTGAAAAGGTGAAAGCTAACCAGGCAGATCTCAGATTGGTTCGACGCAAAACATGCGTAGATTTATTTACCTAACTGTGGCAGTTGGACTGCAAAATATTTTGTAATATAATTCAAGCCAAGCTTATTAAGAAGTTTCTTGCTAGATCAATGTATGCATCGTTTATTCACCGGATCGACAAGATAGCATTCTGCAAGTACAATAATTCATTATTACAAAAAAGTACAATAAATCCAAGATACCGTTTGTAAACTAAAGAACCTCAATGTCATGATGGATCACCTAAGCCTCCTTTTCAATCCTATGAACAAAATAATATACTAGTAATTTTTATTGGTTGGGGTCTACATCGTCATTCACCGGATCAACAATGTAGCATTGTACAAGTACAATAAATCTACAATACTGCTTGTAAACTAAAGAACCTCAATGTCAAGATGGACCACCTAAGTCTCCTTTCCAATCCTATGAACAAAATAACATAATAGTAAATTTTATTGGTTAGGGTCTGCATCATTATTCACCAGATCGACAACGTAGCATTGCACAAGTACAATTAATCTAAGATGCTGTTTTTAAACTAAAGAACCTCGGAGTCCTGATGAGTTCACCTCCTTAACGGTCCTTCTTTCCTTCCAAATATATTTCAATGTTTAAAGTGCAGTTAGAAATCAAGATTTTCAGCAAGGAGACGATGTAGGTGCGTGTCGACATAGTCTGATCAAAGATCTTGTGTTTCCATTAGAGTGTGCATACTAGCTAGTCGTTGGAACCACCTCTACCATCATCCCTTGTCTGGCTATCGACACCTCGATAGCCGGATACCTCTGAATAAGACACCGGAAGACAAAGACGTCATATACAACTTCGCCTCCCGTTCATGTTGCACGGCCTTCGATCCAACAACAACCTGCGTAGCACCTGCCGGTGACAGACATGATTTGACACATCCGCAAGAGTCGTCGTGCGTAGCACCTGTCGAGCCGAATCGAACCCGATCTGGAGTTGGAGGGCACCCCGTACCGCCGTTAGTCTTGGAGAAGGCCATCACCATCTCCAGACCCGACCGCCGTGTTGTCCACATGACCATGGTGCCGTCATCGTTGAAGAATTAGGGGCGCCGACCTATCCCCAAAGTCGTGCATTGCCATTAGATCAGTACAACTCCCGCCTCACCACGCCGCCCATATGACGAAGCCGCACATTCGCCTGCCATCAGGGCACCACGACGAGTAGAAATCCATCCGCGTGGGATCAAATCGACTCCACACCGCCGGGGACGAATATTGGTGCCGTGATTTCCTCGTAGAGGGTATGATGGCCCACGCCGTCTCTCCTCATGAAGAACGGAAGAACCCCGTCACCACCGAGCAGGCTTGGCCCGGCTGCACCCTCAGGCGGCAGCGAGGGAAGGAGGGACGGGAGGACAGGTGCCTCTGGCAGCGGCTAGGGTTTCTCTCCGGCTACCCGCGGGGCCACACAAGAGTCTGCATCGGTTCGCTGCGGCCATCAACTTCGATTCGACCCGCGTGTTTATTTGTGTGTTGTGTTGGTTGTGTACATCCTATCTATACAGAGGTCAGACATGTGTTCATTGTGTTTGTATTTGCTTGATGCTTCATTTTGAATCAATAAAATCCACCCTTCGTCGAAAAATTATGGATATTAAAACTAGAGAATAATAGAGGGCTGTGTGCACCAATCAATACATACACCGGGGTTTTCCCTCCTTTCTGGAAAAAAATGATGAGATCACTTAAGCCTCCCTACATTCTTATGAAAGATAATATTATAAACATTATGGATCCTCCTCTCTCGCCCCGCCCCCGCCCTGGGCGACTCGGGGGCTTTGAAACCCTAGGCGGTGCCGCCATCCTCTTCTTCCCCCCTCCCTGCGCCGTCGCCACGTGACACCGCAGGGTAAAACCCGTGTGGCCGACGACGACGGTGAGGGGTCTGCCTCTCCCGGCTTCCCTTCCTCTGCGGGTGGCGGATCTAGGCGCTAGGTGGTCCTGCAACACTCGTGGTCGGGCGCGAGGTAGCATGCCTCGGCGAGCGGTAGCAGGGTGCGGGGCGCGCGGCGGCGCTCCGACATGCGCGCGTCAGCGGCCCTCGGCAGGCGGAGGCGGGCGCAGGGCTAGTGACGGCATTCCGGCGTGCGCGGGCGGCTGGTTCCTGTGTGCGGTGGGCGGCGTGGCGGGCTGTGCGGTGGTGGCCCGTGGCGGCTGATGCGTGAGGGGGGTCGGGCCTTCCCTTCTCTGACCTGGATCGGCCTGGTTTGGGGGCTTCAGCAGCGCTCCTCCCCCTCGACAACTTGGCGCACGACGGCGTGCCCGGCGCCTCCGACGCTTGGAGCTCGCCGGGCGGCGTGGGATGAGAAGTGGTATGGGGTGGCTGCTACCCCGGCCGTGGATAGCTCCATGGCAGCTCGGCAGGTTGGCTGCGGCGACGGGTGGCAGGTTCGGGCATCGGCTCGTTCGTAGGCGACTTGTGTCGGCATCTGATCCTCTCCTTGTCGTCCGGTCGCTTCTCTTGTCCATCGCTCGTCTCGCGCCCGGTGCGGCAGGACCGAGCTCGTCTCGCGCACAATGCCACAGGACTGAGCTCGTCTCGCGTCGGTGCTGTGGGCCGGGTCGATGGAAGCCAATGGTGATCGGCCTTTTGGGTCTCGGCGCTGGGGGCGGCCCAGGGGTGCGAAAGGGCGGACCTTTCCACTCGTATCGTTGGTTGGAGTAGCGACGGGTGTCGGGGGAGTTGGTGTCAAGGTCTTGGATGCTGGGGTGGCGGGGCGGCCCTAGTGGTGGTAGCGCGGTGCTCTTGGGCAAGGGTCGTGGCTTGGTGCTGCCCGATGGTCATGGTCGTGTGGAAGGCGTGGTGGCCGGGGTGTGGCGTGCAGCGGCGGTAAGTGTTGGCCGGGGTGAAAATCTATTCTATCTTCGGATGAACCGGCGACGGCGAAGCTCGTTCCCTTCTTGAAGGCGTCGTCGCGGCTCCAGGGGAAACTTTGATCCTCAGATCAGAAGGTGGTAGCGGTCCGTTGTCGTATGCTTCCCGAAGGCGCCGTCTTAAAGCCTTTTTTGTAATAATTAAACTTTACATGTTGGAATCCAATCAAATGAAGCTTGATCAGAGCATTGACCGTTCCGCACAATGCCAGTTCTTTGGAAAATTATGTATATGATAATTTTCAGTTAACTGACGAGATAATATGTTGCACCGTCCTGCTGACACAGCGTCTATTTTGAAGTATATTTTCCCTTGACAGTGCAGGACGGAGTGAAAGATCGAGTTATCTTCTGCCAGTAATCCAACCTTTTACTTGCGCTTATCCTGCGTATATGAGGTTCGCAATTATTCAGGAGTTGTGAACACTAGAACTGATAAGTGGGTGATGAAATTAGAGAACATTTGTTTTTTTTAATTCCCCGTTCCTAAATATAAGTCTTTTAAGAGATTCCACTACGAACTACATACATGTGAAACAAAATAGACGAATCTATACTTTAAAGTATGTCCATATACGCCTGTATGTAGTTCGTAGTGGAATCGGGAGTATAAAACTTGAAGCGCCTCCCTAGAGAAATGCCATACTTGGGAATTATTGTGACTGATCTAGTGCCCATGCTGTCAGAGAATGAAAGCATTAATCTGTTTAATAAGTTTAAATGATTGTAGAGTAAACAATTATGTTCTCTTTCCTAGTCTTTCGTTGGAAGAATATTATATGAAATCGATCTTAGGCATCCATCATATCAAGTACTCCCTCCGTCCGAAAATACTTGTCCTAAAAATAAATGTATTTAGACTTATTTTAGTTATAGATACATTTATTTTATTCATTTTTAAAACAAGTATTTCCGGACGAAGGGAGTAGTATAATGACACAGAAAATCCACGCTGCATCTCACATCGTGGCTCCTGGAATCTCAGAGTATGCTTCATGCCAAATTTGCTGAACTGTTTGACAACCATGACCAGGTTCAGTGTTCCTCACTGCAATTTGTTAGATTACTGTACAACGCGTAAGTCTACACGACTGATTGCAACGAGTAGTGCAGTCTATTGTTACTACTCGCATTCCCATATATGGCAATGACATGTTCTTGCCTTGAGCCTCACGCAACGCCGTGCTTCGGCGTGTCTCCCTCTCCACCAGAAGTCAGTGGCACTAGTACTGAACCGATGGACAGTTCAGAAACATTCAGGCTGACACTTGATAAACAATCTCATTCTCATCTGCTCTCTCTAGAATGTATGCTGTATCAATTATTGAATCTCCTCGTTGGGTAATGCATCACTGTTCTGTCTCTTGTATCCAAGTTGTCGACAAACCAGGGCACTTCTTCGCCATATGGGCGGCGAGCAATGCATCGATGCTTTTTTCCTTCCATTTCAACACCTAAAGCCTAATTTCTTGCAAGCCTTTGGCAGTGGCTGTGAATGATGGCAAATCAGAAGCCTGAATGGTGTACTCATGTCAGTGCTTGACAATTGACATGAAAGAAAGCTCAGGTTAACTCTTTCCTGAAAGCGAATAAAGCAATATCTACCTAGGATACTTATCTTTAACTTTAGGCCTTTTTTGCTGACTGACATATCCAAAGATCATAGCAATGTCATCTGAAGCCACTGCCATTTAGCATAAATTTCCTCTCTCAAAAAAAATCGCGGTTCTCGAAACAGGCTTTCACCCCGCTTTATAGATAAAGCAATCGTCCATACAACCGAGTCAGACTAGTGATAGCCAGAATTTTGAACAATGCTTCAATCTTTTGCATGAAGAAACACTAGGGAACCGTCTAATCTGGATGCATAGAAACCGACAAAAATTAAGGCGAATCCATCCTATGCCTGGGTGTATTATTCTGACGAGACTAGGTGAAGCTGAAACCAAGATGGAACAGGGCTGCTGGTGACTGGTCAGACATAAGTTGCAGTGTCCATGGTCACCATATGTCATGCAACCCAATCTTGTTTGGTTCTTCACTTTTGTAGGCTGCAGGGTCGGCTTTCTAGTCTTTTATGTACCTCACCTATGGTTTTTACTTTATGTGGCGCTGCTTAAACTGTAAACGCTTCAAAAAGGTTTTGCGTCAGTAAACGCTTCAAATTACAATGTCGTAATTCATACGGAAATAAATAATAAGTTCGGGCTTCAGTCAAGTACTGGTATTGGAACTCCACAGAATTGTCCTTGTAGTTCAACAAATATTAGCATCATCAGAAAGGTTGTGAATCCTCGTGAATCATCAGAAAGGTTGTGAATCATCTGGCTATGTAAGAGTAAGAGTAGCAATACAGGCTAGTTTCCCAACTTTTATTAAAGCCAAGGCAAGATCAACAAGATTCCAAGATTCGGTGAAGTATCTCATGGATACGTTCGAAAGATTTCTGATGCAGTCTTGCTTCAACCAGCTTCATCTGGATTGTATTGCTGACAATGTATTAGGCCATCCATAATGATACGAGCTCAACTCGGCTTTCCTCCGATGGAGCAAACCGTATGGAGCTACTGGACTTGTGACAACAAACATTGAATCTCTCCTAGTACCATATGCTGATCTGGTTCCATTCTCGACCGCTTAATTTGTTTCACTCCACTGTCCCACTTATTTTAAGGCGTTCACTACTATGTCTAAGAGCCATAGAAAACAGTGTGGTTTTGAAGGCAGGTGATGGGGAGCGTATAAGTATCCAGTCCAATGCAAGTGGTTCATGGCTTCATGCATGATGGTTGATGGATTTCAGTGCAGTCTTGTTTGGCACCAAAACAAATGAGAATGTGATGAGGGTGATGTGAACTAACGTTTCGGAGCCTCACACAGTTTTGTTAACTCTCCCTGGGTGCGCATACATTTTGGCTGCCCTCTTGGTTTGACTTGATCGACCCAAGTCACTAGGTAGAAATAAATGAACATACCGAAAAGTTGTGGCTAAACATTGCGCCCATGATAAGCAGTGATTTTTTAAATACCAACTAAAATCAAAAAATTCTGAAACTTCGTGGCTTCGATTATACCAAATATTATAGTTGCTTGCAAAATTTGGTGGCCAAATGACACTCAAAGAGCTCCAGTAAAAAAAGAACAAAATTTCTGCTCCGAAGGGCATAAATCTTCGATGTTGGAAGGGAGAGAGGGGTTGGTGGAATAGTTGTTTATTGCTTGAGCCTCGTGGGCATATATATATATATATAGGAGTACATGATCATCTTGGAGTATAAGTCAAGGCAGGACAAATCCTAGTCTATCTCATATTTCCTAACTAATCAATATACTCACCCCCCGCAGTCACAACGGTAGCGACGCAGACGGTGAGACTGGAGAAGAATCCGAAGGTAAGCCGGCGGTCATCCCCCACAATTGTAGCGGTCGTTGCATCGCGGAAGTCGTGGCTGGATTAGAAACCGACGAGGTTGCTCAAGCAAGGAGGTAGCCCTTTGTACCGATGTCGAAGTAGTGGAGAGCGTAGGATGGTGTAGCCGTGGTTGAGGTAGCCGTGCGAAGAACACCATGGTCAATGTTGAGTCGAGGTATCCGGTGTCGAGCTAGTCGCCAAGGAGCCACGGGCGTAAGGAGGTGCTGAGTTAGTCATGGGCACAGTGGTGTCGAAGTAGTGGTGCGTCGGGAAGAAGACGTAGTTGAGATGCATCGCGCCGGGATTGCCAAGTCCGGGGACACATCGTGGACGAAGGCACGCTCGGTGTTGCCAGCACCGGGCATGCGTAGACAGACGAAGACGAAGTTGACGAAGAGCCGCTCCAGGTTTGACAGGCCTGGGGACTCGTCGTGGACGAAGGCACGCATCGGTGTTACCGGCACCGGGCATGTGTAGACAGGGACCTGCATGAGTTGTATGCCATGTCGGAGAAGTCGGAGGGGCCAGTAGAGAAGAACTAGACGACGATTGCAGCGTCCATCGACGTGGGACCAATGTTACCAACGGTGGTTGGAGTAGACGAAGTGGTCGGGGTAGATGACGGCGACGCTAGCGACGGCCTGGTGCTGGTGAAGATGAAGGAGGGGGTGGACGGGTGGCGGGGCTCGGGTGAGCGAGCTACAGCGGCACCAAAGAAGAGTGGCGGCGGTGGCCTGACAGTGCCTCGGCTCGGGTGAGCGAGCTGGAGCGGCGTCTAAGAAGAGCGGCGGCGGCGGCAACTGGTTAGGAGCGCGGCGGCGATGCTCGAAATAGGCGAGGAAGAACCCGACAGCATGACGAAGACCGACGCGGACGGTGGCGTTCCCGCGGCACGGCGCATACCACGTAGAGTCGACGCGTAGAGAAGACAGAGTGAACCGTAGACCGCGACGCTACGGCCCGAAAGGGCAATGCAGCGGCAGTAGACGGTCTGGGTGACGACGGGAAGACCTCGGGGCGGCAGCATGGTGTAGGATCGAAAGTATGTCTAGAGGGGGGGGGGATTAGACTATTTGACCAAATAAAAGTTTTGCCTATACCAAGTTTTAGGGTTGACAGTTTTTAGCATTTCATGGCAAGTCAAGTACACCCTACACATGCAAGTCTAAGAATATATAGCAGCAGAAAGTAACAACAAGCATGTATAGAAGGGATAGGGTAGGAAGATCAAACGCAGTTGTAGACACGATGATTTTTCCCGTCGTTCCGATAGGTGGCGCTATCATACATCCACGTTTATGGAGTCTTCAACCCATGGAGGGTAATGGTCGCGAGAGTCCACGGAGGGCTCCACCCAAAAGGGTCCACGAAGTAGCAACCTTGACTATTCCATAACGGCTTCTGTCCACGAAGGACTAGCCTCACTATGGGTAGATCTTCACGAAGTAGGAGATCTCCTTGCCCTTACAAACTTCTTGGTTCACTCCACAGCACAAAGTAGGAGGCTCCCAAGCGACACCTAACCAATCTAGGAGGCACCACCCTCCAAAAGGTAATAGGCTCGGTAATGACGATGAACTCCTTGCTCTTGTGCTTCAAGATGATAGACTCCTCAGCACCCAATCACTCTCTCACAGATTTGGCATGGTGGAAGAGATGGGATTGGTGGAAAGCTACTTGGGGAGGCTAGAGATCAAGATCCGTATGATTGGAGTGGAAGATCTTGACCTCAACACAAGGGTAGGTGGTTCTCTATCTCAGAAAACTGGATGGGGCAAGTGTGGAATAGTTCTGAGTGTTTCTCTTTCGAGTAGGTGGTGGTGAAGGGGTATATATAGGCATCCCCAAAATTCCAACCGTTACACAAAAAATGACCAACTCGGTGACACCGATGTGTTAATCTCGGTGGTACCGAAGTGACCAAAAGGTGGCAACTTTTGAATCTCGGTGAGACCGATATAGGAAACTCGGTTGCACCGATAAGGTGACCAATGGTCAGATTTCCAATCTCGGTGACGCCGATCCAACATTCTCGATGGTACCGATAATGTGAATTTGCGTAACAGAAAGTTGGCAACCTAAACTCGGTGGCACCGGTATGGAATCGGTTGCACCGAAGTCGCTAGGGTTTGGCTGAGTCTGTCTAGGTTCTGGAATCGGTGGCACCGGTATGGGAAAGTTGGTTGCACCGATTTTGAGTGTTAGGTATAGAACATACTTTGGTTAGAGAGTTTGTGGATGGTTTTGGCGACTATCACTTGTGCACGTTTGAGCATATTGTTCACCAACAAAACCTTACCCCCTTTTAATAGTATTGGCTTTCCTATGGACTCAAAGTGATTTCTCACAAATATAAAATGTAGAGTCCTCTTGCTTGAAGCTTGGCCAACCTATTTCCTTGCATCTTGGGGTATCTCCACAATCTCCTTTTGCCAATCCTATCATTGAACATTTCCTGAAATATACTTGGTGGAAACATTAGTTCAATGACTTATATGTTGTTATTAATTACCAAAACCACCAAGGGAGCAAATGTGGTTTCAATCTCCCCCATTTTGGTAACTGATGACAACATACAGATCAAAGCTTCGACATATTATAAAATCAATGAATATAATCGTTGCTTTGAGAGGTATGTGATAAGCAAGAGCTCCCCCTAAATTTGTGCATTATTTTGAATTTGCGTTTGAATGCAAATGCACAATCGATTAGGTATATGGGGCACTTCTTCCATGTCATATACAACTTGGTGGTGTGCGAGAATAATTAGAATGAATAACAAATCACAACACTGTCAAACAAAGGTGAATGGTCATCTCATAAGCATTAAGATGATAGGAAATAGTAGCATCACACATAAAGCGTAAAATAGTAGCATAACACACATGATCATACGCTCAACACAAGCAACCAAAAGACCAAATGTTTTGAAAAGCAACAAACACCAAAGCGCTCTCTCGCTCGAAGCCTAAAGATCTATATACACTTCTCCCCCTTTGGCAACAAGTTATCAAAAAGTTCATAGGCATACATCTAATCGTTCTTGGGCTGATCTCCTCCGGTTGTTGATGAAGGAGTCAAGAGGACAGTGTCAGCGAAGATCTCTGTAGATGTCATGGATGGAGTTGGAGTGGTAGCTGGAGGAACTGGAGCAGATGGAGCAGGAGCTAATGAAGAGGGCCTCAAGTCTGGAGCTGGCACAGTGGCTGATCTAGCCTGGGTATGAAACTGTGTGCCTGTCCTGAGAGCTGATCCATCCTCCTCCTCCTCATCATCATCTGAAGAAGTAGTCTGAGGAAGAGGCACTGAGTCAACTTCCTTCTTGAGCTCATTGACTGTCTTAGTCAGCCCATCCAGCTTATCATTTACGGTTTTGATCCTGTTCTCAAAGATCCTGACAAGACTATTCTGATTTTTCAGAATCCTTTTAATGTCATCCTTCATTCCTTGGATAGATGAAATTAGAAGATCCATTTGCTCATTCCTGGATCTAGGGACCTGAGCACTAGCGACTCAAGCTGCCTCTGCTTCTGCCTAAGCTGCAGCTGAAGTGGGATGATTTGGGTTCATCACCACAACGTTGTCCTCGAGATCTGGCTGTAGGGGTAAATGTGGATGATCTAGAGCAAAAATGTGCTTCTCCAACTTTGAATTGATAAGCATCTGGATGTAGGGTGCATAACAACAAGAGCGCTTCTGGTCAGCAGCAACCCTCTTGATTGTCTCAACAATCAAATCCATGACTCTGATCCTGGTGTGTCTGTCAAGGTGGATCAACATATTGATGGAGTAGCCTCGGATCATATTGTCATCTCCTGACTTGGGCATCAAAGTATGCCTCAGAATGGTGTTCATTATGCGGAGGCCAGCCTGAAGAAAGTAGATAGATCCTAGCTTGTGAGACTACACATTGGCAGTAGGGATCTCCTTGTACATATTTGCTATAGCATCGTGGCTCTCCTTGGATTTCGAGTATACATCCAAGTCACCATCCTGTGCTTCTGGAACTCCTAAGATAGAAGCCCATTCTTCAATAGTCAATTCATACCTTGCACCTTCAGTCATCCATACAATTCTACCATCTCCGTAGAAATGTGCAGTGGAGTAGAATTGCATGATCATCTCATCATTCCAAGCAGTGAATTCTCTGCCAACAAACTCATCCAAACCTATGCAGTGGAAATTGGTTTGGACACTTGGGAAGTAGTCCTTGTTTTCATGAATGAACTTCCATTCAACATATGGCATATCACTCACAGCTGGACTCTTGTCAAAAAGCACAGTCTCATAGAAATCTTGTTGCTCTCTGGTATAAAATCTATAGTCCACAGATGTCTTCTTTCTCAAGGCATATGGATCAGCAGCTCTCCATTCCCTCAATCCTGAATCCTTCCTCTTCTTCATATCCTCAGCTAGTGGATAGCTGGCATTGTGTATTGGAAGGTGTGGTCTGAGCTTCATCAAAGTTTTCAAGTCATCATCATCTTCAACTCTGGAAGCACTCCCCTTGTTTTTCTCAGAAGCTGGAATCTGCCTGGATGTCCTCTTAGGCTTATCAGCAGCAGCCTTCTTGGATGTAGACTTGGTGCTCTTGGATGTACCGCTCTTTGGCATAGCATCAGACATAAGCTTCTTGGCCTTGTTCTTGGGAGGAGCCTTTGTAGCTAGCTCATCCTCCTCTTCCTTAGCAGAAGCACAAGTTGCTTCCTCTGGATCTTCATACATGGAAGTAGGCCTGCCAGTCACATGAATAATCCTCTTTCTGGCTTTCTTCTCCCCTGCCTTCTTAGGCGTAGATTTCTTGGGGACCTCAACTGAAATAGTTGCTCTAGCAGTCTCATGTGCTTTGAATGTTGAAGCAGGAGCATAGACCTTACTAATAACTCTCCTGGAAGAAGTGGCTTCAGTAGCAGACTTCTTAGTAGCTTTCTCTTGCTTCTTAGCAAGAATCTCTTCTGGAACGAAGTCTGAATCTTCTTCATCAGAATTCAGCTTCTTCCTAGCCCTAGCAGTAGCCTTGGGAAAACCATGGGAACTGGGAGTGCCTGGGTCTGAAGATGAACTAGACTCAGGACTAGTGCCTGAATCCATCTCAACACTTTGCTCTCTCAGGTCATTCGGACTGTCCTCTTCATCTGACATACTGACCCTGTGAATGGAATATAGATGAGCAGAAGTAGATGAGTCATCACAAAATGATTAGCTAGTTTTTGAAATTTTGAACAAAATATTTTCAAAGTTTTGCATTCTGTCAGAAACAAATCGGTAAGGCCGAAGCAAAAATTTCGGTGACACTGAGATTGACTGTCCCTTTTAACAGAAACTTGGCACCCTTTTTGGTGAGACCGAAAAGGAGTGCTCGGTTTCACCAAGACAGTTCTCAGCAACACAGAAACAAAAATTGGTCGTACCGATTTTCTTGATTCGGTTCTACCGAGTTGCATCGGGCGGAAGGCAAACCCTAGAAAATCGATGGTTCGCTACCCTATGGGATTTCCTGGTGGATAGGAAGTAGTGTAGTAGGTGACATAAGACGAAAAGCAGATCCAATGTGCAAGAACCAGAAGGGAGCGCAAAGGAGGTCGAATCCGTACCCTAACTTGGTGCGGATCCGCTACGGCGGCGATGATGGAGCAGATTTCGTCGACGGCGGTGATTCCCAGTGGCGGAGGAGCGCAGCAAGACAAGGGTGACGACCAGGGGTCTCGAAGCGGCAGTTTAGGGTTCTGAGGCGCGACCATTCTGAGGATGAATTTCAAAATGTTGGGGTCCACAGTATATATACCCTCCACTGTCGGTGATACCGATTTTATGTTTTTGGTGTCACCGAGTTCCACAACCGTCAGCTGACAGGGAAACTCGGTGTAATCGAGAATATGAAATCAGCAGTACCGAGATTGAAAAACAGATCAACCCTGGGCATTCGGTGAGACCGAGATTGTGGGGTTGGTTCCACTGAGATGCACTTGGGATGTTTTAATGGTCAATCCTTGTAGATACGGAACTCCGAGTGCTCCACACACAGAGGGATCGAAAAGCACTTGTTCAAATTGTGTGATGCAGCATGAATGGAATACGAGGTGAGAAAGCATAGATAGCTAAAGAGTGGCCCTAGGCATTCTTGTCCATCCAATTGGCAAAAGAGAAAATCAATAACCAAATAGCAACTATTGGATGTCCTCGAATGAGAAAATAAATGCATACCAACATGCTCACACAATAAGATGTCAAAAGAAATCATGACAAACATGCACAAGCACACTAGCATCTAACAAGCACTTGGGCGATCACGAAGTCATCTATATATGAGTATTTGACTTAGGAGCCAAGTAAGAGTACTTGATCATAGGTCATACTCATCATTTAAGCACAAGTGGGGTTACCACTTTTACATAAAGCATTTAATGTTGTCACATGCTAAGAGATGCTTTGACTCAAGTCTTAGAGTAAAGCTCCCCCTTGATGTGACATCCCCCCATAAGAGGGAATAAACTAACCTTGGGTTTTGTCAATGAAGACTTCATGTTGGTGAGGTAGTTGTGTATGCTCAATGTTGATGAAAATCACCAAGAGTTGGGAGCATCTTGTTGTTTCCTTACTCCTCTCACCTACATGGGCTAGTCCCAACACACAAGAGACAAATACAAGGATATCTATGGACATGGAGTGCAAATCATATGTCATGATGTCCATTGATTAGTTGATTACCTTGTCCCTTGCTTACCTTTGATGGAATGTGTGACTCCTTGAACTATTGCATTGCGTTGATGTTGGGTGCAAAAAGTCCTTGCCAATAATGAATGTGAGTGAATTTCATTGGCGTAGTCACCCCTCAAGAACTTACTAGTTCTTCTTCTTGGGGACCCACATCAAGTTGATGGGGATCCTTGGTGTTGAAGTAGCCTTTGTAGTAGTTGAGCTTGAAGTAGCCTTGGGAACCCACTCCACCAAATCTAGGAATTCATCTTCATATGAGTCAATGTCCTCTTGAACCTTGTTCTTGCCCTTGAGCTTGTGATCTTGTGGTGGAAGGTCATCTTGAGTGTTTGTCCCCTTGGGAAGAGTATTTTCATACTTCTCCTTTTGAGGAACAAACTTGGGCTTGGGATATTGATCTTCTTCCCACTCAACTCCATTAGCTTTGAAGTAGCCAACACCACGATTCTTCCAGTATCCTCCGTGCTTGCGTACAATTTCCTCAAATTGCTTACATCCGGCAAGACTCTTGTAGATACCTTTTTCTATAATTCCTTTCAATAAAGCATTTTATTTCTCAAGTGTAACTTGGCTAAGAGAATCATCATTAGTGGAATCAATAGAACTACTAGAAGCAACATCATTGGGTTTAGCATTTTTATTGTTGCTACTAGATGAAAAACCTTTCTTTCCTTTGTTACTAGATTGCTTAGTTTTAACTTGAGGCATGAAAGTAGAAAAGAGTAGTTGTTTGGCTAGATAAGATGAAGTCTTCTTTCGGAGATCGTCATTGATAGCTTTGAGAAACTCATGCTCTTGCTCCAAGTTGAGCTTCTCGAAGCGTAGCTTCTCATGAGTTCTCACAAGCTCTCTATGATCTTCGAGAGTAGATTCATGAGCTAACTTAAGAGTGTTTAGTTCTTTAGTTAGTTGTTCTATTTTCATCTTATCATCATCAAATGACTCATCTTGACTAGCATGAGAATTATCAAGTTCACTTTTATCAACATCACTAGTTTTATCATGAAGCAAGTCATCATCACAAAGCAAGTCATCTTCATCACTATCAAAATCAAGATACTCGGGGGGTGATACCTTGGGGCCTTTAGCCATGAAGCAACTTCCACTCCCTTCGTTTGGTGAATCAAATAGATCGTAGGAGTTGGTAGTAACTAGAGCAATTCCGGCAACACCATCATCTTGACTATAGTCGAAGTCGGAGTGATAGCTTCTCTTGGAGTTGTTGTCGGAGTCGGAGCCGGAAACCCATTCACCAACATGATCTTGATGTTTTCTTCTTGTGTAGCTCTTGGTGTACTTGTCCTTCTTCTCCGAATCTCTACTTCTCCTTGAGTGTCTTCGTTCATAACAATCATCTCTACTCCTTCTCTCTCTTTGTGGTGATTCATTCCTTGAGCTTCGTCTTTGAGGTGACTCTTCTCTTCTTTTGTAGGGAGCCGTGCACTCATTTGAGTAGTGTCCGGGCTTTCCACAATTTTAGAAATTGCGGTCACGACTTGACGAACGCTTCTCATCATATCTTGATTTGGAGCTTCTTTCTTTGCCTCTATTCTTGTAGAACTTGTTGAATTTCTTGACCATGAGGCTTATCTCTTCATTGGTGACAAGGTTGTTGCTTGAAGTTGCGGGAGCATCACTTGTGGCTTTGTAAGCACCGCTAGACTTGTGATGAAGTTCTTCCTTATCTTTGAGTGTCATCTCATGAGCAACAATCCTTCCAATGACTTCCGTAGGCTTGAGATCTTTGTAGTTTGGCATCATTTGGATCAATGTGCACACGGTGTTGTATATCTCATCCAAAGCTCTAAGTATCTTCTTGATGATGAATTTGTCGGTCATTTCTTCGCTTCCTAAGCTGGCAATCTCATTTGTGATGAGAGCTAGCCTAGAGTACATCTCTGTGACTCCTTCACCATCCTTCATCCTGAACTTCTCAAGCTGACCTTGAAGAACATCTAACTTGGATTCTCTCACAGACTCGGTTCCTTCGTGCATATCAACCAAAGTATCCCAAATCTCTTTTGCATTCTCAAGACGGCTGATTTTGTTGAATTCTTCGGGGCATAAGCAGTCAAAGAGAATGTTGCATGCTTGAGCATTGAGTTGCAACATCTTCAACTCATCCACGGTCGCTTCACGATCTGGTTTCCGTCCATCCGCAAATAACTCACCTTGCAAGCCAACACGAACAACAACCCAAATGACAGGGTTATGACCAAGAATATGCATTTTCATTTTGTGCTTCCAACTAGCAAAATTAGTGCCATCAAAGTACGGACCTCTATGGTGATAACTTCCCTCACTAGACGCCATACTCTCCTAGGTTGTGAGACCTAAGCAATGGAGACCAAAGCTCTGATACCACCTGTAGGACCGGAAGTATGTCTAGAGGGGGCGGGGATTAGACTACTTGACCAAAAAAAGTTTTGCCTATACCAAGTTTTAGGGTTGACAGTTTTTAGCATTTCATGGCAAGTCAAGTACACCCTACACATGCAAGTCTAAGAGTATATAGCAGCAGAAAGTAACAACAAGCATGTATAGAAGGGATAGGTTAGGAAGATCAAACGCAGTTGTAGACATGATGATTTTTCCCGTGGTTCCGATAGGTGGCGCTATCGTACATCCATGTTTATGGAGTCTTCAACCCACGGAGGGTAATGGTCGCGAGATTCCACGGAGGGCTCCACCCAAAAGGGTCCACAAAGTAGCAACCTTGACTATTCCATAACGGCTTCCGTCCACGAAGGACCAGCCTCACTATGGGTAGATCTTCATGAAGTAGGCGTTCTCTTTGCCCTTACAAACTTCTTGGTTCACTCCACAACACGAAGTAGGAGGCTCCCAAGCGACACCTAACCAATCTAGGAGGCACCACCCTCCAAAAGGTAATAGGCTCGGTAATGACGATGAACTCCTTGCTCTTGTGCTTCAAGATGATAGACTCCTCAGCACCCAATCACTCTCTCACAGATTTGGCATGGTGGAAGAGATGGGATTGGTGGAAAGCTACTTGGGGAGGCTAGAGATCAAGATCTATATGATTGGAGTGGAAGATCTTGACCTCAACACAAGGGTAGGTGGTTCTCTATCTCAGAAAACTGGATGGGGGCAAGTGTGGAATAGTTCTGAGTGCTTCTCTTTCGAGTAGGTGGTGGTTAAGGGGTATATATAGGCATCCCCAAAAATCCAACCATTACACACAAAATGACCAACTCGGTGACACCGGTGTGTTAATCTCGGTGGTACCGAAGTGACCAAAAGGTGGCAACTTTTGAATCTCGATGATACCGATATAGGAAACTCGGTTGCACCGATAAGGTGATCAACAGTCAGATTTCCAATCTTGGTGATGCCGATCCAACATTCTCGGTGGTACCGACAATGTGAATTTGTGTAACAGAAAGTTGGCAACCTAAACTCGGTGGCACCAGTATGGAATCGGTTGCACCGAAGTCGCTAGGGTTTGGCTGAGTCTGTCTAGGTTCTGGAATCGGTGGCACCGGTATGGCAAAGCTGGTTGCACTGATTTTGAGTGTTAGGTATAGAACAGACTTTGGTTGGAGAGTTTGTGGATGTTTTTGTTGACTATCACTTGTGCATGTTTGAGCATATTGTTCACCAACAAAACCTTACCCCCTTTTAATAGTATTTGCTTTCCTATGGACTCAAAGTGATTTCTCACAAATATAAAATGTAGAGTCCTCTTGCTTGAAGCTTTTCCAACCTATTTCCTTGCATCTTGGGGTATCTCCACAATCTCCTTTTGCCAATCCTATCATTGAACATTTCCTGAAATATACTTGGTGGAAAACATTAGTTCAATGACTTATATGTTGTTATTAATTACCAAACCCACCAAGGGAGCAAATGTGCTTTCACATGGACCGCGTGCCACGGCGCTACGGTCCGAAGGGGTGGTGTAGCGGCGATGCGTGGGTTGGTGCCGCCATGGGGATGCCTCAGGCAACGACCGGGACCGCGTGTCGCGACACTATGACCCGAAGGGGAGGTGTAGCGACGGCTCCGGGTCGAGGCAGCCGCGGGGAGAACTACTTACCGGGGCCGGTGGTCTTTTGGGAGACGACATGGACCACGTGCCACGACGCGTCAGCCCTAAGGGGCGACACAAAGGCGGTGATGGCTATGAGGGTAGCCGGCCGAAGGATTTCGGGGTGACGGCATGGACCGCGGGCCGCGACGTGACAACCCGAAGGGGCGTCGACGGGAGCGGCACGCGGCTCGGGGCAGCCAACGAGAAGACTTCAGGGCGGCGCCGTAGCGATTTGAAGGGACGACGTGCTGGCAACTTGTGATCAATCGACGGAGGGGCGTGCTATACTCGGGACAGTCTTCATGGGACCTGCAGAGGCATGCACAACCGACGGGCCAGGTAGGTCGCACGGCTTGGATGAAGCGTATCATGACGGCGGGCGGGTGGTTAATCCGATCGCACGCGAGGTCGAGGACGCCGCTCTGTGGGGGCGGGATGGCGGCGAAGACCGAGATGAAATCGGCGACGATGGTCGACAGGGTGCCCGTATAGGCATGGTGTAGATCGACGAGCGGGCCTATGTGAGAACAACGACTATGAAGGGCCGCCGCATGGTGCGAGGCCGCCGGGTCGGGGCGATGCAGGAGTCCTGATCGGAGCAGGGTGGTGACTACCGGCCTAGATCGACGGGCAGGCCGACACGCAAACGGAGGCTTTGAGGGGACGCCCGTTGCGCCAGGCCGCCAAGTCGGTGGAGAGGCCGGGTCGCGGCGATGTCGGAGTTGAGGCGCGGTGGTCGAGGGCGGCGGGCGAGCGACGCAAACCGATCTAAGATTGGAAAACCAAAAAGAAAACACCGATCAATGCAATCGGCGGAAGAGACAAAACCCGGATCAACAGATCGGGAAAAAGACTCTAGGGCAGCAGGACAACACGACCGGCAGACGAACCCTAGGTACGGACGACGCGGCCCCCGGCGGTGGTCATGGAGACAGACCGTCCTAGGGGCTACGCACAGTGTGGAAGCGATGGCAGTGGCTAGGTCTAGGAACTTGCATCAGATACCATGTTGGAAGGGAGAGAGGAGTTGGTGGAATAGTTGTTTATTGCTTGAGCCTCGTGGGCATATATATAGGAGTACATGATCATCTTGCAGTACAAGTCAAGGCAGGACAAATCCTAGTCTATCTCATTTCTAACTAATCAATATACTCCACATTTGAACTCTCTAATTCTGTTTTCTTTTCTCGGTATGGAGATACTCGAATGTCCATTAAAAAAGGAGAATTACCCCTGGCCTCTGCATATGGGCGATGCATGCAGCCATTTTATTAATTATTCACAAATATTTTCCAAAATAATAGATCAGGTAGTCTAAAGCCACCATCTTAGTAACAATTGTCGCTACTCCTATCTACTTGATGAAGGGGTGTCGATAGTCCGAGTCTAATACCAAACAGACATCGCACCAAAGCCTAACATCTAAAGCTGGAGGCCCCAACCAAGCCATAGACTGGGATTGTGGTACAAATAGGTCTGACACACTCTCTTGTGTCATCACAGCCATCACAAATCCATCTTCAGAGCAGAAACTAATGCACCGACCTTTCCAGGCCTCTCTGCCATCGATGCCACCATGATGCCAGACATCGTCCCCCTCCTGTGCGAGTCCATCTCCGCACATCGGACGCCAAGCCTCCATTGCGCCACACCGTTGAGATTCATTGCCATCAATGTGTAAGATGAAGCACCGCTTCACCAAAGAAGTTTTTCACTGGTCCCTCGATCCCATGTACTTCTCCAAGAATGACGCCTCCAAGGGGGAAACGACACCAGAGCGCTGCCGTCATCGATCTACTGATCTAGGATTTCCCCCAGAGGTAGCAGATAGAGGTCTGGAGCTTTTCCACGGCGATGCCTTCAAGAAGTAATGACACAAACGAGTGTCGCCATCACCAGTCTTGACAACAAGCCAAGAACGAGGTTTTCACTCGGATCCGCTCGAAGAACCTTCATCAAGCATCATGTGCACCAGTCGCCACCGATCTGAGCCGCCGTGTAGCGAGCAGACCGTATCGGCTAGATCAGATATGTCCGGAGGCCACACCACTCATGGCGCCGACCCCCATCAACCAGGCCCTCCATGCCGTCACTGCTGATCTGAGGTCAGATGGCCCATCGCCTCCGCGAGCATAGCAAAACCACTGCCCAAAGCAAGGCCGGACGGCGGGCCCACAACCATCACCGCTCGAGGCGGAGCTGGCCGCCGCGCCGCCGTTGGTCAAGGTATGGATGACCACTGTGCCGCTAAAGGCCAGATCGGCCGCGCCTCCTCACGCCATGGGGCTCTGCACCATTCCCATGGCGCAGGAGATATGGAAGCCCCCGCCACCGCCGTTGGCCCCCGGGCTAAAGGCCGGCGACGGCGGAGGGAGGGAGGGAAGGAGATCCCTTGGCGTCTAGGGTTTTGTCCCCGCCCGAGCGGGAGCGACACGGGGGAAGTATGATTGTTAGAAGATGTAGGAGATACTGCTTACAATCGGGGGAGAATTTCACTTCCCTGACCTCTGCACCAACTAGGGATGTGTTGACACCAGATTTTGACATGGAAGAAAACATTATTGAGAAGGATTCAAATAAAGAAGTGCTCTACATGAAAAAGTTCCGTACTATGGACATGAACATCTTTAAAGTTCGGACTATCGCTGTCCGATCTCATCTCGAAGGCTGAAACTATGCTCAAAGTATTGAGATTTCATATTCAGAGTAATTTTCGGCCAATTAATCCCCCAAGATGACCTCGTATGATAAAAATTGTCAACACGGATTATCTTGGTCTCGTTGAAACAATCGATTTTGGTATAAAGATCGTCTCAGTCGGAGGTTGTATGCAACCTGTGGAGCCAAAACAAGATCAACTACAGAAGGTGCATAGTCATTTCGGTTCCACCGAGTTTTTTTTGTCTCGGTGACACCGAGTTTACTCGGTAATTCTAGGAAAAATCACTCAGAAATTCCCAGTGAGATGCAGAAGATTACAAAAAGTTGGCAGGATTGACTTGGTGAGACCAAAAAAAAACACTTGGTGGCTCCGAGTTGGTCCAGAAAATTGTCGAAGTTTCCTGTCCGAGTTAGGTTAGGGTTTTGACATTCAAAACGGACTCTTTAGTCCTTTCCTTGTACGGAAAGTCTAGCCGCCTCATATATATATTAGAGGTGACAGCTGATTGAACAACACACAATCGAACAAATCAATCTACTACTTTTTACCCTAGCTTTTGCATCTCTCCATTGCTCTTTCTCTCTCGTTCTTCGTTCATTCTTAGTGTTGAAGGGCAGCAATCCTCGAGGCTCTAGGGGCGGGCGAACCGACCTAGAGGAGCCCATAGCCGTCGTGCGTCCAGACGGGGTCCCTCCTGGGTGTGTGGGGTTTTGGGTCTTCAAAAGCACCCGCCGACTGTCTTGCGTATCGCGCTGTCGGTCGGGTCTCCTTTGACGTGAGCTACGGTGCATCACTCCCGGCATCAAGGGTACACGTGACGTGTTCCTGTGTCAACACACTTTTTGGCGACTCCGCTGGGGAAGAAAGATCAAGAATCATTATCAACCATGTCTAATCTCCCCCAGCCCTCAGAAATTAACGTCGATAACATCATTAAGCCTAGTCTTGATGAACTATCAGATGAACATCGCCAGGCCTATGAAGCACACAAGAAGCAGTATGAAGAGGCTTTTGAGGCGTTCAAGAATAAGCGCGAGGAGGAGGATTTGCAAGCATTTCTTGCAAGTTTCAAGAAGGACCGTCAAGGCAACATCACTCCAGCTGGAAATGTCAATTTCCCTCCTCTTATTGACGAACAAGATGAAATCACTGTAAGTAATGTTTTTTCTCCAGAGCAAGTGGCTGTGATTGAAAGTCTTGTTTGTAAGGGTAATGAGATGACGTACAATTATATTGTGGCAAATACTAATGCTAAGAAAAATATGCCTCCGTCATCTATTGGTAATGTTAGTATATCTGAAAACCCTAGTCCAACTTTACCTATTTCATCAACACCTCCTATGCAACAACAATATAATATGCCGTTGATTTTACCCCCTAGTCAAACCAACCAGCTTGTGGTTGCACCTACATATCCTAATCATATTATGAGTGTGCTCAATTGGGCGTAAACATCGAATCACTTTGTCACACCACCCATAGCCACAAGCATGTTTGGTCTTCTGCCGAATTATGGTTCGACACCTATCCCACAAGTTGCACCACTAGCTGGTACCCAAGTTGCTCCTATGTCATCGCCACATGCATCTTCATCCACCCTGGATCCAATTTTAGCCAAATTGAGGGAGGATTTGCATAAGATGTTTCAAGAAACTTTCAGAAACAAGCCCAAAGTAAATAGTCATGTGTACCAAAAGACTTATCCTGAACACTTCGATGCAGTTTTGTACCCTCAAGGTTACAAGGTTCCTGATTTTGTTAAATTTAGTGGAGAGGGCACAAAAACAACTTGGGAGCATGTCAGTCAATATCTAGCACAGTTGGGTGAAGCAGGTTCCATAGAGGAGTTGAAAGTGCGTTTATTTCCCTTATCTTTAACTGACACCACATTTTAATGGTTTGCTGCTTTACCACATGGCTCAATTCTCTTATGGTCGCAATTAGAGCAAAAATTTCATGATCACTTTTATAGCGGCGATAATGAGCTTAAGTTGTCACATCTTACATCGGTTAGGCAAAACATGATGAATCGATCACCGATTATGTAAAGAGATTTAGAGATATAAAAAACCGATGCTATAGATTAGTGATAGCTGAAAGATAGTTGGCGGATCTTGTTCTTAATGGTTTCAAAACTCACATTAAAGAGAGGCTATAAAGTTATGAGTTTTTAAGTATTAACCAAGTCCTACAAAAGGCTTTGGCTCAAGAGAGTCGAAGTAAAGAGGTTCATAGGTCTACACCCGATCGTCCTAGAATGCATATGGTTGAGTATGGTGATGATAACTCGGACGATGAGGTTGATGTCTATACTACTGAATTTGTTTGGTCCTCAAAGGCCAAACCCTATACCTGCAATGCTCTTAAGTCGATTCGCAAGAATCGTGATGAGGAGATGAAGTTTACTTTTGATATATATAAGTGTGATAAAATATTTGATGCTCTATTGCAAGATAAGATGATCAGAATATCACACACCATTCCGCCATTTGAGTGCAGGATTACCAAATATCGATCCCATGAATTCAGAAGTTGGCAATTTGAAAAAGAATGAAGCTGAGGGCAAGCGAGTCGAGCCAACTTTTGATATGTTGCTATCCAAATATGCCAATCAAGTGACCGGTCTAGCTCTAATCGGCCATCACATTTAAAGCATCCAGGATCACCTTTGAAGCAAGAATTTCAATGCGATGCAAGGTCATATGGGTCATGGGCATCAACACCGTGGATGTCGCCACCCCCTATGCACCATATTACAAAGGAGACTTCAATGGAGGGTGGGGGCAGCCCCCAATGCCTCCTTGTGCTTTTCATATGGGTTGGGCAGCGCCTAGAAGGCCTACTCGTGAGAGGCTTTATTATCCCACAAAAGTTAGTTTGAGCTATGGTGCTAATCAACCAACAAAAATTTCTCTAAGGAAGGCCAATAAAAAAGTGTGGTGTATTAAGTCATCTAATGCGGAAATTTCAGAATACGACAAGCAAAAGGAGATAAAAGAGCTGATTGTTGGTAATATGGCTAGTTCTAATGGTGATATTGTTACTGTTCAGCATGGTTCCATGGATAATGATCATGAGTCTAGCACAAGCAAAGGCCAAACATAGGGATCCCAAATATGCTCAACCTAGGTGGTGCCCTCCGGGATTAACTAAGACCATGAAAAGGAGATTACAACGCATGAGGAATCACGAGAAGGTAGAGAGCAAAGAAGAGAAGCAAAGGGACGAATTGTTCCATAAAATTCGGCCCATGCCACTCACAAAACAAGTGTGGAGGCCTAAACAAAAAACAAACCGTAGATGTTTCTACGTTAGCTACAACCACACCTATACCACCAAAAGAGGATGATGCGACCCCTATTACATCGTCCGCACCACCAGAAGCATCCCCTTCAATGGAGGAAACTTCAAGTCCAATATTCACATTGGGTGATGAAGATGAGATGGTGGATTACGAATCTACGCCGGTTCAGGAAGGTATGGATATTAATATGGTGTATTACTTACCTGCCGAGTTCCATGCTATAGGTGAAGAAGGGGAGGTGGCCCAGCTAGATTTTTGTCCTAAGTACGCTATCTTCAAGAAGCCAAAAGAACCGGTGAAACACTTGAAGCCATTGTACCTCAAGGGTCATATTAACGGATCACTGGTTGCTAGGATGCTCATAGATGGTGGTGCTATGGTAAATCTTATGCCCTATTCGGTCTTCAAGAAGTTGGGGTTACATGATAATGCATTGATGAAGACCAATATGGTACTTAACAGATTTGAGGGTAAAGAAAAGACAGAGGCCAAAGGTGTGATGTGCATGGAACTCACTTTGGGAAGGAAATATTTTGCCACCACATTCTTCATTGCTGAGGTGCAAGGTAACAATAATGCTATATTAGGTCGTGATTGGGTTCATGCTAACGAGTGTGCCATCTACCATGCATCAATTCTTAATACAATGTGTTGATGATGAAGTAGAAGTCATTCACGCGGATAATTCAACTTTTGTTGCTTTGGCCGAGGCGACAATGGATTGGAATCATCCCGATGTTACTTGATTAATAGGGCGTGACCTCTTCGAGTTTGATTTTCTTAGTGCTACAAGGAACGGGCTCATTCCCATCTCTTTAAAGCCGATTGGTGGTAATCGGTTCCAAGGTATGATGTAAACAAAAATTTGAAGTCAATGGCCGATATAAAATTATCGCCCTAAGCATATAAAATGGCCGATGGAGTGCTGACATCATCCTTAGAACAAATACATTGCAAATTATTTTTCAGCACACAAGCTTTGCCGAAAAACAGGAGGGCATGTGTTGACCCCAGATTTTGACACAGAAGAAAACATTATTAAGATGGATTCAAATGAAGACATGCTCTACATGAAAAAGTTAGTGTGGACACGAACATCTTTAAAGTTTGGACTATCGTTGTCCGACCTCATCTCGAAGGCTGAAACTATGCTCAAAGTATCGATATTTCATATTCAGAGTATTGTTTGGTCGATAAATCCCCCAAGACGACCTCTTATGAGAAAAATTTCAACATGGATTGTTTGATCTTGTCGAAACGATCGATTTTGCAATAAAGATCGTCTCAATCGAAGGTCGTATGCAACCTGTGGAGCCAAAACAAGATCAGCTACAGAAGGTGTAGGGTCATTTTGGTTCCACCGAGTTTTTTTGTCTCGGTGACACCGAGTTTACTCGGTAATTATGGGAAAAATCACTTAGAAAGTCCGAGTTGGATGCAGAAGATTACAAAAAGTTGGCAACGTTGACTCCGTGAGACCGAAAAAACCCACTTGGTGGCTCCGAGTTGGTTCGAAAAATTGTCGAAGTTTCCTATCCGAGTTAGGTTAGGGTTTTTGACGTTTTGAACGGATTTTTTAGTCCTTTTCTTGTACGGGAAGTCCATCCGCCTTATATATATGTTAGAGGTGACGGCCGATTGAACAACACACAATTGAACAACTCAATCTACTAGATTTTGCCCTAGCTTTTGCATCTCTCCCTTGCTCTTTCTCTCTCGTTCTTCGTTCATTGTTCATGTTGAAGGGCAGCAATCCTCGAGGCTCTAGGGGCGGGCAAACTGACCTAGGGCAGTCATAGCCGCCATGCGTCTAGACGGGGTCCCTCCCGGGCGTGTGGGGTTTTGGGTCTTCAAAAGCGCCCGCCGACTGTCTTGTGTATCGTGCTGTCGGTCCGGTCTCCCTCCACGTGAGCTGCGGTGCATCACCCCTGGCGTCGAGGGTACATGTGACGTGTTCGTGTGTCAATAGGATGCATACAAACTTTTAAATATGAGTACTAGGATTTTTAGTCTGGGTTACGCACCAAGCCTAGTCCTCAACAAATGCGTGAGTACCAGAAAAGTCTAGTCCTTAAGAATAAATATGAACCTAAATTCGCCTCCATGAGGATTTGAACCTAGTTGTTGGGTTTGTACGTTCACTCCCCCAACCATTTGAGCTAGGCTCACTCTCACTCGGATATCCTTTGGCCACAGTTTTTTGGAAACTGCTAATACAGTTGGTCAAGCCACAAATTTTTAGACTTTTAAATATTTTTTCTATTTGTTTAGATTTTATTGTTCACATGGGTGCCTCTCACTTAGTGCCTCTCACCCGTTGAGCGATAGAACAAGTGTGCCACCGAGTGAGAGGCACTAATAGGCCATAGAAGGTGTGCCCTATAGATGCTTTTCAATGCTAGGAACCTAGGATCTAGCCGCTGGGAGAAAGAAGGTTGTGTAAGCGATGTTTCCCCTATTACGAGATGATATCTCATCTCCCCTTTGACCGGTAATATTTCGTGTTTTGCCCCTTTTGAAGAAGTTGATTCAGATATGGTCCCAGTTTGCAAAAATTTATGGATCTGACCCTTTTCTTACCATCGGACCCCTTGGTGGTATGGTATGACAACCTACCGCCGAGGTCCCTCGTGGTAGGGTTGCACGTCCTACCATGACAAATTTCTAAGTTACGAACACAGTGCGCGTGCGTGCCTACCGCCAGACCCCTTGACGGTAGGGTTACACATGCTACCGCCAGCCCCTGCGTTGGTAGGACATTTTCCTACTGCTAGGGACCTTAGTAGTAGGTTGTCATACCCTACCTCCAAGGGGTCTAGCGATAAGAAAAGGGTCAGATCTGGATTTGTTTGCAAACTGGGGTCAGATCTGAATCAACTTCTTCAAAAGGGTCAAAACACGAAATTTAGTCCCTCTGGCATGAGTGCTTGATGGGAACCCATAACATTTGTTCCCGGCTTCTGGGAGCAGTTTTGGGAAGCTTGTATGGGTCAACTTTATAAGCTTCCACCCCTTAGCTTGTAATACGCTGTTGCTCGTAAGCAAAGGGTATCTAGCATCTAGGCTTTGTGTGCCTCTCGCCAGTGTCGTGTTGGTCTGCCTCATCTCTATAGACTTAGGGTCATGGAGGCGCGGGGGATCCGGGTCCTTGCCGGCGGGAGAGCCTCGTTTTTTTATGCATTTAAAGTTTTGTTAGAGTTTGTGTTCCGCTTTGAAAGACAAAGCGACGATACCTCTTTGAAGATGGAATAAGGTCCTCCCCGCATAGCCCATGTCTGATGGTGCTTCTAGCATCGTCGGAGAGGTGTGGAGGTTTCTCTCCAGCGGATCTCGTGGGATTCGGTCAACATTTGTCTTTGGTGCATCCATATGGATCTATTATTCGTTCATTTGTGTCTACAAGTTGTATCAAAGTCATGACAAATATCACTTGGTAGAATGGCTTATGCGTCGTAATCCATGAAAAAAGGCGTATAGCCAGTTGGCCTGTTGGGGTAGTTCTGATGCTCCAGAGTACTGATGGTAACTCCTCGACAAAACAACCCAGCATCCGTTGTAGGGGAACCGTAAGCCAGAGCTTGATGCCTCTCAAGATCTCTTGGTTAGCACGTTCTGCCTGACCATTGGACTATGGATGAGCGACAACAGAGACGTCAAGCCGGATGTGCTCACTCTCACAGAATGTCTTCATAGCCCCTTTAGACAGGTTTGTTCCATTATCTGTGATGATACTATGAGGGTAACCAAAACGATAGATCAACTTTTTGACAAATTGAACCGTCGTGGCTACATCACACTTGCTAACCGGCTTAGCCTCAACCCACTTGGTAAACTTATCCACCGCCACCAAAAGGTGGGTCTTCTTGTCTTTAGATCTCTTGAAAGGTCCGACCATATCAAGCCCCCAGACCGCAAATGGACAGGTGGTTGGAATCATCCGCAATTCTTGAGCCGGCACGTGAGCACGTCGTTCGAACTTCTGGCATCCATAACACTTGGTGACCAAGTCCTCTACGTCCTTATGAGCCATCAACCAAAAGAAACCGTGCCGGAAAGCTTTGACCACCAAAGAGTTTTAGCCAGCGTGATGACCGCAATCGCTAGCATGTATTTCATTTAAAATCTCCTTACCATCTTCAGGAGAAACGCAACGCTGAAAAAGGCCAATGATGATGCACTTATGTAACTCGCCGTTGACGATAGTCATAGATTTAGAATGTCTCACAATTTGTCTCACCAAAGTCTCATCCTCAGGTAACTCGTCGTGAGTCAGATACGCCAGGTAAGGAAACGTCCAATCAGGGATAGCATGTAGAGCCGCCACAAGGTGCCCCGCCGGGTCAGGTATAGCCAGATCCTCCTCAGAAGGTAACTTAACAAACGGGTGATATAACACGTCCAAGAAGATGTTAGGCGGCACCGGCTTACGCTGAGAGCCAAGCCTTGACAATGAATCAACCGCCTCATTCTTGTGACAGTCAATATGATCCGCGTGATAACCTTTGAAGTGGCCAGCAATGATGTCCACCGCCTGACAGTAAGCCGCCATCCGTGGGTCTTTGGAGTCCCATGTGCCTAAGACTTGCTGAGCCACGAGGTCTGAGTCACCAAGGCATATAACCCGGCTTAGATTCATCTCCTTAGCCATCCGGAGGCCATGAAGTAAGCCTTCAATCTCAGCTGCATAGTTAGTACAAGGAAACATTTAACCTTAACACATAACAAAACTTGTCACCTCTAGGGGAAGTCAAGACAACTCCAGCCCGTGACCCTTCCAATTGCCTGGATCCATCGAAGTGAATTGTCCAATATGTGTTGTCCGGCTTCTCCTCGGGCAACTGACACTCTGTCGAGTCGTTTATGAAGTCCACCAAGGCCCGAGACTTGATAGCCGTGCGAGGCACATACTTCAGATTAAGAGGCCCAAGCTCTAATGCCCACTTAGCAATCTTGTAGGTGGCTTCCCTGTTTTGGATTACCAATGGGGTAGAGCTAACCACGGTGATCTGGTGTCCAAGGAAGTAATGCTTCAACTTGCGGTTTGCCATGAACACCCCATATACCAGTTTCGCCAATGTGGGTATCTTTGCTTGGATTCTATCAAGACTTTACTGACGTAGTAAACCGGCCTATGGCCCGGGTGCTCTTTCCCTACCTCCTTACGCTCCACAACAATCACGACGCTGACTGTCCTGTTGTTAGCCGCCATGTATAGAAGCAAAGGTTCTTTCTCAGCTGGAGTGGCCAAGATCGTTGGCTCAACCAACTGTTTTTTGAGCGCCTCATCCGCAGCCTTACTCCAGACAAAGTCATCCGTCTTTTTCATCATCTGGTACAGAGGAATAGCTTTCTCGCCCAGGCGGCTGATGAAGCGGCTTAAAACAGCAATACGACCCGCCAAGCGTTGTACATCATTCAAGCTCGCTGGCTTAGACAATGACGTGATGGCCTTTATCTTATACGGGTTAGCCTCGATGCCTCGCTATAAAACCAAGAAACCCAAAAGCTTGCCTGCAGGCACCCAAAAGACGCAGTTGGCCGGGTTAAGCATCATCTTGTAGACCCGTAAGTTGTCAAACGTTTCTTTCAGGTCGTCAAGCAGAGTCTCCTTCTTCCTTGACTTAACCACAATATCATCCACATACGCGTGAACATTGCGCCCAATCTGTCCGTGAAGGCAATTTTTCACACAACGCTGATAAGTCGCCTGCGCGCTCTTGAGCCCGAAAGGCATATATGTTGGAAATATTCCCTAGAGGCAATAAATAAAGTTTTTATTATTATATTTCCTTGTTCATGATAATCATTTATTATCCATGCTATAATTGTATTGATTGGAAACACATTACATGTGTGGGTAAATAGACAACACTCAGTCCCTAGTATGCCTCTAGTGAACTAGCTCATTGATCAAAGATGGTCAAGGTTTCCTAGCAATTGCCATGTGATGTTATTTGATAACGGGATCACATCATTAGGAGAATGATGTGATGGACAAGACCCAAACTAAAAACGTAGCATATGATCGTGTCAGTTTAGTGCTACTGTTTTCTACATGTCAAGTATGTGTTCCTATGACCATGAGATCATGCAACTCACGAACATCGGAGGAGTGCCTTGTGTGTATCAAACGTCGCAACGTAACTGGGTGACTATAAAGGTGCTCTACAGGTATATCCGAGGGTGTCTGTTGAGTTGGCACGGATCAAGACTGGGATTTGTTACTCCGTGTGACGGAGAGGTATCTCAGGGCCCACTCGGTAATACAACATCACAATGAGCCTTGCAAGCAATGTGTCTAAGTGTTAGTCACGAGATCTTGTATTACGGAACAAGTAAAGAGACTTGCCGGTAACGAGGTTGAACTAGGTATGGAGATACCGACGATCGAATCTCGGGCAAGTAACATACCGAAGAACAAAGGGAACATCATACGGGATTAGCTGAATCCTTGACATAGTGGTTCGACCGATAAAGATCTTCGTAGAATATGTAGGAACCAATATGGGCATCTAGGTCCCGCTATTGGTTATTGATCGTAGAGGTGTCTCAGTCATGTCTACATAGTTCTCGAACCCGCAGGGTCTGCACACTTAATGTTTGGTGACGTTTCGGTAGTATAGAGTTATGTATGGTGGTGAACGAAGGTTGTTCAGAGTCCCGGATGAGATCCCGGACGTCACGAGGAGCTCCGGAATGGTCCGGAGGTAAATATTCATATATAAGAAGTCCTGTTTTGGTCGCCGAAAAAGTTTCGGGCTCATCGGTAGTGTACCGGGAGTGCCGGTAGTGTACCGGGAGACCATCGGGAGGGGATTTCGACCCAAGAGGCCCCATTGGCTGTGGGAGAGTGTTTACCAGCCCTTAGTGGGCTGGTGGAAATCCCACACAAGGCCCATGTGGCTAGGAATAAAAATCCCAAAGAGAAAAAGTGGAAAAAGGCAAAAACAGGGTGAATCCTAGTCCTACTAGGATTGGAGGTGGATTCCACCTCTCCCTCTTGGTTCGGCCGACTCCTAGAGGCTTGTCCCTTGTGCCAAGCCTCCTCCTCTCTTCCTCTTATATATACTGGAGGTTTTAGGGGTTTTGCACAGAATTTTCAGCCACGTGCTGCCCGTTCCTCCAGTGCATAGTTTCTCCTCTAGATCGGATTTTTGAAGTGCTTAGGCGAAGCCCTGCCGAAATAGCTCTACCACCATTGCTGGAGCACCGTCACGCTGCTGGAGAACTCTTCCTCCTCTCCGCTCTCTCTTACTGGATCAAGACGGCGGAGATCGTCATCAAGCTGTACGTGTGTTGAACGCGGAGGTGCCGTCCGTTCGGCGCTAGATCGGAACGATCGTGATCAAGCTCGTGGGACGGATCGTGATCAAGTTTGTGGGACAGATCGTGATCAAGTTCGTGGGATGGATCGTGATTGGTTCGCGGGGCGGATCATGATTGAATCGCGGGACGCTCGGCGATTTGGATCGCGAAGACGTTCGACTACACCATTCTTAACGCTTCCCGCTTAGCGATCTACAAGGGTACGTAGATCCACTCTCCCTCTCTAGATGATCATCACCATGGATAGATCTGCGTGTGCGTAGGAAATTTTTTGTTTCCCATACAGTGTTCCTCAACAGTGGCATCATGAGATAGGTCTATGTGTAGATGAGATCTCGAGTAGAACACAAAGAGTTTGTGGGCATTGATGCTTAGATTGCTTCCTCCCTTGGTCGTGTTTTGGTTTAGCGGTATTGCAAGATGAAGCAGCCCAGACCAACATTACTCGTACGCTTACGAGAGACCGGTTCCCTCGACCGCAACTTGTTGCATAGATGGCTTGCGGGTGCCAATTTCTCTCACTTTAGTTGGATCGGATTCGACAAAGGCGGTCCTTGAGAAGGTTGAAAAGCAACTAGTGTATCACCGTTGTGGTTTTTGCGTAGATGATAATTGTTCTTGCTAGATACCCGTAGCAGCCACGTAAAACATGCAACAACAATTAGAGGACGTCTAACTTGTTTTTGCAGGGTATGTTGTGATATGATATGGCCAATTACATGATGTGATATATGCGATGTATGAGATGATCATGTGATGTATAGATTATCACGACTTGCATGTCGATGAGTATGACAACCGGCAGGAGCCATAGGGTTGTCTTTAATTATTGTATGACCGGCGTGTCAATCATTAAGCACTATGTAATGCTTTACTTTATCGCTACAGTAGCAATAGTAGTAGAAGCATGTTGGGCGCGACAACCCCGATGGCGACACGTTGATGGAGGTCAAGTTGATGGATATCATGGTGTCGTGCCGGTGACGATGGAGATCATGCCGGTGCTTTCTAGATGGAGATCAAAAGCACAAGTTCATGTCCATATCATGTCACTTATGATTTGCATGTGATGTTAATCCTTTTATGCACCTTGTTTTTCTTAGGACGACGGTAGCATTATAAGGTGATCCCTCACTTAAATTTCAAGATGAATTGTGTTCTCCCCGAGTGTGGACCGTTGCGAAAGTTCGTCGTGTCGAGACACCATGTGATGATTGGGTGTGATAGACTCTACGTTCACATACAACGGGTGCAAGCCAGTGTTGCACATGCAGAACACTCGGGTTAAACTTGACGAGCCTAGCATGTACAGACATGACCTCGAAACACAAGAGACCGAAAGGTCGAACATGAGTCATATAGTATATATGATCAACATAATGATGTTCACCATTGAAGCCACCTCAACTCACGTGATAATCGGACTTGAGTTGCTGAATTTGGATCATGTGACACTCAGATGACCCGAGGGATGTCAATTTGAGTGGGAGCTTTAGTAATTTGATTAACTAAACTCATTATCTTGAACAATAGTCTAAGTAACCTTTGCATATTTATGTTGTAGATCAATGGCTCGCGCAGTAGCACCCCTGAATTTTAATGCGTTCCTAGAGAAAGCTAAGTTGAAAGATGATGGAAGTAACTTTGTTGACTGGGCCCGTAATCTGAGGATTATCCTCACGTCTTCCCAGAAATCATATGTCCTTGATGCACCGCCTGGTGACCAACCAGAAGACATGACCTCTGAAGACGTTAAGAACGCTTGGGAGGCACGTTCTGGAGATTACTCAATAGTTCAGTGTGCAATATTGTATGGCTTAGAATCGGGACTTCAAAGACGTTTTGAACGTCATGGAGCATATGAGATGTTCCAGGAGTTAAAGTTTATCTTTCAGAAGAATGCCCGAATCGAGAGGTATGAGACCTCTGATAAGTTCTATGCTTGCAAGATGGAGGAGAACGGGTCTATCAATGAGCATATACTCAGAATTTCTAGGTATTCAAACCATCTAGCTGAGTTGGGAATTACCCTTCCGCCAAAGGCGATCACTGACAGAGTTCTTCAATCACTGCCACCTAGTTACAAGAGCTTTGTGATAAACTATAACATGCACGGGATGAACAAGTCAGTCGCCGAGCTGTTTGCGATGCTGAAAGTCACTGAGTCTGAAATCCAAAAAGAACATCAAGTGTTGATGGTCAATAAAACCACTAGTTTCAAGAAAAATGGCAAGGGCAAAGGCAAGAAGGGTAAAACCAAGAAGGATGGAAAAGCAGTTGCTACTGCTGTAAAGAAGCCTAAGCATGGACCTAAGCCAGAAACTGAGTGCTTTCATTGCAAGGGAACTGGTCACTAGAAGCGGAACTGCCCCAAATACCTGGCTAACAAGAAGGCGGCCAACGACAAACAAGGTATATATGATATACATGTTACTGATGTGTACCTTACTAGCTCTCGTAGTAGTGCCTGGGCATTTGATACCGGTTCTGTTGCTCACACTTGCAACTCAAAGCAGGAACTACAGAATAAACGAAGGCTGGCAAAGGACAAAGTGACGATGCGCGTGGGAAATGGTTCCAAGGTTGATGTGATCACTGTCGGCATGGTCTCTCTTTGATTACCATCGGGATTAGTGATGAACCTGAATAATTGTTATTTAGTGCCTGCGTTAAGCATGAACATTATATCTGGATCTTGTTTATTGCGAGACAGTTACTCATTTAAATCAGAGAATAAAGGTTGTTCTATTTATATGAGTAATATCTTTTATGGTCATGCACCCAATGTGAGGGGTTTATTCATATTGAATCTTGATAGTGATGACACACATGTTCATAACATTGATGCCAAAGGATGTAGAGTTGATAATGATAGTACCAGGCACTGCTGTTTAGGTCATATTGGTGTAAAACGTATGAGGAAGCTCCATGCTGATGGACTTTTCGAGTCACTTGATTTTGAATCACTTGACACATGCGAATCATGCCTCATGGGCAAGATGACTAAAACGCCGTTTTCTGGAACAATGGAACGGGCGAGTGACTTATTGGAAATCATACATACTGATGTGTGCGGTCCAATGAATGTTACAGCACGTGGTGGATATCTTTATTTTCTCACCTTCACTGATGACTTAAGTAGATATGGGTATATTTACTTAATGAAACACAAGTCTGAAATGTTTGAAAAGTTCAAGCAATTTCAGAGTGAAGTTGAGAATCATCGTAACAAGAAGATTAAATTCCTACGATCTGATCGAGGAGGTGAATATCTGAGTTATGAGTTTGGCAGTCACTTCAGACAATGTGGAATTGTTTCACTGTTGACACCGCCCGGAACACCATAGCGTAATAGTGTGTTCGAACGTCGTAATCGAACCTTATTGGATATGTTGCGTTCTATGATGTCTCTTGCTGATTTGCCACTATCGTTTTGGGGTTATGCATTAGAGACAGCTGCATTCACTTTAAATAGGGCACCATCGAAATCCATTGAGACGACGACATATGAACTATGGTTTGGCAAGAGGCCAAAGTTGTCGTTTCTTAAAGTTTGGGGATGTGATGCTTATGTCAAAAAGCTTCAGCCTGAAAAGCTGGAACCCAAAGCGTAGAAATGCGTCGTCATAGGATACTCGAAAGAGACAGTCGGGTATACCTTCTATCTCAGATCTGAAGGCAAAGTGTTTGTCGCTAATAATAGAACATTTCTTGAGAAAGATTTTCTCTCGAAAGAATCGAGTGGGAGGAAAATAGAGCTTGATGAGGTTATTGAACCTTTACTTCAACCAGAAAGTAGCGCAACATAGAAAGATGTTTTTGTGGAACCTACGACGGTAGAAGAGGAAGTTAATGATGATGATCATGAAGCTTCGGATCAAGCTACTATTGAACCTCGTAGGTCGACAAGGGCGCGTACTACTCCTGAGTGGTACGGCAACCCTATCTTGGAGGTCATGTTGTTAGACAACAATGAACCTACGAGCTATGGAGGAGCAGTGATGGGCCCGAATTCCAAGAAATGGTTAGAGGCCATGAAATCCGAGATGGGATCCATGTATGAAAACAAAGTATGGACTTTGGAAGTATTACCTGAAGGGCGAAAGGCCATTCAGAACAAATGGATCTTTAAGAAGAAGACAAACGCGGACAGTAATGTCACCGTCTATAAAGCTCGACTTGCGGCAAAGGGTTTTTCACAAGTTCAAGGAGTTGACTACGATGAGACCTTCTCACCCGTAGCGATGCTTAAGTTTGTCAGAATCATGTTGGCAATAGCTGCTTATTTCGACTATGAAATTTGGCAGATGGATGTCAAAACAGCGTTCCTCAACGGCTTCCTTGAGGAAGAGTTGTATATGATGCAACCCGAAGGTTTTGTCGATCCAGAGAATGCTGACAAAGTTTGCAAACTCCAGCGATCCATTTATGGACTGGTGCAAGCATCTCGGAGTTGGAATAAGCGCTTTGATGAGGTGATCAAAGCGTTTGAGTTTATACAAGTTTACGGAGAAGCTTGTATTTACAAGAAAGTGAGTGGGAGCTCTATAGCATTTCTAGTATTATATGTGGATGACATATTGCTGATTGGAAACAATATAGAAATGCTGGAAAGCATGAAGGAATATTTGAATAAGAGTTTTTCAATGAAGGACCTAGGAGAAGCTGCTTTCATATTAGGCATTAAGATCTATAGAGATAGATCGAGACGCTTAATAGCACTTTCACACAGCACATACCTTGATAAAGTTTTGAAGAAGTTCAAAATGGATCAGTCCAAGAAGGGGTTCTTGCCTGTGTTACAAGGTGTGAAATTGAGTAAGACTCAATGCCCAGTGACTGCAGAAGATAGAGAAAAGATGAGTGTCATCCCCTATGCTTCAGCCATAGGCTCTATCATGTATGCAATGCTGTGCACAAGACCCGATGTCAGCCTTGCCATAAGTATGGCCGGAAGGTTTCAAAGTGATCCTGGAATGGAGCACTGGGTAGCAGTCAAGAATATCCTTAAGTACCTGAAAAGGACTAAGGAAATGTTTCTCGTTTATGGAGGTGATGAAGAGCTCGTCATAAAGGGTTACGTCGATGCAAGCTTTGACACTGATCCGAATGACTCTAAGTCGCAAACCGGATACGTATTTATTCTCAACGGGGGGGGAGGGGGGGTGTAAGCTTGTGCAGTTCCAAGCAAAGCGTGGTAGCCGATTCTACACACGAAGCTTAGTACATCGCAGCCTCGGAGGCAGCGAAGGAAGGTGTCTGGATGAAGCAGTTCATGACAGATCTTGGAGTAGTGCCCAATGCACTGAATCCAATGAACCTATTCTGTGATAACACTGGTGCCATTGCTCTAACCAAGGAACCAATGTTTCACAAGAGGACTAGACACATAAAGCGACGCTTCAACTCCATCCGCGATTACATCGAGGAGAAGGACATAAATATTTGCAAAGTGCACACGGATCTGAATGTTGCAGACCCATTGACTAAACCTCTTCCAAGGGCTAAACATGATCAACACTAGAACTGCATGGGTGTTCGATTCATTACAATGTAAATCACATAGTGATGTAAACTAGATTACTGACTCTAGTGCAAGTGGGAGACTATTGGAAATATGCCCTAGAGGCAATAAATAAAGTGTTTATTATTATATTTCCTTGTTCATGATAATCGTTTATTATCCATGCTATAATTGTATTGATTGGAAACACATTACATGTGTGGGTAAATAGACAACACTCAGTCCCTAGTATGCCTCTAGTGAACTAGCTCGTTGATCAAAGATGGTCAAGGTTTCCTAGCCATTGGCATGTGATGTCATTTGATAACAAGATCACATCATTAGGAGAATGATGTGATGGACAAGACCCAAACTACAAATGTAGCATATGATCGTGCCAGTTTATTGCTACTGTTTTCTGCATGTCAAGTATGTGTTCCTATGACCATGAGATCATGCAACTCACGGACATCGGAGGAGTGACTTGTGTGTATCAAACGTCGCAACGTAACTGGGTGACCATAAAGGTGCTCTATAGGTATCTCCGAGGGTGTCTGTTGAGTTGGCATGGATCAAGACTGGGATTTGTTACTCTGTGTGACAGAGAGGTATCTTAGGGCCCACTCGGTAATACAACATCACAATGAGCCTTGCAAGCAATGTGGCTAAGTGTTAGTCATGAGATCTTGTATTATGAAACAAGTAAAGAGACTTTCCGGTAACGAGGTTGAACTAGGTATGGAGATACCGACGATCGAATCTCGGGCAAGTAACATACCGAAGAATAAAGGGAACATCATACGGGATTAACTGAATCCTTGACATAAAGGTTCGACCGACAAAGATCTTCGTAGAATATGTAGGAACCAATATGGGCATCCAGGTTCCGCTATTGGTTATTGACCGTAGAGGTGTCTCGGTCATGTCTACATAGTTCTCGAACCCGCAGGGTCTACACACTTAAGGTTTGGTGACATTTCGGTAGTATAAAGTTATGTATGGTGGTGACTGAAGGTTGTTCGGAGTCCCAGATGAGATCTCAGACATCATGAGGAGCTCCGGAATGGTCCGGATGTAAAGATTCATATATAGGAAGTCCTATTTTGGTCGCCGAAAAAGTTTCAGGCTCATCGGTAGTGTACCGGGAGTGCCGGTAGTGTACCGGGAGACCATTGGGAGGGGTATTTCGACCCAAGAGGCTCCATGGGCTGTGGTAGAGTGTTTACCAGCCCTTAGTGGGCTGGTGGAAGTCCGACACAAGGCCCATGTGGCTAGGAAGAAAAATCCCAAAGAGAAAAAGTGGAAAAAGGCAAAAATAGGGTGAATCCTAGTCTTACTAGGATTTGAGGTGGATTCCATCTCTCCCTCTTGGTTCGGCCACCTCCTAGAGGCTTGTCCCTTGGGCAAAGCCTCCTCCTATCTTCCTCTTATATATACTGGAGGTTTTAGGGTTTTTGCACAGAATTTTCAGCCACATGCTGCCCGTTCCTCCAGTGCATAGTTTCTCCTCTAGATCGGATTTCTGCAGTGCTTAGGCGAAGCCTTGCCGGAATAGCTCCACCACCATCGCCGAAGCGCCGTCACGTTGTTGGAGAACTCTTCCTCCTCTCTGCTCTCTCTTGCTGGATCAAGACGGCGGAGATCGTCATCAAGCTGTATGTGTGCTGAACGCGGAGGTGCCGTCCGACGCTAGATCGGAAGGATCGTGATCAAGCTCGTGGGACGAATCGTGATCAAGTTCGTGGGACGGATCGTGATCAAGTTCGTGGGACGGATCGTGGTTGGTTCACGGGACGGATTGTAATTGGATCGCGGGACGCTTGGCGATTTGGATCGCGAAGACGTTTGACTACACCAACCGCGTTTCTTAACGCTTCCTGCTTAGCGATCTACAAGGGTACATAGATCCACTCTCCCTCTCATAGATGCTCATCACCATGGATAGATCTGCGTGTGCGTAGGAATTTTTTTGTTTCCCATGCAACGTTCCCCAACAATATACACATAGGAGAAAGACCCAAAAGGTGTTATGAACGACGTCTTATCTTGGTCTTTAACTGGCATCTTGATCTGATGATAACCTGAATAGGCGTCCAGGAAGCATAAACTCTCACAACCTACCATTGCATCAATAATTTGGTCGATGGGGGGGGGGGAGAGAACGGGTCAACTGGACAGGCTTTGTTAAGATCCATGTTGTCCACACACATACGCCATGTGTTGTTCTTTTTAAGCACGAGCACCGGGTTTGCTAACCACTTTGGGTGAAAAACCTCCACGACGAACCTTGCCGCTAAGAGCCGGCTACCTCTTATCCAACTGCTTTACGCCGCTCTTCGTTGAAACGGCGGAGGAACCGCTTAATTGGCTTAAACTTGGGATCCACATTAAGGTGGTGCTCAGCGAACTCTCTCGGTACATCCGGCATGTGAGACGGCTTCCATGCAAAGATGTCCTAATTCTCATGGATGAATTCGATGAGCGCGTTGTCCTATGCGGGGTCCATGTTAGCCCCAATGGTGAACTATTTTGATGAGTCGCCCGGAGTGAAAGCCACCAACTTAGTGTCATCTGCTGCAAACTTCAAGGGCGGCTTAGACTCTGTACTAGGCTTCTTCAATGGAGTCATATCCACCGGGTCAACATTATATTTATAAAACTTTAGCTCTGCCTCTGCACAACTTGATTCTGCATAAGTAGCGTCACCCTCCTCACACTCAAGTGCCACCTTCCGATCACCGTGCACCGTAATCGTTCCTTTGAGAGCTGGCATTTTGAGCTGTAAGTAAACATAAGAGGGCCTGGCCATAAACTTTGAGATATGGACTCTTAATTTTCACCACCTCAAACCACAAGGTCTCCACCCTGTAGTTGTATTCATCCTCAAATGCCACCTTGAGGGCAATCTTGCCCACTAGGTAGGCCGACTTACCCGGCACAACACCATGAAAAATTGTTGACGACGGTTTAAGGGCCTTATCAGTTAACTCCATCCGCTGGAAAGTGTCATAGTACAAGATGTTGATGCTGCTGCCACCGTCCATCAGTACCTTTGTAAACTTATAACCTCCAACCTGAGGTGCCACCACCAGCGCAAAGTGCCCCGGGTTCTCAACCCGTGGCGGGTGATCCTCCCTACTCCATCAGATAGGATATTCGGGCCACTTCAAATATTGCCGGAGCACCGGCGTTGTCGCGTTGACCGCCCTCTTGTGTAACTTTTGATCTTGTTTGTCCAGGCTTGTAGTGAAAACACGATACTGGCCACCATTGAGTTGCTTCGGGTTACTCTGGTACCCTAACTGGTTGTTTTGCTGCTGACAACCGTTGCTGGACTGCTGATGGTGACCACCTTGATTGCCTTGACCCTAATAGCCGGACCTAAGCCACCTCCACCAAAACCGGTTCCTAAGCCGCCCGGACCTGAGCCGCCTAATGGTCCATTACCGTTATTACGATATTGGTGAAGGCTGTAGTCCCAAAAATGTCGCATAATACTGCAATCCCTCCATGTGTGGCATGCCGGCTTATCGGACCGGCTGTGCTCTGGGCAAGGCTTGTTGAGCATTTCTTCCAAGTTGAAAGGGGCCTTACCCTTGTTAAAAGGTGGCTTGAAATTTCCATTACCCTTGGCATGACGTGTTTGCTACCAATTCTGACCCGCCGTCTGGGTTCTTTCGTTTGCCGGATTGATATTTCCAGCTCCGTTCTGCTATTGACTCTTGCCATTGTTATTCTTCTTACCCTGGGCTGATCTCTCATCGTCGGAGCTCGGATCCTTGGTAGTATATGCATCTACATATTTTTTGAGAGCCGTCATGAGCTGACCCATGTCTTGACAAGAACGCTTCAGCCGCCCGAGCTTCTGCTTAAGGGGTAAAAAGTGAAGTTTTTCTCTAAAATCAGAACCGCCTGAGACGCCGAAATGTTCTCGGATGAGTGGATAACCTTCGAAACCCACCAGACCTAGTGATGGGCCGACTCACCCTCCTGTTGTATACAGTGGTCAAGATCCACAATCATCATAGGCTGTCTACACGTTCCCTAGAAATTTTTGATAAAGCGTGCCTTCAACTCAGCCCAAGACGTAATGGTATTAGGAGGCAACCCCTTCAGCCATGTGTGAGCCGGCCCTTCTAACATCACGATGAAGTACTTCGCACAAACCGCCTCACTGATGTCCAACATTTCCATGGCCAACTCATAGCTTTCAATCCAAGCCTCAGGGGGTAAATCAGCCGTATAATTAGGCACGTTACGTGGCCCCTTAAAGTCCTTGCGCAAACTCTCGTTCCGTAGAGACGTCGTGAGGCACGGCACACCAACTCCCCTGGATGAAGTGCCAGCCCCCGCTGAGGTGGGAGGGGTTATGGGCGCCGTCTCAAGGACCACCGGGTAATCCGTCACTAGTGTTGACCCTCATTGAGCCCGGCCCCTATCCATGATCTCCTGAGCATGCATTCCAGGCGAGTTATCATTGGGCGGGTTGTGTCTTTGCTCGCTGCTGGAAATCGCCGCCGACTCTATGCGTCGGTTGTAGCTACGGCTTTGGATCGGCGTGGAGTGCACCCGACTCTGACTGTATGTATACTTTTCTTGTTGAGCCACCGCCGTCTGTAGCAAATTAATCGTGTTATGAGCCTCCTCAGCAAACGACATTCCTTCGGCGAAGGGGAGTGCGTCGAGCCTGGCAACCGCGGCTATCATGTTCTCCATCGGGTTAGAATAATATCCAGGCGGTGTTACAGGGTGCCGTGACGGAGTCCGATTCCTTTGTGGCGGGTCTGGCTGTCGCAGCGCCTCCACAGCCCGGGTCACCACCGGCAGCATACTCGACCCCGCTCCGGGAGTGTTGAAGACATTTCACGGCTGAATAGGGAGGCCGACTTGAGTCCTTCTCCGAAGAACCACTTCTAAAGCACGCTGGTCTAGGCTAAAACGGACAGACGTTCTGACTCAGCGTTCATATGAACTTGCAACGCGTTGATATCCTCCTATGCCTGGGCCATCAGCCCCTTAATTCGGGTAATATCTGCATTGCGCTCTGCCTGATTTCCGGCTGTTACTTTAGTGGCCATCAGGGCGGTTAACTCATCCATCAGTTCCAGCAACACCTGAGCCGGCGGCTTAGGAGGCCCGGCTTCTAGCGCGGCGGCTCTTGCCTCTACGGACGTCGCGCCGTTGAAAACTGGCATCGGTCCTGCCATGATGTCGGTGGCTCGACTCAGCAGGTCATAGGGCTCCAGAATACTATCACCATCGGCATAGCCCCCGAGCCTGCCATCATGAAGCTCGTAGATTGAATCCACATCTCCAATGGAGGATCCTTCATCTGAAAGAGCCAAGGTTTCCCCTCCTGACACGGAATCTTCCCTGCCTTGCGTGAAGCCGACGAAGACACTCCTCCACCCAGGTTGAACACAGGCGGGTTGCGCACGCCGGGCCGGCTCGATGAGCCTGGTGCAGATGTCTAGGACGGGCGTAGAACTGCTGATCTTACCGATGAATACGTGAATCTTGTCGAAGGGAAACTGATGCCCATACTCGATTGAGTCGGCTTGCGGTCCCCATCCAGCATCGTCGATGTAGAGCTTGCCACAGCGACTCTTAGTCATCACGTCGACGGTGTATCCCTCGATCCCCGGGAGAGAGCCCTTTGAGAACTCAACACCACCATGTGCTAGCCCCATGGTGGGTGCTAACTATCGTGGTTTTGTCACGACAGATGTCCGAAGACTTAGGTTCGAGGCCATCGCTAGGGCGATGGACTCAAAGGGGTTGATCGGGATGAGAGACGCAAGTTTACCCAGGTTTGGCCCCTCGAGAAGAGGTAAAAACATACACCCTGCTTTGTGTTGTATTGATGGAGTATCAATTACAAGGGAGCGATTTCGCTTGACCTAGTTCTCGATCGGTTGGTTTCTGCCAAACCCGCCCATGGGACTCGCCTTTATATAGGAGGTCGAGGCCCTGGGTTTACAAGAGTCCCAAAACGACTCATACAAAGTATTCAGCCCTATCTCTAAACCGCATTGCCTTCCTGGACAAGCCGCCTCCGGGCGGCTTACACACCCGGGTCTTGCACCAGCTTCTGTTTCTAGGCCTTCATGTTGTCCCGTTTGGTAAACTGCCCTGTGGCCTAGCCTTCAGTCTTCCGACCCACCTTAAGGATCTTGATTATGAGCCGTCAGGTGTGACCCGACCCCTCCTGGGCGGGTCTCACCATGGGGTTATATCCCCAATAGTTCTTGTTCAGGTTTGCTGGTCTTGTAGGGCCTTAATATCACTACTTTTCGACTGTATACTACAACAAGGTTTGCCTGACTCCAATGAGGGAGGGTGATGATGGCGCGCACTCGGCTCATTCCAATGCTTGTAGTCAGACGTTAGGTGGTCTACACACTTAGATGTAGTTTTTGCTTCTCATGTTTTTTGTACTACTTTGACGATGATAAATAGATAGTTAGCCCCCCCCCCAACCAAAAAACTTTAGAAGCTTTTGTGTGGGGGGTTTTCTGTATCGTTTTCATCGGTTTTATAATGTTCGTTTTTCTTTTCTTTTTCTCCCTGTTTTCATCGATTTTTTTAATTTCTTTTCTCCCTATTTTCTTTTCTTCTTATTTTTCAAATACACGTTGAACAATTTTCATATAGGTTGACCATTTTTCAGATACGCGTTGAACATTTTTCTAAAATACATGTTGAACATTTGCCATGTGCATATTGAACAACTTTTAATACATAGTGGACTTTTTTTTAACAAACATTGAATCTTTTTTGTAAATGCCATGGAAACTTTTGTAAAATGCACAAACATTTATTAAGTATCATTAACACTTTTTAATGGTACAAAAAAAATCTGAAAGTGCACTTCTTTTTACATTGTACATACATTTTCTAAGAATATCACGTACATATTTTTGAACCAGGTGAATTTTCACCCATTATAGAAACTAACATTGCATGAACGTTTTAAGAAAATATCATTAACATTTAATAAAATACCACAAACCTTTTTCTAATAGAATGAGAACAAAATTTTAACACTCCCCCAACATTTTTATAGTGCACAATGATTTTTAATACAAATTATACATATGCATATTTTATTTCAGTTTTATAGTCAAAGATAAGTAATAAAAATGAAAACAAATGTGGAAAATAAAAACCTTGCATTGAAAAAAATATAAAAAATCTTGTAGCGGCCCGGCCTACCAAAGGCTCCCTTACAGGTGAGCGGTTCGTCCATCTCGTATGAGCGAGACATTGTTGGGCGAAACGAGGGAGAGCAACTAACAAAAGGTTACTCTCAAGGGTCAGTTTTTGTGGGTTGAGAGCATGCCAAATGTTGCGTCCAACCGCCGCCACATGTCGTGTGATGGGCATTCTCTTTGAATTTCGTTTTTTTAACTTTCTGTATGGGTTTTCGGGTTTTAGATGATTTTTTTCTGGGTCTTTTGGCTTTCTGATTTTTGCCTGAATTTCCGTAGGTTTTGGAGATTTTTTAAAAACACACATGTGATTTTGGAAAGGGAAATAATATTTATTTTCATAAGAAACACAAATTTTCTTCTCATGAAGAAAATAATTTTTTGACCATGAGAAGCACATTTGTGCTTCAAAAAAATAGAAAATTGTGCTCCCAAGAGAAGCACTCATGGAAGCATAAATTTGCTTCTGTGATGAGTAAAATCTTGCTTCTTGGGAAGGGAACAAATTTGTGCTTCCAGGAGAAGCATAATTTTTCTTCTTGGGGAAGCATAGATTTGTTTTCTGCAGTGTGCTTCTCGGAGAAAAAATTGTGAAAAGGGAAAAACTGAAAAACACAACCTTGCTTCCAGTCTTTCGGCCTTCTTTTCATCATTCATTTATACCTGGTTTTCATTTTGTATATTTTCAGATTTTGTCTGAAAAAATTCTTTGGGACATATTAACATGTGATCTACTTTTAAAGTTTTCGATGAGAGGAATCCAATGATAAAAACGGTCCGACATTTAGATGCACAATTCAAATGATAAGATATATTGAAAAAACGAAGAAAAAGAATGTCATTGGCTGATAAATTGGGGTGACCTTTGCAAGCAATACCCCCTTAACTAGTAATATCGGAAGATGAGGCGAGATGTACATGCTCCCGAAAGATGGCCTTTTTTCTTCGACAGGAGCTTTTGTTTTCTTGAGCTATGCATGGTTAATTTGCCCAGCTTGAGAGAGGCGGAGCCCAATTGGTTGTGAAACTCGGGCACGGCTTTGGAAAAACCCTACCCCCGCCATTCTTTTTCCTGTTTTTGTTTTTTTTGATTGAAAATGTTCTTGTTTTTTTCCGCTCTTCTGTTTCTTTTCACTATTTTTCGTTTTGGCACTTTAACTAATGAAATCGTTCAAAAATTCACAACTTTTAAATATTTCCTTTTCCTTCTCCTGTTTGTGTTTCTTCTTTTCTCTTTTTTCTTTATTTTTTCAAGTTTTTATTTCTTTTTTAAAATTTACAGAATTTTAAGGAAATCCATGATTTTCAAAAAAGTTGTTCACGAAATTAAAACAAATGTTCCTTTCTTCAAAATTTTGTTCTGGATGTCTAAAAAATGTTCCGGTTTTCAAGTTCGCGTTTTCAAAAATTATTAGCGTTTTTAATTTTGTTGGGGAGTTTCATAAAATGTTCCCATTTCCAAAATGTGTACCCATTTTTAATTTTTGTTCGAGAGATTAAAAAAATGTTCGTGTTTTACAAAAAATTCGCATTTTTGAATTTGTTTTGTATTTTTCAAAAAAAACTCAAGATTAAGAAAATGTTTGCGTTTATGAATTTGCTCAGAATTTTTAATTTTTTTCTCAAGATTAAAAAATTATTCACGTTTCCAAATTTGCTCGGGATTTTTCAAATTTGTGCTCCGTTTCAAAATATGTTCTGAAGATTCAAAAAATGGCCGTGCTTTAAAAAATTGTTCGCGTTTCCAAATTTGTTCAGGATTTTTTAAAATTGTTCTTCGTTTCAAAATTTCTTCTCAAGATTCCGAAAATCTTCATGCTTTAAAATTTGTTTGCAGTTTCAAATTTGTTCTTTGTTTTATAATTTGTTCTCAAGATTCAAAAAATGTTCATGCTTTATAAAATTGTTCAGAAAATTCAGAAATGATCATGTTTTGAAGAAATATTGGGGAAACAGAACGTTTGTTTGATTTCATAAAAAAATGTGCTTGTCAAGAAAAATCGTATGTTCATAAAATTACTCAAAATTTGGAAACAAAAATCAGGATTGTTTCAAACAGTGTTAAGTCCGGAACTGTACTTAGTGTATTTTAGGTTTCCAGTGTATTTTTGTATGCAGGCCTTATATAGTGCAGTGTTTAGCCCTAAGCTCGCGCAAGCAGGCGGTGCCGTGTTCAATTCCTAGCTCTCTCCCATTTTTACGATTTTTCACACTCATTTTTGCGTTGAACTGAATGGGCCGGCCCAGTCGGCACCCCATGTGCGACGGGGCGTCTATTTGCCGCAAAACGCGGCAAATGGGAGCGCCCACGGCTTTGTCTTGCCACAACAAGACATTACATCAAGGAACCCTCTAAATGGGCCAAGCAAGTTGGAAATTACGTACATGTTTTGCTAAACAATCGGTTGTTTATTTTTCATTTTATTTATATTTTAAATAGGACTAGGATTTTTAATCATAATTTGCCATAAAACTAGTGAAGGTTTTCGATGGTGCAAAAGTTCTCAAAATTTCTGAAATAAAAAACAATTCTGGTTGTTCGAAAATGAAGTCCAAAATACGATTTGCATCTTTGAATTTGAAAAAAGTATTTTTTTTAAAACTCCTCTTAAACCGTGAGTATTTTGCAAAAAAGTTCTATCTGACTGGTAATATAGTTTTCAATTGCTTTCCAACGATACATTACACACTCCTTGTTCCGACAAGGAATATAATAATTTTTTTAAACTATGAAGTCGATCAGTTCGATGAGATGGCAAAGTATCAATACAATCGCTTTAAGTCGTCGGTTCAAGTAGAGTAACTGGATAATATTATGTCAGACGTAAGGAAATATCTCATACATATATATAAGGTAGCGTTACTCTAAACATGAGTGTATAATAGTTTATTTTACACCGCGTAGTAACGCTACATACAAAATCTAAAAATGCTGTACAAAATATAGTAATTCTGAAAATATTTTTTTTACTATCCAAGTTTGCAATCTACCACATGTTTTTTTTAAATACTATATTTTCTATACCGCATTATTATATTTTGTATGCATCGTTACTCAGATGTAGAATAAGCTATTCTAAACACACACTTAGTTTAGATTGCAAAAGTTTACAAAAATCCTGAAAGATTATTGAAACAACACAACTATGGTAAACCATGATCCAACAGAGCGATTAAAAGATGCGACTTAAAGTGTCCTGGACATAAAAACAAATAGTTCACAATATATTTAGGTTGCCGTGAGCTGAAATGCTTGTCTTTTATATCCATATAGTACCTAAATTGATATTACCATCAATTATTCGGGTGCAGATGAGCTATACCCGAATATTGATAGAAATTCCAATATGAGCGAATATGAATATTGATAAAATGTTATCAATTATATGGGCTGGGTAGACCCATAAAAGAAAAGAAAAACTGCATACGCAAGAGGCAAGCATCATCTGTATCAAGAAAGGTAAAAAAGTGAATAGATAATAACGAGCAAGCTTTAGCTTGGCCATATGCATGGAAGAAGAAGGCTGAATTTTGAGTCGAGCGAATGATCTGAGTAACGAGAAGCTAAGAAGACGACAATGTGAGTAACGAGGAGTTGAGAAGGCTGCAATGTGAGTAACGATAAGCAGTCGGCCGCTCTGGTGAAACCATACCTATCCACGCTCTAGGTGGACACGTAAGAAGGCTATGCCATTTGAATAAAGAACATAACTCTCCCGAGTGCCTCCCTCGCGGATATAAAAGGAGAAGCTGGCTTCAGAGGAACAAACACACAGACGAGACAGAGTCCATGGCTTCAAGCAAGAAGATCAGCCTCCATAGCACGCTCACCTTAGTAGTGGTACCATCATCACTTGTAGAATAGCCACCATATCGAAGGCGCTATAATCACCAAGAAGAATAAGATATCCTTTTCAGTTTGTGTAACCCCTTTGAGACCTTCCAAAAGGGAAAACAGTATGTAAATTATGTTGTGAAATAAAGTAGTTTCATACTTCACTTGATATTTTTATTTATGAATTAGTGGGACGAGTTCTTATGCTACGGATCCTATAGGAGAAACCTCTGCTGGTAGTTCTCTATTTAGCCTTGTGTGACGTTTGAATGAGAACCTTGTGGCCGTAGAGAAGTGTCCCCTTCAGATGGAACTGCCTGTGAAGACGATAATAATTTACCCCATAAGTGAACGAACCACAACATAATGAAAAATATGATGAATACTAAATAGGATATCACACCACCGCGCACACTAGTGATTGTATTGTTGGCTTCGCCAGCTCTTGATAGATCATGCATTAGAAAATAACCAGCTTAATAAAGAATAGAATGTGCAAACAGTACAAAGAGTTAAATATTGTAGTGAGTTGAATATTAGCCTAATCGCATATTAGCCTAATCACACATTAAGTTAATCACATATTAGCCTAATCACAAATTAACCTATGCACATATTAGCCTAATATATCTGTATACATTTGGTATCATGTCCAGTATTTATTCACTGAAAGTTTAAAACATTTAAACTTAGAAGTTAGCACATGTAAGGTAATAAATACTAAAAGAAATATTAACATAACATGCCGAATAAATCCCTGTGAAGAAACATACGTGACATACTTCTCATAGCCAACCAAATTTAATTGTCGATATCATCTATAAGTTTTGTATATCTTGGGGGAAAAGGCAAGATAATTTAGATCAAAAATTTGAAAGTCTATTTGGAGAATATCAAAAGCTAGCAAAAAAATACTCAGGTTTGAATAACAAAATTGATCTAGTTTCTCATAAATCAGAAGAAGGAAAAGGAATAAATCATATAATAAGTAAGAATAACGATTATATTAAAGAAGAAGCGCTATCCATAAGAAAGAATCTAAGCAGTGTCCTAAATAAACGTAAAGATCCATCATCAGGTGCTGAAATAAAACATGATATATTTGAAGTCAAAAAGTTAGTCCAAGAAGTAAAGACTCTAGTTATATCATAATTTGTATGAGTGAATATAGCCAAGCATTAAATGAAGTAGGAAAAATACTTATCACCTTCCATCATTTTTTCTGATCACGACTCACCAAAATAAGACTCCATAATAATAATAAGACAAAATAATACAATTCTCCATGAATTAATCCAGGTTTTAGATAAGCTAAATAGTGTTCATAGAAACAAAGAAATTGTGTTATGATCATTTGGTATAGTAGCCTCATCGAGAAGTATTAATTTAGAAAAATGGACATATCTAAAGGCTTTCTTAGAAGAGACAAAACCCTCCAATTAGTAAGGCAAGATTCAAGACCTCTGACAATGAAGCATAGATTATCATTTAAATATGATGATATTGATAGCACTGAAGAAGTTATGTTTATTCAAAGAGACTTAGAGAGATATCATATGGACACCCTAAGAAAAATAAAACCGCAACAAGTATATCACATTGGTATGTTTGAAAGTAGAAGTGGTTTATACAGAATATCTAGAGAAGTATAGTTAAGTGTGTTAATGCAACCAATAGAGTTAAGAGTTGTGAGCAAGAATATTGAAAATGAACTAAAATACTGTGGTTAAACATATATTAATGAATATATGTATATCATAGGACTTAGAGGCATGACAAGAAATAAATTAGGAGCAACGGTACTAATAGCACTACCAGGCAGAAGATGGGAAACAATAGATAAAGCAGCATTAGGATTTTTGGAAGGAGACATGAATGGAAATAGATTAATAACATATATATCTCCATACCTGATGATTCCTGTAAAAGAATTTGTTAAAAAATGATTTTTGGTCTCCAAACTAAAGGGTATGAAGATTTTAAAGGAACAAATTTGTTAGTAAGCATAAAATTTGTAGGAAGGCTCACTAACAGAAGTAGATTTAGATATAGAGTAAATGTGAATAATGTTATTGATAGTACGCAATCAAAAGGTATAAAATTTATGAATCCACTTAAAATTGGTTCTAAAGAATGAGCGGGAGAAGAATCGATGATATGTGAATTAATAGGAAAGAAAGAATTAAAGCAACCTGAAAACTACATAAGCTATCGAAATTGTGAAGGAAGTACAAGTATTAGCTTTATGAACTATAAAGCTTCCTTGATAGAAGATATACAATCTCTTATGTCAAAAACTGAAATTAATAATGACAAATATAAAGGTGCAACTTAATTCATGGAAAAGGCTAATTTGGATGATGAAGTAAATCATTGGGAAAAGAAATTGAAAGATATAGTATGGGAATATAGTATGTATATTAAAAAATATTGGCCTAAGATAAGAGAAAGGGAATTGTTTATCATTAGAGAAATTGCAATATTAAAGAAATTAAAAAATGAGAAAAAGTTAGTCACTAGTAGTTCAAATATTTCAAACAAAACTATAACATCACTAGAAAGACGAGAATATATTAGTAGTAATAATAAGGTTATCATTAATAATAATAAAGATAAGAACATTGCTCAAAAATATGAAGTTGTTAGTGAGTAAGAGCAATGGGATATAAATAATAAACTTTTACTAGAAAGCAATGAGGAGAAAGAAGAACTAATGAGAGAAATGTTGATATAAGATCAAAATTATGATGATTCAGAACAAAATAGTGGTTTTATAAACTCACTAGATGATGTTGGGCTACATAATTTGGATAATGCAATAGAATGTATGGGAGTAGGAAGTAGTAATTAAAGAAGAAAAGGATATGGGGAGTCCTCGGTAAAAAGAGAAGGAGAAAAAGAGAGACCTACTAGATCAGTTGGACAATGCCCCCCCTAGAAAAAGATGACTACCAACCTATGTATATCCCTGGTAAATATAGATATATGGGTACTAAAAGAAGTGATTTTGTAAATCGAGTACAATTTCAAATTTATAAAAAAATGATGGCGCTATATTTATTCTAGTAGCTCATGACCCGATAGATCGGCCGAATATAATCAGCATATGGAAAGGATTAATAGTTCACAAATACATACAAAACTAGTATAATATAGGTACCAAGGTTGAAGATATGGTAACATATCTTGACACTTTTTTAGGAGAATCTGTAAAGTTTCTATGGGAACAATGGGTAGAGTCATACCCTAATCAATATGAAGAATTAAAAAGGGCAGGAAGTAATCCAAATAACTTTGCAAATGCCATTTCAAATATGATCATAGCATAAGATCCAAAATTAGGACATACCTCATTACCATATGAAAGATTAAGATAAATAGAGAAATTAACATTAACTAGCTAGAAAGGCATAAAAGAAATTTCCCAACATTATTGATATAATGCTACTACGGCTAAGTAAGGTTTTAATGTATGTGTGGTAGAAATATATTTTAATAAGTTACCCGATCCCCTAGGATCCATAATATTCGAGGAATATAAACAAGAATCAAAGGAAATGTGGTAAATATATCCCAAGCCATAACATTTGTTTCTAAAAAATTGAGAAAGGTATGTACAAGTATTCAAGCTCGAAGATCTATGAAGAAATCTGATTATATTTTTTGCAATAACATTGTCCAAATACCTCTAGCATATGGAGAACAATGGCATATGAAAAATACATATTATAGACCACACATGAGAGATAACAAAAATTTATTACAAAGAAAATATATTTCTTAAGAAGGTCACATGATAGAGCTCCATTCTTACATAAAATAAATGTAAGAAGATATAATCCTAAGAACTCTTATGATAAAACATGCAGGTGTTTCATATGTAACTCTCTCAACGACCTAAGTAGAACTTGCCCTAATAAAGATCAGAAAAGGTACCGTAGCAAATATGAAGAACAAGAGAGAGTACTAATTATATATAGTGTTAATGAGAATATATTAGTATGTGATGATAAAATAAAATATGACAAGTTAATATAATCAATAATAGAAACATATGAAGTAGAAAATAGGACTCCAGAATACGAATCTAGTGAAGATCAAATCGACCAAATATATGAATTAGCAGGTTTAAAAATTGAAATGATGAACCGAGTAGATTGTGAACATGACCGCATGAAAGGAAAAGGTGATTATAACATAAAATGTGCTTTCTGTATAAATCATCCAAGCATAGATAATAGGTTCACATGTAGCTTATGCTTAAAATAATGTTGTACCTCGTGTCTAAGAGGTAGTAATTAGAAGTGGAGATAGGAAATAGATTTGGAACAAGAATAAAGAATATTATCGAGCATGGTTAGAAACCTAGAAAATAGAATAAATAAACTAGAAACGGAGTTAGAAAACCTAAATGATGAGTTAGATAATAATAAAGAGCGAGATGATAATATTTCTAAAAGCACAGAGATGAAAGAACAAATGGTAACGGTGAGAGATAAAAGAGGAGACTAGTTAATACAATTAAAAAATGCAATAACTGGTTTTGGTAATAAATATATCGATCGATTGCCATTTGAAGAAGTGCTAGGGATAAGGATCCCAGTTAGAACTGTTCTGAGGCCAAATATTTCCTATAAAATATTGGCACTACTAGATATGGGTTGCACAAAGAACATCATCCATGATAAATATTTCGTGAGATGTCCTGAAATAGTTGAAACCGAAGATGATAATAAAGCCGAAGTATCTACTGATATGTCAGGAATAAAGAAAATCCCTAATAAATTGGCATATAATGTTGAAGCTTACATAATGGTCCGAAATATATAATAGATGAAATGACAACAAGAGATTTTTCAGTAATAAATGATAACATGATAATAGGGTTAAGGTTTTTAGAACAATGTTTACAAACTATGATTATACATGAAGAAGAGGTTACATTTATCCCATATCACGATAATTTCCCATGCATATCTGAAGTACGAAAGCAAATAAAGGTTTTGCAAAATATAGAAATGTCTAATGTAGATGTTGAATATATCACATGTCTAGACCCCCTTGAATTATGCAAAGATGAAGAACTTAGTGAGACTATAGAGGAATATCATATAAAAAATATGTGTACATACTGCATAGGCTTACAATCTCTCTCGCCAAATTGGTATAGAGATATAAAAGTCCATGAATTGTTATAGGGAAATATCTGAGCATATTAAGGGAAAAGATAATAGCTTATCTGACATATTCTCTCGACCATCAATTTTATAGAAATGAACAAAAGTACACTCATAGGCTGGAGTGAATGCTACATATTTGGAAATAATAATAGATTAAAAACATTTACGCCAAATACATTCAATTTCAAACCAAAGAATCATATCAATGTTGATGATATTCAAAGATATATATTGGATAATATTGTTGGAAATATGACCTAGAGACAATAATAAATTGGTTATTATCATATTTCCTTGTTCATGATAATCGTTTATTATCCATGCGATAATTGTGTTGATCGGAAACTCAGATACATGTGTGGATACATAGACAACACCATGTCCCTAGTATGCCTCTAATAGACTAGCTCGTTGATCAAAGATGGCTATGGTTTCCTAGTCATGGACATGAGATGTCATTTGATAACGGGATCACGTCATTAGGAGAATGATGTGATGGACAAGATCCAAACTACAAACGTAGCATATGATCCTGTCAGTTTATTGCTACTGTTTTCTGCATGTCAAGTATTTGTTCCTATGACCATGAGATCATGCAACTCACTGACACCGGAGGAGTACCTTGTGTGTATCGAACGTCGTAACATAACTGGGTGACTATAAAGGTGATCTACAGGTATCTCTGAGGGTGTCTGTTGGGTTGGCATGGATCAAGACTGGGATTTGTTACTCCGTGTGACGGAGAGGTATCTCAAGGCCCACTTGGTAACACAACATCACAATAAACCTTGCAAGCAATGTGACTAAGTGTTAGTCACGGGATATTGTATTACGGAATGAGTAAAGGGACTTGCCAGTAACGAGGTTGAACTAGGTATGGAGATACCGACGATCGTATCTCGGGCAAGTAACATACCGAAGAACAAAGGGAACATCATACGGGATTAACTAAATCCTTGACATAGAGGTTCAACCGATAAAGATGTTCGTAGAATATGTAGGAACCAACATGGTCATCCAGGTCCCGTTATTGGTTATTGACCATAGAGGTGTCTCGGTCATGTCTATATAGTTCTCGAACCCGCAGGGTCTGCACACTTAAGGTTCGATGACGTTTCAGTAGTATAGAGTTATGTATGGTGGTGACCGAAGGTTGTTCGGAGTCCCAGATGAGATCCCAGACGTCACGAGGAGCTCCAGAATGGTCCGGAGGTAAAGATTGATATATAGGAAGTCCTGTTTTGGTCGCCGGAAAAGTTTCGAGCTCATCGGTAGTGTACCGGGAGTGCCGGTAGTGTACCGGGGTACCATCGGGAGAGGTATTTCGACCCAAGTGGCTACATGGGCTGTGGGAGGAGGTAAACCAGCCCCTGGTGGGCTGGCCAAAGCCTCCTCTAAGGGCCCATGTGACTGGAGTGGTTTGAGAAGGAAAAATATCCAAAGGTGGAGAGGTGGAAAGAGTTTCCAAGTGGAAAGGAGGAATCTTACTCCTAATAGGATTGGAGTAGGACTTCTCCACCTCCAATTTTGACCAAACCTTGAGGGTTTGAGGCTGCCTCCTGCCCTGCCTCCCTCCTATATATACTAGAGGATTTAGAGGAAAAAGCTAACCCTAATAGCCACGTGCTACCTCTCCTCTAGATCGCAGTTTCTCCTCTAGATCGGTTTTGAGCGGTGCTTAGGCGAAGCCCTACTGGAATAGCTCCACCACCATCACCGCAAGACCATCGTGCTGTCAGAGAACTCATCTACCTCTCCACTCCCTCTTGCTAGATCAAGAAGGCGGAGATCGTCATCGAGATGTACGTGTGCTGAACGCGGAGGTGCCGTCCGTTCGGCGCTAGATCGGAAGGACCGTGATCAAGATCGCGAGACGGATCGTGATGAGGTCGCGGGACGGATCGTGATGAGTTCTCGGGATGGATCGTGATTGGATCACGGGACGGATCGTGATGAGATCGCGGGATGCTCGACGATTTGGATCGCGAAGACGTTCGACTACACCAACCGCGTTTCTTAACGCTTCCCGCTTAGCGATCTACAAGGGTATGTAGATCCACTCTCCCTATAGATGCTCATCACCATGGATAGATCTTGCGTGTGCGTAGGAATTTTTTGTTTCCCATGCAACGTTCCCCAACAGTGGCATCATGAGCTAGGTCTATGTGTAGATGAGATCTCGAGTAGAACACAAAGAGTTTGCGGGCGTTGATGCTTAGATTGCTTCCTCCCTTGGTCATGTTTTGGTTCAACGGTATTGTGGGATGAAGCGGCCCGGACCAACCTTACTCGTACGCTTACGAGAGACCGGTTCCATCGACTGACGTGTGACTTCTTTGCACAAAGATGGCTGACGGGTGTTTGTTTCTCCTACTTTAGTTGGATCGGATTCGACTAAGGCAGTCCTTGAGAATGTTGAAAAGCAACTTTTGTATCACCGTTGTGGTTTATGCGTAGGTGAGAATTTTTCTTGCTAGATACCCATAGCAGCCACGTAAAACATGCAACAACAATTAGAGGACGTCTAACTTGTTTTTGCAGGGTATGTTGTGATATGATATGGCCAATTACATGATGAGATATATGTGATGTATGAGATGATCATGTTTTGTATAGAATATCACGACTTGCATGTCGATGAGTACGACAACCGGCAGGAGCCATAGGGTTGTCTTTAATTATTGTATGACCTGCGTGTCAATCATTAAGCGCTATGTAATGCTTTACATTCTCGCTAAACGGTAGCAATAGTAGTAGAAGCATGTTGGGTGCGACAACCCCGATGGCGACACGTTGATGGAGATCATGGTGTCGTGCCGGTGACGATGGAGATCATGCCGGTGCTTTCTAGATGGAGATCAAAAGCACAAGTTCATGGCCATAGCATGTCACTTATGATTTGCATGTGATGTTAATCCTTTTATGCACCTTGTTTTGCTTAGGACGACTGTAGCATTATAAGGTGATCCCTCACTTAAATTTCCAGATGAATTGTGTTCTCCCCGAGTGTGCACCATTATGAAAGTTCGTCGTGTCGAGGCACCACGTGATGATCGGGTGTGATAGACTCTACGTTCACATACAACGGGTGCAAGCCAGTGTTGCACATGCAGAACACTCGGGTTAAACTTGACGAGCCTAGCATGTACAAACATGGCCTCGAAACACAAGAGACCGAAAGGTCGAACATGAGTCATATAGTAGATATGATCAACATGATGATGTTCACCATTGAAACCACCTCAAATCACGTGATGATCGGACTTGATTTGGTGAATTTGGATCATGTATCACTCGAATGACCAGAGGGATGTCAATTTGAGTGGGAGTTCTTCAGTAATATGATTAATTGAACTCATTATCATAAACATAGTCAGTAGTGTCTTTGCAAATTATGTTGTAGATTACTTGCTCGCGCTGTAGCTCTCTTGAGTTTTTTATATGTTCCTAGAGAAATAGAGTTGAAATATGATGGTAGCAATATTCCGGACTTGGGTCCGTGATCTGAGGATTGTCCTCATTGCTGCACAGAAGGCTTATGTTCTTAATGCACCGCTCGGTGTGCCACCCCCTCTAGCGTCGTTTGTAGATGTTGTGAACATCTGACATGCGCATTTTGATGACTACTTGATAGTTTAGTGCGTCATGCATTACGGCTTAGAATTGAGGCTCCTAAACGTTTTGAACGCCACGGAACATATGAGATGTTCTAAGAGCTGAAATTAGGATCTCAGGCTCATGCCCGTGTTGTGAGATATGAGATCTCCAACAAGATTCTTTGCCTACAAGATAAAAGATAATAGCTCAATCGTTGAGCATGTGCTCAGATTGTCTAGGTGCTACAATCGCTTGAATCGAGTGGGATTTGATCTTCCAGATAAGATAGTGATTGATATAGTTCTCCAAGTCACTGCCACTAAGCTACTAGAACTTGGTGATGAACTATAAAATGCCAGGGATAGAAATAATGATCCCTGAGCTGTTCGCGATGTTTGACACCGCGAAGGTAGAAATCAAGAAGGAGCGTCAAGTGTTGGTGGTTAGTAAAACCACTAGTTTCGAGAAGGGCAAGGGAAAGGAGGGAAACTTCATGGATGGCAAGTCGATTGTTGCTCCAATGAAGCAACCCAAAGTTGAACCCAAACCCGAGACTAAGTGCTTCGATTATGAGGAGAGTGGTCGCTGAAGCGGAACAACCCTAGATACTTGGTAGATAAGAAGGCTGGCAACATCGACAGAAGTATAATTTATATACGTGTTATTGATGTGTACCTTGCGAGTACTCCTAGTAGCACCTGGGTATTGGATACCGGTTCAGTTGCTAGATGTTAGTAACTCGAAATAAAAGCTACGGAATAAACGTAAAACTAGCTAAGGGTGAGGTGATGATGTGTGTTGGAAATGTTTCCAAGGTTGATGTGATCAACATCGCACGCTCTCTCTATCTTTGGGATTAGTGATGAACCTAAATAAATGTTATTTGGTGTTTTGCGTTGAGCATGAAGGTGATTAGATCATGTTTATTGCAACACGGTTATTCATTTAAGTTAGAGAATAATGGTTATTCTGTTTACATGAATAATACCTCCAATGGTCATGCACCCAGTGAGAATGGTTTGTTGAATCTTGATCACAATAATACACATGTTCATAAAATTGATGCCAAAAGATACAGAGTTAATAATGATAGTACCACATACTTGTGGCACTGACGCTAAATGTCATATTGGTATAAAGCGCCTGAAGAAACTCCATGTGATGGATCTTTGGACTCATTAGATTTCAAATCAGTTGAGACATGCGAACCATGCCTCTTGGGCAAGATGACTAAGAACCGCGTTTTCCGGATGGATGGAGCGGGCAAGTGATCTATTGGAAATGATACATGTTGATGTATGCAATCCAATGAGTCTTGTAGCGTGCGGTGGATATCGTTATTTTCTTACCTTCACTAATGATTTGAGTAGATATAGTGTATATTTACTTAATGAAACACAAGTATGAATCGTTTGAAAGGTTCAAGAAAATTCAGAGTGAAGTTTAAGATCATCGTGACAAGAAGATAAAAATGTCTGTGATATGATCATGGAGGTGAATATCCGAGTTACGAGTTTGGCATACAACTTTAGACAATGTGAAAGTGGTTTCACAACTCACGCCACCTGGAACACCATAGTGTGATGGTGTGTACGAATGTCATAGTCATACTCTATTTGATATAGTGCATCCTATGATGTCTCTTATCATTTTGCTACTATAGTTTTGGGGTTATGCATTAGAGACAACTACATTCACTTTACATAGGGCACCATCTAAATCCATTAAGATGACACCATGTGAATTATGGTTTGTTAGAAACCTAAGCTGTCATTTCTTGATGTTTGGGGCTGCAACGCTTGTGTGGAAAAATGTTTTCACCTAATGAGCTCGAACCCAAAGCGGACAAATGCATCTTCATAGAATACCCTAAGAACAGTTGGGTGAACCTTCTATCTCAAGATCCAAGCATAAAGTGTTTGTTGCTAAAACTGGGTCCTTTCTCTAGAAAAAGTTTCTCTTGAAAGAATTGAGTGGGAGGAAGATAGAACTTGATGAGGTTGTTGAACCTTTGTTTCAACCAGAGAGTAGCGCAACACAAGAAGATGTTTCTGTGAAGCCTACGTTAGTTGAAGAGGAAGTTAATGATGATGATCATGAAGCTTCAGATCAAGTTACTATCAAACCTCGTAGGTCGACAAGGACGCGTACTACTTCTGAGTGGTACGGCAACCCTGTCTTAGAGGTCATGTTGTTGGACAACGATGAACCTACGAGCTATGGAGAAGCAATGATGGGCCTGGATTCCGACAAATGGTTAGAGTCCATGAAATCTGAGAAAGGATCCATGTATGAAAACCAAGTGTAGACTTTGGTAGACTTGCTCATTGGACGGCAGGTCGTCGAGTACAAATGGACCTTTGAGATGAAGACAAACGCTGATGGTAAATGTCACTATTTATAAAGCTCGACTTGTCACAAAGAAGTTTCCCACAAGTTCAAGGAGTTGGATGCGATGAGACTTTCTCACTCGTAGCAATGCTCAAGTTTGTTGGAATTATCTTAGCATTTGCCACATTTTTCAATTATGAAATCTGGCAGATGGATGACAAAACATTGTTTCCTTAACTATGTACTTGAGGAAAAGTTGTGTGTGATACAACCAGAAGGTTTTGTCAGTCCTAAGGATGCTAAAAGGTGAGCAAGCTTCAGTGATCCTTCTATGGACTGAAGCAAGCATCTCGGAGTTGGAATATACACTTTGATGAGGTGATCAAAGTTTTTGAGTCTGTACGAAGTTTATGAGAAACTTGTATTTACAATAAAGTCAGTGGGAGCACTATAGAGTTTCTGATAAGCATATGTGGTTGACATATTGTTGATCTGAAATGATGTAGAATTTCTGGAAAGCATAATGGGTTTGTTGAAAGGAGTTTTTCAAAGGAAGACCTGGATAAAGCATATGCGGGACAAAGTCGGGATGGATTTCATCACCGGTTTACCAAGGTCAAGCAAAGGACATGATTCCATTTGGGTCATTATTGATCACCTGACCAAGGTAGCCCACTTCATTCCCGTCAGGACCACCTATGATGGAAGCCAGCTTGCGAACCTCTACATCAACCGCATCGTGAGTCTTCACGGGGTTCCAAAGGAGATCGTGTCGGATCGGGGAACCCAGTTCACCTCAAGGTTCTGGAAGAAGTTTCAAGAAGCAATGGGAACCAAGCTCTCCTTCAGCACTGCTTTTCATCCCCAGACTGGTGGGCAAACAGAGCAAGTAAGTCAGATACTCAAAGATATTCTCCGCGCTTGTGTTTTGGCATACAGATCCAAGTGGGAAGATTGCCTACCATTCGCCGAGTTCTCCTACAACAATAGCTATCAGTCGAGCCTTCAGATGGCACCATTTGAGGTGTTGTATGGACGCAAGTGCCGTACTCCCCTCAACTGGTCAGAGACCGGAGAAGGATTGCTTTTTTGGACCAGACATCCTCCATGAAGAAGAAGAGCAAGTTCAACTCGTCTGAGAACGCATGGAGGCCGCCAAATCAAGACAGAAGAGTTGCGCCGACTCTCACCGTCGAGATCTAAGCTTCAACAACGGAGATCACGTCTACCTCCGAGTCACACCTCTCAAGGGGACTAAGCGTTTCCACTTCAAAGGGAAGCTCACACCCAGATACATCGGCCCCTTCAAGGTGACTGCAAGACGAGGAGAAGTTGCCTAGTAGTTAGAGCTACCTTCTGAGTTGTCGGATGTGCACAACGTCTTTCATGTGTCTCAACTCCGGACGTGTCTGCAAGTTCCCAACCGCCCTGACCTCTACAAGGACATCGACCACCAAGCCATCGATCTTCAGCCAGACCTCACTTATCGTGAGAGGCCAGTTCACATTTTGGATGAAGCCGAGCATTGCACCCGAAGCCACACCATCAAGTACTTCAAGGTCCAGTGGAGCAACCACACCGAAGCTGAAGCAACCTGGGATCGTGAAGATTATCTTAGATCAGAGTTCCCTTATCTTTTTAGTGCTTAGCCTAGGAATCTCGAGGACGAGATTCTTGTAAGGGGGGAAGGTCTGTCACACCCCGTGTTTGTAGCACATTGATATGTTAGCGTTTAAGAAATTTGGAGCCAACTAAAACTTTTCAAGTGCTTGTGCTTGTTTGCTATGTTGTTTGCTTGCTTGATGATTGAGATATATGGCACGCCTAGATTCTATTCCACTTCATATTCATCCTCCCTATCCCAAACCTCTTGCCCAATGATCATGCCATGTGAATAGTGACCAAAACTATATTTATCAAATTTTGTTTTAACCAAATTGATTTATTCAAACTAGGTTTTCAACCTCACCTGAATTGAGGTTTGCACTACAAGTCCTCAAATTAGGTGGATCCTTCTTTCCCAAAGGCTTTATTTCAAACCTACTATATATAATACTTCCCAAAACCACAAAATAATATTTTTAAAGATTATCTTTATATTTTATTTAAAGGCATCTTCTTAAGGCCAGAAATGGGTTTTCATAGGGAAAAATTATTTAAATGCTTTGAAAATATTTGAGAAAATTGAGGGAAACTCAGTGGACATATATTTTCCATATATATGAGTTTCAACACAAGGGCATGATCAGATCATAAGCAAAACTCCTCAAAACCCTTTCTACTCAAATCCAACTTTTGGAATATTTCTATAAGAAATATTCTCAATAAATTCCAGGAAAATTCCAGCAAGTCAACACTATTATACGCGATGTTCTAGCAAAGTTTCATATCAATCCAAGTTGATTTGCTCCATCAAACCATCCCAAAACCATCCCTGTCCAGAACCAAATTTGAGCAACATTACATTATGAAGTGTTTCCCCTTGGCCTCAATCTTTGTGGGCATGCTCTAATGACCAAATAGTGATGATACACTAAGTGGTGCATCAAGGGTAAAAGCCTAGCATCAATAGATCTATAGAAACCTAATTTCGTTGATTTGTAGGGTTTATCAAGTTTCCATTGTCAACTTTTCCCACCTGAGCTCAAACTTGGTGAATCCTCTCATTTCTACCTAGCCTTGACCCTGGTAAGTATCTCAGTGAGTTAGTAAAATATTCTTGCCCAAAACTCTATCAAACACCTTCTGGTGATTTAGTAAAATCACTATTTCTACCCCTTACCCTTTTACCCTTACCCCCAGCTTTTTACCGCAACCCCTCTGAGTTACTCGCTTCCTCTAGTAACTCTTCCTGGCCAAGGCTCCATCGGTAAGTGGGGTAAACCCCCCATTTTACCCCTCTGGACAGTAATTTTTCTCCCTCTTCCTCAACCTTTCTTCTCTCCTAAGGAATGCAAAGCATCCAATGCTCTATCCACCTTTGTTAAACCCCCCTAGATCCCCTAGACATAGCAGGCCACGTAGATGACGCTGTTGGCATGCCGTGCCATGCCAAACGCGCACTTTGGAGCGCACTACGATGCCGACAGGCACTGTAGCCGTTGGTCACTGCATGGCCCCGACCGCCTCGGGCTCTCCCCTCTCGCCACTTGGCTGGCCTCGACGTCTCGGACACGCCGGCCGGTCGGCCCCCTCCTCTCTCCTCCTCCCTCGCCCTCCCTCGCGTGTGCCGAGCGCCACCCGGCTCGGCCAACCCGCAGCCTCACACGCGCAGGCATCTCTCCCTCTCTCTTCCTTCCCCAGGGCCTAGACCAGCCCCAGGAACGCCCCTGACTCGCCCCCTCTCTCTCCCATGGCCTCTGGCCCCGGCCATGAGCTCACGGACGCACCCGAGCTTGGTGGACCAAGGGCCACCTACTTAAGGCCCTCCCCGAACCCTCTCTCCCCTGTGGTCGCTCTCTCCTATCCCTAGTAGCCCCCCTACGCGCTCCGGAAGGCTCTTGCATTCCTTGCGCTCAGGATCGAGCCGAGGACCGCCACGGCGACCTCATCGCTGATCCCCTGGTAGCAGCTCCCTCCGCCCCTCGTTCCTTTTCCATTGGTCCTCCCTTGCCCTGTTGATGCATTTCCCCCTCTCCCCAGCATGTTTGTAGCTGGAAACAGCGCCGACGAGCTCTCCGGAAGTGCCCTCCGCCGCAGGAGCTCTTCGCCGGCGACTCCGTATGCCCCAAGTGCTCCTTCGATCTCTAGAGGAACATCGGGTCGACACTGAGCTCAGCCCCGCCTTCGCGTGCCATCGCTGTGCCCAGTATCATCATCATTGAGCGCGCCGGCCTCCCTACCGCGAGGTTGAAGATGATAGGCGGGGCCCGCTATCATCCTGACCTCCCTCCCCCTCCTCTCTTTGTCGCTGGCCTTCGAGGCCCAACCGTTAGGTTTGAATGCGCGTGCGTGCCGGTTCGTCTGGGCTGGTTGGCCTCTGGGCCGACCCAGTTGTTGGCCTCCTCCGGCTAGGGCACTGTGCTCGTTTCTTTTTTTTCGTTTTCCTTTTTCTGCAACTTCCAAAAATCCCATAGTGTAGAATATTATTCCAAATCCAAAAATTCCTCCACCTAAATTCTTGAAATAATCCATAGGATTTATTAGTGCCATTTGTAAAAATGTTTGAATTTTTTTTAGTACTGTTTTATTTTAAAACCTATATTTGGGCACCTTTTTGCCTCTGTTAATTTATTTCTATAATATTTTTAACAACCAAACCCTAGGGAAATATTTTTAGTATGACATTTAGTATTTATCAGAGTAGGTTAACATTTTTGATAGTAGTTTGTGTGCTCTGTTTTGGTGTGTTGCTTATTTTTATCGCTTTATTTCGCGACGATAGATTGCGCGGTTGACGATGAAGTTGGACCTGAAGACTTCGAAGACCCCAGAGACTTTGTTGAGCCAGGCAAGCAACCCTTTGACCATGATAAGAAACCTTTTATTGAATGTCATATAGCACTTTACTTTCATCATATTTGATCATGTGGAGTAGTGACCCCTTTGGTGGGTTGCTTCCGACACCCTTACCATTGACACTGGCATCATGCATGACCCTATCGCCTTATGAGGGTTATGCGGGTGAGAGTAGTTAGGGTGCTAGTAGATGCGACGCAAGTGGGATCGGGATCTATGCATGGTGATGGAAGGAAAGAAATAATTTCGAAGACTTTTTCGAAAACCCCGTCGGGTGCCACTAATGCCCGATGGAGATGATGATGAGATGGGTGACCACTTGAGAAAGAAGTGGTGTGCCGGAGCAAGTTGAGAATGTGTTTTCAAAAACGGATTAGATTTAAGATTTGTCAACCATCCGAACCTTACATGCGCAACCACGATACCCCTTATGGGAGGCGGCTTTGTTGATTACCTTGGTGGGTACTGGCAAGGATCCCGCATTATTAGTGGTGGGAGTGGCATGGTCACTCTCGATACGGGGTCGTACCGGTATATACGATCATGCGTTGTCTTTATAGGCAGCGGGCACGCCGTTGGTCCCCTCTTGGATGGTACGATTAGAGCGAGGCTCGTGTGATGTACATCGTGAGGGTTGGGTACCAATCGAGTGGACTCTTTGTCTAGTATCGCTAGGGGAAAGGCATTGTTCGGGTGCTTACCTCGGGTATGTTATATACCATGAGTGATGGATGATAGGGTAGTTCCCCGAGTCTTGTGGGTAAAGTGTGCAACCTCTGTAGAGTGTAAAACTATTCGAATAGCCGTGTCCACAGTCATGGACAGTTGGGTGGTGCTGCTCAGACTATGTCCAGATGTTTTTGCAAACTTGGTGTGAGTATGGGTGTGATGGCGAGAAAGAGGTCACCTAAGCTAAGTTCGATGACTTAGCGTGAGAATTGAACTAAGTCCGATGACTTAGCATGATGTATGAGCATGAGATGTTCAACCCCTACTTATGTTGATACCTGTAACTTGTTCATATGGGTATCTTATAATTATTGATGCATGCTTACTAGTTACTTGATCATGTCAATTGCATTCAAAATTAGATTTTCATAAAAATTACCTACTTAGTGCCATATATGCATCATCGTTACCTTGTTACACAACTTGGGTTGCTTGCGAGTACATTCAAAGTACTCATTGACTAGCCACTAGTTATTTAATTGACCAGGCATGGAAGAACAGGAGTATGTTGAAGAGTTCGTTGGAGACGAACATGCGAACTAGGACGCTTGCCAGTCAGAATGCCTGTAGGTTAAGGCAGATGGCATGGGTTCACGCTTTCGACCAAGATTTCCGCTGCTTGTTTTGTTTAAGTGTTTGGCCCTTGTGGCCCTATCTATGTAAGACTTGACCTTCATGGTCCTTATTTGTGTAAGGCGCTAAATGTGGATGTAAGACTCTTGTTATTCAGCTTCTGTGTGTTCAGTGAGCATTGATCTCTGGGATCACTGTACATGTGCATTCGGTGATCACGACTTATGAATCGGGGTCCCCACAGCGGCAAGGGAAAAGGATCTTTGGGGCAGGCTTTGTTGATGTTTGTGAAGTCAATGCACAACCTCCATTTCCCATTCGCCTTGCGCACTACAATTGGATTGGCCAACCATGTTGGATGAAGTACTCCTCTGATTAGACCAACCGCTTCTAATTTCTTTATTTCGTCGGCAATAAATTGTTGCCGCTCCAAAGCTGGCTTCCAGACCTTCTTCTTCATGGGCCGCATGTGTGGACAAACGACAAGGTGGTTCTTAATCACCTTCCTGGTAACACCGAGGATATCAGATGGTTGCCATGCAAACACATCGACATTCTCCCATAGGAAGGCGACGAGCGTGCTTTCCTTTTTGTCGTCAAGGGTGGACCTTATGGTGAAAGTTCCTCCCGTACCATCCTCCTTGGCGGGAACCTTCTTAGTCTCTAGTGGAGCTGCCTTGGACTTCTTGCTTTTGCTAGTGGAGCTCTCTGGCACATCGTCAATGGGAGCACAGCACCCTGAGGAGGCGTGCTTGCCGGAATGTGCGCTAGAGGCCTTGCCGGTCTTCTTCCCCCTCGGGAGCTTCAGCGACAAGAGCAAGTGCCTTGGCGGCATGTGCTGCAACTGCCTCCCGGTAGAGTTGGTCGGCATAGATAAGTGCCCCTTTCTTGTCGGAGTTGATCGTGATGATACTCATCAGCTTGGGCATCTTCGGCACATTGTAAGTGAAGTGGGTGGCCGCCATGAACTTGGCTAGTGCTGGGCAACCAAGGATGCCGTTGTACGGCAACGAGATCTTGGCGATGTCAAAAACGATCTTCTTTGTCCTGAAATTTATGTTGCTGCCAAATGTCACCGACATCGTGATCTTGCCCTTCGACTGAGTCCTCCCTGAATTGACCCCTTGGAAAGCACCTGTGGGCTTGAGATCTTCATCAGGAATTTGCAGCCTCTGGATGACATCAGGCGAGATTAGGTTTAGGTTGGCCCCACTGTCGACTAGCATCTTCGTCACCTTGAGGTTGCGAATTGTTGTCGAAACCAACAACGGGAGGCACCTGACCGCAGTTGTGCGGTAAGGGTGATCCTCGACGTCGAAAATGATATGAGTGTTGGACCACTTCAGAGGTCTCTGGGCACCGATAGAGGGCTCCACCATGTTAACCTCGTGCGCCCACTGTTTAAGTTGGCGGTGCGAGGAATGCAACGAGGCACCTTCCTCAATGCACATCATCTTTGTAGACTTCTGGAACTCATGCTCGCTGGACTCGTCGTCCTCTTCGACATCATCATCATCACCCTCTTGTTTGTCACGGCCACGAGCGGGACGGTCTTTTTGTTGTTTGGGCTTGCCGCGACGACCCCCTCGGCCAACGCACTTGTTGTCGGACCCCTCCGCACCATCCCGGACTTTCTCCTTGTCTCGCCTCTCGTACTTGGCTTTTTTGCTTCTCGGCAAGGTGCTCAACTTGCCGGCAGTCCTGGAGATCGTGGCCCTTGGTGCGATGGATCTTGCAATACTGCTTGACGGAGCCTTCCGGCTTGTCGGCAGCCACCATAGCCTGGTAGGAGACACACCCGGCAACATCCTTGCCGGGGTCATCAACCTTGCCCTTCTTGGCAGTACTGGGGTTGCCGAATCCCTCGACAACAATCACGGCCTTGCCCTTGCGCTTCTTGTTACGCCATCGACCCTTCTTCACCAGGACGGTAGTGCCTTCATCCTCGGAGTCGACCCCTGTGCCAGCATCCTCGCCGGGGAGCCTCCTCCCTTCTTCAGCATGAGCACACCTATCTGCCAAAGCATAAAGCTCGGCAACATCTCTGGCCTTGTTCATCACTAGCTCCTCCCGCATCCTGCGGTTGCGCATGTTCTAATGGAACGCGCTGATAACAGCAGCAGGATGAACGTATGGTATGTTGTGGTGCATGCGGCTGAACCTTTGGATGTACTTGCGCAAAGTCTCACCCTCCTTCTGGGGAATGATATGCAAATCACTTTCTTGACCAGGAGCTTGATGACCTCCATGAAGGCGCCAACAAACTCATGGCACAGGTCTGCCCAAGACGCGATGGATCCTTCTGGCAAGTGCATCAACGACGACCTAACGTAGGACTTAAGCACCAATGGGAAGTAGTTGGCGAGTATCTAGTCATCACGAGCCCCGACAGCCTGTACCACAATGGTGTAGATGCTCAGGAACTCTAACGAGTGAGTCTTGCCGTCATATTTCTCCGGGACCTCCGGCTTGAACGTGAGGGAATTGGCCCACTGGACTTGCCACAGCTCATGGGTAAATGCTAGACAACCCACCTTGTAAGGTAGGCTCACAGGATACCCTGGCACGAGCTTGTCTATAGTGGGTCCTACACGCTTATCAAATTGATGGCATGTTTCCCGCCATCGCTCGATTGTAGTTCGAGCGTCTTCCTTGCTCCGCTCCCAAAGAACTTGAAGATGGTCGTGGCGAGTCCGTGGATCGAACGATGCCATCGAGTAACCATCGTAAGCGTCAGTCCGCTCAGTCGGTGACCGACATTGTTGCTGTGGAGGAGAGTTCACCATGGTCGCACCGCCTCCGGCCTTCTCACCATTGACTTGAGCCGGCTCGGTGGATCAAAACTTGTCAAAAAGGCTGAGGAGGCTCTGAATGGTGGCTCTCCAGTCGCCGAGCTTCTCCGCAGCAGGAGGGAAGTTCAGGATTAGCTGTGCCCGCGCCATTGCTTCTTCCAACGTGGTCGGCAGCGAATGGCGCGAGGAACGCGGGGTGCTCTGACTCCTAACGGTGTTAGAAGGAGCTCCGCCACGGTCTCACGATGACACGCCACACACACTAGCACGCTGGCGAGCATGCTGGTCCCGCGCACCTTGGGAGTGATGCGCAGGAGCTTTTCCGTGAGGACGTGGGGAACTGTGGGCACCGTGCCGCATCTCTTCGCGCGCATCTTGGGAAGGTGGAGGTGTAGGCGCCGACATGGGCGCCCTAGAAGGTACCATTCCGTCCCCGGAGTTCACCGTACAACCCGCATGCGGTACAACTCCGTCCTGAGATCCAGCTGTGCAGGGGTTCTCACTGCCGCTATGAGTGACTCCGTGGCGGGCGTTGCCGCTTGCTTGGCCTTGATCACCGGAGTGTCGCGGAAGTTCCGAAGCTCCGCCTCCTCCTCCACCCGCGTGTGCACCGTCGCCTATGTGTGCAGCTACACGGATAGTAGACATGGATGGCCCAACCGCCGCCAGTCCCTTCTTCTTGGGGGCCATGGTGATGATGATTATGAAGGAACTAGCGTGCTAATCACCAGATCGGATTCACGCGACCTATCCCCCTACCTGGCATGCCAAATATTTCGTGGGGAACAAACACCTATGGGATCGGGGGGACCCCTTTACGGTTTGGCGGGGGAGAAGGCTCGCACAAAGAGCAGATCTGATGAACAATGTGCGGGGATTTTACCCAGGTTCGGGCCGCAAAGATGCGTAAAACCCTACTCTCGCTTGGTTGTATTGTGGGTGTTTTTGGGGTTCTAGCTACAGGAGCGCTGTGAACAGCTGCTACGCGTATGAGCTAGAAGGTCCAAAAGTCAAAAAGCCAAAAGTCCTCTACCGTATCGCCCTGGGCCTCCTTTTATACTCTGGAAGGGGTCACCAACAGTGGCGTACAGTGCGTACACGAGGTGTACAAAGCTACAATGCTATCATACCTAACACTGACGTAGTAGGACATGCACATTTAATGCACTGTCAGGCATCTCTGGTTGCCTATGGGACTGGACAGGGGCCCGTCCCATTAGCACCGCTTAGCCCCTCCATCACCGGCGACGCGACACGTGCCCAAGCGAAGCAACACCTGGCCTGTGCATTGGCGGGGCCTTGCCGGGGCTTTGCCTTGCCGGGTCCTGCCGGGGCTTTGCCTTGCCGGGTCCTGCCAAGGCTTTGCCTTGTCAGGTCCTGCCTTTGGTCTTGATTCTCCTGTACTTGTACCTAGCAGCTCCCTGTCGGGCCTCACTGCCAGGGTGGCTACTACTGCCTATGCACGACTAAGGGGCACTTGAGATCCCAAAGCTCAAGTGCACCGACACATGTCGAATGCACACATGACTCTAGCCCAATCCATTGTAACGGCCGACTGCCCATCCTTCAATATCTTCTTTACTTCCAGATAGTCATTCTAGTCTGGTAGAAATACATGTACATTGCATGTCCAACAATCATGTACTTTGAGAGGTGTTCTTGGGTAGACTGCGTTGGGAACCACTACAAAGCAAAAAGATGCATAGATTGTCATCTAACAACTCATTATGTGCAGTTAGAAGGGTACAAAGTTCCGAGTTAATATACTGCATATCAATGTTATATTGGACAAACTGTAAATAAATAGTTTAATTGCCACATTTTGTCCCATTGTACTAACAATATTTATTAGTTACCTCACATGATGCTCTCTTCGTCCCACTATATAAGATCTAATTACATCCAATGTACTAACATATTGGATGCATTAGCGTCTTATATTATGGGGCGGAGGGAGTGTAACATGGGAAACAAATATAGCAATGTGAACCAAAAACCATCAAAATAAGCATATGCTCACTACATCAGGCTTAACAACAACCAAATAAAGTCATTCATAAAGGTACTGTTGAATTTGCATAGAACAAAGCTTGTATTTAAACATCAAATTGTATAATTGAACATCATAGAGTGAAAAAACAGGGGGTGTTTTACCTACACCAGGCTTAACAGGAAACAAATATGGCCATTGAACTGGTATTAAGCAAATTGTACTACACATTGTGAATAACTAAATAAACAAGGCATACTACAACAACCAAATAGTCATTCATATCGGTATTGCTGAAATTGCATAGAACGTACCATGTGCTTAAACATCAAATTCTATGATTGAACATCACATTGTGAGAAAACCGAAATAAACAGGGGCGTATTAACTACACCAGTTCTAACAGGAACCAATTGTATGATTGAACAACCAAATCTAGCAATTGAAGCTGGACATATGTTCACTACAAACAACTAAAAACAGCTAAACAAGGTATATGCTCACTAGAGACAACCAAACATAAGCATTCGTGAAATTGAACTAAACAATTCATACTCCAACGTAGGGCGCACTTGTCAACGACAAGTTGTTGTCATCAATGAGGCCTGACTTGGCAGCTGATGATGCCAAAACACCGCCATAGAATGCGACCTTCATAAATGACAAAAGGGTCTCATTGGAGATGAAGGCAAATTCCTCATAGGAAAGCATAGTAGATCAGAGGCATACTGCAAACAACCAAATATAGGTATATGCTCACTACAGACAAGCAAACGTATGCACTGAAATTGAACTGAACAATTCGTACTCCAGCATATCAAATTGCACTTTTGAACATTACAATTTGTACTCCAGCATAGCAAATTCCCGACAACAAAGTAGAGTAGACCATAGGCATACTACAAACAACCAAACATAGCAATTGAAACTGGTAAAATGCTAACCACAAACAACCAAAAACCTTTAAAGGAAGCATATGCTCACTATGACAGACTTAACAACAACCAAACAATCATTCATATCAGTATTGTTGAAATTGCATAGAAGATAGAACACACCATGTGCTTAAACATCAAATTGTATGATTAAAAATCACATTCTAAAAAAATGAAGTAAACATGGGCGCGTTAAATACACCAGCTTTAGAGGGAACCAATTGTATGATTGAACAACCAAATATAGCAATAAAACTGGACATATGTTCACTACAAACAACAACATATCACAGTAAACAAGGTATATGCTCACTATAGACAACCAAACATATGCCCTGAAATTGAACTGAACAATTCATACTCCAGCATATAAAATTACACTTTTGAACATTACAATTCATACCCTTTGGAAGAGCCTAGACTGGGTGTGTGCACCGTGCGCTCCCTGTTGTGGCAGCTTAGCTCCTTCCCTTTGGAAGAGCATGTCTATAGGGTGACGTCCCTGATGTCATGGATGGGATATTTCCCCTTGGAAGAGACGGATAGGGCACCCTTGTCTTCGTTGTCATCGTCAACGTGGTCTGACTTGGCAGCTGACGATGCCAAGCCACCACCATATATATAGAACACGACCTTTAGAAATGACAAAAGGGTCTCAATGGCGATGAAGGCCAAATCCTGACAGCAAAGCATAGTAGATCGTCGGTAGGGACACGGAGGAGATCCAAGGAGTTTGAACCCGAAGTGGTGGGGGTGCGTCACTTAACCTTTGGCACATCCCACGTCAAGCCATCGCTGTTGATGAGCTTGATGTCGTAGCCGCCTGCCGAGACATACAAACATGCGCGAGCCCACTTATTAAATTCCCCGAGCCAGTCATCTTAGTGAGCTTCTGCGGGGGCCTCGGGGGGTAGGTGGTGTTTGAGGAAATGTCGCGCGACTACTAAATTTTTCACTAGCGGCAGTGACATGCCAGGATGTTGGGGCTACTGAAAATTTAGATTATGGGATTAAAGTGGCACTGATAACCCACAAGTGTAGGGGATCATTTGTAGCCTTTGTCGATACGTAAGAGTGTCGAATCACAATGAGGAGATAAAGGTAGAACACATATTCCCTCAAGTTCAATCGACCACCGATACAACTCTATGCACACTTAATGTTTGCTTTATCTAGAAAAAGAATGAAACTAATTTGCGGGAATAAAACTATGGGTGCTTTGCAAGAAAATAAACTTAGTAGTGCAGTAAACACAAGATAAAGATTGTCCCTAGAAAATTGAATATGATACGATAGATACTTGTTATATGCAATGAGGGAGAGGCATGAGCTAACATACTTTCTCTACTTGGATCATATGCACTTATGATTGGAACTCTAGCAAGCATCCGCAACTACTAAAGATCATTAAGGTAAGAACCCAACCATAGCATTAAGTATCAAGTCCTCTTTACTCCCATACGCAACAACCCACCTACTCGGGTTTGTGCTTCTATTACTCACACAACCCACCATAGGAAAGTTATCAATATATTGCAACACCCTACAACAGGAATCCCTCATGTTTGTGCGACATGGAGGGCACCATGGGACAACACCATATCAACATAAAACTCACATCCATAACATCATACCATAATTAACCCATAGGACAAAATAGATCTACTAAAACATCATAGGATAGCCAAATATCATTGGGAAATAATATATGGGCTTGAGAACCATGTTTAAGTAGAGATTACAATAGGGAAGAGAGATGTTACACCACTACATAGAGGGGGACAGAGTTGGTGTTGACGGCGGCAAGATTGTTGTTGTAGATCGCTGTCACGATGCTTGTCTCGACGATGTTCCGGCGCCACCGAGAGAGAGGGGGAGAGAGCCCCTCCTCCTTCTTCTTCCTTGGCCTCCCCCTAGATGGGAGGAGAGTTCCCCCTCTAGTCCATGGCCTCCATGGCGGCGTAGGGGTGGGAGCCCCTCCTAGATTGAATCTTCCTCTCTGTTCTCTTCTGTTTTGCATTCATGTTTCTGGACGAAAACCGTTTCTTATATTCCCGGAGATCCATAATTCTGATTGGGCTGAAATTTTTGGGAGATTTTATCCAAAAATTAGCTTTCTTGCGCCCGAAGGAGCTCCAATAGACATACGAGGCGGGCACGATCCACCAGGCCGCGTTTGGGCCCTGGCACACACCCTGGTAGAGGGTGGATGCTGTTAGACTCTGTTTGCGTTGATTTTACTTCCCAAAATTCATAAATATTCCAAAAACAATCTCTAAATTTTTTTATCGCGTTCGGACTTCATTTCATATGGATTTTTTGCGAAACAAAAAATTCACAAAAAACAAGAACTGGCACCAGGCACTGGATCAATAGGTTAGTCCAATAAATCATATAAATTGTTGCCAAAAGTAAGTTAAAGTTGTATAATATTGGTATGAAATAATAAAAAATTATAGATATGATGGAGGCATATCAGCATCCCCAAGCTTAATTTCTGCTCTTCCTCAAGTATGTAAATGATAAAAAAGATAATTTTTGATGTGGAATGCTACCTAGCATAATGTTGATCATATATCTAACCATGGCATGAATATTAAGGCACAAGTGATTCAAAGCAATAGTCTAGTTTTGACATGAAGACTTTAATACTCGGGCATCCCAAGAAACAATCATATCTTTCAAAATATCAAGGCTAAAGAACGATATCCCTACAAAATCATATAGCCTTTTCATGCTCTATCTGCTTAACACAAAGTATAAATCATGTACTACCCCGGTGTTAGCCAAGCAATTGGTTCATACTTTTTAACGCCCTTCAGCATTTTCAACTCTCATGCAATACATGAGCGCAAGCCATGGATATAGCACTATGGATGGAATAGAATACGGTGGTAGGTTTCAAAGGGGTAAAAGTGGAGAAGAAAAGTCTCGCATCAACTCATCGTATCAACAGGCTATGGAGATGCCCGTCAATAGATATCAATGCGAGGAGTAGGAATTGCCATGCAACGAATGCACTAAGAGCTATAAGTGTATGAAAGCTCAATATGAAAACTAAGTGGGTATGCATCTAACTCTATAATGAAAATTTGCCATTAGCATATGAAAATGACAACATAGGAGACTCTCTGTATGAAAAACATGGTGCTACTTTGAAGCACAAGTGTGGAATTAGCATGCCCATTATCTCTTTGTCTCTCATTGTTTTTTCTTTTTTCCTTTTTCTTTATTTTCTTTATTTTTTATTTTCTCCTTTCTTGCTTTTGCATTTTTTCTTTGTCCAGAGCCTCATCCCGACTTGTGGAGGAATCGTAGTTTCCATCATCCTTTCCTCACTGGGACATGCTCTAATAATGAATAATGATGATCATCACACTTCTATTTACTTATAACTCAAGATTACAACTCGATACCTCGAACAAAATATGACTCTATATGAATTTTGTGTAATTATCTAGCATAACAAAGATATGAAAAAACAGACAAGCCATGGAAACATCATGCTAGCTGTCTTACGATCATGTAAAGCAATATGACAAGGAATGCTCAAGTCATCAAAACGAAAGCGGTGGAAGTTGCATGGCAATATATCTCGGAATGTCTAAGGAAATCCCATAATAGGTAGGTATGGTGGCTGTTTTGAGGAAGATATAATAAGGCTTATGTGTGATAGAGCGTATCCGATCACGGGGTTTGGATGCACCGGCGAAGTTTGCGCTGACTCTCGAGGTGAGAATGTGCAATGCACGGTATCATAGAGGCTAGCAAATTGCTGAAAGGTAAGAGTGTGTATAATCCATGGACTCACATTAGTCATAAATAACTCAAATACTTATTCCAAAAGTGTATTAGCCCTCGAAGCAAAGTATTACTATGCATGCCCCTAGGGGGAGGTTGGTAGGACTTAACCATCGCGCGCCCCCAACCTTCACACAAAGATAGACAATCAAGGATAAATTGTGCTCCAACTTCCTACCATAACGGGAGATTATATGGGAATGCTTCGGGAATCACAAACCTTAACACCAATATCTTACTAAACACGATCATCCACTAGTACCTCCCACATATTATCATCTCTATATCGCAAAACTATTGCGAGGAATCAAACATATCATATTCAGTGATCCATAAGTTTTATGTAGGATTTTATGACTAACCATGCAAATGACCTATTCTCGTTGACTCCCTAAATAGATATAAGTGAAGCAAGAGAGTTTAATTATTTCTATAAAAGACCATGCTCTAATAAATATAAGTGGAGCAAAAGAGCATTCTTCAAATAATGGTTTTCTATGCGAAGAGAAACAGACAATCCAAATTTCAAATGATATAAGTGAAGCACATGAAGCATTGTATAAAGCCAATGATGGTGTCCTGGACTAGGGGGTACTCACCACGTCGTTTGCCGACCAGTGGGTCGGGCCGAGGACCCCCAGGGCGACTCACTAATGGGCCACTTCGGGCAGCCCATGCTGAATACAAGGAGGATTTCACAAGACTTGGCGCCCAAGACAAGGACTCCTCTAAACCCTAGGCCTACGGTGCATATATAAACCGAGGCTAGGCTAGTCGATAGATCATCACATTACATATCATATTCATTACTACAATCTCGTGGTAGATACCTGTACTATGTACTATCCCCATATTAATACAATGAAAAGCAGGACGTAGGGTATTATCTCCTTGAGAGAGACGAACCTGGGTAAAATCATGTGTCCATGTTACCATCGTCCCAAGATGCCTAGCTTAGGACCCCTACTATGAGATATGACGGATTTGATGCTAACATTGGTGCTTTTATTGAGAGTCTGCTGGGTAGTCGCCGTGGTGCGATGGGAATTCAGATCGGCTGCATCGTGATCTACGCGTCGGAACCGAGCTACATCATCAACATCGGCATCTTCATCGTCGGCTTGACTGGTCACCTCAGCTATGCCGAGGACTGCGCTCTAGGTCGGATCATATAGATCGGATAGGTATCTTCATCAACATCAACACCAATCTCAACCAGGATCATGGAAGAATCCTTCATGGTGCTCGGGGGCTCAACGTCAACATTGTCCTCGCGCGATCATGCAGTTTTTCTGGACACCGGATTCGTGTTCATTGTCCCTGCCTCCTCGAGTGTCGTTTTCACGGTTGCTTCAGTGGAATTGTGCGAAATTGAGTCTAGAACAACCCTGCAAAATTTCGTCACGTTCCAGTGAAGGAATCTCCGGCGATCTACAATTTATTGAAGCCCTATCGAATCTGGACGGGAATCCGGGCGAGTTTAGGGCGAGGAGTCCAACATCTAGCTTGAACGTCCCCTGGAAAATCCTACCGTTCATCGGCTGTGAAATTCCTATACTGGTCACCCCTCAAAATTTCAGCTCGATCCGACTGTCCAAACTCTGGGAAACATCTGATTAATCCAACGAATTTTGGATTTGTTTTCTACGCAAAAACGAATCCGACCTCAGTTCATCTTTTTCATGAACGGGTTGTCAGGCGTCCTTTTAGAAGGAAATTTTTCTCATCATCTCGGTCATCTTACCAAGAGTTCGGCATCGCATGGGCCGAATAATCATCAAGTGAACCTCGTCATCCGCGGGTTGACGGGTCGGGCGCTTCGTTGCTTCATCATGCTAGCATCGACCTCGTCACAAATTCCGACCTGCGTTGGCACCGCTGCGCCATTACTTTTTCAAAGCTGACGTCCACCACACCGACCTGCTTTGACATGTCGGCTGGCATGGTGCTCTAGCGTCACCTTACCGATCTGCTCTGTCACCTCGGCTAGATCGAGGCTTTGGCATCCCTTCATCAACCTGCTTCAACACCTCGGCTGACATGAGACTTCGGCATCACCAGCCAACCAACTTCAACTCCTCGGCTAACATGAGACTTCGGCATCACTAGCCGACCTGCACGAGACTTCGGCGTTCGCCGATCACGACACCGCCATCCTAACTGGATCGAGGATTTCATCTCGCCACATCGACCGTACAACGTTGCCACCTCATCAAGCCGAACTCTTCGTCCAGGCACCTCGGGGCCCAGGCGATATTCTTTTACTTATTTTCTTCACTTAAATTAACTAAGTAGAAGAATTTTTTTAAAATATATTATTATCTCTTGCTCGCAGTATTTTATGTGTGCAGGTAATCGGCTTTGGCTACGTCCCGCGGTCAGTTTGGCATCACCTTGCCGACCTACTCCGCCACCTCGGCTGGAACGGGGCTTCGCCTCACCACATAGGTCCAACCGTGTCACTACTTCGGAATGCCGAGCTCCTTGCTCGGTCATCTCGGGCTTGAGGGCTGGGACCTCGGTCACGCCAAAGACTATGCACCATATCGGATCTGTCAAAAGTTTGATGGGCGTCCTCGTCCTGCCACAAGCCCGGATCGCGTCATTGAAACCGAGCACATTAACCAATTAAGTCGCTTTCATGTTAAAATATTTTCAGCTTTCTAATTTTGTTCGGTTCGACCAAGCGTTATACTTTTTTGACAAAAAGTTGTTTGTGAAAAACTTTCTTTGTTACAAACAAATTCAAATACCCCGTTTACTTGGGGGCTTACTTTATGAAACCTTTTCTATTTGTATGTGATTATTATTGTACACCTTCTTTCCTTGCTCGTGTATTATGCCAAAATATGCATCATGTTGACTTACGTGTTCCGCAAAGCTGGTTGTGTAGCTCCTGTGCTTATCCCTACATTCCCGATTATTCGTCTAGGGAGTAAAGGGAGCACCTCTGCGATTGTTACGACCGGGTCATCCAAACTCATACCTTAGACGGGTGAAGCCGAAAGCTAGCACTCTTATTGTTTTCAACTATGGTCGACACACGATGGAACTCAAGCATACACAAATCTATTGCATAAGTCTCATAGTAATAATGAGCGACCAAAGAAAGGTACCGTTGGGGGCACTATTTTCTTTGAAGATGCTTCTTACATTACATAAGTAACATAGCATAAGTTCCCTGGGCGCGCTTTGTCTGTTACAGCCTGATGGTATGATTGCCTGGTTATCCGAAACACCGCCGATATTCTCGGTAGGCGGAGTAGATAAGACTTTTCGGCCCTTGGCCGAAGAGGCAGAAGCCGACGGTCGGTTAAGACGCATTCAAAGTTTGGGTGAACACATATATTATATAAGTACTTTGGTACATACAATCATTATACATAATTTTTTCCCAAGTCACTTGGGGGCTCTTAAATTAGTATGAGTTTAATAGATGTTTTCTTCTTAGTCATTGCAAAGTATTTTTTCCACCACTCCTTTCTGGACTCAAGTGCATGATCAATAGCCGGGTAGCCTGGTTTCTCCCTAAAGCCGCTCATGTTTAGTTCGCTAAACTGGCATGAGAAACACTCCGCCTTCGGGATAGGAAGGTTAAGCCGAAGGCTGACCCACTTGAAGTCTAGAGATTAGATGTGTCATGTCAAAGCACGACGAAAGTACAATTTTAAGACCAATTTCATATTGGCACCAAGAAACTCGATTCAATCTAGACGTAAAGTTTTTATGCACGTTTTTTGGTCTTTTGAGCTTATAACATCTTTCACCTATTTTATGTTTTCCATTCAGGAAGCGGGACATTCTCTTGGTTGAGGTGTTCGGCGTGAAACTCTTTTCTAAACTACAGTTCGGCATCTTTCCTGCTGAACTTCACCTCTGTATTGTCAAAACATACATGTTAGTTGAACTAGTTCCCGACGAGGTACAATCCTAGGGTCGGTCATGCTGCCCAACCCAAGTCTTGGGGGCTACCGCATTGACAATTCAATGCAGAAAATTTAAGTGCAATACAATTTTCGAGGAGATTATGGTCCTCAGGTTGGTCGGCCGCACCCAACCTGAGTCTCGAGGTCTATGCACACTGCTTTTGTGTTCCGAAGTATGCTGTTGAGCTAGGAGTTGATCCTCAGGCCGATTTTGCGAATCGACCTAAGTCTCAGGGGCTCCTGGGATCAGCGGTTTTATGTCATCCTTTATGTGCATCTCGGGTTTTAGACCGACACACAAACCTTGAGGGCTAATGGCTATATATCTCGGCAGAGAATAAATTGCACCAATCGAAAATATCTACAAAAATCAGCCCACGGTCGGGGTGGTGCACCACCTCGGAAGCAGTCCAGCATAAAGCTCGGGCACAAGTGGCTGGCTCCATAGAGAGCATTTCTGACATTAAGCTCAGACGAATTCCTTTAATTTAAGGTCCAAGGTAGTTTATGATACCTCGGACGTTGATCATCATTGGAGCTCGGATATAGTCTGGCGTTGGAGCTCGGAAGTAGTCCGACATAAAGCTCAAGATCTGAGATGCATGAGAAGCAGTCCGGCATAAAAGCTTGGATGTGAATGGCTGGCTCCATAAAAGACTATTCCTGCATTTAACCTCGGAGGAAGTCCTTCAATTTTTCAAATACCGAGGTAATTTATGACACCTCGGATGCTGACCAGTGTTGGAGCTCGGATACAATCCGGCGTTGGAGCTCGGACGCAGTCCGTCATTGGCACTCAGATGCCGATCAACATTAGACTTCGGCTACAAAAAGACACCTCGGACGCAGTTTGGCATCAAGCTCGGACGCGAGTGGTTGTCTCCCTAGAGGGATTTTCCGGCATTATGTTCGGTTGAACTCCTCCAAACTTTTCATGACCGAGGTAGTCTATGACACCTCGGATGCTGATCAACGTTGGAGCTCATCTAAAAGCACACCTTGGATGCAGTTCGATGTTGGAGCTCGAATGCAAGAGGATATCGCCCCATGGGAAAAAAATACCCGAGGTGTGGCGTAAAAATTATAAGGCATTGAAAAAAGCCTATAATTTAAAGGGGCTCCTCGGATGCCCGGCGTATGAACTCTTTAGATACACATCGGCGGTTCTTGAGATCGGAGATGGGAAGATTTGTTGAACCAGTTTTTCAAGACCGACGACCGAAGACGAAGAACAGTTCGGAAGAACTAAGGAGCATCCCCAACTTGAAGACCGGTTCAAGGGGCTACTAATGGTGTCCTGGACTAGGGGGTACTCACCACGTCGTCTCCCGGCCAGTGGGTCAGGCCGAGGACCCCCAGGGCGACTCACTAATGGGCCATTTTGGACAGCCCATGCCGAATACAAGGAGGATTCCACAAGACTTGGCGCCCAAGACAAGGACTCCTCTAAACCCTAGGCCTACGGTGCATATATAAACCGAGGCCAGGCTAGTCGATAGATAATTACATTACATCTCATATTCATTACTAACAATCTCGTGGTAGATACCTATACTTTGTACTATCCCCGTATCAATACAATGAAAAGCAGGACGTACGGTATTATCTCCTTGAGAGAGCCCGAACCTGGGTAAAATCATGTGTCGATGTTACCATCGCCCCAAGAGGCCTAGCTTAGGACCCCTACTACGAGATATGCCGGATTTGACGTCGACAGCCATACTAAAAAGATATAAGTGAAGTGCAATGAGCTTTCTATAAATCAGCCATGGACTATCTCATCCCAGCATGGTGCATAAACTAAACACAAAAGACGCTCCAAGATTTGAACATATCACATAAATGAAATGAATCCGAAAACATATCGATACTTGTTGAAGATAGATGGGATGCCTTCTAGGGCATCCCCAAGCTTAGATGCTTGAGTCTCCTTGGATATTTACTTGGAGTGCCTTGGGCCTTCCCAAGCTTGAACTCTTGCCTCTCCATCTTCTCCTCATATCAAGACCTCCTCGATCTTCGAACACTTCATCCACATAAAACTTAACAGAAGACTGGTAAGACCCGTTAGTATAATGAAGCAAAACACCACTTTAAGTACTATTGCAAACCAATTCATATTTTTTATTTATATTATAACTTTTCTATGGCTTACACCACCGATAAAATTGGTAGTTTCATCAAAACAAGCAAAACAATGCATCAAAAATAGAATCTGTCTTAAACAAGACAGTCTGTAGGAAACTGAACTTTGACCATACTTATGTAACTCCAAAAATTCTGAAAAATTAGGAAAAAATTAAATTTTGTATAGAAATACTGTGTAAAAAATTCAGAAACTACTAACCTGCCAGTAAAAAAATGAAAATTCACGCACTATAGCCAAAGTTTATGTTTTTACACCGCACATACCAACAAGCAATCTAATCATCCTAAAGGAAAATCTTGGCATATTATTTTTATAATACAATGTATTTGTATAAGGGTATAATTTTGTTGTTGGAATAGTTTCCGTGATTCAAGATTCACAAAGTTTCCATGGGCAGGAACAAAAGTTCAAGGACGTCACTTCAACGATGCTCATCATCTCTCTCACTTTCACCTTTCCTTTTGTGAAGTTTTAGGTTCCCCTATATTTTTTTTGAAACTTTATAAAAGCACACAACAGAAATAAATGGCTCTCTAGAACTTCCGGATTGTCTCCCTGGCAGCGCTTTCTTTAAAGACATTAAGCTAGGCATAAAGTGCTCAAGTAATTGATCCACCCGGATCCCAAGGTATATCAGAGCCAATTTTAATTAACAATGATTTGTAGTTTAGTAGTGAGCACAAAGTGATATATATCATGCAATGATGAAGTCTAACTCTCTTCCTATGCATCGGCATGTCATACAAGAACAATTCATGCACATTAAGTAAATGGTAATGCATAGTATAAACAGTTTCTTGCAATTTTGTAGCATTGGAAACATAGAGAGGTGAAGATGTAGTGCATCTCTCATAATAATTGCAAGTAGGATAAGCAATCACATGCATATTATATTCATCAAAATCATCATGTGTAGTAGAAAAACGCAACCCATCAATATAATCCTTAATAAGTGCAAACTTCTCCGATATAGTGTAGTTGGGAGAATTCAAAAAGATAATAAGACTATCATGTGTGGGTGAAATAGAAACAATTTCATGCTTAACATAAGGAACTATAGCAAGCTCATCTTCATAAGAATAATTCATATTGGCATCATGGCCACAAGCATTGCAAGCATCAAGTTCATCAAAAAGGGATACTTCAAAAGAATCTAAAGGATCATGGAAATTATCATAGCATTCATCCTTTGGTAAGCACGAAGGGTAATTAAATAATGTATGAGTTGAAGAGTTACTCTCATTAGAAGGTGGGCACGAGTGATCAATCCGCTCTTCCTCCTTTTTTTCTTCGCTCTACTCCTCATCTTTTTCATCTAATGAGCTCACAATTTCAGCAAGTTCTTCCATAGGTCCCTGCAAAATATTAGTCTCTTCCAAGGCAGCGGACATTCTCTCAATAAATTCAATAATATCAGCATTGCGTTCATCATTATCATAAAAATATTTAAGTATGGTAAGAATTTTAGATTCGTAAGAAACATCATCATCATACTTTTCAATCAAAGAAGCAATTTAATAAGCACATTAAAAAGTAACAATTTATTCTATTCGTTCCACATCATAGTAATCATAAATATCTTTAGCATAAGAAGCCAAGGTTTCATTATCATGAAACTTACATTGAAAGGGCAGGTGTGGAGCCTCTATCTTGGAGCAACAAGTATAATCACATTTCAACCATGCATCCCAAGCAAACCATTACAGTATTCTAATTTGATCCCATAAGTGTTTCCCTTTTGAGATAAACGATAATCCCTAAATTACTCACATTGATCCAATGTGTATGCCACTATAAAGTTCCTTGATGATTTCTCGGGATTATCAAAGGAGTAATTAATGTGTTTCACATAACTAGCATCAAGGATTTTAGGAGGTTCCCCATCTCTATGAGTAGCAAGTACCACTAATTTTTTTGGTGTTTCATGTTCCATATCCATAACTAAAGATACAAAACAACTAATAACAGAAAATAAAAATTACTTAGTGATAAAGCAAACAAGCACACATGAGAATATTCACCCCACACTATTGCTCCCTGGCAACGGTGCCAGAAAAAGGTCTTGATAACCCACAAGTGTAGGGGATCGTTTGTAGCCTTTTACGAATAGTAAGAGTGTCCGATCCCAACGACGAGCTAAAGGTAGAAAAAATATTCCCTCAAGTTCTATCGACCACTGATACAACTCTACAAACACTTAACATTTGCTTTATCTAGAAAAAGAATGAAACTACTTTGCGGGAATAAAACTACGGGTGCTTTGCAAGAAAATAAACTTAGTGGTATAGTAGTGATGTCTACTACACAACCTTCTTCTTGTAGACTCGTGTTGGGCCTCCAAGCGTAGAGTTTTGTAGGAGAGTAGCAATTTTCCCTCAAGTGGATGACCTAAGGTTTATCAATCCATGGGAGCCATAGGTTGAAGATGGTCTCTCTTGAACAACCCTGCAACCAAATTAAAAAGAGTCTCGTGTGTCCCCAACTAACCAAATGGTAAATTGTATAGGTGCACTAGTTCGGCGAAGAGATGGTGATACAAGTGTAATATGGATGGTTGTTAGTACATCTAGTGCCCCTTAGTGATTTTGGTGCATTGAAGACTTATAGGTTAAGGTACTAATGTGTTTGTGAGTGTACACAGGCTCTATAAGTTGATGAGGAGTTTGATATATTCGGAGATTATCGACCCCTAAAAATGTATGTCTTCAACTGAAGACTTTGCTGAAGACTTTCTGAACACTTTGGTGAAGACTTTTTGAAGACTTTGAAAATGAAGAAGTTGGTGTGACCTTGAAGATATGAGCGAGGATTATGAAGCGTGAAGACTTGTTTCATTGTTTCATTTCCTTTCTTGAGTCATAGGAAACACCGTACTGTTAAAGGGGGCCAAGGTAATACTAAGAAAAATTTCCAACTAATGCTCAACTCCAAAATCCTCAACCTATTCAATCCTTCGAGTGAAGCCTTGGAAATCTCATACAACTCAATCAAATTCTTCAGTGATAGAGACGAAGTTCTTCTGGTCTCTGAGGAAATTGATCTGACTGAGGAGTTAGGATTTCACCAGTGCAAATTGCCTACAAGTGAGGAACATGATATGTCTAAGTACTTTCATAGTTCGAAAATCCGACCGTTGCTGTGCCTAGCACCAGCTGTCCCCAATCACAACTACCCACATAACGGTCATATCACTGGGGGCATTTATGTCATATCATGTCGGGTTGCACCCTAGCTATAAATAGCCGACCCCACAACCACTAGCCGATTGGTTGCTTCGAGAGAGAACTGACACTTGTCAATTGAGAGCAACCCATTCTCCGAGGACTTTGAGAGAAAATCATCAGTGAGGAAAAATCCAAAACCAAACCACCAAAACCTATAGTGATTGAGCATCACTGAAGAAATTCCTATGTGGAACCGACACTTGTTACCTTTGAGAACTGTGCATCCTCTAGACGGTTAGGCGTCATGGTCTAGTGCTGCTGTAGTCAATTGGGGACCACAAAGTGACCTTGGTCTAGAGCATCCATCAGTAAATTGTGGATCGCCCGGTGACCTGTATGTGAAGGTTTTGGAAGTCTACCCTGAAGACTTACCACGAGTTTTGGGTGAGGACTGTGTGACCTTATCTCAAGTTGAATACGGTAAGGACTGTGTGTCCTAGGACTAGGTGTCCTCTGGTTTAAATACCAGGTCACTCCAAACCAGACATACGACTGTCACAGCAGTTGGAACTAGGTCATCAAACCATTGTCTTCATCGAGCTACCTGGTTCTATTTGCTCAACCTCCTTATACCTCATAAACCTGTTGATGAAATTGATTGTTACTGTTTGAAGAATTTGTTTGAAGACTTCCACAAATTCGTCATCCCAAATTCTTCAAGTTACCTTGTTCATCACTGCTTATCCTGTATCACGCTACTCACTGTTTGTGCATGTTTCATTTCATCATGAAGACTATGCTGTTACTATGTTCCTCATGCACTTGAGTACTTAATCCGCTGCTAGTTATTCATCACATTTCAAATTCCTCAAAGTTGAAATTCCTCAAGTGATGAATTTGTAAAAATCGCCTATCCACCCCCCTCTAGTCAATATAACACACTTTCAACGGTAGATATATGTTTTTGTAATCTGAAAATATAAGAGCAGCGAGGTAACAAATAGTAAACAACAAGCAAAACATTGTATAAATGCTTGGCAACAATGCCTAGGGTCCATACTTTCACTAGTGCAATTTCTCTCATCATTACTAAAATAGTTGAATCATATGTAAATACCTCTCATGTGAGAAAGAGTTCACTCCAAAATCACAAATAGCGGAGAACTAACGAAGAAATTATTGTAGGGTACGAAACCACCTCAAAGTTATCCTTTCTGATCAATCTTATGAGCTAGCCCTATAAGTGTCACGAACAGTAATACCTTAAGACACACATCAACGAAAACCCTAATGTCACCTAGATACTCCAATGTCACCACAAGTACCCATGGGATTGATTATACGATATGCATCACACAATTTCAGATTCGTCATGTTCAATCAAACACAAAGAACTTCAAAGAGTGTCCCAAAGTTTCTACAAGAGATTTAAGACGAAAACATGTGCCAACCCCTATGCATAGATTCCCAAGGTCACGGAACCCGCAAGTTGATCACCAAAACATACATGAAGTGGATCAATAGAACATCCCATTGTCACCATGGGTATCCCATCGCAAGACATACATCAAGTGTTGTCAAATCCTTAAAGACTCAATCCGGTAAGAAAACTTCAAAGGGAAAACTCAATTCATCACTACAAGATAGAGAGGGGAAAAATCCATATGATTCATCTATATTAATAAAGCTCGCAATACATCAAGATCGTGTCATCTCAAGAACACGAGAGAGAGAGAGATCAAACACATAGCTATTGGTACATACCCTCAGCCCCGAGTGTGAACTACTCCCTCCTCGTCATGGAGACCGTCGGGATGATGAAGATGGCCTCCGGTGATGGTTTCCCCCTCCGGTAGGGTGCCAGAATGGGCTCTCGATTGTTTTTTCGTGGCTATGGAGGCTTGCGGCGGCGGAACTCCCAATCTATGTTTCTTTTCGAAGGTTTCTATATTGATAGGAATTTTTGGCGTCGATCTCACGTCAAGAGGTGCCACGAGGCGGTGACAAGCCTGCTAGGCATGTCCACGGGGGTGGTCGCGCCTGGCAGGCTTGCCGCCTCCTTGTGGCTCTTCTGGCCCAGCTCCAATGCTTCAAGGGTCTCTTTTGGTCCACACAAGATCATACTAAATTTTTAGCCCATTCCCAGAACTTTTATTTCTGCACAAAAAACGACACCACGGTAGTTTTTGCTGAAAACAGCGTCAGTCTAGGTTAGTTCTAATAAAATCATACCAAAATCATATAGAATTATTGTAAACATGTTATGAATACTTCATAAATTATAGATACGTTGGAGACGTATCAGCATCCCCAAGCTTAATTCCTGCTTGTCCTCGAGTAGGTAAATGATAATAGAAATAATTTATGAAGTGTGAATGCTAGCAAGTGCACAAGTTTGATCAATGATAATTCCAAACACTTTTTCTAGCATCAATATATATCATAAGCAGTAGCTCATCTCATAAACCTTCTCATGATGAAATAACAAGCTGTCCACATGTTAAAGTATAGACTAACAAACTATGCTTTCAATCACCAAACAATTGCAATTCATTCTTATTTTCAGGAAGGGTCTAAGTAAGAGCTTTGATTAGGCAGATTCCACATACTCAACTATCATATAGTCTTCATTTTGTGCTAACCCTCAAAGCATATTTATAGACCAAATGGCATCCGTCGAACACAGAGAAATATAGGGGCTTAAAGTTTCGCCATCCAACTTATTTATCATATAGATAATTGTCAACAATAAAAATTCATGATCAAATATGTTTGAATGGCCATAGATGCTTGGATCATTCCCCAACACATGACGCTTCTCAAGAGAAATAGGAAAAATATAGGAAGTGGTGAAGATCACCATGACTCTTGCATAAAGGTAAGTACTAGAAAGTAAAATATAGGCCCTTCACAGAGGGAACCATTGATTTGCAGAGGTGCCAGATCTCGAGCTTTTAAAATAGAGATGAATAATAATTTTGGGCGGTATGCTTTCATTGTCACCATAACAACCGAGAGATCTCGGTATCTTCCATACTAGATACATTATAGGCGGTTCCCAAATAGAATGGTAAAGTTTTTTACCCCCCCCGCTCCACCAATCAATCACACTCCATGACGAGCCAAATCCACGGGTACCGTCCATACCAACAACATTCCTGGGGGATTTTTGTCTAATTATTTCATTTTTTCTTTGATTTCGGGACTAGAAATCCCTATTACCAGCCACTTTCTCATGAATGATAGTGAATCAATACATATCGTGAGAATAACCCACATAGCATTGAATATACTGACAGCCCCTAGTTACTATATGAGCGATTCGGGCATACAAACTAGAATATTATTGGAAGGTTTAGAGTTTGACACATGCAAATTTACTTGGAACGGTAGGTAAATACCGCATATAGGTAGGTATGGTGGACTCATATGGAAAAACTTCGGGTTTAAGGGTGTTTGGATGCACAAGTAGTATTTCTACCTGGTGCGGAAGTTTTGGCTAATATGAGGTGGAAGCAAGCGCCACATGTTGGAGGATCCATAAAATTATAACTTCTATACAAATATACCCAAGCATAACTCATTAAGTTGTCTTCCTTTTCCAACTTCAACTAATTTGCTCAAGTTTGAAAATAATTAATGGGTATTCACAATCATAGAAGATTTCCAAGATAGTATATTTATATGTTAAATCTCTATTCCTTCAACATTCTTTCAAGGATTGTTCAACTGACCAATGCGGTGTTTGCTAACTTTCAATAAAATTTACCACCTATACTTCTTATACGTGAATTCATTCCTCCCCATGGGATAAGCATATAAAACATATAGAATTTCATATTGATGATATTCAGTTCATTCAACCATTTTACTCATAGGATATAAGTGAAGCATGAGACTAAATGAAAAAACTACTCCAAAACATATAAGTGAAGATCAATGAGTGGTCAAACAATTAAGTAGCTATGTGCAGACTTTATCTCTCTCTCTCAATAAATATTTTCATACATGAGTATTTTATTTAAACAGCAAGCAAAATAAAAAATAGCATTCCAAGAATAACATGCATCATGTGAACGAATTGAAATTTAGGCTCAACATAGGCTAACGGATAATTGTTGATGAAGAGAGGTGGGATGCATAGCATCCCCAAGCTTAGATGCTTGAAACTTTTTGAAATATTTTTACTTGGGGTGCCTTGGTCATACCCAATCTTGAGCTTTTATATCTCGTTCAATTCTCTCATATCATGGTTTCACCTATTCTCAAAAACTTCATCCACACAAAACTCGAAAAGAACTCGTGAGATAGGTTAGTACACATAATAATAAATCAACTCTTGATGTATTGCCAAGACAAGTTTCAAAATAATTTTAAAACATTAGGTACTGTATAATATCACTTACACAATTTATATTTACCAATATAGGCTATGCAAACTATAGGATTAGTAGATAACAAAACTATGACAGCAATCTGTCCAAACAGAACAGTATGTAGCAATTTATGAATACAGTGTACTTATGTAACTCAAAAAATTATGAAAATGTAGGAAATGCTATAAAATTTATATGAAAGCACTTTGTAAATTTTTTAGAAACTTTGCACTTTCCAGTAAAATGTGAAAATTCAAACACTAAAGCAGAAGTTTCTGTGTTTACCCAACACATATCAAAACATGCAATGCAAGCATCCTAAGGCAATTCTTGGAACTTTTTACTGAAAAACAAGATTACACATAACACCTAACAGACAACAACAAAATAAAATGATGCTCCAAGAAAAACTCACATTATCTGATGAATAAAAATATAGCTCCAAGTAAGATATACCGATAGTGTTGAAGACTAAAGAGGGGATGCCTTCCGGGGCATCCCCAAGCTAAGGCGCTTGAATATTCCTTGGATATTACTTTTGGGGTGCCTTGGGAATCAGAAAACTTAGGTTCTTGTCACTCCTTATTCTCCTCATATCTGTGTCTCACCGAAAACTTGAAAACTTCAATCACAGAAAACATAATGAAACTTCATGAGAAGGGTTAGTGTAATAAAGATAGATCATTCACTTAGGTACTGTCAAGAAAAGATTCATAATTATTCCCACATGATACCTACTGTATGATAACCCACAAGTATAGGGGATCAGTTGTAGCCTTTCTCGATAAGTAAGAGTGTCGAACCAAACGAGGAGCTAAAGGTAGGACAAATATTCCCTCAAGTTCTATCGACCACCGATACAACTCTACGCACACTTTACGTTCGCTTTACCTAGAACAAGTATGAAACTAGAAGTACTTTGTAGGTGTATAGGATAGGTTTGCAAGATAATAAACAACACGTAAACAAAAACTAGGGGCTGTTTAGATAAACAAACAATTATGTTAGTTTAACGAGTGTGGAAAAGTGGTGGTAGGAGTTGCGGAATTGTCCCTAAGCAATTGACTATGTTACTAGACCGATAGCAAGTTTTATGTGGGAGAGGCCACTGCTAGCATGTCATCCCTTACTTGGAGTTCTATGAACTTATGATTGGAACTATTAGCAAGCATCCACAACTACTAACGTTCATTAAGGTAAAATCCAACCATAGCAATAAGATATATTGGCCCCCGTTCAATCCCGTATGCATCAATTTCTATGCTAGGCTGAAGCTTCTGTCACCCTTGCCCTCCAATACATAGTCCTATCAACATACAACTAACCCTATGGTGTAATCCACGCGCGCACTCATATGATGGGCACCAAAGGACAACAACATAACCACAAGCAATTTAAACCAATCATAGCAATTCATCAATCACCGATAGGACAACGAAAATCAACCTAGACATCATAGGATGGCAACACATCATTGGATAATAATATGAAGTATAAAGCATCATGTTCAAGTAGAGAGTACTGCGGGTTGCGGGAGAGTGGACCGCTGAATATAGATAGTGGAAGGTGATGGAGGTGTTGGTGAAGATGACAGAGGTGTTGGTTTAGATCGTCGTCACACGATGATGTCCCGGGCGGCGTTCCGGCGCCGTCGGGAGAGAGGGGGAGAGAGCCCCCTTCTTCTTCTTATTCCTTGACCTCCTCCCTAGATGGGAGAAGGGTTTCCCCGCTGGTACATGGTCTCCATGGCGACAGAGAGGCGAGAGCCCCTCCAAGATTGGATCTCTCTCTGTGTGTCCTTCTGTTTCTATGCTCCCAGATTGTGTCCTTCCACCGTTTCTTAAATTCCTGGAGATCCGTAACTCCGACTGGGCTGAAATTTTGAGGGGATTTTCCTTATAAAAATATATTTCTTTCAGAGAAAGAAGGGCCCCAACCGCCTTAAGGGTTGGTCACGAGCCTGCCAGGCGCGCCTGGGGGGGTAGGGCGCGCCTCCTGGGCTCGTGACCCCCTCGGACATCGTTTCGCGTTGATTCTTCTTCCCGAAAATCATAAATATTCCAAAAAAATCCCCGTAGGATTTTTATTGCATTTGAAATTCGTTTGGTATGGATATTCCGCGAAACAAAAAACATGAAACAAACAGGAACTGGCACTAGGCACTGGATCAATATGTTAGTCCCAAAAATAGTATAAAAAGTTGCCAAAAGTATATGAAAGTTGTAGAATATTGGCATGAAACAATCAAAAATTATAGATACGATGGAGACGTATCAGCATCCCCAAGCTTAATTCCTGCTCATCCTCGAGTAGGTAAATGATAAAAATGATAATTTTTGATGTAGAATGCTACCTAGCATAATCTTGACCATATAATCTAATCATGGCATGAATATTAAGACACGAGTGATTCAAAGCAATAGTCTATCATTTGACATAAAGACAATAATATTTCAAACATACTAATAAAGCAATCATGTCTTCTCAAAATAACATGGACGAAGAAAATTATCCCTACAAATCATATGGTCTTGCTATGCTCCATGTTCATCACACAAGGTATTAAATCATGCACAACCCTAGTTTTAGCCAAGCAATTGTTTCATACTTTAGTATTCTCAATTTTTTTCAACTTTCATGCAATACATGAGCGTGAGCCATGGACATAGCACTATAGGTGGAAGAGAATATGGTGGTTGTGGAGAAGACAAAAAGGAGGAGATAGTCTCACATCAACTAGGCGTATCAACGGGCTATGGAGATGCCCATCAATAGATATCAATGTGAGTGAGTAGGGATTGCCATGCAACGGATGCACTAGAGCTATAAGTGTATGAAAGCTCAAAAAGAAACTAAGTGGGTGTGCATCCAACTTGCTTGCTCACGAAGACCTAGGGCAATTTGAGGAAGCCCATCATTGGAATATACAAGCCAAGTTCTATAATGAAAATTTCCCACTAGTATATGAAAGTGACAATATAGGAGACTCTCTATCATGAAGATCATGGTGCTACTTTGAAGCACAAGTGTGGTAAAGGATAGTAGCATTGTCCCTTCTCTCTTTTCTCTCAATTTTTATTTTTATTTTTTCTCTTTTTTTGGTGGGCTTCTTTGGCCTCTTTTTTTATTTGGGCTTCATTGGCCTCTTTTATTACTTCCTCACATGGGACAATGCTCTAATAATGATGATTATCACGCTTTTATTTACTTACAACTCAATATTTAGAACAAAATATGACTCTATATGAATGCCTCCGGTGGTGTACCGGGATGTGCAATGATCTAGCGTAGCAATGAAATAAAAGAAACAGACAAGCCATGAAAACATCATGCTAGCTATCTTACGATCATGCAAAGCAATATGACAATGATGGTGCGTGTCATAATAAACGGAACGATGGAAGTTGCATGGCAATATATCTCGGAATGGCTATGGAAATGCCATAATAGGTAGGTATGGTGGCTGTTTTGAGGAAGGGTATATGGTGGGTGTAATGCATCGGCGAAAGTTGTGTGGTACTAGAGAGGCTAGCAATGGTGGAAGGGTGAGAGTGCGTATAATCCATGGACTCCACATTAGTCATAAAGAACTCACATACTTATTGCAAAAGTCTATTAGTCATCGAAACAAGGTACTACACACATGCTCCTAGGGGAAGGGTTGGTAGGAGTTAACCATCGCGCGATCCCTACCTCCACACAAAGGATGACAATCAATAAATAAATCATGCTCCGACTTCGTCACATAACGGTTCACCATACGTGCATGCTACGGGAATCACAAACCTTAACACAATTATTTCTACGAATACACAATTACTGACTAGCATGACTCTAATATCACATCTTCATGTCGCAAAAATATTGCAAGGAATATACCATATCATATTCAGTGATCTACAAGTTTTATGTAGGATTTTATGACTAACCATGTGAATGACCAACTCATGTTAACTCTCTAAATAGGTATAAGTGAAGCACGAGAATTTAATTCTTTCTACAAAAGATATGCACCGCTATAACAAATATAAGTGAAGCAAAAGAGCATTCTACAAATGGCGGTTTTCTATGTGTAGGGAAACAGACAATCCAAACTTCAAATGATATAAGTGAAGCACATGAAACATTCTATAAAGCCATACTCAAAAGATATAAGTGAAGTGCAAAGAGCATTCTATAAATAAACCAAGGACTATCTCATACCAGCATGGTGCATAAAAGAAAAATGAAAAATAAACACAAAAGACGCTCCAAGCATTTGCACATATCATGTGACGAATAAAAATATAGCTCCGAGTAAAATTACCGATAGATTGTAGACGAAAGAGGGGATGCCTTCCGGGGCATCCCTAAGCTTAGAAACTTGAGTCCTCCTTGAATATTACCTTGGGGTGCCTCGGGCATCCCCAAGCTTAGGCTCTTGCCTCTCTTTATTCCTTCACCCATCGTGGTCTCACCCAAAACTTGAAAACTTCAATCACACAAAACTTAAACAGAAACTCGTGATACAGTAGCATAAGAAAACAAACCACCAACTTTTTAGGTACTGTAGTAAACTTAATTTTTCATTTATATTGATTTTATATTACTGTATTATCACTTTCCCATGGCTCGTACCCCCCGATACTAACCATAGTTTCATCAAAATAAGCAATCAACACAACAAAAACAGAATATGTCAAAAACAGAACAGTCTGTATCAATCTGTATATTTCGTATACCTATGCTATCCCAAAAATTCTGAAACAATTATGAAAATGATGGAAATTTGCATATAAATCATAATCAAAAAGAATCAACTCAAAAGCTCTTTCTGGATAGGAACTAAAAATAATTTCGTGAGCACAAAGTTTTTGTCTTTTTTCGGCATGATTAAACAACTATCACCGAAACTAATCATAAAGGCTTTACTTGGCACATTATTTTTATAATAAAATGGAACTGTACAAGGGGATAATTATTTTTGCGAGAAACTTCCATGAAAAATTCTGCATTGTTTCCGTGAGCATGAACACAAGTGTTCAAGGTCAACCCTCACTTCCGCAATGCATCACCTTTCAATTGCTTCTCTTTTTGAAAAAGTTTTAAGTTCCCCTCTATATTTTTGTTTTTAAACTATATAAAAGCACTCAACAGAAATAAATGACTCTCTAAAACTTCCGGGTTGTCTCCCAGGCAGCGCTTTCTTTAAAGCCAGTAAGCTAGGCATAAAGTGCTCAAGTAATGGATCCACCCAGATCCCAAGGTATATCAAAGCCAATTTTAATTAACAATGATTTGTAATATAGTAGTGAGCACAAGGTAACATATATCATGCAATGACGAAGTCTAACTCTCTTCCTATGCATTGGCATGTCATAAAAGAACAATTCATGCACATCAAGTAAAGGCCAATACATAGCATAAGTAGTTTCTTGCAATTTTATCGTATTAGAAACATAGAGAGGTGGATATGTAGTTCCTATCTCATAATAATTGTAAGTAGGAGCATCAAGCACATGCATATTATATTCATAAAAATCATCATGTGTAATAGTAGAAGGCAACCCATCAATGTAATCCCTAATAAGAGCAAACTTCTCCGATATAGTGTAGTTGGGAGAATTCAAAAAGATAATAGGACTATCACATGTGGGTACAATAGCAACAAGTTCATGTTTAACATAAGTAACTATAGCAAGTTCATCTCCATAAGAATCATTCATATTGGCATCATGGCCACAAGCATAGCAAGCATCAAGTTCATAAAAAAAGGATATTTCAAACGAATCCAAGGGATCATAGCAATCAACATAGAATTCATCCTTCAGCAAGCATGAAGGGAAATTAAACAATGTATGAGTTGAAGATTTACTCTCATTAGAAGGTGGGCACGGGTAGCTAGTCCGCTCTTCCTCCTTTTGTTCTTTGCTCTCCTCGTCATCTTTTTCATCTAATGAGCTCACAGTTTCAGCATTTTCTTCTTCCATAGTTTCCTGCAAAATATTAGTCTCTTCTTGGGCAGCGGAGAATTTCTCCATAAATCGATAAATATGGGCATTATCTTCATAATGAGTATAACAATAATGAAGCATAACTAAAATTCCAAATCGGTAAAAAGCATCATAATTATCATCACACCTTTTAAACAGAGCTTCAATTTCATAAGCACCCATAAAAGCAACAAACTCTTCTATTTGTTCCACATCATAGTAATCATATATACCATTAGCATAAGAAGCCAAGGTTTCATTAGCATTAAATTTACAAGAAAAGGGAAGGTGTTTAGCCTTCATCCTAGAGCAACAAGTAATATCATATCTCAAGCATAGATCCCAAGCATACCATTTCAACATATGAATTTGATCCCATAATAGTTTCCCTTTTTTAGTCAAGCGATAATCCCTAAAGTATTCACGTTGATCCAATGTGTATCCCATTATATAATTAAATGGGGTTTTCTCAGGATTAATAAAGAAGTGCATAATATTTTCCACATAACGAGCATCGAGGGTTTTAGGAGGTTCCCCATCTCCATGAGTAGCAAGTACACCTAATTTTTTTGGTATTTCGTGTTCCATATCCATAACTAAAGATAGAGAACAACTTAGAACAGCAAATAAATCTACTTAGTGATAAAGCAAACAAGCACACATGAGAATATTCACCCCACGCTATGTCTCCCCGGCAACGGCGCCAGAAAGAGGTCTTGATAACCCACAAGTATAGGGGATCAATTGTAGCCTTTCACGATAAGTAAGAGTGTCGAACCCAACAAGGAGCTAAAGGTAGGACAAATATTCCCTCAAGTTCTATCGACCACCGATACAACTCTACGCACACTTTACGTTCGCTTTACCTAGAACAAGTATGAAACTAGAAGTACTTTGTAGGTTTGATAGGATAGGTTTGCAAGATAATAAAGAACACATCAATAAAAACTAGGGGCTGTTTAGATAAAGAAACAATTACGTTATTTTAACGAGTGTGGAAAAGTGGTGGTAGGAGTTGCGGAATTGTCCCTAAGCAATTGACTATGTTACTAGACCGATAGCAAGTTTTATGTGGGAGAGGCCACTGCTAGCATGTCATCCCTTACTTGGAATTCTATGCACTTATGATTGGAACTATTAGCAAGCATCCACAACCACTAACGTTCATTAAGGTAAAATCCAACCATAGCAATAATATATATTGGTCCCCCTTCAATCCCGTATGCGTCAATTTCTATGCTAGGTCGAAGCTTCTGTCACCCTTGCCCTCCAATACATAGTCCTATCAACATACAACTAACCCTATGGTGTGATCCACGCGTGCGCTCATATTCTGGGCACCAATGGACAGCAACATAACCACAAGCCATTTAAACCAATCATAGCAATTCATCAATCACCGATAGGACAACAAAAATCAACCTAGACATCATAGGATGGCAACACATCATTGGATAATAATATGAAGTATAAAGAACCATGTGCAAGTAGAGGGTACAACGGGTTGCGGGAGAGTGGACCGCTGAATATAGATGGTGGAAGGTGATGGAGGTGTTGGTGAAGATGACGGAGGTGTTGGTGTAGATTGTCGTCACACGATGATGTCTTGGGCGGCGTTCCGGCGCCGCTGGGAGAGAGGGGGAGAGAGCCCCCCTTCTTCTTCTTATTCCTTGACCTCCTCCCTAGATGGGAGAAGGGTTTCCCCTCTGGTCCATGGTCTCCAGGGCGATGGAGAGGCGGGAGCCCCTCCGAGATTGGATTTCTCTCTCTGTGTCCTTCTGTTTCTGCGCTCCCAGATTCTAGCCTTTCACCGTTTCTTAAATTCCCGGAGATCCATATATCCGAACGGGCTGAAATTTTGAGGGGATTTTCCTTACAAAAATATCTTTCTTGTGGCGAAAGAAGGGCCCCAACCGCCTTAAGGCTTCGTCACGAGCCTGCCAGGCGCGCCTGGGGGGGGGGGGGTAGGGCGCGCCTCCTGGGCTCGTGACCCCCTCGGGCATCGTTTCGCGTTGATTCTTCTTCCCCAAAATCATAAATATTCCAAAAAAATCCCCGTAGGTTTTTTATTGCGTTTGGACTTCATTTGGTATGGATATTCTGTGAAACAAAAAACATGCAACAAACAGGAACTGACACTAGGCACTGGATCAATATGTTAGTCTCAAAAATAGTATAAAAAGTTGCCAAAAGTATGTGAAAGTTGTAGAATATTGGCATGAAACAATCAAAAATTATAGATATGACGGAGAGTATCACTGTATTCCATCATTCCCACCATTTATATTACTCAATATAAGCAATAGGAATACTTGAAACAAGCAAACTATGCATGCAAAGTAGAATCTGTCAAAAACAGAACAGTCTGTAAAGACCTGAATGATCACCCTACTTACCTATCTCTAGAAATTCTAAAAAATTAGTAAAACTCAAGTAATTTGCATATAAATTTTGTGTAAAATTTTCATAATTGTTTTACTCTCCATTAAAATCTTATAATTCATATACTGGACGCAAAACTTTCTGTTTTTGCACAGAATCAAACAAGCAAGTATCCACACTATCCTAAAGGCTTTACTTGGCACTATATTGAAATAAAAGACACAAAACATGATTAGTAAAGTATCTTAATCATGTGAACACACAAAGAAGAAAGTAAAACTGTTGGGTGGTCTCCCAACAAGCGCTCTTCCTTAATGCATTTTAGCTAGGCATGATGATTTCAATGATGCTCGTATAGGAATAATAATTGAAACATGCAAAAGAGCATCATGAATCTCACGACAAGCACATTTAAGTCTAACCCACTTCCTATGCATAGGGATTTTTTTATCAAAAAAATCATGGGAACAATAATCAACTTGCATAGGAAGGCAAAACAAGCATAACTTCAAAACTTTGAACACATAGAGAGGAAACTTGATATTATTGCAATTCCTACAAGCATATGTTCCTCCCTCATAATAATTTTCAGTAGCATCATGAAGAAATTCAAAAAAATAACTATCAAATATAGCATTCTTTTCATGATCTACAAGCATAGAAATTTTTTCACTCTCCACATAAGCAATTTTCTTATTCATAATAGTGGGAGCAAACTCAACAAAATAACTATCATGAGGTACTTGATTGACATAACCACTTTGGATATTAAAATCATGATAATAGGTTTCATGTTTGTCGTTAGTCTTTATAGTATACGTGTCATCACAACAATCATCATAGATAGGAGGCATGCCATCATCCTAATAGTTTTGCTCATCAAAACTTGGGGGACTAAAAATATCTTCATCAAACATAGCATCCCCAAGCTTGTGGCTTTGCATATCATTAGCATCATGAATATTCAGAGAATTCATACTAACAATATTACCATCATGCTCATCACTCAAAGATTCAGTGCCAAACATTTTAATAACTTCTTCTTCTAACACTTGAGCACAATTTTCCTTTCCATCATTTTCACGAAAGACATTAAAAAGATGAAGCATATGAGGCAACCTAAATTCCATTTTTTGTAGTTTTCTTTTATAAAACCAAACTAGTGAAAAAAAGAAACTAAAAGATTTAATTGCAATATCTAAAGATATACCTTCAAGCACTCACCTCCTCGGCAACGGCGCCAGAAAAGAGCTTGATGTCTACTACACAACCTTCTTCTTGTAGACTCGTGATGGGCCTCCAAGCGTAGAGTTTTGCAGGACAATAGCAATTTTCCCTCAAGTGGATGACCTAAGGTTTGTCAATTCTTGGGAGGCATAGGTTGAATATGGTCTCTCTCAAACAACCCTACAACCAAATAACAAAGCGTCTCTTGTGTCCCCAACACACCCAATACAATGGTAAATTGTATAGGTGCACTAGTTCGGCGAAGAGATGGTGATACAAGTGTAATATGGATGGTAGATATAGGTTTGTAATCTGAAAATATAAATACAGCAAGGTAACAAATAGTAAACAGCAAGCAAAACGTTGTATAAATGCTTGGAAACAAGGCCTAGGGTCCATACTTTCACTAGTGCAATTTCTCTCAACAATACTTACATAGTTGAATCATATGTAAATACCTCTCGTGCGACAAAGAGTTCACTCCAAAGTCACAAATATTGGAGAACTAACGAAGAAATTATTGTTGGGTACGCAACCACCTCAAAGTTATCCTTTCCGATCAATGTTATGAGCTATCCCTATAAGTGTCATGAACAGCCCTAGAGTTCGTACTAAAATAACACCTTAAGACACACAACAACCAAAACCCTAATGTCACCTAGATACTCCAATGTCACCACAAGTACCCATGGGATTGATTATACGATATGCATCACACGATTTCAGATTCGTCATGTTCAGTCCAACACAAAGAACTTCAAAGAGTGCCCAAAAGTTTCTACCAGAGATTCAAGACGAAAACATGTGCCAACCCCTATGCATAGATTCCCAAGGTCACGGAACCCGCAAGTTGATCACCAAAACATACATCAAGTGGATCTATAGAACATCCCGTTGTCACCAGGATATCCCATCACAAGACATACATCAAGTGTTCTCAAATCCTTAAAGACTCAATATGATAAGAAAACTTCAAAGGGAAAACTCAATTCATCACGAAAAGATAGAGTGGGGAAAACTCCATATGATTCATCTATATCAATAAAGCTCGCGGTACATCAAGATAGTGTCATCTCAAGAACACGAGATAGAGAAATCAAACACATAGCTACTGGTACATACCCTCAGCCCTGAGGGTGAACTACTCCCTTCTCGTAATGGAGACCGTCGGGATGATGAAGATGGCCTCCGGTGATGGTTTTCCCGCTGCAGGGTGCCAGAACGGGATCCCGATTTTTTTTCATGCCTCTGGAGGCTTGCGGTGGCAGAAATCCCGATCTAGGTTTCTTTTCAGAGGTTTATATATATAGGATTTTTTGGCGTCGATCTCACGTCAAGAGGTGCCACGAGGTGGTGATAAGCCTGCTAGGCTCGGACAGGGGGGGGGGGGTGGCCGTGCCTGGCAGGCTTGCCGCCTCCTCGTCCCTCTTCTAGCCCAGCTCCAATGCTTCGGGGGTCTCTTGTGGTCCACAAAAAATCATACTAAATTTTCAGTCCATTCTGAGAACTTTTATTTTTGCACAAAAAACGACAACACAGTAGTTTCACTGAAAACAACGACAGTCCAAGTTAGTTCTAATAAAATCATACCAAAATCCTATAGAATTATTGTAAACATGGCATGAATACTTCATAAATTATAGATACGGTTGAGACGTATCAAGTGGCAAGCTTTTTGTAACACAAGAGAAAGATTGTCCCTGGGCAATTGAATACGATAAGTTAGATACTTGTTATATGCAATGAGGAAGAGGCATGAGCTAACATACTTTCTCTACTTGGATCTTAAGCACTTATGATTGGAACTCTAGCAAGAACCCGCAACTACTAAAGATCATTAAGGTAAAATCCAACCATAGCATTAAGTATCAAGTCCTCTTTACTGCCATACGCAACAACCCACCTACTCGGGTTTGTGCTTCTATCACCCACGCAACCCACCATAGGCAAATCATGAACATATTGCAACACCCTACAGCAGGATCCCTCACATTTGCGTGACACGGAGGGCACCATAGGACAACACCATATCAACATACAACTGACATCCATAACATCATACCACAATTAACCCATAGGGCAAAAGAGATCTACTAAAACATCATAGGATAGCCAAATATCATTGGGAAATAATATATGGACTTGAGCACCATGTTTAAGTAGAGATTACAGTAGGGAAGAGAGGTGTTACACCACTACATAGATGGGGAGAGAGTTGGTGTTGACGACGACAAGATTGTGGATGTAGATTGTCGTCACAATGCTTTCCCCGGCGGCGTTCTAGCGCCACCGGGAGAGAGCCCCTATCCTTGTTCTTCTTCCTTGGCCTCCCCCCTAGATAGGAGGAGAGTCCCTCCTCTGGTCTATGGCCTCCATGGCGGTGGAGGGGCAGGATCCCCTCCTAGATTGGTTCTCCCTCTCTGTTCTCTTCTGTTTCGTGTTCCTTTTTCTAGCCGAAAACCGTTTCTTATATTCTCGGAGATCCGTAACTCCGACCGGGATGAAATTTTGAGGGGTTTTTTTATATAAAAATTATCTTTCGTGCACATGAAGGAGAGATCCAACGGACATACAAGGTGGGCATGGTCCACCAGGACGCGTTTGGGCCTCGGCTCATGCCCTGGTAGATGATGAAGGCTCTTGGACTCCGTTTGCATTGATTCCACTTCCCAAAATTCATAAATATTCCGGAAAATATCTGGGTAAATTTTTATCTCGTTTGGACTTCATTTGATATCGAATTCTTGCGAAACAAAAAAACACACAAAAAACAGGAACCAGCACTAGGCAGTGGATCAATAGGTTAGTCCAATAAATCATATAAATTGTTGCCAAAAGTATGTCAAAGTTGTATAATATTGCCATGAAACAATAAAAAATTATAGACACGATGGAGACGTATTAGACGCGGCCAGTGCGGGAGAAACAAACATTGCACACAGCAGAAACATAATAGTTGTGTGCTAACAAATAGGAAAAACCCACAACCATTTTTCAAATGGATCGAGGCGGTAGATATTTTTGTGAGGGAAGTCTCTTGGAGCCCAATCGTGTCCGGCGCCCACCAGTGGACCGTGCTGATGTGCCAGCGTCGGAGGGAATGGTGTCGGCTGAGTGTACAATCACAAATGGTTGTTACATTCCAATCGTTTGCCATTTACTCCTAGAATAATAATATATAGGAGCATTTCTCCAAAAAGAATTGCGGGAAAGTTGTCATAACACATACACGCATGCATGTGGAACAAAAATATGTATGCACGGGTGGTTTGATCATTCAAAATAACGAATGCGTAACCCTTATGTGGCACATGTCTCCTACGTCACCACTTCATTCGGTGGGAGGGGGAGTCCTAGGTCCGAATATATGACCCCAAACAGGTCTCGCGTCTCACCATGTCGTAACACGAAAATAAAACATATACATGAATCCAGCATGATCAAACCAGCCCACACTGCTGGAATCCAGTCATTTGCCATGTGCCAGGCCTTTACCGTCTGCTGGCACATGGCAAAGATGCTCTTTGCCGTTAGCTGCCGCCAAGCAGACGACAAAGAACTGGCGCATGGCAAAGGCCTTGTTTGCCATCTTATAGTCCTTTGTCGTCTGTGCCCAGACGGCCAAGAGACCAAGGGCAGACAACAAAGAGGCAAGGTGGGTCCCACTGGACCTTCGGCCTGGCCAGGTCCAACGAAAGGGCTCTTTGCCGCCACCAGGCCTTTGCCGTCGGCCGTGGTTATCTTTGTCGTCTGGGGGCGACGGCAAAGGGGACGTGCCTATAACGGCTGTCCCCCACCCCCACACTCCTCTCTCTCTCTCTCACTCTCTCCCTCCCCCATTCCACCCTTTCCCTCCCCCTGCGACCGTCGCCGCCATCCCCCTCCCACTACCATCCGGCCAGCACCGCCACCCCGGCGCCCCTGTCCCCCGCCGCCGCGCCGCCTTCGACGCCCCCCGCTGCCGCGACGTGCTCCGTTGCTCCTGCCCCATGTCGCCAGGCCGCCACTGCCACACCACCTCCGATGCCCCCCCGCTGTCGTGACGTGCTCTGCTGCCCTTGCCCCCCATCGCCAGGCCACCACCGCTGCCCGCCTTCGACGGCCCCCGCTGCCGCGACGTGCTCCGCCGCCCCTGCCCCCATCGCCAGGCCGCCACAACCGCGCCCCGGCCGCCACTGCGGCCCCTGGCGTCCCTACGCTTCCCCTGTCCACCGCCGCCCTCGCCACCCACCGCCGGTGAGTACTACTGCCGACTGCCCCTTTTTTCATTTTTTCTTTTTTTGGTTAGTTTAGTTAGTTTATTAGGATAGTTTTATTAGTTTATTAGATTAGTTTTTTAGAATAATTAGGTTAGTGTTATTACTCTATTAAGTTATTTATTAGGTTAATTAGGTTAGTTAGTTAGGTTAGAAGAAAAAAGACGAAAAGAAGAAGGAAAATTTGAAAAAGGTAAAAGGAAAAGAAGAAAAGAAGAAGAAGAAGAAGGAAAATAAGAAGGAAAAGAAGAAGGGGGAGAAGAAGAAGGAGATGGAGAGGAGGAGGAGGAGGAGAAAAAAGAAGAAGAAGAAGAAGAAGAAGAAGAAGAAGAAGAAGAATAAGAAAAAGAAGAGAGGAGGAGAAGAAGAAGAGGAAAAAGGGAAAGAATAATAATAATAATAATAAGAAGAAGAAGAAGAAGAAGAAGAAGAAGAGAGGAGGAGGAGGAGTAGAAGGAGAAGAATAAGAAGAAGAAGAAGAAGAAGAAGAACAAAAATAAAAGGAAAAGAAGAAGAAGAAGAAGAGGAAGAACAAGCCACTTGTCCTCTACCCCCGACGCCACTGACCCCGACCCGCGACGCCACTGACCCCCAACCCTCAATGCCACTGAGCCCCAACCCCAGATGTAAATTATGAGTTAGGTCATATATATATATATTCCGATTCTAGCTGATATGAAAAATATCATATTTGTGTTGATTGAGTTTCATTTCAATGTGCAGTTGTTTCGTCGCTGTGAGGGTGTGTTGTTCGAAGACCTCCCCATGCAATTGACGAGCTCCCCTGCTGCATTCGTTGGTGAGCACAAATGACATCTCCACCCCCGGCCCCCTTAAAAAATTTGCTCTGTTCCGGTCTTCGTGTCGATGAAACTTGCTAGCTATAGGTGTCTTCAATCATCAGTATGCGTGACCAGTATGCGTCTCCCATTCGAAAGGGTTACATCTATAAATATGCATGCGTTTGCATATTTATAACCGTGATTCTTTCGAATTGTCCAACATTATCCATGGACAGCCCGAGTATGTGTAGATTGGGTTTGTTTTCTCATATGCTCTTCTCCGGATCCGATGCAGAATTTTGTCAGTGCCTCCCTGTTGTTCTCCAGGTACACATCCTCTCTGCTTATTTCCGAGACGTTAGGAGAACAGCGGGGAGGTGCTTCCAAAATTCTAGGTCCGATCCGGACTAGAGCATGGGAAAATGAACCCAATCTACACATACTCGGGTGGGATTAGGACCTATCTCTACGTATTAGCGTGTAGGCTACATGGACGTAATAAAACTGACAAACTTGGTTACCGGATGAATATAGATGATGAATTATATGTATATTTCTTGTGTGTTTAGTAGGTAGGCAAGATGAGTTATCATGCTTGGATGTACACTGGTCACCCTAGTCAGAAAGACATGACCAATGAATGGTTGACAAAAACCAGGGGTTTTTTGAGAGCCGCATTTGCAAATGGCCAGCAAAAAACATGGTGCCCCTGTCCCAAATGCGACAACATTAAAAGGTAGACATAGTCTGAAATGGGTAATCACTTACAGAAGTGGGGTTTTACGCCTAATTATATGGTGTTGACTTTTCATGGTGAGTCTGACCAACGTGCCAGAGTTGAGGTGGTTTGTCATCGCACCGACGAGCATGGTACCGGGATCGAAGACATGGTGCAAGACTTTGATGATGCTCCGGAGTTGGACGATGAGATGGAGGAATCTGCAAAGGCCTTCTATGAAATGTTGGAGTCTTAAAAACGTCCTCTCCACGAGCACACTGAGCTTTGTCAGCTGGATGCCATCGGGCAAGTAATGGCTCTGAAGGCTCAATTCAACCTAGGCAGAGAATGCTATGACGCGATGATGACAATATTTGGACGCTTTCTACCCAAATGCCATGTACTACCTGCAAACTTGTACCAGTCAGACAAAATCCTTCGTGTATGTAAGATGCCCTATGAGAAGATACGTGCATGTGAGAATGGATGTGCCTTATTTAGGCTTGAGTATGCGGCCTTGAACTATTGCCCCATTTGCAATTCTTCCAGGTATATTGTGGTAGAAAACGGTATGGGTGAGATGATTCAGACCAAAATCCCCATTAATGTTCTTTGGTATCTGCCAATCATACCAAGACTTCAACGCCTTTTCATGGTCAAAGAGACGGCCAGACAGATGACATGGCACAAATTGGGCAAAGAAACCGAACTAGATGCGGATGGGAACAAGATGTTGGTACACACTTCAGATGCTTTTGCATGGAAGCACTTCGATGCATTACATAAGGATAAATTGGGAGATCCTAGGCATCCTTGAGTTGCCATCAGCACGGATGGGTTCAATGTGTATGGTATGACGGCATCACAATACAGTTGTTGGCTTGTATTTGTCATTCCACTCAATCTCCACCCGGAGAGATTATGAAAAGAAAGAACATTTTCCTGACATTGATAATTCCAGGGCCCAAATATCCGGGGAAGAATATGAATGTGTACATGCAGCCACTTAAGGATGAATTGCAAGAAGCCTGGGATAATGTGATCAAGACTTATGATGCTGCTACCAAAAAGAACTTCAAAATGCATGTGCGGTACATGTACTCGATGCATGACTATCCGGCGTATGCGTTATTCATTGGTTGGTGTGTGCATGGAAGGTTCCCGTGTCCCGCATGCAAGGCAGCTCTTCAGTTCCGTTGGCTGCAGGTGGGTCGCAAGTTTTCTTGCTTCGACATGCATAAACAGTTCCTGGATCCTTACCATCAGTTCAGAAAAGACAAGAATAATTTCATTAAAGGTAGAGTTGTCAAAAACACTGCACCAACTGTGTTGACAGTCCACTAGACCCTTGATAAGTTAAGCGCTCTCAAGCCTGATCCTTTGCGTCCAGGGTATTTTGAAGGGTATAATATGGAACACGTATGGACTCACAAGTCATGCTTATGGGATCTGCCTTACTTCAAAGACCTCCCACACAACATCGACATGATGCACACTGAAAAGAATATGACGGAGGCCATTTTTGCTACATTGTTCGGCATAGAGGGGAAGTCAAAGGATAATCCTAAGGCTAGAATCGACCAGGAGACTCTATGTGATAGACCGTTACAAAACTTGCGACAACAGAAAGGAAAGGAAAGTGTAGTGAAGCCAAAGGCATGGTTCAATCTTGGAAGGCCAGCTATGAGGGAAATGCTATTGTGGGTGAAAATGCGTTTGATGTTCCCCGATGGGTATGCTGCGAATCTAAAGAGGGGAGCGAGTCTTGAAAAATTGAAAATATTTGGTCTCAAGAGTCATGATTGGCACATATGGCATCAGCGGGTAATGTCGGCCAATGATGTTGCATGGCTTTATCCCTGAGGATGAATGGCTAGTACTGGCAGAGCTGAGCTATTTCTTCTGTTATATTTGTGCGAAAGAACTATCACCTGGCGTGCTAGATGAAATGGAAGAGTTGGCGCCGGAGTTGATCTGCAAATTAGAAAGGATCTTTCCACCGGTCTTCTTTAATCCAATGCAGCAATTGATTTTGCATCTCCCGACCGAGGCAACATTGGGGGCCCAGTTCAAAATTGATGGTGCTTCTGAATTGAGAGGATGCAGAAGATGCTTCGAGCTAAATGTGAAAATAAACATAGAGTTAAAGCATCGATGGCCGAGGCATTCATTACTAAGGAGGCGGCAAGCTTCATGATAGCACACTACGAAGCCAAAAATCATCATTTGCATAACCCGAAGCCTTGGTACAATGATGGCGAGCCTAAAAAAGGTCGATCCAACCTCGGCCTATTGAAAGGGAAGCTCGCACCAGCCGGTGCTTCGAAAGAGAAATCGTTGGATGTCGAAGAATGGCGGACCATTTCATTGTATATCTTCAACAACCTAACAGAAATGCGGCCGTACATTGGGTAAGTTATCGGTAAATTATTGTTCCGCATTCTAATTCCTTTGAACTGCTTTTATTCCCGGATATTTGATATAGTCGATACGTCATCGAATTCTCGGATGGAGCAATCATCGAAAAGGATTCCGTCGAAGAGTATGAGGTTGTGGCAAAGCATGGATGCGACTATCCCGGTTTCATCTCTTGGTTCAAACAATGGGTAATTAGTTACCATTATTGGACCATTTGATTTCTTGGTCTAATTTGTGGCCAATGCATCCATTCTTCCGTATTATACTTGTAGGGTGATGCAGAGTCTAGGGACGCTGAATTGAGACAAGTCACTAATGGTTTTGACTATAAGGTTCATTCCTTTGATAAATACGACATCAACGGGTATCGCTTTCGTACCTTTGGCAAAGAGCTATCTATGCCTGACATAAAGACTACAAATTGTTGTGTCTCTGCTATTAGCGAAGGAGGTACCGAGTATTATGGAAGAGTTGAAGTAATTTATGAACTTCTATTCTATGGTGAAAACCCACCGACCTTCATAGTCTTCAAATGTTATTGGTACCAGATGAAGGAGACTAGAAGGACTCATGAACATATAGGGTTAGTCAAAATCAACCAAAGCACCCATTTAGATGTCCCCGATGTCTATATTACGGCTCAACAGGCGACACAAGTTTTCTATCTACCGTGGGCCTGCCAAACTGATCCAAATCTGAAAGGTTGGGATGTCGTTTATGAAGTGCCGCCAAGTTTTAGACCACCTACCCTCAATGAAGAGGATCACGAACCTCACATTAACCCAGACACATATGAAGGAGAATTCTTCGAAGAAACACGTATGTCCAAAATACGTTTCAAGAACCGGTCTACTTCACCTCAGAACATTGAAGTAGACAGCGACAGTGAATCCGTCTTAACCCCTGAGACGGAACAGGAAGAGCCGGAAGAAGAAGAGATTACTTTTGCGGATGACCTGTCACTTCTTGACCGATTACATAATGGAGGCTTTCCACATGTTGTTCCTGATAGTGATGATGATGATGCATTTATTGATGATAGTGATGATCATGATTCATTTATTGATCCCGAAGCATATATAGGCAATCAAGATTATTATTAGTTCATGTCAGGTATTCAACTATTATTATATACATATAAAAAATTTATTACTCATGTTGGTATTTATGATGATGATACACTTAAATTATACACATTTTATTACTCATGTTGGTATTTATGCTATACTAATTTCATTTACTCTTTTTCATGGCAGGTGTTGAAAGATGGTGGGAAAGGGTCTAGAGCACTCCGAGGCTCCTTCTTCGTCGGCGGGTGGTGGGATGGTTACTCCCATTCCTGCCCTGTCTCTTCGGAGAGCATTGCTCTCTACTCTGCATGGAGTTGCCACTTCTTCGATGACCGCGGCCCCCGTGAGAGGAGGTCAACCCCCCACGACGATGAGAGCTACTAAAGGTACACTTTTATGCGGGAGAGGTAGGGTGGCTGCCATGCCTTCCTTGATGCCACCCCCAGCTGATTCACCTGAGCACATGACTGCTAGGGTGGACCCGTCTGAGGTGGAGGCTACACGGACTCTAGTTCACGATCCTCAGATCGACGAGCCTCAGGTTGATGAGACTCGTGTCCCAGAGGCTTCGTTCCAAGAGACTCCGGAGCAAAGCAGAGATGAGGGTACGTCCCAAGAGACCCAGTGGGCCAGAGCCAAGTGGCCATGTTGATAGCAACAAGGAGCTGGGTGAGGGGGGCACCGTCTACCAGCATGGTAATACGGGGCTCCCACTCGTGCCGACGACCCGCGAGCAGTGGTGGTCGATTTAGCCAAGTGGGGACAAGTAAGTTCATTTACTCTTATTTAACATTTTGCCTTCATGTTTTCTCAAATATCTAATGTCTTGGCTTTAATTTGTCATATTGCAGGGGTTGGATTGTTACCAAGGGTGTCCACAAGCCCAACAGTGTCCTTGGTGTGCTTTTCCGGCAAAACTTCCCAGGGTTTGTTATGTTACCTGGGAGCACTACTTGGGTGCCCCGACCCCGCCGGAGGTGGAGATCGACGATGTTTTGTGCCACACGAGGGCTGACATGGTGATCAGACACTACTGGGTAATTTCCCCTTTACACAACTAAAAATCAACAATAGCTAGTTATTGTACTAATCAGTGTTGTCTCGTTTGCAGACCTTCTATATGTGTGAGGAGGTATACTAGGAGGCTGCGGCAAAGGTTATCGAAACCAAATTCCGCCACCTACTTCAAAACTGGCGGCACGAGGCTCAGGTGCAGGTCGTTCGAGACTACTACGCCTCGCGGGATATTAGGAAGGGAAATGGGAAGTGCTGCGATTCTAAGATGGTGAAGAAGCATTACATGAAGGTAATTACATAATATTAAGGCCTTGTAGTTAGTTTCCTTGATTTGATTCTTACGCATAGTGCTCAAATTTCTCTTTATTAACTTAGGTGCCCCGAGATGGTGTGTGGATAAGATGGATTGTTGGGAGGCGTTGGTGGATCAGTGGTGCTCCGAAAAGTGGGAGGTCAGCCACAACACTACCAAGGATAGGCATGGCAAAATGGTTGGTGTGCCACACCATCAAGGGAGCATCAACTTAAATGAGTTTGGTGAGAACTTGGTATGTGGTTTGCTTCATGACTCATGCAATTCATTCTTAATGCTAGCTTTAGCCCTTTACTAATACTTTTTCCTCTCTCTCTCTTTTAGGCGCGTCACAATAAGATGGAGGTGCCAGAGATGTACGACCTCTATGCGATGGCCCATACTGCCTCGTACAAGAAGGTCAAGGCATTCTCTGAGTCTGACCTCGATCATCCCAAAAACTTCACCAACATCTCCTCCCATCACAAGCTCGTGAAGTATAGACATCACGGGAAGGTGAGGAAAGGGGAGGACTTTAACCCGAGCCAGGGGCCTATTGATCCAGAGCTGGTGATGATAGCTAGCAACGGGAGGCCCGATGGCTTGATCGCTATTGGAGACGACCTTATACGTTTTCCTAGCACTCTCCGGCAGATAAAGACAGGTCAAATGAGCTCCTGTCCTGAGATAACACCTCGTCCACGGCCAGTCGAGCTCGCCATCGAGGTGAGTTTAATGGACTCAACTATCTTTCTGCATTACATTGTGTGTGCGAACCAATATGATTACAATGGTAACAATGAGTTGTCTTGCAGGCTGCTATTCTGAAAGAGAGAGAGGCAACGCAGACGCTTTTGGCGATGAAGGATAAGGAGATGAAGGAGTTGGAGGAGAGGACGGCTGCGTTGATGGAGGCAGAGAGGGCACGGAACAATGCGTCTAACAGGGCCATGTACGAGCTCTTCGTGGTAAGTTTCTTCTTCATATTTGTCACATCTTGCATTTTAATGTTTGTTTCATTAATAAATAAAAATCTTGACTTGTCAAAACAAAATGTACAGTCTATGTGCGAGGAGACTGGCCACGTCCCTCCGGTGATGCTAGTTATTAACATGGCGGGGACGATGAGTTTCATTTCAATGCAGTGATCTTTTGAGTGTCATCATGCTAACGACACATTGCAAATGATGTTTGGTGCAGAATATCTCCCGAAACGCATCGCATGACCCTTCTACAGGGGAGCCTTCTCCAGGTGAAACAAGACAGAACCATCGTGCTTCACCTCCGTGCTGATGAGAATGGTATGTTTTTCTAGTGATTTGCTTAACAACCGCATAATGATGGTTACTTACCTTATCTTAGCTCCAAATTGACATATTTTACCCAAGTTAGCTCTAGAATGACCTATACTTAGCTTAGTATCCTCCTAAATGACATAATAAGCTTAGGTAGCTCCAAACTTGTATAATAAGCTTAGTTAGCTCTAAAATGACCTATGTTACACAAGTTAGCTCTAATATGACATATATATAGCTTAGTTTCCTCCTAAATGGCATAGTAAGCTAAATTAGCTCCTAAATGGCCTATTTTATCAAATATGTCCTATACATACCTTAATTCTCTCCTAAATGACATGACATGATAATCTTACCTAGCTCCAAAATGGCCTATTTTAGACTTAGCTGGCTTAGCTCCAAAATGGCATAATAAGCATAGTTAGCTCCTAAGTGACCTATTTTTACCTAAGTTAGCTCTAAAATGACAAAATGGCCTGTTTTATCAAAAATGACCTATACTTCGCTTAGTTAGCTCCAAAATGGCATAATAAGCTTACCTACCTCCAAAATGGCCTATTTTCACCAAAGTTAGCTATTAAATGACCTATAATTAGCTTAATTAGTTTCAAAATGGCATAATAACCATAGTTAGCTCCTAAATGACCTATTTTTACCTTCTCTTCTTCATCTTGTCTTCTTCTAATTTTGGAGCTTCCCATTTTGTAGATTACATACACTTCACGGAAGTTTGCATTGATGGAGTGCTTGGCTTACTTGTATTTTTTAATTTGTATCGATGAACAATGTGACACTTGCTACATATGTATATGAAACTATGTATGAATGGATGAAACTATTGTAATATGGTTGGGTATGGATGAAACTTTCATAATATGTATGGATGAAACTTATTTGAATATGGTTATCAGTGTGGCAACATATTTATTTCTGTGAAATATATATATATGTCATATTGCTATGAATTTCTTTAATAAAAAATAAAAAAAGGAAAATGGACATACTCTTTGTCGTCGGTGGGATGACGACAAAGGGGGGCCCTGGGCATACGGCGAAGGGGGGTCACAGGGGCAAATGGCCTTACTCGTTGTTGTCGGCCCTCCGATGGCAAAAGGGGTGCAAGCCCGATGGCAAAGGGGGGGGGCAAGGCCGACGACACAGGCGGGGCCCAAGGCCGACGACAAAGGTGGACCCCAGGGGCAAAGGGCCTTACCCTTTGTCATCCGCCCACCGATGGCAAAGGGGGGCATAAGGCCGACGACAAAGGGAGCGGACAGCAAAGAACTACCGTTAACACTTGACGGCCATAGCCTCTGGGTCTGCTGGCCAAAATCTTTGCTGTCCGCTCCCCCACGGCAAAGATTCTTTGCCGTCCGTGGTCCTGAGGCAGACGGCAAAGGACCGCTTTACCGGGTTTTTCTTTGTCGGAATTTTTGCCGTCTGCTGACAGACGACAAAGGCCTTTGTCATCCGGGGTCCTTCCCTTTGCCGTCAGCCATGGCTGACGGCAAATTACCTGATTCCTGTAGTGCTATCTCTCTTTCGATCAATGGTGGACTATGGCCCATGCGCCTTGCAATACGTACATCCCGGCCAAAGAATAAACATTTTGGTCAAACCTCTCCCACTGTCAGTCGAAAGGATGGACGTCCACCGAGGCCCATGAATGGGCATGACGTCGATAACCACATGTTGGAGTGTCGAAGACAGCCACACCTGCAGGTGGCGCAAACATATTTACGGAAATGTTGTGTTGCGTTTGAAGTACTTACATGTGGGCTCTGAAATTTGAAGACCCCACCTAATTTGCTCCCTCGGTCACCCAAATTTCCATAGATCCCACCCATCTGGCCCAGAAATCCCTAAGAAATCCCAAACTAAGCCACAACATATTGTCTATTCCGTTAAAATACTGTTCTTACTGAAATACTATCGAATGTTTTTCTTAATGCATGTTGGGTTTCCCCACGGGGATAAAGAAGTGGCGACGGGGATGGGGGACTTTTTATCACCGGGCACAGGTACGAAAACGACGACAGGAATGGCAGGGCGGTGATGGGGACGAGGATGGGACTCCAATATACCCGCCTAAGCAATCCCCATTGCTAGCTTGATGCCTAACTAACTGGACAACCCCACGTGATGGCACGCATACGACGTGCATTGTGTGTCGGACTCCCACACCCCACTTGCCACACCACACCATCGCCACTTCGAGTCACGCATGTCAAACTTTTCGTGTAGTGCACATGTCATAATAGGAGTGCAATATTAAAATTTGATTTTTAAAGAACATTAAGACATTTTTATACATTAAATTAATTCCATAGTTATTTGATTTGTAAATTTCAAATTTGAACTATATGCACACTCGGTTGTGCACCCAAATGGATTAGAATTTCATTTTTTGTCTTCGGTGCATGTTTAGTCCCCATGGAAGGAAAATAAAAAAACGAACATCTCGGGGCCGCAAACATTGATTCTTGGCTTTTAAATTCCAGAAAATGCCCAACCAACCTAGAATTCATGAAACAATGTCATGATTTCATGATAGGGAACTTATAGGTCGTGGTAAGTAAATCGTCCAATTTGAGAGAAGTTTTCATCTAAGCTTTTTCCAAATGGGGGCATATTAATAGATGCAACACAGAACTGTCACGTTAACATCGCAAACGGTTTATTAATCCAAACTGTTTTTATTTAGTCACTGTATTAGCGTTGGTTAAAGTAAAGCTTTGTAAACTTTGACCAGATTTATAGACACCAATATTGACGTTTACAATTAAAAATTAATACCATTAGATTCTTTATTGAATGTACTTTCACATCATATATATTGGTCTTGGTAATTATTTCTATTTATTTCTATAAGGTTGGTAAAACTTTATCAAGTTTGACTTCAGTCAACTCTAATATGTAGACTAAATAAAAACGGAGGGAGTAAGTGACCTAGCTTCGTAGAAAAACTATACACGCCCTGTGATCCGTGCAAGAAAATATGATTTGACGGGATGCATGCTAGTAGGTCGCCACGTAGGCCGACCGGGATGCGTGCGAGTAGGTGTGTGAATTGATGGGTGGCGTGTTCATTATGAAGTTTCATAGGGAGAAGTTCTGTCAGGCATGTGAATTGAAGGTGCGCATGCCAGTAGTCCGGCGCACACGTGGCTCTCCTGGAGGCGAACCGTCCCTTTAAACCGTCGCCTCCCTCCCTCTCAAGTCCCAACTACCCTTATTAACGGCGTCAGAGCTGCTAGTTTTAACATTCTTGCTACACACAATCCTCTCTCCCCCCTGCATTCTTGTCGCCATTCTCAATTGTCATTAGTGGCCTCCCTGCACCATGGGAGGGAGTAACCACGTCGGGGCCGATGAAGCACCCGAGCACAGCGTGAAGGTGGGCACAAAGATTGCCTTTGTCAGAGATGACGTATCGTGCGGACAGCAGCGTGGCCTTGAAGTCATCGCCATCGTAGTGCTTCCCTAGTCGGAGCCAGTGGTCCACAACGACTCCGATGACCACTCCAATAGCGACAACAACTCGTACGAAGAACCATTTGGTCATCTATACCCATATTTGGTAAACACATGTAATAGGTTGATTGGTTTGCTACCAACATTTGACATTGCTAGCAATATTTGTCAAAATCAAAAGTTGTCAACATTTGGCAACCTTTTGTGAGATTGATAACGAGAATTGGTATGCAACCAATCTCTAGCCAACATTTGGCAGTTGCTAAAATATGGCATGCAAACTTTTGACACCAAACAAATTAGCTTCGATTTAGGGTTCACGTTGTTGCATGATATATTATGTTTCGTAAACTTTGCCTTGTGAATTCTATTATAAAATATACGGACGTCGCATATTTTACTATGTATAGGTGCTATCTGACGATGTGGACAGCGAGGATGAAGACGTCCAGGAGAGGTTCATGGGCTAAATGCTTAGGGAGCTTATTGCTGGAAAGCATAACATGCGTGTCAAGAAGAATGGGGGCTATGGATGCCCGTTCTGCAACCATGTGATTGACAACACGTATTATAGTGTTCTAGTGCATGCAAGAGGATGAGCCATTGGCTCCTTCAAGAAGAAGTATTCTCGCAAGATAGCGCACATCATGTACACCTAGTTCCTGGAGAATCTGAATGATCAAGCATGATGTCATGCCCAAGATGTGTGCCTATCCATTTAAGGCACGAGAGCCTCGCAAGGGATTGATGCGCATCTTTCCATTAGCAAGAATAGTATCATCACAACATACAGTACTAAATGAGAAGAATATACAGTTGGCTTACACTCGCCACATGCTAAATTACAATGTCACTCAAATCATAACATCAAGTTGAACACAGGGTCCGATTACGGACGAAATCAAACGATAAAAGAAGTTGAAGTGATACTATCAAGCTATCCCAAAGATCACGACTAGGTCCTCACTTATCCGGATAGGTCACGTACATACGACCTCTTTCTTCATCGTACTCCCACTGGAGCTGGGTAAGATCACCCTGCACCTGCTCATCTGCACCTGTACCTAGAGTTGTTGTAGTAAACTGTGAGCCACAAAGGACTCAGCTATCATGTACCCGCGTACCAAGACTATTTAAGATTTAGGATGGAAGGGGTGATGTTTAGTTTGCAGCAGCTCTAAGCATTATATGGTGGCTATCTTACGCAACAAGAATGTAAATGTGAGTGGTCTACGTTAAGTGATCGATTCTACATAATCTCTATGAGATCCTGAATACCTGCTTACGTCAATCACAACCCCACCGTGTCCTCTCTCGAATCATGTTCATGAGCAGAGACAATCACGGTTACTCACACAGTTGGTGTATTTTAATTAGAGTTTACTTCAAGTTTACTAGAACCGGGTGTTAAACAAATATCCAAGTTGCCACATAACCGCGGGCACGGCTTTCTGAAAGATTTAACCTTGCAGGGGTGCTCCAACTAGTCCATCACAAATAACCACACTCCGCGGGAATTCCTCGACCACGGACCTCGTGATTTTAATCGGTAATTCCAAAGGAATTCCAACACCTCGGGAAAACCCTAAGAAAGTCAGACTCCACACGCAAGATATTCAATAAAGGTAAAACAAATCCAGCAAGACCACCCGACGTGTCGACGAACCCGATAAGAGCCGCGTATCTCAGTGTTAGGACACGACAGATAAGCTAGTGTACGGAGGCCTGATAGAAATCTCCCAAGTAGCCCTAGGTTGGCCCCGCACAGTGCTCTAGTTTGGACCAACACTCATGAGGAGCACTGGCCCGGGGGTTAATTAAATTATCCACGGGGTTGCAAAGCCCTATGCAAGTTTATTAAGTTGTTATCAAATGTAGTACCAATGTTGGGTCTTGCCAGACAAGTTTTAATCTCAACCGAATAAACAAGGAGGTCCCCATAACAACCCCAAGCGTGTTAGGAGTGCAAAATATGGAAAACAGAACACCGGTAACAAGGAACTAATGGCGGTAACAGTGGAACAAAACACTTAGAATAAGGCCAAGCCTTCCACCAATACCAGATATATATGTGCATTAAATTAAATAACAGAATTTATTGTGATATCCAATCCATGTTATCACATGGAACAACCTGCACCTTCAACTAAGAATGCTATAAGAGGGGCTGAGCAGCGGTAACTTAGCCAATCAAAGGTTTGCTGGGATGTGGAGGTTAGAGGCTGTCATGGCAACATGCGGGCTGATATCATGTGGTAGGTAGCGCAATTGTAACGATAAGAGCGAGAAACTAGCAAGCAAAGATAGTATTGGGATCCGGGTACGATCATCTTGCCTGTTGGTTCTTCAGCGGAACAAGTAGCGGGATCCTCGTAGTGGTACTCTCCAGGGTCCTCAAACTCAGTATCAACACTCGCGTCTACCCAAGAGAAACATCAAATAAATAAACAACCAAGTTGCAATGCACAACCAAGATGATGCATGATTCATTGTATGAAGAATTTAACATGGCATTCCCAAACTAGTCAAGTTTCACATGCAAGGTTTGGATATTAGTGAATCTGGAAAGAACCTCATGTTAAGTTATTTAAACATGCATGAACATGGAAAATATGGATGCATCATGCAAAATCGATAGAAATGCATATAAGGATCGCAAGAAACGGAGCTACGGTTCTCGAGATACGCTCACGGCAAGGTACGGAGGCAAAATACAAGACCACCAATACCTGGGCTAATTCTTAGCATTCCAAGGTATCCACTGGATAGGTGATTAAGAATAATTCAAAATAGGCTCAACAATCAATCCATTCCATGGAGTATAGCTCCCACAAGTCACAAAACAAAATAACACCAAATGTGTCACAAATAGCAACATAGCAATTTGAAAAGCTCACAACTTGAGATATAGGATTCTACAGCCACAAACAAGATATGGACAGAATCTACTCAACACCCACATCAACTTATCCAACTAAGCAATCATCAAAAGAGGCACACATCAATATGCATGAAGCAATCAAGTTGACATGATGAATCAGTTTTTCAGGGACTTAGTAAAAATTCCAGTTTTCTGGAATCTGGGTTAATAAAGTAGCAAGTTGATATCACTGGATAAATATGCTAGAGAGATCCTATTGGAATGAAAATTAACAGGATAGTAGATGACAATATCTACTACAAATAACTAAAACTGAGCATGAGCAAATTCAAGCCACATTACTAGTTACAACCCACTCTTCATGGCAAAACAATAATAGCAGAATCTCCAGACAGCCATTTTTAAGCAAGCTGGACAGAAATAGAAAGTAGCTTACTAAACAGCATGGTTCCCACTCATCTGGTGACTTAACATAAACAACAAAAATACTGGGACATTCCCAACAACTTTAACTAACAAACTCATGTTGGGAAGAACTTAAAAGCATGCATGGATTAATTCATATTAAAAAGACAAAAGGGCATCACAACTTAAAAATGCAGTTTTGTCAAGTTGCCCAGACGTCAAATCTGACTTCACAGATGCATTCATGGGTTGATTCTACCCAAAAATCATTACTCATACCCATATACTTGCTTGGAGCAAGTCGGAGGAATCCTAGGTCTAAATTGACCTCCCTAGGGCATGGGTGACTTATGTCACTTATGTAACTTAATGAAAATGCCCCAAAATGACATGTGCTCTATAGATACATGTTGGCAAAGGTTAATTATCATATTAGGGACATGATAGCATGGCATAGCATCAATATGCAAGGGTGAAACTAACGAGAAGAAGAGGTATGCTCATATGCACATAGAGAGACCTACACATGGGGCTACTCATGCACACACACACATCCTCACATGCATATATATATGTTGGCATACAACACCTACACCTATGCAAACACACACTAGCATATGTGCATGTGCAAAAGCACACACACACACACACCACACACAAAACCACACATGTGCATATGCCTTAGGCATACACACACACACATCTACACCACATATGTGTGCATGCATAGCATGCACACACACTACCACTACACCACACACTCTCACAAACATGCTCACATGTGTGTATGCCTAAGCACACACACACACAAGCACATGCACATATGTACCCATACATAGGCATGCATACACATGCACATTCACACACACCTCATAACACCACACACACACTAGGGTGTGTATGTATAGCATACACTCACACAACTCACAACACCCTGCCTACAACACCCATACACACAAACATATACATATATGCACCTAGAACACACACATAACACTACACAAGTATGTGTATGTTTCACATACATACAGACACACACTAACAAGGGATGCATGTGTGTATGCAAAGCATACACACACACAGATCACACACACAACTAACAATCAGCAAATAAAAGAAAAGAAAAACATGCACAAAAGAAGGAAGAGAAATAAAACCACAAAAAGGGGGTAGGGGAATTCGAACCCCGGACCTTGTGGTCTCACCCCGAGCCGGTTGCCACTCGGCTGTGCGATCGAATGTTAATAGGAAAGGAGCCTAACTGCTCTAATACACACACAGGCTCGATTGATTGACGAAACTAAATAAAGCAGAGCACGGCGGCGACAGTCAACGGCGGCGATGCTACCGGCCACAGCAAGGGGTCTCCGGCGACAGGGAAAGGTGGAATCGAAACGGGGTTCAACGGGGAACCCATCCCTCGTCTCATCTTGCGAGGAGGGGGATCGGAGGCGAGCTCAAGCTCGGGTCTTTCTGGCCGGTGGCGATGAGCACCACGGCGACTACGCTATGGGCTACGGCGAGGAGAGGGGACTGCGAGGACGGGCTTCTCACCGAGGGCTTCTCGGAGACGTGGGGGCGTTAGCGACGACGACGAAGGCGAAGGAGCGGCTCGAGGACGCGGCGTCGACGGAGGGGAAGCAGGGGCGCTCGGGCGACGGCGACGCGGAACCGCAGAGGAGGAGCTCCTCTCCTCCTAGCACCAGGAACGGGTCGCGGATGGCTCCGGCTTGCCGCAGACCATCTTGACGGCGGCGGGGCTCCACCGGAGGGAGGTCGGCGACGAGCCCTTCGGTCCCCACCTCTCTGAACCTCACCTCACTGAACCCGCAACAGAGGGAGAAACAGAGGGAAGGAGGAGGAAGAAGGGGAAAGCAACGGCAGCAACGGGAACAGCGGAACCCTAGGGATGCGCGCTTAAATAGGGGGTCGGCCTCGACGTTTGAGCGACTAACGGCGGTGGCGACGACGGGCTCTCTCGCTCTCTGCTCTGCACGCTGCTAACACTGACGAAGGGGAACGGGGAAGCAGGTAGGCGTTAGCACCTGGGCTGGGCCTCGGCCCACTGCTCCTCTCTCTCTCACTCCAACAAAACAGAGAAAGGTTTTTTCCTTTTTAAATAAAACCAGCACAAAAGAATGACCCTCCATAGCATTTGAAAGGTCTTGGGGTGAAACAAAAATATTTTTATGGAGGATCTAATATGCACTATTTAATAAAAATGCCAGGTTGGTTTATTGGAAAAATTATTTAAGCTAATACTTAAATGGCAGCCCTTGTTTAAATGAAATGCAAAACTCAACACCCCCCAAATAAAAAAAGCACCATGCTCATAATTCATAAGAACATTAGGGCCACCTTTTGAACATTTTTAAACAATTAAAACAGCAAGTTAAATCAGCTATGAATAGTGACAAGGAATAAAGCATATGGAGAGGTTTTGTTGATGAAAAGAAAGAGAGGGGAAGAAGGAGGTTGCACACATGACTTCCCCACATTCAAAAAACAAAACACACAAGTCATGCTCACAAGCATCACACCACTCCACACAAGACAAGACACATCATACAACAACACATGAGAACCAACATGATAGATGAATGACAAGATGCATGATGAAATGATGCATGAATGCAAACCACACATGGTTGACAAGGTGCAACACATACATTAGCTCAAGTCACAAGGTTCATACATGGGGTTACATGCCAAATAAGGTAGGGACAGCACTTGGACTGTCACACATGAATATGAGATGTTGGAATTAATCTATCAAGTTTGTGTGTATTGTAACTATGCTTGTGTCTTATATTTTTTTCGAGATTGAAATTGTGCGACGAATTTCATTGTGTCGCGTTATTTGTGTTCTGATTGGCCAGAACGCGTCCCCACGGATCGCACGTCTGAATCGCAGGATGTACACAGATCGAACGGCTTCTCGTATCTCCATCAGACCTCTTCAAATGCAAAGGTGCTTAGATGAGGTGCTAAATGCAATAAATAGCTTAGAAACTCAACTCCCCAATGCATAGGTGCTTAGTTTCTTGTTTATAAGCTTACCTTATTTAATGATCTAGCACCTAAACTCTTTTATGCATTGGCCAACTTCACTCATTTAAGTGGTTTGCCTAGGTCCACGTGCTTGGAATTTGTTCTTCATGTGGTCACCAAAGTGTTCTATCTCCTCTTTAATTGATGTGTCATGTCATGTTTTTGCTTATGTGGCATGCTTAGCATCTGTCCATGGTGGAGCACTAATAAGGGCCTCACACCGGAGTGCTAGTTTACTTGAGAGTAATATTTATAAAGGATTTATCACACATGGTTGGATCTAATAAACCGTTTCCTCTGAAGCACATTATTCTAGGACAGAAAACCATCAACACCACTTCAAATAACAAAGAAAACCCTCAACACCCACACATCACAAAACCCTTGCCCGCTCCCCTCCCCCTCCCCATTAGCACCTACACTAACACTACTCCGGGACTCTCCATGCATGTCACCACCTATCCCAGCAGTTACCACTTAGCTCGATGCCTATCGCTGCCACCAGCTGCCGCCAAACACAACCTCATTTTTCCACTACCGCTTTCCATGGCCTATCGGCACTGACTTTCTTGACGTTGCTCGCTGTTGACCCAGCTCGTCTGATTGGGGAATGTTCGATACTCGTTTTCCCCCATCAAGAACCAGGTAACTAATCTAGTGAAATATTTCCGCTCATGTCTTATGCCAGTCCGTCGGCCCCTTTTAATCACCCGTCCAAAATCGCCATGGATTCATGTTTTTCTCTAGATGATTCGAGGGTTTTCATTCATAGAGTGTACAGTGAAAGTGATACGTCTCCAACATATCTATAATTTTTGCTTGTTCCATGGTGTTATATTATCAATCTTGGATGTTTACAATCATTTTATAGAAACTTTATATAATTTTTTAGGACTAACCTATTGACATAATGCCAAAGTGCTAGTTGCTATTTTTGCTTGTTTTTTACTTCGTAGAAAATCTGTACCAAACAAAGCCCAAACACCATGAAGCTTTTTGGAGAATTTTTTCGGGGCAGGAGATACCAAATGGGCCAAATAAGTACCGGAGAGGAAGGCCGGGGTGGGGAACACCCACAAGGGCGCGCCAAAAGCCCCTGGCATAGCTTGCTGGGTGGTGCCCACCTCGAGAACCCCCTCCACTGACTATCACCTCTATAAATTCTCAAATATTCGGAAAACCCTAGAGGAGTCGACGAAACACAATTCCAGCTGCCGCAAGTTCCAGAACCTTGAGATCCAATCTAACACCATCATAGAGGGATGCATCGTCTTCATGGTTGCCTCTCCGATGATGCGTGAGTAGTCCACCATATACCTATGGGTCCATAGGTAGTAGGTAGATGACTTCCTCTGTCTCTCTCTGTCTCTCTCTCTCTTGATTCTCAATACAATGGTCTCTTGGATATCTATTTGATGTAATGAGTTTTGCGGTGTGTTTGTTGGGATCCGATGAATTTTGAGTTCATGATTAGTTTCTGTCCATGAATATGATTTGAGTCTTCTTTGATCTATTATTTGCATGCTTGCTTATATCCTCGTATTTCTTCTTAAAATCTTTGGTTTAGTTAGGCCAACTAGATCGATTTTTCTTGCCATGGGAAGAGGTGCTTTGTGATGGGTTCGATCTTGCGGTGTTCTTTCCGAGTGACAGAAGGGGCGTCAAGGCACACCTGTATCGTTGCCATTAGGGATAACAACATGGGGTATATTCCTACATGAATAGATCTTGTCTACAGCATGTCACCATTCTTATTGCATTACTCCATTTTTACATGTACTTAATACACTAGATGCATGCTGGACAACGGTCGATGTGTGGAGTAATAGAAGTAGATGCAGAATCGTTTCGGTCTACTTATCTTGGATGTGATGCCTATATAATGATCATTGTGTGGATATTTTCATGATTATTTGATCTTTTATCAATTGCCCAATAGTAATTTGTTCACCCACCTTGCGCTATACTCATGAGAGAAGCCACTAGTGAAACCTATGGCCCCCGGGTCTACTTTTCCAACATATTGCTTTTCGATCTACTATTTTGCCGTTTTGTTTTAAGATCCATTAATCAGAAAAACCCAAAAATACCTTGTTGCACTTCTGTTTACCTATTTTATTTTGTGTTCTTGCGAGATCTATTTGCCAGAACTATCACAACCTAATCTATCTTTTTAACGTTGATAGCTTGACAACCTCTCTTACGCGTCAGGTTGCAAGTATTTGTTGTTTGTGTGCAGGTGTTGTTTATGTAGGTGATTGGTCTTCCTCTATGGATTGATACCTTGGTTTCATTACTAGGGGAAATACTTACCGTTGATGTGCTGCATCATCCCTTCTGTCGGTGCACTAGAGTTTTTTCGCCATCTAGTGCCCCTTTACTTCTGCACGGGCAATAGTAGCCACCTCGGTGGCAAGGCCCGGTGAAGACTTGTCAAACACCAGCGTATAAGACCCAAGACTACTGGAAAGACCTTGCCAGGAGGGCTTTAGAACCCCCAGGAAGAGCGAGGCCACCGGCAAGGGAAAGACACAGCAAGGCAAGGCCCCGGCAAGCACCGCCAGCACACAGGCCAGGTGTCGATTCGCCTGGATGCGTATCGCGGCGTCAACGTTGGAGGGAGGTAAGCGGCACCAATGGGACGGGCCCCCGTCCCGTCCTACTAACGGACTGAGGCACCTGACGGTGCATTAAATGCTTTTGTCCTACTCCGCCAGAGTTGGGTACGATAGCACTGTAGCAGCACTGTGCATCCCGTGTGCACACTGTACGCCACTGTTGGGATTCCCTTAAGTATAAAAGGAGGCCTAGGGCATTACAGAGGGGGACTTTTTGACTTTTGGAAGGTTAGACAATCAGACAGTTCGGCAGTTAGACAATCGGACGGCCCAACGGTTACACAATTGGAGGTGACCAAGCTCACGAAGCAACCATTCATGGCGCTCTTGTAGCTGGCCCTAGAACACGATCAATATAACCAAGCAGGAGTAGGGTTTTACGCATCCATGCGGCCCGAACCTGGGTACAAACTCCCCGTGCGCCGCTTACCAGACTGGCTCTTTGTGCCAGCTCGCCCCCACCACTGAACTGAAAGGGGTCCCCGTGATCCCATAGGTGTTCGTTCCCCACGACATCTTTGGTGCGCTAGGTAGGGGGTGCTTGAGTGTCGGTGCACTAGAGTTTTTGGACCATCTAGTGCCCCTTTACTTGTGCACGGGCAGTAGTAGCCGCCCCGGCGGCAAGGCCCAGTGAAGACTTGTCAAACACCAGCACAGAAGACCCAAGACTACCGGCAAGACCTTGCCAGGAGGGCTATAGAACCCCCAGGTGGAGCGAGGCCCCCGGAAAGGCAAAGACCCGACAAGGCAAGGCCCCAGCAAGCACTGCCAGCACACAGGCCAGGTGTTGATTCGCCTAGATGTGTGTCGCAACGTCAACGTCGGAGGGAGCTAAGCGGTGCCGATGGGACGGTCCCTTATCCCATCCCACTGACGGACTGAGGCGCCTGAGGGTGCATTGAATGCTTTTTTCCTACTCCGCCAGAGTTAGGTATGATAGCACTGTAGCAGCACTATGCATGACGTGTGCACACGGTATCCCACTGTTGGGATTCCCTTAAGTATAAAAGGAGGCCCAGGGCGTTAAAGAGGGGGACTTTTTGACTTTTGGAAGGTTAGACAATCAGACAGTTCGACAGTTAGACAATTGGACGGCCCAACGGTTACACAATTGGAGGTGACCAAGCTCACGTAGCAACCATTCATGGCGCTCTTGTAGCTGGCCCTAGAACACGATCAATATAACCAAGCAGGAGTAGGGTTTTACGCATCCATGCGGCCCGAACCTGGGTACAAACTCCCCGTGCGCCGCTTACCAGACTGGCTCTTTGTGCCAGCTCGCCCCCACCACTGAACCAAAAGGGGTCCCCGTGATCCCATAGGTGTTCGTTCCCCACGACATCTTTGGTGCGCTAGGTAGGGGGTGCTTGAGTGTCGGTGCACTAGAGTTTTTGGACCATCTAGTGCCCCTTTACTTGTGCACAGGCAGTAGTAGCCGCCCCGGCGGCAAGGCCCAGTGAAGACTTGTCAAACACCAGCACAGAAGACCCAAGACTACCGGCAAGACCTTGCCAGGAGGGCTATAGAACCCCCAGGTGGAGCGAGGCCCCCGGAAAGGCAAAGACCCGACAAGGCAAGGCCCCAACAAGCACTGCCAGCACACAGGCCAGGTGTTGATTCACCTAGATGTGTGTCGCAACGTCAATGTCGGAGGGAGCTAAGCGGTGCCGATGGGATGATCCCTTATCCCATCCCACTGACGGACTGAGGCGCCTGAGGGTGCATTTAATGCTTTTTTCCTACTCCGCCAGAGTTAGGTATGATAGCACTGTAGCAGCACTATGCATGACGTGTGCACACGGTATGCCACTGTTGGGATTCCCTTAAGTATAAAAGGAGGCCCAGGGCGTTACAGAGGGGGACTTTTTGACTTTTGGAAGGTTAGACAATCAGACAGTTGGGCAGTTAGACAAGCGGATGGCCCAACGGTTACACAACTGGAGGTGACCAAGCTCACGTAGCAGCCGTTCATGGCGCTCCTGTAGCTGGAACACTAGAACACGATCAACATAACCAAGCAGGAGTAGGGTTTTACGCATCCGTGCACCCCAAACCTGGGTAAAAACTCCCCGTGCGCCGCTTACCAGACCGGCTCTTTGTGCCAGCTCCCCCCCCCCGCGCCGAGCCGAAAGGGGTCCACGTGGTCCCATAGGTGTTCATTCCCCACGACACCTTCCTCTTTGGGGAAATACTGACATAGTCTCAAGCCACGTCAGCAAGGTCACATTAGGGCTATGCGGCCTCGGCCAAAAAACCGAGGAGTTCCATCTCACCGTACCAGATGACTTCACGAAGCGCATTGTATGTTCAATCTTACACTACCTAGGTTGACCTGCATGGCCTATACTTTTTCTAAACCTATAATATATATTGCTAAATTTGGATAAAAGGTGCCACATGAAGCATTTACGTCAAATGTGATTTCTTCGTCTTATTATTCTTCTCCTTCTATATTAGGCAAATTAATGATGTATTGTTCTTTCGTTTACTCTCATATATATTTGTGTGACATCATGGTTACATTATCTATTTACTTGTAGTTTTTTGTCCTTTTATATCAACTGATGTGATGTTGTTTTAACTACTACTCCCTTACTATCATGTTACCCTGTTATTTAACAATCTTCTCAATTCCTGCAGTACATCCCTTGCTTTGCAACGACAACTATAGCGATAAATCTTGGCCTTTACATAACTAAAGACTCGAGGAATGTCATATTCCCCACAAACTATGGATTTACAATCATTCTTTCTATAAAACTTGATGAAGATTGTCACTCCCATTTTGAAGAAGGCCTTTGGGAAGAAAATTTTAAGTTTTATGTACTGAAAGTTGGCACTAAAATTACGGTGCACCTAAAAGAGCCTGACCATACGATAAATGATAACTTCCCGACGGCATCCTCCGTCCATACTTTGTTCAAAGTAAGTGTTCTTTCTAATATCTGCATGTTGACTTGCGTAGCAATATCAAAGTAACTGTGTAGTATTTCAGCAACCATTGGAATTTCATTTTCTTAATCTGTTAAAACTGTTCCTACAAAGTAACTTGCAATTACCAATGCACTATTCTTCTGCCCTGATGTAGCTACATAAGCACTATTCTCCCATTGCTCTACTCTTGATAGAAAGAGCCGCCGGCGGCCATTCTCCGGATGTGGATGTCAAGGTTGCCAGTAAGCGGAGGCGGGATAAGATAGAAACACAAGCGCCTCTGATAGGCCTAGACTTCATCAGCAGACTCTCCGACCATATGTTGAGAGTCATCATCTTCCTTCTCCCTATCAAGGATGGCGTGCAAACAACCATCCTCTCCTGATGGTGGCTCCCCTTATGGTGCTACGCCTCTCAACCTCATCAGCGAGCACATGCTCTGCACTGGCTATCTTGCTTGGATGCATTGTCCTAGATCCTCAACACGCATGGACCAATCAAAGGCCTTACCATGGGAAAGTTTTGTTCCAATGGCAAGGACCAAGCCAAGCTTGAGGAGTGGTTCTTATAGACCACCCTAGATCATCTCGAGGAGCTCACTTTTAATGATGGACATATGCGCCCGCTGCCATCGCGTTCGCCTCGTGCCAATGCTGCGCATCGCCAGGTTCATGAACTACCATTTCCCCCAGATTAACGACAATTTTTTTCTACCTCGACTGAAGCAACTTGAGCTGGTCGCCGTTTACATCCCCAACAATGACATGGTGTGCCTGATCCATGGTTGTACCGTGCTTGAGTACCTTCATCTTCAGGCGATCAATGGGTTGAGTAGCCTACACATCACCTCTATGAGTCTCCGGACATTTTGTGTGTATTGCTGGTGCTGCAACAGGAGATCGCACAAGGTGAATCACCAAATGGTCATTGATGATGTGTCTTTACTTGAGAGATAACTTGTTGTTGATCAACAAGGTCCAATAAGAATCAGGGTCATTCATGTGCCAAAATTGACAGTGTTTGGCTACTGGCCCGTCAACTTATCTAAACTTGTTTTTAGATCCATAACCATCCAGGTACAATAATCGCTCTCTTCTCATTCGTGAATTAACATTTTTTTCTCTATTCAAGATGTATGTTCGTGTGTCATGTAGAAAATTATATCGACAAGCTCAACCCCGTATCTGCGCACAGTGAAGGTCTTTGGAGTAGAATCTATCAGCCCTGACCTGGACCAAGTTGTCAAATTGTTGAGATGCTTTCCATGCATGGAGAAGCTACATGTCGAGGTGATGCTCTTTCATGTTAAATTTTAACCACAAGGGAGTTCCATTTTTGAAACCCTACAAATCATAAGGGGTCCCTTGTGTGTCCAAGCACTAATACATTCTCTTCTTTTGCAGATACGGTTAGGCCCGGTAGTGGATAATGTGATGCAATATAACAATCCCATCGAATGCCTTGATCTCCATCTCTCAAAAATTACTTTGAACTCCTACCGAGGGCCCCTACCGGAGATTATATTCGCTAGGTTCTTTGTTGTGAGAGCAAGTGTGCTAAAGCTAATGAGATTTTCCCTACATTTATTGCATAAAAAAGAATGGTTTGCTGATCAGCTCCGGCGATTAGGACTGAATGGAAAAGGCTCTGCAGAAGCTCAATTTCATCTTGTAACTTCTGTTGATAGACTATTTAGAAGTCCTTATTTCAAGCCCATAAATGACATGTCAGTGGTGGATCCCTTTGCAGAAATACTGAAGTTGCAAAACTAGTAGTAATATCAGCATGAACCTATCATATATGTTCATGTTCAGCTGATCAACACGGGCGACTAGGGTTGCATGACAAAGCTTCTGCATAAGCTGAATTTCATTTCTATTATTAGTTTGAACCTTGTAATCTTTGAATTTGAGCCTTGTAATGCTACAATTTTATCCTTTGTACTTTTTCTGTCATTTGTGATACAACCATGCAAATGGCATCTTATGAGGGAGACTCATATTTTGGTAGTACTATCTTTTCCTTAGTATGCAATGGACGATTACTATCTGGACATTAATATGCAATTGACAATTAATATCCGGACCTTAATAAGCATAACCACGACCAAGGATATCCTGCGTGGCTGCAATGGTGCTCCTAGCGGCTGCCGACGATGAGCGCCAGTTCACCATGCATGCCATAGTGGACACGCACAGAAGGTTCACGGGGCTCTTGGTGGTGTAAACCAAACATCCAATCTGGGTGGAGAACTCCAACATTATGGACCTGTTACTTGATGAGGACAAGTACAAGGTGGTTTGGTTCGACCTCGCGTCCCACCGTGTGCTCTGCTCCTGTGTCCCTCAGTGTGCTCTACTCTCGCGCCGCTCCACACGCGCTCTGCCAGCGTTTGGGGCCGGACCACGATTAGCCACCATATACCTTCCTGAAAACAGCCACCATATACCTTCCTCAAAAAAGCCACCATATATCTTTCCTCAAAACAGCCACCATACCTACCTATTATGGCATTTCCATAGCCATTCCGAGATATATTGCCATGCAACTTCCACCGTTTCCTTTTATGACTTGCACCATCACTTCCATATTGCATATAGAGTCATATTTTGTCATAGGTATCGAGTTGTAATTTTCTTTTGAGTTGTAAATAAATAAAAGTGTGATGATTATCATTATTAGAGCATGTCCCATGTGAGGAAAGGATGATGGAAGCTATGATTCCCTCACAAGTGGGGATGAGATTCCGGACTTTATGAAAAAATAAAATAGGCCAGCGAAGCCCAAATAAAAAAATATATAATAAAAGAGGCCTTAGATGCCCACCAATAAGAAATGAGAGAAAAGAGAGAAGGGACATTGCTACTACCTTTTCCACACTTGTGATTCAAAGTAGCACCATGATCTTCATGATAGAGAGTCTCCTATTTTGTCACTTTGATATAACTAGTGGAATTTTTCTTCATGATGCACGTCCACTTAGTTCCTTCTTGAGATTTCATACACTTATAGCTCTAGTGCATCTGTTGCATGGCAATCCCTACTCACTCACATTGATATCTATTAATGGGCATCTCCATAGCCCGTTGATATGCCTAGTTGATGAGAGACTATCTTCTCCCTTTCCTTGACAACCTCCACCATATTCTATTCCACCTATAGTGCTATATCTATGGCTCAAACTCATGTATTGCATGAGAGTTGAAAAAGTTTGAGAAAATAAAGGTGTGAAAACAATTTCTTGACTTTTCATCGGGGTTGTGCGTGATATAAATACTTTGTGTGGGGAAGATGGAGCATAGCCAAACCATCTGATATTGTAGGGATAACTTTCTTTTGCCATTATATTTTGAAGAGATATAATTGCTTTACTAGTATGCTCGAAACGCTATTGTTTTTATATCAATATTAAGCTGTTGTTTTGAGTCTTACGGATCTGAATATTCATGCCACAATAAAGAATATTACATGGATAAATATGTTAGGTAGCACTCCACATCAAAAATTCTGTTTTTATCATTTACCTACTCGAGGACGAGCAGGAATTAAGCTTGGGGATTGAAAGTGCGTTATATCGACTAGAGGAGGGTGAATAGGCGATTTTTACAAATTCATCACTTGAGGAATTTCAGCTTGAGGAATTTGAAATGTGATGAATAACTAGCAGCGGATTAAGTACTCAAGTGCATGAGAAACATAGCAACATCATAGTCATCATGATGAAATGAAACATGCACAGATTACAAGTAGTGTGATACAGGATAAGCAGGTGAGGAACAAGGTAACTTGACGAATTTGAGGTGAGGAAATTGTGAAAGTCTTCAGTCAAATTCTGCAAACAGTAAAGATCAATTTCATCAACAAGTATATGAGAAATAGAAGGGTTGAGGAAATAGAACTAGGTAGCTCGATGAAGACGATGGTTTGATGACCCAGTTCCAACTGTTGCGATAGTCATACGTCTGGTTTGTAGTGGCCTGGTATTTAAACCAGAGGACACACAATCCTTACCATATTATCCTTGATCTAAGGTCACAAAGTCCTCGCCCAACACTCGTGGTAAGTCTTCAGGGTAGACTTCCAAAACCCTCACAAACTGGTCACCAGGTGATCCACAATTTACTGTTGGATGCTCTAGACCAAGGTCACTCTGTGATCCCCAATTGACTGCAGGATGCACTAGACCATGATGCCTAATAGCCTGGAGGATGCATAGTCCTCAAAGGTAACAAGTGTCGGTTTCACACGGGAACAATCTCTTCAGTGATGCCCAATCACTTTAGGTTTGGTGGTTTGGATTTGGGTTTTTCCTCCCTGATGATTTTCTCTAAAAGTCCTCGGAGGATGGGTTGCTCTCAAATGACAAGTGTTAGTTCTCTCTCGAAGCAGCCAACCAACTAGTGGTTGAGGGGGTGGCTATTTATAGCCAGGGTGCAACCTGAAATGATAAGACATAAATGCCCCCAATGATATGACCATTATCTGGATAAGATGATTGGGGACAGCTGGCGCTAAGCACAACAACAGTCGGAATTTCAAACTATGAAAGTCCTCAGGCTTATCATTTTCATCACTTGTAGGCAATTCGCACTGGCGAAATCCTAACTCCTCAGTCAGATCAATTTCATCAGAGACTAGAAGAACATCGTCTCTGTCACTGAAGAACTTGACTGAACTGCAAGAGATTTCCAAAGGCTTCACTCAAAGGATTGGATAGGTTGAGGCTTTTGGAGTTGAGCATCAGTTGGAAATTTTCCTTAGTATTACCTCGGCCCCCTTTAACAGTACGGTGTTTCCTATGAATCAAACAAAGGAAAAGAAACTACGAAAACAAAGTCTTCACGCTTCATAGTCCTCGTTCATATCTTCAAGGTCACACCAACTTCTTCAATCTCAAAGTCTTTAGGGAATACCAAAGTCTTCAGTTGAAGACATACAATTTTAGGTGTCAGTAATCTCTGAATATACCAAACTCCTCATCGACTTGTAGAGCATGTGTACACTCACAAACACATTAGTTCCTTAACCTATAAGTCTTCAATACACCAAAATCACTAAGGGGCACTAGATGCACTAACAATCTCCCCCTTTTTGGTGATTTTTGACAAATAGGTTAAGTTTTCAACGGGGATAATACTATGAAGTGTAAATACTGAGTTTGAGGAATTTGATTGCAAGATATAGAAGAACTCCCCCTAAAGATGTTTATATTTGAGGAATTTTCTTTGGACTGCAAATGCACATGGCAAGTTAAAAACATGGAGAACGCCCCCAATATCTTGTAATTCATACATGCATTTAACATATCATCTGAAGAATTTGAAATGCATGATGAAAATGGTGTCTGAAAAAATTCAACATGCATGCATTAAGATGCTTGAGGAAATAGGCATGCGGCAAGCAGTTCAAAAGAGTCAGACCACCATCGGACTTAAGTTTACAACTCGACCAACAAAAGCTTCAAAATAGCGAGTGTTGTAACTTGAACAAAGACAACCCATATATAGAGACCCGCTTGAAGACTAACTCAAATTTTCTACCCCTTTTTCATCGAAGACCAAAAGGGATGAAAAAGTGAGGACTAACGTCCCTTGAGGAATTTCATCTTGTTGGTGAGGAAGGAGCGCCAGCGTTGTCGGGGTCATTTGTCGATGCAGGGCCTGCATAGTGTTATTAGTATCCTCAGCTTCCTCTGTCTCACGCGATGACGAATATGAACTTGTAACCATCTGAGGAACTTGAACCTTCTTGAATTTCTTCTGAGGAGGATGAGACTAGTTAAAGTTTTATTTAAAGTCCATGTCTTTGAGTTCCTCACGAGTCTTGAGGTGTGCGAGAATGGACCATGCGCGATAGAAGATTTCATGCACATAGTAGTGATTCTTCCTCATAGAGTTCTGCATCACAGTCATGTTCTGGACAATGGAAGCCAACTGACGCTTCACCCACTTGTGATTGCGATCAACTTTCTGATGAAGACTTATGAGAAGCTCATGATCAGTCATCACATGAGGGGCAGATTCTTGAGGCTTTTGTGCTGAGGCTTTTGCAGCAGAATCCTGGGTAGCAGCATCATCATTGGTGGAGTAAGATGCAGCTTTGCGAAACTCACCATCCAATGGATGAGTACCTTCATCAATTACAGCTTTGCCTTTTCCTTCAACTGAGGCAATTGTGCTCTTGAGGACTTCAATCGGGGGCAAAAAGCCAAAGTGATTCTGGAAGTCCACCTTGAAGGGAACTGAAGACCTTGATCTGATGAATTTCATGATCCAGGGTGCATAAGGATCCAGTTCAAATGGGGCTAGTTCTACATTCTCCAATGTCCTCATGAAGAAATCATGGATGTTTATGGGAATCCCATGAATGATGTTTAATAGCATGTTCTTCATGACTCCTCAACTTCTTCTTCTTCAGAGTTGTGGCCCTTTTGAGGACATAGGGTGTTGGTGAGAATGCGAAGGAAGGTTGTCCGTTGAGGTTTTCCAGGAGCCAATGGCTTCATCAGCACTTGCATCAGTTGGTTGGGTAGAGCAGGTTCATCAAACAAGCAGCGAGCTTCATCTAAGGGAATTGGAACTGGGACTGACCAAAGCAATTCAGAGGTAGGTGCAACATAATAGGTTGATCCAGTCATCCAATCCAAGACCCATGAGTTGATGTCATAAGCATAACCTGCGATGTGCAGAGTGGCACAGAATTGAAGAATGAGCTCTTCATTCCAATCACAGATATCTACACAGAAAGGAAGAATTCCTGCATCATGAAGAACTGAGAGCACCGGCGTGAAGGATGGAATTGTTTCCATATCCGCATGAGGAATTTGATGGTGCTCGAAGACTTTCTTCTTGTCAAACAATACTGATGCATAGTAATTCATCTGTGTTGAAGTCTAGAACCTGGTACGTCCGACCCAACTGAGTCATATGGATTGGGTCCAGTGAAGCAAATGTTCTCATTGAAGAAATTTGACTTGAGAAATTTGGGGCACTGTGAGCCTTTGAATGGCATCCTTGGCTTCGGTTGAAGGTTTGGCTTCATACGGCCCACAATCTCCTTAGGCATAGGAGGAATTTCTTCAGACTGAGGAATTTGCGGAGCAGTTTCCTCAGTGGCAGTTCGAGTAGCAATGTCATCAGCTGATGTAGCTGGAATTTCTTTAGTGGCTCTAGCAGCCAAGTCATCAGATCCTTCATGAATTTCTTCAGTCTGGGTGGGGGACTGAGAAATCTTTTGAAGAGGAGTGGTCATTCGGGAATTTGGGTGAGCATCTTCCCAATATTCATCATTGATGACAGGTGTTGTGTTGCCAATGTCCACTTCCTCATCAATTTCTTCAACGCCGGCCTCTTTAGCAGTCAACTAAGACTGGGGCGATGATACCAGTGGGGTTGAAGCATTTTCTTCGACTTCAATTTATTCATCAATCTGCTCTGAGTTAGCAGCAGATTGATCCTTTTCCTCATCATTTGGGATGACATATTCAATACCAAATGGCATGATTTCATAGGCTGGCATGGAGTTGATAGGCGTTGCATCGATCGGTTTTGTTGAAGAACTTTGCAGATTCTTCAGTTTCTTTACAACTGAGGAATCTGAAGTTGATGCTTTTCGTTTCAGTGCCTTCTTCTCCACAACCTTTGTCTTCTTTGCTTCTGATGCATAAGGAAGGATGATTGTCTTCACCCTTGATGATTTAGCTGTTTCAGCAGAGGGTGAAGGAGGTGCATTTTCTTCAGGAACGACTAATGCAGCCACCCTTGTGGTATCAATTTTCTTAGGCGCAACAAAAACTTCAGTTGTCCTGTCAGTTTCTTCAGGCACAGTAGTGGAGGTTGTCCTGGTATGTTCTTCACCAGCCTGAGTTTCTTCAGCTACGGGAGCAGTTTCATCAGTAGGCTGAGCAGATTCTTCAGCCTGAGGAATTTGTGGTTGTGATCGAGCTACAACCCTTGAGTTATGGTCCTTAACAGCAGCTTGGGCTGCCCTGATGAATCTCACTTTGGTGCCCTTCCATTCAGCATCATATTTTTCTTGTTCCTCAAAGAGGCATCATATTTCAGACTGAATAGTGATGAGTTGATTTGGGGTCAAGTTCATCACGTTATTCCTCAGAAATTTTCTTTTCGAGCCCTATTCCTCTTACCTCTCTGAGCTTGATCTCTTTTCCATTTTTCCTCGGCAATAAAGTGGGTGAGGACATGGTCCACAACAAGAGGCAGGTTTAGTGAGGTAAGTGGGGTGCTGGGATCCTCATGTCATATGTCTATGAAGTTGAGGATCATCTTGGGATCCCATGGAACTGGAATAGAGCTGCCTTTGGCTAATGCAGCCTTTTGCTGACTTTCCCTGATGATTTCTTCCAGTTCTTCATCATCAGCTTCATCATCATCCTCAAATCCCGAGGGTATAGTCACTACAACTTTGCTTGCCTGAGGACTTGGTTTTTGACCTCGTCCAGTAGTTTTCTTTAGTTTCATCATAGTAGGACTTGTTGAAGACTTTGCTTGAGCAGAGATCTTTCAAGCAACTGAGTATCCCTTTGTCCTCTGACAAGATGCTAGATGGACATGAGTTAAGGACTTTGCGGCAGCAGCAGAGGACTGTGCAGCAGCTGAACCAGCGGCTGAGGCCTTTGAAGGTTGTGCTTGAGGAATCTGTTGTGATGATTTCGAAGTCGAACAATGTGACTTCAGAGCAGATTTCTTCACCATAGTTTTCTTTGGAGCACTTGCAAAGGCTCCGGCAGTTGCAGCAGCAGCAGAGTCTTCGTTGAATTTCTTCACAGCCTCTTTTGCTTTCTTCGCCACCTTGGCTTGCTGTTTTTCCCATTCATGAGGAAAGTCATTACGAGTCTTGGGACTAGTGGGATCAGCTATTTGATTTGGATCCAACGGTGGCCTGCTGCAAGGGGCTTTCACTGCGAATTTCATCATATACTTAGGAGTTTCATAGTGGTATTCTTTCCACTCCTCTGCCCATCTCCTCTCAATTTTCTGTAAGCGGATTTTTCTCTGCTTGGTTGTTTCTTTGCCATGAATATCTTCATCTGGCGTGCAATATTCCTCATACAAGTCGTCAGGTATCTCAAATGCAGTTTGCACATCAGGTTTCTTTCCTCCTTTCTATGGCTTCTTCCCATCAGCCATTTTCTTCGGCCGAGGATTCTGAACTCTTGAAGATTCTGAAGAAGTGCAAAGTTTTTCCTCAAGAAACTCTGCAAATGAGTTAAGTTGATGAGAACCTAGTGATTCATCAGCGGACATGGTTGCACCTATGAACAGAGTATAGGTGCGAGGAATTTGAAGAGGTCATATGCGTTCTCAGAAGTTTTTAAATAACATCAAGTGTGAGGAATTTGACCATGGGTGTCTTGAGGATTTTCACTAAGTGTTCTTTGTCTTAGGTTCCAGAGCTGTGCAAATTTTGAGGATCCACACAATTGAGGAATCTTGAAGAAAATCATAACTTAGGGAAAACAGCAAGTTTATGTACATGTAAGGTGCTTTAGAATGTGATTCTTGAAGAATAAACACCTTTGAGAAGATTGAGGAAAACTTGAAGATCAAACAAGGGCAATAAAAATAGATTTTATTTACCCTGATGAAGAACATGACGAACTGTGAGAAGAAATCGAGGAAGTTTGTCAGTCCAGATCTCCCACGCCCTAGCTTGGTAGAGGGAGACAGCTATAGCGGCAGCAGGGTGAAGACTTCCGCGGCCGATGCAAGTACGGCGACAGCGAAGTCGAGGCAGTGAAGCTCTTCCACATCGGCGATGATGATCTTAGCGGCGGCGCTGGGTTCGAGCTCGGGAGAGAGTGGGAGTGAGGAGTAACCGAGGACAGTGAATGGGAAGGGGTATTTATAGGGGAGGTGAAAACCAATTTGTCCAAAGATTTTTGACCAGATTGCCCCTGACCCTTGCTCTCCATGTGACATGTGTCACCTACGAACTGAGTAGTGGAGATAGTGGGGGATCGTGGGCTATCTAGTCATGGGAATCGGAATAGTTTGAGCGGGAAACGCCGAAAAGTTTGATAGTGAAAATTTTAAAGTTTCCGTTCACAAATTCTTCAGTTGTCAAGGACATAGTGAAGACTTTGAATGAGTTTCAAAGTAGAATGCATATGAAGAATTTGTGAACACACTGGTTTGAGTTTAGCATGTTGGGGGAAAGGGTCGGATAACATTCACTTAGATGAAAATCAACTTGAAGAATTAGCGATAAGTGAATGTTGTCGAGGACATTGAAAACTCAAATATATATGTATATAGTTAATGAAGAACATGGGTTTCATAGTTTGAAGAATTTGAAAAGTTGATGAATTTTAAAAGTTGAGGAATTTGCAAACTTGAGGAATTTGAAAATTTGAAGAATTTGCAAATTTCAAAAAACTCAACTTTGAAGAATTTCAACTATTGTTGGTGGCGTGACCCACCGTATAAGAATGATGACTTCAGACACCGTGTAGAATTGTCGTAGGGTCCTGAGAATAAAATTCTTCATTAAATTCTTCACACCTAGAGGTTTATTCTTCATTGATCGAAGAAAAACATTACTTCGTGTGTTGCACAGCTAAGTCATCAATTTTGCATGAGTGTTAGGACGTGTGTCCTTTCTCAAAGAACATTCTAAGATTCTAAGATATTTAGCTCACACCGAAACTTGCAAAATATCTTTTCATCCAAGAGCTTTATGAAGATGTCGGCCAGTTGTTCTTCAGTAGGGATGCGGTCGATGGAGATGTCGCCCTTGAGTACATGATCTCGAAGAAAGTGATGATGAATCTGGATGTGCTTGGTCTTGGAATGCTAAACTGGGTTGTAATCAATCTTGATGGCACTCTCGTTGTCGCAGTAGAGAGGCACATTTGCAACTTGATGCCATAGTCCTTCAGGGTTTGCTTTATCCACAACAACTAAGCTCAACATGAACCAGCAGCAATGTACTCAACTTCAGCAGTACATAGTGACACGTAGTTCTGCTTGTTTGAGGACCAACAGACTAAGGATCGTCCGAGGAAATGATATGTGCCTGAGGTTGACTTGCGATCCACACAATCTCCAGCATAGTCAGCATCAGAATATCCGATGAGTTGAAGATTTGAGCCCTTGGGATACCATAATCCAAGCATTGGTGTGTGAGCTAAGTATCGAAGAATATGTTTCACAGCCTTATGGTGTGATTCCTTCGGTGTTGCTTGGAATCGGGCACACATGCAAACACTCAGCATAATATCAGGCCTAGATGCACATAGATACAATAATGAGCCAATCATGGAGCGATATACCTTCTTATCAAAATCTTTACCATTTTCGTCAGTGTAGAGGTGGCCTTTTGAAGGCATTGAAGTTTTGATGCCTTTGCAATCTTGCATGTCGAATTTCCTCAGAACATCCTTGAGGTATTTCTCTTGATATATGAAGATGCCATTGTCTTGGTGGCGAATTTGAAGAACTAAGAAGGATTTCAACTCTCCCATCATAGACATTTGATATTCTTCACTCATCATATAGGCAAATTCAACACTGTAATATTTGTCAGTACAGCCAAAAATAATATCGTCTACGTATATTTGGAATATGAACAGTTCATTGTCATAGGATTTTGTGAAAAGAGTTGGGTCAAGTGAATCGGGCTTCAAGCCTTCCTTCATGAGGAATTCCTTCAGAGTGTCGTACCTCGCCGGAGGGGCCTGCTTGAGGCCATAGAGTGCCTTGTTGAGTCTGAAGACTTTGTCAGGATGCTTAGGATCTTCAAAACCTGGGGGTTGAGCAACATATACTTCTTCCTCAAGCTTACCATCAAGGTATGCACTTTTCACATCCATTTGATATAAGATGATATCATGATGGTTAGCATAAGCAAGCAATATGCGAATAGCTTCAAGTCTAGCAACAAGTGCAAAAGTTTCATAAAAGTCAATTGCTTCAACCTGTGTGTAGCCTTGAGCTACAAGATGAGCCTTATTCCTTACCACAAGGACATTTTCATCTTGCTTGTTGCGGTAGATCCACTTGGTACCTATGATGTTATGCTTGCGAGGATCTGGCCTCTTGACAAGTTCCCACACATTGTTGAGCTTGAATTGATGCAATTCCTCTTGCATAGCTTGAATCCACTCAGGCTCCTTGAATGCTTCATCAACTTTGGTGGCTCTATGATAGAGACAAAAGCAAAGTGCCCATAAAAGTTAGTCAAATTTGAAGCTCTTGAGAGAGTGACGGGACCTGGTGCATTAACGTCATCAATGATTTTGTCAATCTGCACTTCATTTGCAACTCTTGGGTGAGCAGGTTGACGTGGCTGAAGATTTTCTTCAGCGCCATTTTCTTCAGGCATATCAGCATGAATGTCTTCATTCGTTGGAGTGACTTCCTCAGTGGGTATGACATCTTCAGTAGCCTTCAGCTTAATGGATTCCTCAGGAGACTGTTCATCTAGCACAGAAGGTAGGTGCTCTCTTTGCGAGCCGTCAATTTCATCAAACCGCACATCTACAGTTTCAACAACCTTGTGGTGGTAGGTGTTGAATACTCTGTAGGTGTGCGACTCCTTTCCATAACCAATCATAAAACCTTCATGTGCTTTCGGTGCAAATTTAGAACTATGATGAGGATCTCTAATCCAGCATTTTGCACCGAAGACTTTGAGATAACTTACATTCGGTTTCTTGCCAGTCATAAGTTCATACGAAATCTTCTTGAAGAATTTGTGAAGATATACCCTGTTGATGATGTGGCATGCAGTATCAATTGCCTCGGGCCAGAAGGGACAAGGAGTCTTGTATTCATCAAGCATGGTGTGAGCCATCTCAACAAGAGTCCCATTCTTGCGCTCCACGACGCCGTTCTGCGAGGAGTATAGGGGGCAGATAACTCATGAGTAATACCAAGTTCATCAAGATATTCATCAAGATTGGTGTTCTTGAACTCAGTCACATTATCACTCCCGATATGCTTGATCTTGATGCCGAAGTTCGTGGAGGCCCTTGAAGCAAATCACTTGAAGACATCCTGCACTTCAGACTTGTACAGAATAATATGCACCCAAGTGTAACGAGAGTAATTATCAACAATGACAAAGCCATACAAACTTGAAGAATTTGTTAGTGTGGACTAATGAGTGGGTCCAAATAGATCTAGGTGAAGCAATTCATAGGATCGAGTCGTGGTCATGATTGTCTTTGAGGGATGCTTGGATCTGGTCATCTTCCGAGACTCACATGCACCACAAAGGTGGTCCTTGAGGAATTTGATACTTGCAGTGCCAATGATGTGCTTTTTCTTCACGAGTGTGTGCAAGTTCCTCATACCAGCATGTCCAAGTTGTCGATGCCACAACCATCCTTCCGAGGACTTTGCAAGTAGGCATGTGGCAGGCTGAGGACCTGTAGAGAAATCAACAATATACAAGTCTCCTCTCTTGAAGCCTTCAAAGACTTTGGAATTGTCAGATTCCATGATGACAACACAACGATATTTTCCAAATACAACAACCATATCAAGATCACAAAGCATTGAGACACACATAAGGTTCAACCCAAGGGATTCGACTAACATCACCTTATTCATGGTTCGGTCCTTTGAGATTGCAACCTTACCTAGACCCAATACTTTGCTTTTTCCTTTGTCAGCGTAGGTGATATGCTTCAGATGAGATGGAGCAAGTAGCAAATTCATCAGTAGATTCTTGTCACTAGTCATGTGGTTTGTGCATCCACTATCGAGGACCCACTCAGTAGCTTTTGGAGGTTCATCCTGCAGATGAATTAGTACAACTTACGAACTCATATGCTTCAGAGTGAAGAATATGACTTCAATTTCATCAGACAGAATTTCATCACACAAGGTAGTAAACAAGTAGTGTGAGGACGTGAGAAATGAGGAATTCATTTCAACATGGTTAACTTGCGTCCTTTCAAGTTTTTCCTCAGGTCTCCAGCAAATTCATCAGACGTTCAATTTCATCTGGAGACCTGACCCTACACAAGAAATTAGTTCAATTTCTTCACTACCCACATCTGGAGGGGTGGCAAAGAGTTCATCATTCTGCGAGCACCATATGAGAAGGGAGGCATTGAAGCAAGTGCGCTTCGTTTCACAGGACGAGGGTTAGAGTACTCATATGAATAAGTAGAGAAATTCTTCGAGGACTTATGAACATAATGAATTGAAGAATAATGCACATATTCAGAACCCTTATATTTTCCCTGTGAAACATATGCATTAGCACGAGAGTGATATTTTTGACCATTTGAGGAATTTGGTCCAAATGAAGACTTTGGTCCATATGAGGAATTTGATCTGGGGTTCTTATTCTTCATGAGTGGTGTCGTGAGCATTCACTTGAAGGTTTTGTAGTTAGCTCTTGGGAACCCAGATTTTCTTCATTGGAGAACCATCCCTGCAGTTAGTTCCAACAAATCTGGCAAATACTTCACCTTTCTGAGTTTTGAAGAATTTTTAGTTGGATTCAAATGACTCATTAGAGGAATATGAAGTTTCACAAGTAAAGCCAAATAAAGTGGATGGATCTACAGGAGGTACTTTCACAACAACCCATGAGGTTTTGGGGTAAGCTCAGGTGTCCAGTAGGATCCATCAGCGTTGAGTTTCCTCTCAAAGGAAATACCCTCTTTCCTAGGGTTCCTATTCAGAATATGCTTTTTGAGGACATCACAAAGGGTTTGATGCCCTTTGAGACTTTTGTACATGCCTGTCACATACAATTCCTTCAACCCTGCATTTTTGTCAGAGATACTTGTGGTATCCTCATATGAGGAATTTGTGACCACTGGAATAGTTGAAGAATTTGCAGCAATAGAAGCATTTGAATATTCAGGTGAAGAATTAGCAGTTTCACGTTCGATGCATTTCAAACAAGGTGGAAAAAATTCTTCCAGAGTGGTACTGATTTGTTGAGCCAGTAAGGAATCATTTTCCCTTTGGAGATCCTCATGAGACACCCTTAGTTTCTCAAGATATTGCTTTCTTTTAAGAAATTCATAAGAAAGCTTCTCATGATCGGCTAAGAGGGCATTATGATGACTCTAAAGGTTATCATACTTTGTCTGAAGACTTTTGAGATTGTCAAACAGAGTTTGAGTCCGATCCACTTCCTCATTCAATAGATCATCGCTTTTGTCTAGCATTTTCTAAAGCTTTTAAAGTGCATTTTGTTGCCTAGTAGCAATATTAGCAAGTTTGGTATAGCTAGGTTTCACATATTCATCAGGTTCACCATCACTTGATTCATAGGTGGAGTGATGCTTATGTACCTTGGAACCTTTAGCCATGAGGCAATAGGTGGGAGTGTAATCATCATTGCTGATGTCAGAGTCGTTGGAGTAGTCATTTTGTTCATCGTTGAAGATGTACTTGCTGAAGAAAGCAGTAGAAAGAGCGAGGCTAGCGACACCAGATTTAGATTCCACCTCAGATTTTCCTGTTCTTCATACTCTTCAGATTCTTTTTCTGAGTTCATTTCCTTGCCAATGAAAGCCCGAGCCTTTCTGTAACCATTCTTCTTGTGCATTGAGGACTTTCAAGATGAGGACTTTGCAGATGAGGACTTTGAAGATTTCTTCTTTTTCTTTGAGTCATCAGAACTTTCATCTTTGTACTTCTTCTTCTTTTCTTTTTCTCAGAGAGGATAGTCAGAGATGAAGTGACCAGACTTCTTGCATTTGTGACAAGTTCTCTTCTTGTAGTCATCTTAGGAATTTGATTTCCTCAAGCCGCCTTTTGATGACTTTCCAAATGCACCTTTCCTTGAGAACTTCTGGAATTTCCTCATGAGCATTGCTAGCTCCTGACTTAGTTCTTCAGGATCACCAAGGCTACAATTAGAATCTTCGCCTTCGGATGAGGAAATTGATTTTGCCTTCAGAGCTTGAGATCTTCCATAGCTTGGCTCGTAGAGGTCTCTCTTCTCAACTCGTTGGAATTCATGAGTATTGAGTCTCTCAAGAATATTAGCAGGATCAAGTGACTTGTAGTCTCCACGTTCTTGAATCATCAAAGCGAGAGTGTCGAATGAGGAATCAAGAGATCTTAGCAGTTTCTTCACCACTTCATGGTCGATGATATCAGTGGCACCCAGTGCTTGAAGCTCATTGGAGATATTAGTGAGATGGTCAAAAGTTTGCTGAACATTTTCCTTGTCAAGTCTCTTGACGCGGTTGAAGATATTACGAAGAACATCAACACGAGAGTCACGTTGAGTGGAAACACCTTCCTTGACTTTGGACAGCCTATCCCAGATAAGCTTAGCAAACTCCAAAGCACTCACTCTGCCATACTGACCTTTGCTCAGATGGCCACAGATGATATTCTTCTCTTGAGAATCGGGTTGCTTGAATTTCTTTGTATCAGCAGCAGTGACAGTCGGAGAAATGTGGGGAACACCATTTTCCACAACGTACAAGAGATCGTTGTCAATTGCCTCAAGATGCATGCACATCTTGTTCTTCCAGTAGGGATAGTCTGTCTCATCGAAGGTAGGACATCCTGCGGAAACCTTGATCATACCTGCAGTCGACATAACTAGAACTCCAGGTGATTAAACCAAAATCAAACAGAACAAGGGAGTACCTTGCTCTGATACCAATTGGAAGTGTTTTATATCGACTAGAGGGGGGTGAATAGGAGATTTTACAAATTCATCACTTGAGGAATTTCAACTTGAGATTTGAAATGTGATGAATAACTAGCAGCTGATTAAGTACTCAAGTGCATGAGAAACATAGCAATAGCATAGTCATCATGATGAAATGAAACATGCACATATTACCAGTAGCGTGATACAGGATAAGCAGGTGAGGAACAAGGTAACTTTAAGAATTTGAGGTGAGGAAATTGTGAAAGTCTTCAGTCAAATTATTCAAATAGTAAAGATCAATTTCACCAACAAGTATATAGGGAATATAGGGGTTGAGGAAATAGAACAAGGTAGCTCGATGAAGACAATGGTTTGATGACCCAGTTCCAACTGATGTGACAGTCGTACGTCTGGTTTGGAGCGGCCTGGTATTTAAACCAGAGGACACACAGTCCCAGGACACATAGTACTTACCGTATTCTCCTTGATCTAAGGTCACAAAGTCCTCGCCCAACACTCGTGGTAAGTCTTCAGGGTAGACTTCCAAAACCCTCACAAACTGGTCACCAGACGATCCACAATTTACTGCTGGATGCTCTAGACCAAGGTCACTCTATGATCCCCAATTGACTGTAGGATGCACTAGACCATGACGCCTAACCGTGTGGAGGATGCACAGTCCTCAAAGGTAACAAGTGTCGGTTCCACACAGGAACAATCTCTTCAGTGATGCTCAATCACTTTAGGTTTTGTGGTTTGGATTTGGGTTTTTCCTCACTGATCATTTTCTCTCAAAGTCCTCGGAGGATGGGTTGCTCTCAAATGACAAGTGTTAGTCCTCTCTCGGAGCAGCCAACCAATTAGTGGTTGAGGGGGTGGCTATTTATAGCCAGGGTGCAACCTGAAATGATAAGACATAAATGTCCCCAATGATATGACCGTTATGTGGATAAGATGATTGGCGACAGCTGGCGCTAAGCACAACAACGGTCAGAATTTCGAACTATGAAAGTCCTCAGGCTTATCATGTTCCTCACTTGTAGGCAATTCGCACTGGCAAAATCCTAAATCCTCAATCATATCAATTTCATCAGAGACCAGAAGAACATCATCTCTGTCATTGAAGAACTTGACTGAACTGCAAGAGATTTCCAAAGGCTTCACTCGAAGGATTGGATAGGTTGAGGCTTTTGGAGTTGAGCATCAGTTGGAAATTTTCCTTAGTATTACCTTGGCCCCTTTAATAGTACGGTGTTTCCTATGACTCAAAGAAAGGAAAAGAAACTATGAAAACAAAGTCTTCATGCTTAATAGTCCTTGTTCATATCTTAAAGGTCACACCAACTTCTTCAATCTCAAAGTCTTGAGGGAATACCAAAGTCTTCACCAAAGTCTTCACCAAAGTCTTCAAATGAAGACTTAACTTTTTAGGGGTCAGTAATCTCTGAATATATCAAACTCCTCATCGACTTATAGATCAGGTGTACACTCACAAACACATTAGTTCCTTAACCTATAAGTCTTCAATACACCAAAATCACTAAGGGGCACTAGATGCACTAACAGGGATGCTGATACGTCTCAACGTATCTATAATTTTTTATCACGGAGGGTGACGAGGATATGTACCTAGGGTAGGGTCGGAGGCAGGTCCATATACCCTACCTAAGGACACCACATGGGAGGACTTGAAGATCAAGCATGAATTGCCGAGTGGATCCCTCGGGACGTCCAAAGGCACTCGACAGATATCCACTCGGAGACTCCTTCTCTCATTGGGCAGTCGCGTGTCACTCGGAAGACCTCGCATTCACTCGATGCCAGAATACTAGGATCCATCATCAAGAGCCCAACGGGCAGACGCTAGTTCAATGGTCATTAGTACCTTTTATTATGTACGTTACTAGTAACGATAGACTTTAAACCCCAGGATTAGACCCTTAGATGTGGGATAATTATGAGGGCCAGCGAGCTCTATATAAGCCTCCCCTCCCCTCCTGCACAAGGGTTCGCAACCATTGTAATCTCAATATTCCACACGACATAAGCTCCCGAGCACCGAGACGTAGGGCTATTACCTCCACGTGAGGGGCCTGAACTCATACATCTGTGTGTACACCCTCGCCGTAGCTAGGACTCTGCCCTCTCCCTTCGTACCCCTACCATCTATTGTTAGGCTCGTTCCCACGACAGTTGGCGCCCACCATGGGGTAGGCGTCTAAGCGACTTCCGACGAGGTTGCAATTTTCATCCTTCGACATGTCTTCCGGTGGTGTTTTTGCTCTGGGCCCCGAGATCCGTTTTGGAGCGCTCACCTTCATCGTCGACAATTCAGCATGGCTCCAGGAAGCGCCTCTTGATGTCGAGGCGCTCCCGTTCCCTGGGGCCGTGCACTTCCTCATGAGTTCCTGTGGCGTGTTGCTGCATCAGCCGTCGACTCCTTATGCGTTGGCTCCTCTCATTGTTTGCAGTCGCAAGCGGTCTGGCCGCTCACGACTTCAGCGTTGGGTCGAACATGCAATGGCGCGTCAAACTTCTCCACAGATTGCAGCACTCGAGCCCGTCGAGTCCCTTCACGGCGTGTTCGAGTCGGATTCCGATTCGTCCGACGTGCCTTCCGAGTGCGAAAGTTGCGATCCAGCAGCGGAGATCTTGATGGCGGGCTCTCATCAGAGTTTGCCGCCTAGCTTCGGCCATGGCAGGCACGAGGCTGGAGGTGCGTCAAACGAGCAGCGGTGTCGCGAGGAGGAGGTTCTTCACACACCCATCATCGGCGTGACTGTCGAGGCCTAAGCTTTGGAGGCCGCGCGCATTCGTTTGGAAGAGCTCCAAGAAGAGATTGACGAGCGCGCTCGCCAGCGCCCGCCACGCCCCAGTCGACGTCATCGACAACTGTTTTCGACTGGATCTCATGACGACATCGAGGTATCCCGAACTCCTGTGGTAAATGTTGCTGCTGCCGCTAGGATACCGGATTCCATTCAGCCGTCCCGGTCAGAGGCTGGAAGAGGGCTGATGTAGATCAGAGTGCTGTTGGATGTGGCGCAGTGTCAGAATTCAGTAGTTTCTCAGTCCCGTAATAGGATACACAACAATTCACCCAAGGCAGAGACCGTTCAGACGGCACACAGCCTTGGATCGCCCTTGCGTCGTGGAGGCGGCAGTTTCCATGAAGGGCAAGACAGAGGTCAGTTTCACCATGAAGACCACCGTCGAGTGCCCACTCCTCCGCAGAGTGGTCCGTACACGCCTTGGCGCCAGGACGACAGGCGCTCCTTTGGAGATGAACGGGACGCGGATTTTGACGCCTGCGCCTACCTTGTTCAGAAGCGGATTGACAAGAGCAGAGCCCACAGAGAAGGGCACGATAGAGATGTTCCGAGTGGAAGCTCCGTCGTGGTGTCTGTCCCCAAGTGTTTCAGCAGAGCCATACGTTCTGCAGAACCCCCCCCCCCCAACTTCAGAATGACGGCATGAATTGGAAAGTTTTCTGGCGGAACAAAGCCAGAGACTTGGTTAGATGATTACCGAGTGGTTGTGCAAATTGGTGGCGCAAATGACAATGTTGCAATGAAGCACCTGCCCCTGATGTTGGATGGTTCAACTCGAGCTTGGTTGGAGGATCTTGCCTGAGTGTTTGTTCGAACTTTCGAGGGCACTTGCAAGCGCTCGACAGGTCTGGTTGACTTACAATACTGTGTCCAGATGCCCAATGAAACCTTAAGGGATTATATTCAGTGATGGTCCACTCTGCATTATACGGTGGAGAATGTGTCGGAACACCAGGCTGTTTGTGCTTTCAAGGCCGGTGAGATACAGAGAGCTATATCTAAATTTTGGGTGGATGGGTGATATTTCACTCGGCAAGATGATGGAAATCGCCACTCGGTATGCCAATGGCGAAGAGGAAGACCGCCTCCATAGCGGCAAAGGAAAGGCAGTCGTCAACGAGGCTGGTGGCGGCAACAATCGGAAACAGAAGCGGAAGGCTGAAGATCCAGTTCAGGCAGAGGCAGCGGCACTGGCGACTCAGCCAAAGAACAACGGCAAAGCCAAGGCTTAGTATGCCCCCAAGAAAGGGAAAGGTCAGTTAGGGACTGATATCATGGATCAGCCGTGTGTAATTCACACGAGGAAAGATGCAGAAGGAAACCTAATTTTGCCTAAGCACACCACTCGACAGTTTCAAACCCTTATCCAGCAATTCAAGGGAGAAATCTCCTAATAAGGGGATGAAGATGAGGAAAAGGAAACATTCCCGGATGTCACTGCTACACTGGTGATCTTTGCTGATGTCGAGAGTAAGAGTTGTCTAAAAGTCATCAACAGAGAAATCAACATGGCTGTACCAGACACCCCCACCTACCTTAGATGGTCCCAATATGCTATCACATTCGACCAGACAGACCATCCTGCTCATGTGGCCACTCCCGGTCGGCAGGCCCTGGTAGTTGATCCGGTGGTGCAGGGGACTCGACTTAGAAAGGTCCTCATGGACGGCGGCAGCGGCCTGAACATTCTTTATGCGGATACCCTGAAAGGGATGGGCATTCCGATGTCCCGTCAGAGCGAGAGCAGCATGCAGTTTCACGAGGTCATCCCAGGAAAGAAGGCCAAGTCACTCGGCCAGATAGCATTGGATGTGGCATTCGGAGATGACAAAAATTTCGGAAAAGAAAAGCTAACATTTGAAGTCGTGGATTTCAAGAGTGCTTATCACGCCATTTTGGGTCGACCCGCTTATGCACGTTTCACGGCCCGACCATGTTATGTGTGTCTCAAGTTGAAAATGCCAGGCCCAAAGGGCGTGATCACGGTCACTAGCAATCGACAACGGGGCGAAGAGTGCCTCCAGCAAGGCTCCAATATCACCGATCAACAGATGGCCATGGTTGAGCTAGAGGAGTAGAAGAAAACCACTGACCTTGCTGATTTGCTTCGTGCAAAGAAGCCGGCTTCCGAGTCGGCATTTCAGTCGGTAGGGGAAGTGAAGAAGGTGCACATCCACCCGACGGATCCAGCTGCTGCCCCGACGAATATCTCAACAACACTCGACAGTAAATAGGAAGCCGAGCTCATCCAGTTCCTCCATGAGAACTGGGATATCTTTGCATGGAAGCCTGCTGACATGTCGGGGATTCCCAGGGAGCTGGCTGAGCACCGTCTGCGAGTGGATCCAAAAGCCAAACCCATCAGGGAGCATTTGTGTCGCTCAGCAGCGTAGAAGCGCAAGGCAATTGGAGAAGAAGTGACCCGTCTCTTACAAGCCAATTTCATTCGGGAGATTTACCACCGAGTGGCTCTCGAATGTTGTGATGGTGCCAAAGAAAGATAAGTCATTGCGCATGTGCATTGACTTCAAACATCTCAATAACGTGTGCCCAAAAGACCATTTTCCACTCCCCCGCATAGATCAAATTGTTGACTGCACAACGGGGTGCGAGCGTTTATCGTTTTTGGATGCTTATTTTGCGTACCATCAGATCCGTCTGTATGGCCCGGACGAAATAAAGACAACCTTCATCACCCCATTCGGTTGCTTTTGTTACATCACCATGCCTTTTGGTCTCAAGAATGCCGACACTACTTTTATGCGCATGATTCAGAAATGTTTACTCGACCAAATTCCTCGAAATGTCAAGGCGTACATGGACGATATAGTGGTCAAGTCCTGCAAAGGTTCCGACCTGCTGGCTGACTTGGCCGAGACATTCGCCAATCTGCGGTGATACGACATAAAGCTGAATTTGGCCAAATGTACCTTCGGTGTCCCTGGTGGCAAGTTGCTCAGTTTTCTCGTTTTCGAGAGAGGAATTGATGTCAACCCTGAGAAGATCAATGCCATTACCCGTATGAAGACTCCCATGCGAGTGCACGACATTCAGAAGCTCACAGGTTGCTTGGCAGCATTGAGTCGATTCATTTCTCGTCTTGGTGAGAAGGCTCTGCCCTTATATTAGTTGATGAAGAAACCCAACACGTTCGAATGGACTCCTGAAGCCGAAGTAGCGTTTGTTGTGCTCAAAGCCCTGCTCTCCACCCAGCCAGTGCTTGCCGCTCCTGCCAGTGAAGAGCTCTTGCTCCTGTACATCGTGGCCACAAATCAGGTCGTCAGTACAGTACTGACTGTCGAGCGAGAAGAGGAGGGTAAAGCCTATAAAGTCTAGCAGCCAGTTTATTATGTCTCGGAAGTATTGTCCCCCTCAAAGCAAAGATATCCACACTATCAGAAGGTTGTTTATGGTATTTACCTATCAGCAAAGATGGCACATTATTAACAAGACCATTCGATTTCAGTCATCAGTGATGCTCCTTTGTCCGAGATTTTCAATAATCGCGATGCATCGGTCGAGTGGATAAATGGGCAATTGATCTTGGACACTTTGACATCAGATTCGAAGACAAAAAAGCAATCAAGTCCCAAGCATTGGCAGATTTCATGGCCGAGTGGATTGAACAGCAACAGCCCATCCAAGTTCACTCGACACATTGGACAATGTTCTTCGACGGCTCCAAAATGTTGAATGGGTTCGGTGCTGGTGTTGTCTTGATATCTCCCAGAGGCAACAAGCTCAGCTATGTCTTGCAAATTCACTTTGATTCCTCCAACAATGAGGCAGAGTATGAAGCACTTTTGTATGGGTTCGACATGGTTATCTCACTTGGCGTCAAGCGTCTGATGGTTTATGGCGACTCAGATTTGGTGGTGAATCAAGTGTTGAAAGAGTGGGATGTTAGGAACTCCTCTATGAATGGATACTGCAATGCAGTCCAGATGTTGGAGAAGAAATTTGAAGGCCTGGAACTTCATCATGTCCCCCGACTGAAAAATCAAGCGGTCGATGAGCTGTCCAAGATTGGTTCCACTTGACGGCCTGTCCCCAGTGGTGTGTTCTTGGAGCATTTGCACACTCCTTCGGTTCAAGAAGATCCCTTCATCGAAGAGCCCCCACAAACTTTGAGTTCCACTGACTCGACTGAAGTCAATTTTCCTGTTGTGATTGACCTGGTCATGGAAATTCTGGTTATCATTCCCGACTGGACTGTGCCCTACATTACCTACATCCTTAGACAACAGCTTCCTAAAGATGAAGCAGAGGCTCGACAGATTGTGCACAGGTCCAAAGCTTTCACTGTGATGGGAGATCAGCTATTCAGAGAGAGTGTGACTGGTGTCACCCAGCGCTGCATTTCCCCCGAGGAAGATTGGATGATTCTGGACAAGGTTCACTCGGGAACTTGTGGTCGCCATGCGTCTTCAAGGGCGATTGTCGCTAAAGCATACCGAGCTAGTTTTTACTGGCCGCGAGCTAATGAGATGGCTAAAGACATTGATGATCATGTTCTATGCGAACCTGTCGCACAAGCCGGTGTCTGCTCTGAAGACAATTCCTCTCGCCTGGCCGTTTGCAGTTTGGGGACTTGACATGGTTGGCCCCTTTTGACCCGGAAAAGGAGGATTCACTGACTTGTTGGTAGCAGTCGACAAATTGACCAAGTGGATTGAAGCCAAGCCCATCAAGAAGCTGAATTCTCGTACGACGGTCATGTTCATGAGGGAGATCATTATCCAATACGGCATTCTGCACAGCATCATCACGGACAATGACACTAATTTTGATTCAAAAGAATTTAGGAACTTCTATAACTCCCAAGGCACCCGAGTGGATTATGCCTCTGTTGCGCATCCTCAAACCAATGGGCAAGTCGAGCGGGCTAATGGTCTCATCCTACAAGGTATGAAGCCTCGTCTCATGCACGATTTGGATCATGCCGCCGGAGCCTGGGTAACTGAGCTACCGTCTGTTTTGTGGGGATTGAGGACAACACGTAATCGGTCGACTGGACAAACTCCTTTCTTCCTTGTCTATGGTGCTGAAGCCATATTGCCGAGTGACTTGGCCCACAATTCTCCTCGAGTGGAGCTGTATTCTGAGGCTGAAGCTGAACATGCCAGATAGGATGGGGTAGATCTTCTAGAGGAGGAGCAAGAGATGGCTCTGATCTGGACTACTGCCTACCAGCAAGACCTGCGGCGCTTCCATGCGAGAAATGTCAAGAGTCGAGCTTTCCATGAAGGAGACTTGGTGCTCCGAGTGAATCAACACCGACCTCACAAGCTTGCTCCTGCATGGGAAGGCCCTTCTGTCGTCACCAAGGTGCTAAACAATGGAGCCTGTCACCTGTATAATCTCATGAAACAGATAGATGAGCCACGAGCCTGGAATGCAGGTTTGCTCCGGCGTTTTTACACTTGAGACAAGAGTTTTCTGATGTAATAAGAATATCTCATCAATGCAATTCACATTTCTGCAATTTACATTGTCGACTCCGATCGTACAGTTGCATTCTTGGGGAACTCCGAGTGATGAGCAATCCTCACATTCGGGGGCTTAGCCATGAACATGTTTCGCCTAAGTTAAAAACCCAGTCGGGTGGATAGCAGTCCATTCACTCGATGGCCTATTTGCGAATCCGTCTTCGCTTAGGTTCAAAAAATACTCCGAGTGATGAGCAATCCTCACACCCGAGGGCTTAGCCACAAACATGTTTTGCCTAAGTTAAAAACCTTGTTGGCTGGATAGTAATCCATTCACTCGACAACTTAGCTGTGAATCGACATTTGCCTAAGATCGAAAATACTCCAAGTGATGAGCAATCCTCACACTCGGGGGCTTAGCCGTGAACACGTTTCGCCTAAGTTAAAAAACCCGTCGGGTGGATAGTAGTCCATTCACTCGACGGCTTATTTGCGGATCCATCTTTGCTTAGGTTCAAAAAATACTCCGAGTCATGAGCAATCCTCACACTCGGGGGCTTAGCCGCGAACATGTTTCTCCTAAGTTAAAAACCTCGTCGGGTGGATAGTAATCCATTCAGTCGACAACTTAGCTGCGAATCTACATTTGCCTAAGATCAAAAATACTCCGACTGATGAGAAATCCTCACACTTGGGGGCTTAGCTGTGAGCATGCTTCGCCTAAGTTAAAAATACTGTTGGGTGGATAGCTGTCCATTCACTCAATGGCCTATTCACGAATCCGTCTTCGCTTAGGTTCAAAGATACTCCGAGTGATGAGCAATCCTCACACTCGGGGGCTTAGCCGCGAACATGTTTCGCCTAAGTTAAAACCTCGTCGGGTGGATAGTAATCCATTCACTCGACAACTTAGCTGTGAATCGACATTCGCCTAAGTTTGAAAATATTTCGAGGGATGAGCAATCCTCAAACTAGGGGGCTTAGCCGCGAACATGTTTTGCCTAAGTTACAATCCTCATCGGGGGGATAGTAATCCATTCACTCGACAACTTAGTTGTGAATTGACATTCCCCTAAGTTCGAAGATATTCCGAGTGATGAGCAATCCTCACACTCGGGAGGCTTAGCTGCGAAACATGTTTTGCCTAAGTTGAAAACAAACTCAGATGAACAGACGATTGAAAGCCAAAACACAAAAGAAATCCAAAGGGTAAAACTGCGGATCAATGTTTCTTCCAAAGACCAAGTTTTTTAAATGGGGGACGGACTCGCGGGCTCAACAAAAGTGTCCAAATCGATGCCGTCGGCAATTCTGGTGGCTGGCTCGATGAAGGTTTCCATGAAGTCCTCAAACTGGAGTTTCTTCGTGTTTACCACCTAGAGCTCCTTCAGCTTCTCCTCCCTCACGTCCCTGCAGTGGACCCTGACAAGGGATAACGCCATGTCGGCCCCGCAGCGAGCAGCAGATTTTTTCCAAGCTTGCACTCGACTCGGAAGTTCATTCAGATGAGCCATTGTGGAGTTGAGGTCGAGCTGAAGAGTGTCCTCGGGCCATAGCTCCTTGTTGATTCTTTCCATGGCAGATTTCAGTCCAGCAATGTAGGCCTGGACACCTTGGAGCCAGAAGTTGAGTTATAGCATATTCATCGTCACCGCATCGGCAACTGGTGACTTGGTGGGGTCAAGATTGGGCTCAACCTCTTCTGTTTCCTTCTCAAAGTCCTAGCCAAGTTCTATTGAAGAATGGGGAATAGGAAGAGAATTGGTGAACTGCAACCGTCAAAAAATTTACAAATGTCATTCAACAAGAAACACTCACCATCGAGTAGAAGATACATCTTCCTCAAGAATTCGCGCAAATGCTTCTCCAGGCCATTGCTCCTATTAGTCAGTTGCTCGGCTTTCTTGACAAGGTCCCCACGCTCTTGCTTCAGCTTGGTATTCTCCTCCTCTAGCTTCTTGGCGGCCGCCAGCTTCCGTCCGCAGCTTCAGCCTTGTCCTTGGCCACTCGTTGAGCGTCAGCAAGCGCCTTATCCTTCTCCTCCAGCGCCTTCTTCGTGGAATCTAAAGAAACAACATTGTTGAGTCGCGCTTGGGGTCGACGGTTTTCATTGCGTACGTCTGTTCGAGTGAGAGCACTCGGTTCAAAACATGACGAGTGAAGAGGAAAATGTGGAAAATCAACAGTAATTACCTCCCAAAGACTTCACCTCAGCTCGTGCTCGCTCCAGAGCGTTGTTGGAGACCGCCAGATCCACTTGCAGCCGGTTCCTTTCATCCTCCACATCCTTGTACTGCGTCCCAAGTTCGCAAGCCCTCTGGAACCAACACAAGACAGGAATTCAATCGGCTATGAGCACTTGGAACAATCGACTGAGTTATGAACACCGGCGAATAACTATGTTACACCTAAGAAGAATTCAAGCAAAAAGTCCACTCGACATGTAGAGTGGCCATGACGATCCGTGCGTCGTAAACAAATCTAGAACCGTCTCTATTAAAGACCCCTGCCAGTGCAAGCACTCGACAGCGGTCTCGGGGACTACACCTAGTGGGTGCACTAAGAGTGCCCCCACTGAGACGGTTAACTCTCAATCCGTCGAGTAACTCATCAGAAAAAAATACACACTCGATATGTCGAGTGACTCTAGTACCACGCATACGACAAGTTTTCAAGCCTACCATTTATCATCTGCGATGAACAGTAGCCTCGGGGACTACACCCAATGGGTGCACTTAGCGTGCCCCCACTGGTTATTAAAACATTCAACAAGGTCAGCCCTGTCAGTACACTTGACCCGTTGAGTGACGCGCCTCCCTACTCTGTGAAGTTCTATCTATCCTTATGCAGCGTCATATCATGGTTTGTCAATAATATCCATGAAACCTACAAGGTAACTATGCAGTGGTGTGATCCAAGGCGAAATGATCCTGTATACAATAAACTCTAAGACCCCCGCCAGTGCAAGCACTCGACGGTGGCCTCGGGGACTACACCCAGTGGGTGCACTTAGCGTGCTCCCACTGGATCTGCCGATTCACGATCAATCGAACGGTAGAAACATTCATCATTCTGAGAAGTGTAGTCTATCCTCATGCAGCGTCATATCATGGTTTGTCCATAACATCCATGAGACCTACAGAGTAATTGCGGAGTGGTGGGTACGACAAACTCTAAGACCCCTGCCGATACAAGCACTCGACAGCGATCTTGGCGACTACACCCAGTGGGTGCACTAAGAGTGCCCCCACTGAGACGGTTAACTCTCGATCTGTCGAGTAACTCGTCAGAAAAAGATACACACTCGACATGTCGAGTGACTCTAGTACCACGCCTACTATCAATCCTAATCTTACTCAACTACAATCAGAACTATTTGAGTGAAGAAAGCTCACCCACTGGGTGTACAACAGCCAAGAAAAGGCAGGAATTCAATCGGCAATGGACTTACAATCCAACTTACTCGGACATTGGTGTGGAGGGCTGCGCGGACGTCGTAAGCCAGCTTGCTGGCCTCGTACGCCTCCTTGGTTCTCAGCATGATCTGCTCCGCCTGGATCATGGCCTCCTTTGCAGCTCCGGTTTGATCTTCCGAAACGCTATTTAGAGTGAAGACTGTCACAGGTGGGACTAGCGTGGTTGCTGGCGTGGCCGAGGCAGTCTGAGTAGGTCCAGTTGGAGTCGACGTCACAACGGTCGAGATAGCTGGAGGAGCATGCGACAGAGGTGCTGCAAGTTTGGTTCTGAGTTGCATCGAGCCGCCTATTCCCTGGGAGAACTCCACAGTCGAAAGCCGAGGCGCCTGCGCTGATGAAGCTCTGCGAACGCGAGGGTGCGAAGTGTCCAGTTGCTCCGCATCATCTTCCACCTGAATGACCTCTGCAACAACAATAGACAATGTTAACATTTGCATGTGTCGAGTCCCATACGGATAAATCGACAACTTACTAACCTCTATGAGAGGTGGCTGCATTAGCAGTGTCAACACCCATTGCATCCCCACCATCCCGATGAGGCGAGGTCACGGATGTAGCAGCTCTGAAGGATTGAATAGCATTCGGTCAGATACAACTCAAGACTTTAGTCGACAGAAAAAATTCAGATATAAATACTTACGTGGAGATGATAGGTACGGCCATCCTCATGCGGGGCAGAGCCTTGCGAGGTTTGGTGGTGGCTGGCTTGGGTTGCTTGGCCAGTCTTTCACTCGACTCAACAGTCGAAGGGCGACTCCTCTTTGGGTTCTTCTCGCTAGGGCCCGAAGCCCTGTCCTCAACAGCTGTCGGATCCTAGCGGGCCTTGGTGCGTCCTTCACGCCAAGGAGGTGACTCGACTTCTTCCTCTTCACCGGAGTCTCCATATTCATCCTCAGAGTCAGAGAGACCATCATCGTCCATGTTGCCACCCTCGCTCATGATGCCATCTTCTACATGGTTCCCATTGGGAACGGGCGAGTGCATGTTCGTCCACTCCTTCAGGATTCAAGCAAGGGAGTCAGTCTACAAGACAATGCATCATTCGACAATATGAATACATCAGTCGACACCACAATACTCACCAGGTTCTTCGGCAGGTTTCCGGCCGAGTAAGGCCAGATCCTCTTGGCTCCCATAGGATTGTCATAAGCTCCAGTGATGCTCCGAAGCCATTGCTCGGCTGTCTCCTGTGGAACCTCTTCTAGATGCATCCTGGTCGAGTCCTCCGGGCCCGCGTAGTGCCACATGGTGTGGTCTCTGGCCTGGATTGGCTGAATACATGGACCGAGGAACGTCTGCAACAAATCCATTCCTTTCACTCCGCCCCGGATCAGTTGCACCACCGCCTCGACTAAGATACCCACTTGGACATGCTCCTCTTCAGTCACCCTCAGAGACTTGGGAACAGTGGGACGGTCAGGTGTGTAGGGAGGAAGGCCAATTGACATATTGGGTGATGCTACATCTTTGCAGTAGAACCAGGTCGACTGACAGCCTCTAACGGACTTGGGAAAAGTCATGACAGGGAAGGAACTACGGGCTCTTTTCTGAACCCCTAAACCTCCACATAGCTAGAGCATGTGAGTCTTCCCATTAGCGGGGAGAGCTTTCTTCATGGTCTGGGATCTGACCGTGAAGAAGTGCTTGAACAGCCACCAATGGGGAGAGCAACCCAGGAAATACTCGCACAAAGTGACGAATGCAGACAAGTATGCAATGGTATTCGGCGAGAGGTGATGCAGTTGGGCACCGAAAAAATTCAGGAATCCCCTAAAGAATAGGTGGGGTGGCATGGAGAAACCTCTTTCAACATGCGAGAGGAGTAGAATCATCTCCCCGTCGCGCGGCTCCGGCTTGCGCTCCTCCCTCGGCAGCCTCCAAGCGTCGTCCGCCATGAGCCCATCAGAGACGAGGCCCTTCATGTCCGCGTGAGTGACAATAGAGGGGAGAAAATCCCCCTGCATCCAACCCGCCGACGCGGTGAGCCGAGCGGTCGAGGGCTTCTTGCCCTTGAGCTTCGATGTCCCCTTCTTCACCGCTCTAGCTTCTCCGTCGCATTCTTCGTCATCGGCGCGGCGGCTCTCGTCGAGGAGGAACGGAGTGCAGCGTTGAGGGCAGAGGAGGCGGAAGAAAAGAGAGAGAACTGGCGGAGGTACTATGCGAACCTCGGCGCGGAAGGCTTTATACGCTGCCAAGTGTCTCACTAACCACTGGGCCCGCGAGATCACCATACACGCCAACCGCTGACGACACCCAGTACGTGGCAATATGACCGGCGCAGGAATCGAGACGTTGTGCATCCACTTGCCCTGATCGTGGCATCATCATCGCACGCGGGCGCACTTCCCAAATTTTCGTATCTCGGAGAATCCGGGTCTGTCAGACCGACCCTCGCCTCCCAAGATAATCTCAATTCACTTGGAGCAAAATAGACGCTGAACATCCACTCGGGCACTTTTAAGATTGAATGGATCCGGGTGAACGAAGAATAATTCAATCGGCGCAAGTTTCGTTGAAGCCCCGAATATCATTCGGAAGATTTTGTGTGTCGATCCTTAATGGACGTTAATACTCAGAGTTCAATCAACGCAAGTTCCATGGAAACCCCAAATATCATTCGAAGGATTTGATGCCCTAACTCAAAGATTGACGTTGATACTTCCTTCCACCACTCGAACCCCAATCCATTCGGGGGCTAATGACGAGGATATGTACCTAGGGTAGGGTCGTAGGCAAGGTCCATATAACCTACCTAAGGACACCACATGGGAGGACTTGATGATCAAGCATGAACTACCGAGTGGATCCCTAGGGAAGTCCAAAGGCACTCGACAGATATCCACTTGGAGACTCCTTCTCTCATTCGGCAGTCGCGTGTCACTCGGAAGACCTTGCTTTCACTCAACGCCAGAAGACCAGGAGCCATCACCAAGATCCCAATAGGTAGTCGTTGGTTCAATGGTCATTAGTATCTTTTATTATGTATGTTACTAGTAACGGCAGACTTTAAACCCCATGATCAGACCCTTAGATGCGGGATAATTATGAGGGGTAGCAAACTCTATATAAGCCGCCCCTCCCCTCCTGCACAAGGGTTCACAACCATTGTAATCTCAATATTCCACACGACATAAGATCCCGAGCACTGAGATGTAGGGTTGTTACCTCCACGTGAGGGGCCTGAACTCATACATCTATGTGTACAACCTCGCCATAGCTAGGACTCTGCCCTCTCCCTTTGTACCCCTACCATCTACTGTCAGGCTCGTTCCCACGACAAAGGGCATCTACATCAACTCCATTGCACCTCCGATGATGCGTTAGTAGTCCACCACAGACCTACGGGTCCATAGCTAGTAGCTAGATGGTTTCTTCTCTCTCTTTGATCTTCAATACCATGTTCTTTATGATCTTCATGGAGATTTATGCTACTTCCCGAGCGTGTGTTGGCTTTTACCTTGAAGAGGAAAGGGTGATGCAGCAAACTAGAGCTAAGTATTTCCCTCAGTTTGAGAACCAAGGTATCAATCCAGTAGGAGTATCAAGATAAGGCACCAAGAAACCTGCACAAACACAAACAAACATGCACCCAACGCGATAAAGGGGTTGTCAATCCCTTCACGATTACTTGCAACGTGAGATCTGATAGTGATAATGAGTAAATATAAATAGGTAAATAAAATTGCAACAAGGTATTTTTGGTGTTTTTATGTTTAGATCTGAATATATAATATGTAAAATAGACCACGGGCCATAGTGTTCACTAGAGGCTTCTCTCATAATAGCAAGTATTACGGTGGGTGAACAAATTACTGTTGAGCAATTGATAGAATAGCGCAAAGTCATGATGATATCTAAGGCAATGATCATACATATAGGCATCACGTCCGAGACAAGTAGACCGATACTTTCTGCATCTACTACTATTACTCCACACATCGACCGCTATCCAACATGCATCTAGTGTATTAAGTTCATAAGAAACGGAATAACGCTTTAAGCAAGATGACATGATGTAGAAGGATAAATTCATGCAATATGATATAAACCCCATCTTTTTACCCTTGATGATAACAACACGATACGTCCCTCGCTACCCCTGCTGTCACTATGTGAGGACACCGCATGGTATGAACCCAAAACCAAGCACTTCTCCCATTGCAAGAATCATAGATCAAGTTGGCCAAACGAAACCTATAACTCGAAGAGACTTACAAGGATATGAAATCATGCATATACGGATTCAGAATTGAATCAAATAATATTCATAGATAATCTGATCATAAATCCACAATTCGTCGCATCTCAATAAACACACCGCACAAGAAGATTACATCGGATAGATCACCATCAAGATCATGGAGAACTTTGTATTGAAGATCAAAGAGAGACAAGAAGCCATCTAGCTACTAGCTATGGACCCGAAGGTCATATGAACTACTCACGCATCATCGGAGAGGCAAGGGAGGCAATGGTGTTGATGAAGATGGCCTCCGGCGATGAATTCCCCTCCGGCAGGATGCCGGAACGATCTCCCGATTGGTTTTTGGTGGCTCTGGAGGTCTGCGGCGGCGGAACTTGCTATTTCAATTTATTTTCGAGGGTTTCCGTATTTATAAGGCCGTGTGGAGTCGGGAACAAGTCAAGAGGTGGCACGAGGAGGTCATGAGCCCCCTAGCCACGGCCAGGGGGGCCCGCGCCTCCCAGGCTGGTGGCTTCCTCAGGCCGCCTCTCTGGTATCTTTTTCTTCAGGTATTTTTTATATTTTCCAAAAAAATCACGGCAAAAGTTTTTATTCCATTTGGACTCCGTTTGATATTCCTTTCTGAAAAAGTTCAAAAACACGGAAAAAACAGGAACTGGCACTGGGCACTGGATTAATAAGTTTGTCCCAAAAATAATATAAAATGGTATATTCATGCATATAAAACATCCAAAGTTGATATTATAATAGCATGGAACAATCAAAAATTATAGATATGTTGGAGACGTATCAAGCATCCCCAAGCTTAACTCCTGCTCGTCCTCGAGTAGGGAAGTGATAAAGAACGAATTTTTGATGTGGAATGCTACCCAACATATTTGTTTCATGTAATCTCTTTATTGTGGCATGAATGTTTAGATCCATAAGATTCAAAACAATATTTTAATATTGACATGAAAACAATAATACTTCAAGCATAATAGCAAAGTGATCATAAAATTTTGAAATAACAAAGCCAAAGAAAGTTATCCCTACAAAATCATATAGTCTGGCTATGCTCCATCATCCCCACACAACGAATTTAAATCATGCACAACCTTGGTATTGGCCAAGTAATTGTTTTCACACTCTTACTTTCTCAAACCTTTTTCAACTCGCACGCAATATAAGAGCGTGAGCCATGGATATAGCACTATAGGTGGAATAGAGTGTGGTGAAGGTTGTGAGGCAAAAAGAGGGAGATGGTCACATCGACTCGGCGTATCAATAGGCTATGAAGATGCCCATCAATAGATATCAATGTGAATGAGTAGGGATTGCCATGAAACGGATGCACTAGAGCTATAAGTGTATGAAAGCTCAAAAATGAAAACTAGTGGGTGTGCACCCAACTTGCTTGCTCATGAAGACCTAGGGCAATTTTGAGGAAGCCCATCATTCGAGTATACAAGTCAAGTTACATAATGAAAATTTCCACTAGCATATGAAAGTGACAAAACAAGAGACTCTCCATCTTGAAGATCATGGTGCTATTTTGAAGCACAAGTGTGGAAAAAAGATAGTAGCATTGTCCCTTCTCTCTTTTGCTCTTAGTTTTTTTTTCTTTGGGATCTTTGACCTCTTTTTTATTTGGTGGGCATCTTTGGCCTCTTTTATTTCCTCACATGGGACAATGCTCTAATAATGATGATCATCACACTTCTATTTACTTACAACTCGATACTTAGAACAATAACAACTCTATATGAATGAAAGTGATGGCACATGTCATGAGACAGAACGGTGAAAGTTGCATGGCAATATATCTCGGAATGGCTATGAAAATGCCATAATAGGTAGCTATGGTGGCTGTTTTGAGGAAGATATATGGTGGGTTTGTGCACCGGCAAAAGTTGCGCGGCACTAGAGAGGCTAGCAATGGTGGAAGGTGAAAGTGCATCTATACCATGGACTCACATTAGTCATGAAGAACTCACATACTTATTGCGAACGTTTTATTAGTAATCGAAACAATGTGCTAAACACATACTCCTAGGGGAAGGGTTGGTAGGAGTTAACCATCGCGCAGTCCCGACCTCTACACAAAGGATGACAATCAATAAATGCATTATGCTCTGACTTCCTAACATAGCGGTTCACCATACGTGCATGCTACGGGAATCACTAACATCAACACAAGTATTTCTAGATTCTCAACACCCTACTAACATAACTCTCATAGTACCATATCCATATCTCAAAACTAATCATGAGGAATCAAACTTCTCTTACTAATCAATGCACTTGGATATGAAAGTTTTTATAATATCCTCTTTGGATTCCTATCATATTTAGGACTAATTTCAGGACACACGTCAATTACCAAGTTACTTTAGATAGATCACTCTCAAAATGATATAACTGAAGATCATTGAGTATTCTATCAAATTCACGATGAGTGCATGTCCCTCTCAAAATGTGTGCAGCAAGGATGATTGTGATAAAACAAAAAGCAAAGACTACAATAACACACGATGCTCCAAGCAAAACACATATTATGTGGTGAATAAAAATATAACTCCAAGTAACGTTACCGATGGATTGAAGACGAAAGAGGGGATGCCTTCCCGGGGCATCCCCAGCTTAGGCTTTTTGGTGTCCTTGAATTTGGCTTGGTATGCCTTGGGAATCCCCAAGCTTAGGCTCTTTACACTCTTTATTCCATTGTCCATAAGAACATCACCCAAAACATGAAAACTTCACAACACAAAACTTAAACAGAAACTCGTGATAGCATTAGCATAAGGAAACAAACCACCAACTTTTTGTGTACTGTAGTAAACTTGATTTACATTTAGATTGATGTTATATTGCTGTATTCTCACTTTTCCATGACTTGTACCCCCCGATACTAACTATAGTTTCATCAAAATAAGAAATCAACACAACAAAAAACAGAATCTGTCAAAAACAGAACAGTCTGTAGCAATCTGTATATTTCGAAAACCTCTGATAACTCAAAACTTCTTAAACAATTATGAAAATTAGGGAAATTTTCATATAAATCATAAGCAAACATAATCAACTCAAAAGCTCTTTCTGTATGGGAACGGAAAATAATTTCGTGAGCAGAAAGTTTCTGTCTTTTTCCAGCATGATTAAACAACTATCACCAAAACTAATCATAAAGGTTCTACTTGGCACAAACACTAATTTAAACATAAAACAACATAATCATAACAGATTCATGATGGTTTTGACTCAACAAAATAGAAAGTAAAAAAGCAAGAATAAATCTATTCATTGGGTTGCCTCCCAACAAGCGCTATCGTTTAACGCCCTTAGCTAGGCATAATGATTTCAATGATGCTCACATAAAAAATAGTAATTGAGATATGAAAAAGAGCATCATGAATAGCATGAAAAACACATTTAATTCTAACCCACTTCCTATTCATAGGGATTTTGTGAGCAAACAATTTATGGGAAAAAGAATCAACTAGCATAGGAAGGCAAAACAAGCATAACTTCATAATTTTAAACACATAGAGAGGGAACTTGATATTATTGCAATTCCTACAAGCATATGTTCCTACCTCATATTAAATTTCAGTAGCATAATGAAGGAATTCAACAATGTAACTATCACATAAATCATACTTTACATGATCAATTATAGCATACGTGTCATCACCAAAACTTGGGGAACAAAAAATGTCATCTTCATCCAGCATAGCATCCCCAAGCTTGTGGTTTTGCATATCATTAGCATCATGGATATTCATAGAATTCATACTAACAACATGGAAATCATGCTTTTCATTCAAGGAACTATCATGAATCACCTTATAAATTTCTTCTTTCAACACTTCCTCAAAATTTTCAGATTCATGATTTTCAAACAAAACTTCATAGAGATAATCAACTACACTCAACTCACTAGCAATTGGTTCATCATAATTTGGTATTTTGAAAATATCAGCAAGTGAATGAGGATCCATGTCAATAGCTTTTTAGCAAGCGAAGATGCGAGCAAATAGAATGCACATGGCAACACAAGCAAACATAGCAACGAAAAGGCGAACGAAAAAGGGCGAATAAAAAGGCAAATCTTTTTGGTATTTTCTAAAAATCGTTTTAGAAGTGGGGGAGAGGAAAACGAGAGGCCAATGGCAAATAATGTAAATGCAAGAGATGAGTTTGCGATAGGTAGTTGATAGATATGCTTCACTTGAATAATCCCCGGCAACGGCATTCTTCCTGCTACTTCTCGAGCGTGCGTTGGTTTTTCCCTTGAAGAGGAAAGGGTGATGCAGCAAATTAGAGGTAAGTATTTCCCTCAGTTTGAGAACCAAGGTATCAATCCAGTAGGAGTATCAAGATGAGGCACCAAGAAACCTTCACAAACACAAACAAACTTGCACCCAACGCGATAAAGGGGTTGTCAATCCCTTCACAATTACTTGCAAGGTAAGATCTGATAGTGATAATAAGTAAATATAAATAGGTAAATAAAATTGTAGCAAGGTATTTTTGGTGTTTTTATGTTTAGATCTGAATATATAATATGTAAAATAGACCCGGGGGCCATAGTGTTCACTAGAGGCTTCTCTCATGATAGCAAGTATTACGGTGGGTGAACAAATTACTGTTGAGCAATTGATAGAATAGCACAAAGTCATGACGATATCTAAGGCAATGATAATACATATAGGCATCACGTTTGAGATAAGTAGACCGATACTTTCTGCATCTACTACTATTACTCCACACATCGACCGCTATCCAGCATGCATCTAGTGTATTAAGTTCATAAGAAACGGAGTAACTCTTTAAGCAAGATGACATGATGTAGAAGGATAAATTCATGCAATATGATATAAACCCCATATTTTTACCCTTGATGGAAACAACACGATACGTGCCTCGCTACCCCTTTTGTCACTAGGTGAGGACACTGCACGGTATGAACCCAAAACCAAGCACTTCTCCCTTTGCAAGAATCATAGATCAAGTTGGCCAAATGAAACCTATAACTCAAAGAGACTTACAAGGATATGAAATCATGCATATAAGAATTCAGAATTGACTCAAATAATATTCATAGATGATCTGATCGTAAATCCATAATTTACCGGATCTCAACAAACACACCGCAAAAGAAGATTACATCGGATAGATCACCATGAAGATCATGCAGAACTTTGTATTGAAGATCAAAGAGAGAGAAGAAGCCATCTAGCTACTAGATATGGACCCGAAGGTCTGATGTGAAATACTCACGCATCATCGGAGAGGCAAGGGAGGCAATGGTGTTGATGACGATGGCCTCCGGCGATGAATTCCCCTCCGGCAGGATGCCGGAACGGTCTCCCGATTGGTTTTTGGTGGCTCTGGAGGTCTGCAGCGGTGGAACTTGCTATCTCGATTTATTTTCGAGGGTTTCCATATTTATTAGGCCGTCTGGAGTCGGGAACAAGTCAAGAGGTGGCACGAGGAGGTCACGAGCCCCCTAGCCGCGGCCAGGGGGGGCCCGCACCTCCCAGGCTCGTGGCTTCCTCGGGCCGCCTCTCCGGTATCTTTTTCTTCAGGTATTTTTTATATTTTCCAAAAAAAATCACGGCGAAAGTTTTATTCCATTTGGACTCCGTTTGATATTCCTATCTGAAAAAGGTCAAAAACACGGAAAAAACAGGAACTGACACTAGGCATTGGATTAATAAGTTAGTCCCAAAAATAATATAAAATGGCATATTCATGCATATAAAACATCCAAAGTTGATAATATAATAGCATGTAACAATCAAAAAGTATAGATATGTTGGAGACGTATCAATCTATCCGATGTAATCCTCTTTTGTGGTGTGTTTGTCAAGATCCGACGAATTGTGAGTTTATGTCTAGATTATCCATGAATCTTATTTGAATCTTCTCTGAATTCTTATATGCATGATTTCATATGCTTGCAAGTCTCTTCGAGTTATTGGTTTGGTTTGGCCAACTAGATTGGTAATTCTTGCAATGGGAGAAGTGATTGGTTTTGGGTTCAATCTGGCGGTGTCCTCACCCAGTGACATAGTAGGGGTAGCGAGGCACGTATTGCATGGTTGACATCAAGGGTAAAAAAATGGGTTTTTCGTCATATTGCTTGAGTTTATCCCTCTACATCATGTCATCTTTCTTAATACGTTAGTCTATTCTTCATGAACTTAATACTCTAGATGTAGGTAGGAGTCGGTCGATGTGTGGAGTAATAGTCGTAGATGCAGAATTGTTTCGGTCTACTTGACACGGACGTGATGCCTATATGCATGATCATTGCCTTGGAAAACTACATGATTATTCGCTTTTCTATCAATTGGTTCACAGTATTTTGTTTACCCACCATGATATTTTCCTTCGAAAGAAAAGCCTCTAGTGAAACCTATAGCCCCTGGGTCTACTTTCCATAATATGCTTTCAGATCTGTAAACCAAGAATACCAAATATACTTTGCTGTAATTTATTTACCTTTTACTTTTCGTTCTTGTTTACATCTATCTCTATCGTATATAATCCTTGCAAATAACCGTGAAGGGATTGAAAACCCGTTTATAGCTTTGGGTGCAAGAGTTTGATTGTTTGTGTAGGTGCATCTATTGGTGAATTGCTTGTTCCTCCTACTGGATTGATACATTAGTTCTCAAAAACTGAGGGAAATACTTATCTACCTTGCTGCATCACCCTTTCCTCTTCAAGGGAAAACCAACGCAAGCTTAAGAGGTAGCAAGAAGGATTTCTGGCGTCGTTGGGGAGGATACACATCAAGCCTACCAAGTACCCATCACAAACTCATCTCTTGAAATTATATTATTTTCCATTTGCCTCTCGCTTTCCTCTCCCCCACTTCTACAACGATTTTCAGAAAATACCAAAAAGATTTGCCTTTTTATTCGCCCTTCTTTCGTTTGCTTGTGTGCTTGATTGCTTGCTTTGTCACGATGTCTGAGAATACCAAGTTTTTTGATTTTTCCAATACTAATAATAATGATATTATTAGTACACCAATTGCTCCTGCCACTAGTGCGGAATCTTATGAGATCAATGCTGATTTGCTTAATCTTGTTATGAAAGAACAATTTTCTGGCCTTCCTAGTGAAGATGTTGCAACCCATCTAAATACCTTCATTGAGTTGTGGGATATGCAAAATAAGAAAGATGCGGATAATGATATTGTTAAATTGAAGCTATTTCCATTCTCACTACGAGATCGTGATAAAACTTGGTTTTCATCTTTGCCTAAAACTAGTATTGATTCATGGAATAAGTGTAAACATGCTTTTATCTCCAAGTACTTTCCACCCGCTAAGATCATCTCCCTTAGGAATGGTATAATTAATTTTAAACAACTTGATCATGAGCATGTTGCACAATCTTGAGAGAGGATGAAATTAATGATTAGTAATTGTCCCGCACATGGCTTGAGTTTATGGATGATTATACAAATTTTCTATGCGGGATTGAATTTTGCATCTAGTAATATTTTAGATTTAGTCACGGGTGGTACTTTTATGGAAATCACATTAGGAGAAGCTACCAAACTACAAGATAATATCATGACAAACTAGTCTCAATGGCATTGATACGTCTCCAACGTATCTACTTTTCCGAACTCTTTTGCCCTTGTTTTGGACTCTAATTTGCATGATTTGAATGAAACTAACCCGGACTGACACTGTTTTCAACAGAACTGCCATGGTGTTGTTTTTGTGCAGAAATAAAAGTTCTCGGAATTAGCTGAAAATGGAAGAGGAATTTTTGTGGAATATATAAAAAATACTGGCGAAAGAATCAACCGGAGGGGAGGAGCCAGTGGGCCACGAGCACAGGAGCCGTGACCCCCCTAGGCCGCGCCTGGCAGGCTCGTGGGGCCCACATGGCCCCTCTGACCTCCTCTCTAATTCCATATAACCCTATTCGTCCCAGAAAAAATCAGAGAGAAGAAATAATCGTGTTTTACGATACGGAGCCGCCGCCACCACCTCTTCTTCCTCGGGAGGGCAGATCCGGAGTCCGTTCTGGGCTCCGGAGAGGGGAAATCGAAGCCATCGTCATCATCAACCATCCTCCATCACCAATTTAATGATGCTCTCCATCGTTCGTGAGTAATCTCATCATAGGCTTGCTGGACGGTGAGGGTTTGGATGGGATCTATCATGTAATCAAGTTAGTTTTGATAGGCTTTGATCCCTAGTATCCACTATGTTCTAAGATTGATGTTGCTACTACTTTGCTATGCTTAATGCTTGTCACTAGGGCCCGAGTGCCATAATTTCAGATCTGAACCTATTATGTTTTCATCAATATATGTGTGTTCTTGATCCTATCTTGCAAGTTGTAGTCACCTACTATGTGTTATGACCCGGCAACCCCGGAGTGACAATAGCCAGAACCACTCCCGGTGATGACCATGGTATGAGGAGTCCATGTATTCACCATGTGCTAATGCTTTTTTCCGGTTCTCTATTAAAAGGAGACCTTAATATCGCTTAGTTTCCATTAGGACACCGCTGCCATGGGAGGTATGGACAAAAGATGTCATGCAAGTTTTTTTCCATAAGCACGTATGAATATATACAGAATGCATGCCTAGATTACATTGACGAACTGGAGCTAGTTACATATCACCTTATGTTATAACTGTTACAAGATAAATGCCATCGAACATAATCATCCATCACCGATCCAATGCCTACGAGCTTTTCCTATACTGGTCTTTGCTACATTACTTTACCGCTACTGCTGTTACACTTGTTACACAAATCACTATTGCTACTACTGCTACTGTTACTGTTACTATCATATTGCTTTGCTACTAAACACTTTACTGCAGATATTAAATCTTTCAGGTGTGGTTGAATTGACAACTCAACTGCTAATACTCGAGGATATTCTTTGGCTCCCCTTGTGTCTAATCAATAAATCTGGGTTGAATACTCTACCCTCGAAAACTGTTGCAATCCCCTATACTTGTGGGTTATCAAGATCTTTTTCTGGCACCGTTGCCGGGGAGCATAGCTCTATTCTCTAAGTTACTTGGGATTTATATATGTTGATCACTATGAAGAATTTGCGAGATCCAAAAACTAAAGTTCTGCCCTCAACTACGAGGACAGGTAAGGAACTGCCATCTAGCTCTGCACTTGATTCACCTTCTGTTATGAGTAAATTTGCGACACAGCCACCTGCTATTAATTCTGATATGTCGCATGTGCTTGATGATGCTACTTCTGCTATACATGATAATTATGATGATGCTTTGCTTTACAATGAGATGCCACTTGGTGAATTTCTGGATGCACAAATTGCTAGAGTTACTACTGAATCAAATGATACTTCTGAAACTGATGAAATTATTGAAACTGAACCTGCTGTTACACCTGTTAGACCTAGCCCTCCTAGATATGAATTGCCTAATATACCTAAGGGTTACGTTATGGAAGGAGAGGTAGCTGAAGACTTTCTTGCTTGTAAGGATAGCTATGATCTTGAGAAATTATTACGCAAGTGGAAGGAAAAATCTCTGAATGCTAGAATGAAATATGATCCTAAGTTTGCTACTTCACCTATCTTTGTTACTGATGAAGATTATGTGTTCTCTGTTGATCCTGAGTTAATCACTTTGGTTGAATCTGATCCTTTTCATGGTTATGAATCTTAAACTGTTGTAGCACATCTTACTAAACTAAATGATATTGCTACCCTATTTACTAATGAGGAAATTTTTTGCTATTACTATATCCTTAAGTTGTTTCCTTTCTCACTAAAGGGTGATGCTAAAACTTGGTTTACCTCTCTTGCTCCTGGTTGTGTGCGTAGTCCCCAGGATATGGTATACTACTTCTCTGAAAAATATTTTCCGGCCCATAAGAAACAAGCTGCCTTGCAGGATATATATAACTTTGTGCAAATTGAAGAAGAAAGTATCCCACAAGCTTGGGGGAGGCTTGTCCAGTTACTTAATGCTTTGCCTGATCATCCTCTTAAGAAAAATGAAATACTTGATATCTTTTATAATGGACTAACCAATGCTTCTAGGGACCACCTAGATAGTTGTGCTGGTTGTGTTTTCAGGGAACGAACTGTGGAACAAGCTGAAATTCTATTAAATAATATCTTGAGCAATGATAATGCTTGGACTATTCCCGAACCACCTCCGAAGCCAACTCCGAAGAAAACAGGTATTCTATTCCTCAGTCCTGAAGATATGCAAGAAGCTAAGAAATCTATGCGAGGGTATTAAAGCTGAAGATGTTAAGAATCTACCACCTATTTAAGAAATACATGGTCTTGATAACCCGACACAGGTAATAGAGGTAAATTCTCTCTGTAGATTCAATGAGAGTGATATTGCTTATGATAAACCTGCTAGCTTATGTTTAGATGAATTTGATAACTTTGTTATCAAACAACAAAGTTTTAATGATCATGTTAGCAGACAACTGGAACAAAATGCTCGCATGATTAATCATATAAGTGCTTGTGTGGATAGAAATGTCAATGATCTTAAGCTTATTAGTCAACATGCTTCTATGTCACTACTCAAGTAGAGCAAGTACTTAAGGCTCAAAATGACTTGCTTAATGAATTGAATGATAATTCTATTATATTTGTTACTAGAGGTGGTAGAATGACTCAGGAACCTTTGTATCCTGAGGGCCATCCTAAAAGAATTGAGCAAGATTCTCAAGGAATTAATACTGATGCACCTAGTCATCCTGGTAATAAGAAAAAGAAAGATGATAGGAACTTGCATGCTAGTAAACCTGTTTCTGTTACACCTGAGAATCAAGATGATATATCTATTTCTGATGCTGAGACACAATCTGGTGATGAACATGAGCCTAGTGATAATGTTGATAATGATGTTCATATTAATGCTCAACCTAGTAATGATAATGATGTGGAAATTGAACCTGCTATCGATCCTGATAACCCACAACATAAGAATAAAATATATGATAAGAGTGATTTTATTGCTAGAAAGCATGGTAAAGAAAGAGAGACATGGGTTCAGAAACCCATGCCCTTTCCTCCTAAACCATCCAAGAAAAAGGATGAGGATTTTGTGCGCGTTGTTGAAATGATTAGACCTATCTTCTTGCAAATGTGTTTGACTGATATGCTTAAAATGTACCCTTATGCTAAATAAATGAAAGATATTGTGACAAATAAAAGAAAGATACCTGATATTGAGATTTCCACCATGCTTGCTAATTACACTTTTAAGGGTGGGACTCCTAAGAAACTAGGTGATCCCGGAGTACCCACTATACCTTGCTCCATTAAAGGAAATTATGTTAGAACTGCTTTATGTGATCTTGGAGCCAGTGCTAGTGTTATGCCTCTTTCTTTATATCATAGACTTGAATTAGATAAGTTGACACCTACTGAAATTTCTTTGCAAATGGCCGACAAATCAACTGCTTTACCTATCGGCATTTCCGAGGATGTGCCTGTTGTGGTTGCAAACGTTACTATCTTAAGAGACTTATTTATCCTTGTTATTCCCGAGGATGATGCCATGGCAATCATCCTTGGAAGACCCTTTTTAAACACTGTAGGAGCTGTTATTGATTGCAACAAAGGCAATGTCACTTTCCATGTCAATGGTAATGAGCATACAGTGCACTTTCCGAAGAAACAATATCAGATTCATTGCATAAATCCTATTGAAAGATCTTCATCCATTATTGTTGGAAGCTTTTAAATTCCTTTACCTACTATCAAGATGAGATATGATATACTTATTGTTGGGGATATGCATATCCCCATTGAGGTAACTTAGTGATCTTTCAAAGATTCTCCGGTTTCATTTGATTTGAAAAAAGTTTGTCAAGGAGACTTGATCAACCTCATTGATGGATTTCTTTTGATGACCATGAGATGGATGAATCTAGAAGTCACAACCTTCTGTTCTCAACTTTTACTTTCTGTTATTTAGTAGAAAAATAATAAATATAGCATTATTTTCTTGTTTTCTGCATTATCCGTCTAATAAAAATTGACCTAAAAATAAAAGTTCTTCAAATGCCCTGAAATTTTAGTATGATTTTTTCTGGAATATTTAATTTTCTTTGAAACAAATAACTAGTCAAAGGGATGCACCAGTGGGCCACGAGCCCAGGAGGCGCGGCCACCCCCTGGTCGCGCCTGACAGGCTCGTGGGGCCCACGTGGCCCCCTCCACTTATTCCAGCCCCAATCTGCTTCTTCTTCCTTCAGAAAAAATCATTCCACAGCTCAAACCCGTGTTCTTGTTCATTTTGCTGCATTTTTCGATCTCCTTGTGTAAAGCTCCATTCACCGAACTGTTTTAGGAAATTGTTCCTTGGTATGTGACTCCTCCATTGGTCCAATTAGTTTTTGTTCTAGTGCTTTATTCATTGCATATTATTGCTGCCATGGTGACCCTGTTCTTGAGCTTTGCATGTTAATTTTATTTGGTCCCAAGTAGTTTTGATGCAAGATATGGCCTCTAGGCACTTATAGGAGTAGTTGCTATGAGTTTTGTTAAGTTTTATTCACTTTTATTTTGAGTCACTAAAAATTTCAGAATTGTTTCAGAAAAAGGAAAATGTTTAGGAAGAGCTATCATGGTGGTTCCTCAAGCAAGAGGGTGCACCATCTCGCGATTCGGGAGCCCGATCATTATCAGCCGAGGGACGCACTGGTGCAACCATGTGAATGGCCTTCCGACGAATTCATGATTGTTGCAGGTTTCAAGGATGAGTTTGATACACTTATTCACAATGCCGGGCTCGAAGAGTTCGTCTCCACTAGATGTGAACAAGAGGAGATCCCCCGCTTCATAGTGCTTTCCTTGATCGTGCTGCTATGATACGCTTCCAGTTCCTTGAGAGGAGCAACGAGTCCCTCCTATACCGGTTAATATTTAATCGACAACATGTTTTCCATATTACCCTTCCTGCTCCTGCCTTCTTTGATTTTCAGAGTAAACGGAGATATTACATAACCAGAGAAGAGGCAGAGGAGTATGAGAGGGAGGAGAAGGCCGCTCGCCTCCGTGAGGCAGCTATTCAGGCGGTAGCTGCCGCGTCCCAGTACAACCCACATTATGATTTTGGATATCATCCGGAGTACCCAAGAACCGGTTACTTTCCTCCTTCGGAGTATACCAACTTAGGCCAAAAGCCTAAGCTTGGGGGAGTACGTGTTTCTCACCGACTTTATATTCCTGTTCACACATTCACTTTGATAGTCGGTGTTCACACTTTTTCACTATATCACCCATGCTAGTTTATTTTCTTTCCTTTGTCTCGCATTCTTCTTGTGTGTTTTTATTAATTTGAGAAAACCCCAAAAAAATTAAAAACGAGAAAAACAAAAAAAATTAGTTGTAACTTTACATTCTTGCATGCTTAGTAGTAATTAAGAAAAGAAAACCCAAAAACATTTCCCATTCTTCTTTTGCTTGTTGGGAGCTTTCCTGTGTAAATAGTTTTTTTTTCTTTGGGTCGAGGTAGAAGACCATGATTAATATGATTAGTGGCTCTCATATGCATTATTGTTTATTCGTCAAAGAGCCATATTGCTTTGTCTTCTCCTCTGAGTTTGCTTGTAGATTCCAGCTTAGTCCAATGCATGAACACTCTTATTATTATTCACATCATTCGGTCGTGCAAGTGAAAGGAAATAATGACGATATATGATGAAGTGACTAAGCCTGGAAAAGCTGGTATGAACTCGATCTATTTTGTTTTTGTAAATATGACAAGCTCATCGTTCCTAATTCAGCATTGTTATGAGAGAAGCATGTTTGCAATGACAACTTAGAGACCATAGTTTCTTATGCCATGCTTAATTAGCTAGGAGCTTATAATGCTTTGTCTCGGATGCCAACATGAATTTTAAAATGATTATGATGTAGTATGATAGGATGGTATCCTCCTTTGAATGATTCAAGTGGCTTGACTTGGCGCATGTTCACGCATGTAGTTCAAACAAAATCAACATAGCCTTTACGATATTCATGTTCATGGTGATTTATATCCTATTCATACTTGTACTCAATGTTGGTTAATCTCAATGCATGTTGATGACTGTTATCGCTCTCTAGTTGGTCGCTTCCCAGTCTCTTTCTAGACTTCACTTGTACTAAGCGGGAATACTGCTTGTGCATCCACTTCCATAAACCCAAAGTTGTTCCATATGAGTCCACCATACCTACCTATATGCGGTATCTACCTGCCGTTCCAAGTAAATTTGCATGTGCCATTCTCTAAACCTTCAAATAATAACCTATTTTATGCCTGAACCGCTCATGTTGTGACAAGGGGCGGTCAGTATCATCCATGCTAGGCGTGTTATCCTCGATATGTGTTTATTCACTATCACTCACAAGAAAGGGGACGGTAATCGGAATGCCCAGTTCCATGTTCAAATCAAATAAAAATATAATTGCAAACAAAACTCCCCCCTGGATTGTTGGTATGGACGGCACCCGAGGATTCGGCTAGTCGTGGAGTGTGATTGATTGGTGGTTGGGGGAGTTAAAACTTTACTATTCTGTTTGGGAACCGCCTATAATATGTGTAGCATGGAAGATGTTGAAAACTCTTGGTCATCGCATTGACAATGAAAGCATATCACCCCCAAAATTATTCATCTCTGTTTTAAAACAAGCTTGAGTTCTGGCACCTCTGCAAATCAATGCTTCCCTCTGCGAAGGGCCTATCTATTTACATTTCTGTTGAGTCATCATCTCCTTATTAAAAGCACCAGCTAGAGAGCACCTTCGTCATTTGCATGCTTTGCTATTAATTGATATTGAGTATGATTATGACTGGATCTCCTTTACCATGAATTACAATTTCTAGTTAGCCCTTGGTCTTTAAAGGTGCTCTGCATTTATGTTTTGCGGTCTTAGAAAGGGCTAGCGAGATACCATCTATTCATATTATATCATGAGTGTTTTGATTGAAGTGTTGACATTTGAAACTTATTATTATGACTCGCTAGTTAGTTGTCCCATTGATATGAGTATACCATGAGACCTAAATGTCATTGTTTATGTGGTTAGCTTATGATGTTGCTGAAAATCGGAATATGAGTTAGACATAATTGCAACAACAAGATCAAACAGAGTTCGTAAAAGTTTTTCTTTTGTCTCTTTCAGTTTATCAACTGAATTGCTTGAGGACAAGCAAGGCTTTAAGCTTGGGGGAGTTGATACGTCTCCAACGTATCTACTTTTCCGAACTCTTTTGCCCTTGTTTTGGACTCTAATTTGCATGATTTGAATGAAACTAACCCGGACTGACGTTGTTTTCAGCAGAACTGCCATGGTGTTGTTTTTGTGCAGAAATAAATGTTCTCGGAATTACCTGAAAATGGACGAGGAATTTTTTTGGAATATATTAAAAATACTTGTGAAAGAATCAACCGGAGGGGAGGAGCCAGTGGGCCATGAGCCCAGGAGCTGCGCCCCCCCTAGGCCGTGCCTGGCGGGCTCGTGAGGCCCACGTGGCCCCTCCAACCTCCTCTCTAGTTCCATATAACCCTATTCGTCCCAGAAAAAATCAGAGAGAAGAAATAATCGCGTTTTACGATACGCAGCCGCCGCCACCACCTGTTCTTCCTCGGGAAGGCAGATCTGGAGTCCGTTATGGGCTCCGGAGAGGGGAAATCGAAGCCATCGTCATCATCAACCATCCTCCATCGCCAATTTCATGATGCTCTCCATCATTCGTGAGTAATCTCATCGTAGGATTGCTGGACGGTGAGGGTTTGGATGAGATCTATCATGTAATCGAGTTAGTTTTGATAGGGTTTGATCCCTAGTATCCACTATGTTCTAAGATTGATGTTGCTACCACTTTGCTATGCTTAATGCTTGTCACTAGGGCCCGAGTGCCATGATTTCAGATCTGAACCTATTATGTTTTCATCAATATATGTGTGTTCTTGATCCTATCTTGCAAGTTGTAGTCACCTACTATGTGTTATGACCCGGCAACCCCGGAGTGACAATAGCCAGAACCACTCCCGGTGATGACCATGGTATGAGGAGTCCATGTATTCACCATGTGCTAATGCTTTTTTCCGGTTCTCTACTAAAAGGAGACCTTAATATCCCTTAGTTTCCATTAGGACCCCACTGCCATAGGAGGGATGGACAAAAGATGTCATGCAAGTTTTTTTCCATAAGCACGTATGAATATATACAGAATGCATGCCTAGATTACATTGACGAACTGGAGCTAGTTACATATCACCTTATGTTATAACTGTTACAAGATAAATGCCATCGAACATAATTATCCATCACCGATCCAATGCCTACGAGCTTTTCCTATACTGGTCTTTGCTACGTTACTTTACCGCTACTGCTGTTACACTTGTTACACAAATCACTATTGCTACTACTGCTACTGTTACTGTTACTATCATATTGCTTTGCTACTAAACACTTTACTGCAGATATTAAATCTTTCAGGTGTGGTTGAATTGACAACTCAACTGCTAATACTCGAGGATATTCTTTGGCTCCCCTTGTGTCGAATCAATAAATCCGTGTTGAATACTCTACCCTCGAAAACTGTTGCGATCCCGTATACTTGTGGGTTATCAGGCATACCGAAAGAGCTCCTACTAGTAAAAAGGTGCATGATATTGAAGAAATAAATACTTTGAGTGAAAAGATGGATGAATTGATGAAATTTTTTGCTAGTAAGAAGTCTCCTATTCATATCAATGATGTGCCTTTGTCTTTGATTGGAAATAATAATGAATCTATGGATGTGAATTTTGTTGGTAGGAACAATTTTGGTAATACGCGTATAGAGCTAATTTCAACCCTAGGCCATTTCTTAGTAATTCCTCTAATAATTATGGTAATTCCTACAATAATTCTTATGGAAAATATAATAAGATGCCCTCTGATCTTGAGAATATTGTTCAAGAATTAATTGGTTCACAAAAGGTTTTTAATGGTACTATTGAAGAAAAAGTGCTCAAGATTGATGATTTGGCTCGGAGCATTGATAGAATTTTGCTTGAGATTGATTCTTTGAAAGTTATATATACTCCACCTAAGCATGATATTAATGAGTCTTTAAAATCTATGACATTTCTATGGATGAAAGTACGGAAAGAACCGCTAGAATACGTGCTAAGTGTGAATGGCTTGAGAAAGTGTGTTCTCATGATAATAACGATGAAGGTCTTAAAGTGATTGATGTGACTCCTATTGAATATTTGTTTTCTAATATAAATTTTGATAAATATGGGGCTTTAGATAAGTCAACTTTAGTTAAAGAGTGCCCCAATGATTCGGAGTTTATAGATCTTAATGCTAAGATTGATAAAAGTGGGATTGAAGAGGTCAAAACTTTGAATAGCAATGAACCCACTCTTTTGGATTTCAAGGACTTCAATTATGATAGTTTCTCTTTCATTGATTGTATTTCCTTGTTACAATCCATGATGAATTCTCCTCATGCTTATATTCAAAATAAGGCTTTTACTAAACATATCGTTGATGCTATGATGAAATCTTCTGAAGAAAACTTGAGTTAGAAGTTTCTATCCCTAGAAAACTTCATGATGAGTGGGAACCTACTATTAAGATTAAAATAAAATATTATGAGTGCCATGATTTGTGTGATTTGGGTGCTAGTGTTTCCACGATTCCTAAAAGTTTATGTGGTGTGCTAGGTTACCATGATCTTGATTATTGCTCTCTAAATTTGCATCTTGCAGATTCCAGTATTAAGAAACCAATGGAAGGATTAATGATGTTCTTATTGTTGCAAATAGGAATTATGTGCCCGTAGATTTCATTTTTCTTGATATAGATTGTAATCCTCTATGTCCTATTATTCTTGGTAGACCTTTCCTTAGAACGATTGGTGCAATTATTGACATGAAAGAAGGGAACATTAGATTCCAATTTCCATTAAGGAAAGGCATGGAACACTTTCATAGAAAGAAAATAAGATTTCCTTATGAATCTATTATGAGAGCTACTTTTGTATTGCATACCAAATATGACAATACCTAGATCTATTGTGTCTTGCCTAGCTAGGGGCGTTAAACAATAGCGCTTGTTGGGAGGCAACCCAATTTTATTTCTGTGTTCTGTTTTTGCTTATGTTTTTGAGTGTTTCCAACATTATTATTTGTGTAATAATTTTTTTGGTGTTTAAATTAGTGTTTGAGAAAAGTAAAACCTTTGGGGTGATCTATGGTAGTTGTTGATTTGATCTTGTTGAAAAACAGAAACTTTTGCGCTTAGTCCAGGAATTGTCTAAATTTTCTAGAGCATCGAATGAGTCTGAAATTTTTACAAAATACTGATATACAAATTTCCCAGGTTTTACAAAGTTTTTATAATTTTTTGAGTTACATAAGCATACAAAGTTTTCAGATTGCTACAGATTGTTCTGTTTTTGACAGATTCTATTTTGATGAATCTTTGGGTTGTATCATGGGGTATGCACCATGGAGAAGTTAGAATACAGTAGGTATAACACCAATATAAATAAAGAATGAGTTCACAATAGTACCTAAAGTGGTGATTTATTTTCTTATACTAACAGATCTCACGAGTTTTCTGTTAAGTTTTGTGTTGTGAAGTTTTAAAGTTTTGGGTAAAGATTTGATGAAATGTGGAATAAGGAGTGGCAAGAGACTAAGCTTCGGGATGCCCAAGGCACCCCAAGTCATGTACAACGATGTCAAATATCCTAAGATTGGTGATGCTTGAGAAGGCATCCCCTCTTTTGTCTTCAATCCATCGGTAAATTTACTTGAAGCTATATTTTATTCACCACATGATGTGTGTTTTGCTTGGAGCGTCGTGTGTGATATGAGTCTTAGATTGTTCGTTTGCCACAAGCATCCTTGATGCACACATTTTTTCAGTAGGACACGCTGAATTGTGAATTTTTTAGAATGCTCTATGTGCTTCACTTATATCTTTTGAGCTAGGCAAGTTTGCTCTATGTGCTTCACTTATATTTTTTAGAGCACGATGGTGTTTGCGTTTTATAGAAATACTTGAACTCTCATACCTCACTTATATTATTTTGAGAGTCTCTAAACATCATGGTAATTGGTCTAGGTTATGAATTTAGTCCTAATATGATAGGCATCCAAGAGGGATATAATAAAAACTTCCATATTAAGTTGATTGATTATTTATGAGAAGTTTGATTCCTTTCATAAAGTGTTGAGATATAAAGATGGTAATGCTAAGAGTCAAGTTAGGAAGTAATTGTGATTTGGTAAAAATACTTGTGTAAAGGATTCTTATTCCCATAGCATGCACATGTGGTGAACCGTTATGTAAGGAAGTCGGAGCATGACTTGTTTATAGATTGTTGACCTTTGTGTGAGGGTCGGGAGTGCGCGATGGTTAACTCCTACCAACCTCTCCCCTTGGAGCATGTGTTTAATACTTTGCTTCAATGACTAATAGACTTTTGCAATAAGTATGTGAGTTCTTTATGACTACTGTTGAGTCCATGGATTATACGCACTCTCACCCTTTCATCTTTGCAAGCCTCTCTAGTACCGCACAACTTACGCCGGTACAACAAACACCTTCCTCAAAACATCCCATATACCTTCCTCAAAACAGGCACCATATTCCTTCCTCAAAACAGCCACCATATATCTTTCCTCAAAACAGCCACCATACCTACCTATTATGGCATTTCCATAGCCATTCCGAGATATATTGCCATGCAACTTCCACCGTTTCCTTTTATGACTTGCACCATCACTTCCATATTGCATATAGAGTCATATTTTGTTATAGGGATCGAGTTGTAATTTTCTTGTGAGTTGTAAGTAAATAAAAGTGTGATGATTATCATTATTAGAGCATGTCCCATGTGAGGAAAGGATAATGGAATCTATGATTCCCTCACAAGTGGGGGTGAGATTCCGGACTTCATGAAAAAAAAATAGGCCAGCGAAGCCCAAATAAAAATAAATAATAGAGGCCTTAGATGCCCACCAATAAAAAAATGAGAGAAAAGAGAGAAGGGGAATTTCTACTACCTTTTTCCACACTTGTGCTTCAAAGTAGCACCACGATGTTCAGGATAGAGAATCTCCTATTTTGTCACTTTCATATAACTAGTGGAATTTTTCTTCATGATGCACGTCCACTTAGTTCCTTTTTGAGCTTTCATATACTTATAGCTCTAGTGCATCCATTGCATGGAAATACCTACTCACTCACATTGATATCTATTAATGGGCATCTCCATAGCCTGTTGATATGCCTAGTTGATGTGTGACTATCGTCTCCCTTTCCTTGACAACCTCCACCATATTCTATTCCACCTATAGTGCTATATCCATGGCTCACGCTCATGTATTGCGTGAGAGTTGAAAAAGTTTGAGAAAATAAAGGTGTGAAAACAATTGCTTGACTTTTCATCGGGGTTGTGTATGATATAAATACTTTGTGTGGGGAAGATGGAGCATAGCCAGAACATATGATATTGTAGGGATAACTTTTGTTTGCCATTATATTTTGAAGAGATACAATTGCTTTACTAGTATGCTTGAAATGTTAATTTTTTATATCAATATTAAGCCTTTGTTTTGAGTCTTACAGATCTGAATATTCATGCCACAATAAAGAATATTACATGGATAAATATGTTAGGTAGCACTCCACATCAAAAGTTCTGTTTTTATCATTTACCTACTCGAGGACGAGCAGGAATTAAGCTTGGGGATGCTGATACGTCTCCAACGTATCTATAATTTTTTATGATGGCATGCTATTATATTATCTGTTTTGGATGTTTTATATGCATTAATATGCTATTTTATATTATTTTTGGGACTAACCTATCAATCTAGATCCTAGTGCCAATTTCTGTTTTTTTCCTCGTTTTTGAGTTTTGTAGATATGGAATATTAAACGGAGTCCAAACGGAATAAAACCTTCGCAAAGAATTTTTTTGGAAGGAAACAAATCAACCAGGCTTGAAGTGCATGGAAGGAAACCTGCCAGGGAGTCACAAGCCTGCCAGGCGTGGGCCTCACTAGTCAAGCCTAGCAGGCTTGCCGTCTCCCGGCAAGTCTCCTAACCCTAATATTCGTCCTATAAATTCCCAAATATTCCCCCAATATCAGAACGAGCCACGCAAATACTTTTCTGCAGCGAGAAGCCTCCGTTCCCGAGAGATCCAATCTTGGAGCCTTTTCAGGTAATCTGTTAGAGGGGGTTTCAATCACGGAGGGCATCTACACCAACTCCATTTCCCCTCCGATGTTGCGTGAGTAGTCCACCACAGACCTATGGGTCCGTAGCTAGTTGCTAGATGGCTTCTTCTCTCTGTTTGATCTTCAATACCATGTTCTTTATGATCTTCATGGAGATCTATCCGATGTAATCCTCTTTTGTGGTGTGTTTGTCAAGATCCGATGAATTGTGAGTTTATGTTCAGATTATCCATGAATCTTCTCTGAATTCTTATATGCATGATTTTGTATCCTTGCAAGTCTCTTCGAGTTATTGGTTTGGTTTGGCCAACTAGATTGGTAATTCTAGCATTTGGAGAAGTGCTTGGTTTTGGGTTCAATCTTGCGGTGTCCTTACCCAGTGACACAGTAGGGCTAGCAAGGCATATTGTATTGTTTCCATCAAGGGTAACAAGATGGGGTTTTCATCATATTTCTTGAGTTTATCCCTCTACATCATGTCATCTGTCTTTATGCATTACTCTATTCTTCATGAGCTTAATACTCTAGATGCAGGCAGGAGTCGGTCGATGTGTGGAGTAATAGTAGTAGATGCAGAATCGTTTCGGTCTACTTGACATGGACGTGATGCCTATATGCGTGATCATTGCCTTGGATAACTACATGATTATTCACTTTTCTATCAATTGGTTGACAGTAATTTGTTTACCCACGATGATATTTTCCTTCGAGAGAGAAGCCTCTAGTGAAACATATGGCCCTCGGGTCTACTTTCCATAATATACTTTCAGATCTATAAACCAAAAATACCAAAAATACTTTGCTGCAATTTATTTACCTTTTCCTTTCTATTCTCGTTTACATCTATCTCTATCGGATCTAATCCTTGCAAATAATCGTGAAGGGATTGACAACCCGTTTATAGCGTTGGGTGCAAGAGTTTTATTGTTTGTGTAGGTGCATCCATTAGTGACTTGCTTGTTCCTCCTACTGGATTGATACATTGGTTCTCAAGAACTGAGGGAAATACCTATCTACTTTGCTGCATCACCCTTTCCTGTTCAAGGGAAAACCAACGCAAGCTCAAGAGGTAGCAACATGCTATGAGATGTTCAGGGGGATCGTTGACATGAGGAAGTGCCTCCTACCTAAAGACGATGAGGGATCGAGTCACAAGCTGAGCGATGGAGGCAAGCGTCACAGGAAGTAGATGGTTTGCTGATCATTTCTCATACTCCCTCTATGCCAAAAGATTTGTAGTTTTCGAGGGATAAGTTTATTATGCATGTAATAGTTTATTGAGGTGTGCGCCAATGTTATGTGCGTATTTGGATGTTTAATTTTCTTGTGCAATCATGTTCTTCTAAACATAAGCATAGATGTCTATGGGCATATTGAGCAAATCACATCTCATACGGAATAGACAACCAAATCCATCGGTGATGATTTCATCAGTCCCTGACAGTTCTTTATCCGGAACCATTTGCCCACAACACAACCGAATGACCTGTGTATGTTGTACATCACACATATCTTGATCTGAGCAACCGTTTGTGTTAATTTTGCTTATCTCACACAGTTTATCCTAGTGGCCTATATGATGTCTATCACACACATCTTGATCTATATAACTGTTTATGTTATTTTATCTCATCACAAATAGTTCATCCGAGTGACATGTATGCCATCTATCACACACGTAATCATCTGGACAATCATTTGTCTTCTGCTGGATCAGAGCAACCAGTTTATCAGGGTGAACTGTATGGCGTACATCGCACACACTTGTATTTTTCTTACCGTTTATATTATAGTGTCCAATCCCAAACAATTTATCTGGGCTAACTGTTTGCCACACATCGCACATGCAACTACTTTTTAGATCATATTTCATGGATCTGCCTTCGCACACAGTTCACATCATTAGTAATGGAGTTATAACTATATCCTTTGCGATTTGATCATCGCACATAGTTTCTCGAAGGGTCTCTGATTGATGTGTCACCTTTGGACCATTCTGCAGTATTGTATATTATCATTAACACAATCTATAATTAATACTCTGTCTTTTTCTTCATATTTTTCGAGTACCTTTTCTGATCTTTATTAGGCAAGTTCTACTTTGGTGGTCGCGGGAGTTACATATGGAACACCTACATGTTTTATCATAAGAATTGTTAGGATTATATCTTCTTACATTTCTTTTATGTAAGAATGGAGCTCTATTATCTGACCTTTCTAAGAAATCTCTTTTTCTTTGTTGTAAAATTTCTATTATCTCTCCTATGTGGTCTATAATATCTATCATTCCTATGCCTTTCTTCTCCATATGCTAGAGGTATTTGGACAATGTTATTGCAAAAACTATAATCTAATTTCTTCAAAGATCTTTGAGCTTGAATACTTGTACACACATCTCTAAACTGTTTAAAAGCAAATGTTATGGCTTGGGGTATATTTAGGGACAATTGCATTTTTGCCCTTAGTTGGTTCCTACTCATGGGTTTTCTCCTTACTTTTCGAGCTTGCCCAGTTTTCCCCTTACTTTTTTCTCTCAAGTCTCCAGAATGCCCTTTCGTCTAGATTCCGTCCGGTCAAAGGTGTTTGACTGTTACATTGGACCAAATTGCTCCTGGTAGCTGGCAAAGGGGTTGTGACACTTACATGTGGGACCCAGCAGAAAAAACAAAAGAAATAAATAGACATCACTCGGTTTGTCTCTTACAAGCGGGACCAACACAAAAAACTAAATAAATGCACACACCACACCCCCTCTCTCTCTTACATGCAAGACCCACCGGAGAAAAAAAGACAACTGATCTCTCTCCTTCCCCTTTGTCGCCTACCTCTCGATGGGGGAGATTCCTGGACACGTGGCTACTAACGGCCAGCATTCAAGGAGGCAAGGCATCATCCGGGTGGGAGAGAAGAGCCACACCGCACCCATGATTGCTTCCTTGGCTGTCGGAGTCACCACGAATTCCATGTACGCGACGCCCTCGCCGATCTCTTCCAACTCCGACCGCAAACCTACGTGCACGTGGCCACCTGCTTCCCCAAGATCTGGTAACATGTCCATAAGGTTTGTGGTGCTCCGCCTCGTCCCCCAAACGAGGTATTCTATCGGGTATGGCCCCGTCGAGATGCCTCACACCTCCCATGTTTGCCCTAGATCTAGAGTTTCCATGTCCGATTCGTCGTCAATGTCGCATCCCCATATTTCCTGTCGCCTTAGATAGCTCTATGTGGGACTTCTTAAGATGCCTTAGACCTCCTTGTCGAGGCCCTCAACCCCGAGCACCCCTCCCCGCACGAGCGTGCTCCGGCTATTACCTTCACCCGCCATGGAGTTGCATACGAGTTCACCTGCAACGATAGGACGCCCCCGTGAGCTCATGGTGATGCATACGAGCTCCTCTGCACCTCCTTACGCCCTCTCTTCTCTCCTCTCCGTACCCCGTGTCTCCCCATGGCTCGCACCATCGTTTTCCACCGCGGGAGCTTGCCGGCGTTCAAACATTGTTGTCTACCTCTTTCCGTAGGTGGGTCACATATGAAGGGACTTGTCTAGAGGGGAAGTTTTTTTCTTTTAAAGACCGGGACCCGCATGTAAGTGTCACAACCCCTTTGCCAACTACCAGGGGAAGTTTGGTCCAAAGTAGCAGTCAAACACCTTTGACCAGATGGAATCTAGATGGAAGGGCATTCGGGAGATCTGAGAGAGAAAAGTAAGGGCAAAACTAAGCAAACTCGAAAAGTAAGGGAAAACCCATGGATAGGAACCAACTAAGGTCAAAAATGCATTTGTCCCATATATTTACCACATTTCCTCCAGGTTCTTTTTTATATTCCTCGAATATAATGGATCCTAGATGATCGGGCAACTTATCTCTACTCCTAATTGGGGAGTTGGTAGGTTCCATTCTGGGTTTATTTTTGTCTAGTTTTTTTGTCCCACCTCCCACCACCTCCATAACATAAGGAAAAACCCATTCATCAACCCACTTGTCCCAATTGAGATCCCAAGCCGATGCTCCTAAATGGATTGAAACTTTCCATACGGGTGCAAGTTATTTAGTAATGTCTTCATGTAAAAGAATCAATCACGATCAATCTCTATCTCTAAAAATCAAATCTATATTATTAATCCTACCATAAATCGCTCGATCTCATTCACTAAAACTGTCATACGTTACCTAATCACATCTCTAATCTCTACTCTCCTAAAGAGTGAGTCTGTATGTCTTTTACCTCCCCAACAAACGATCAATGGAACAATCCCAAGTGATTCCTATAGATTTTTTTGATTGTAATACAATCCCCATCAATTGCCACCGATATCTTTCCATCTTAAATGCATGTTTCACGCAAGCTTGGACACGATCCCTTCGATGACTGCCCTCCTTGTGAGCCTAGACGCAATCCTCCCAATCCTGCCCTCATCGCATCCTCGTGCCACCGTCCTCTCCTCATCCGACCTTGACCTCGACCCTTCGAATCCGGCCACCCCCTAGCCTAGGTCGTGATGACCTCTCCAATCCCGCGGCCGCACTCGCCCTTGTCCTTCCGATGTCCCGACCAAGGGACATGCAAAACCCACCTCTGCCGCCGGCAGTGATGGGTCTTTCCTGTTGCTCCACGACCTTGCCTTCAAGGAGACCAGGCACATCATTTCTCCATGAACCCTCCCATATCCATCAAACAACGTCCCCCTCTGAATCCACACCAATTCGCAGGTGAGGAGGAGGACGACGACGCCACCACACTGTCGCACACCTCTATAAGGTGAGGACTAGGCAGACGCGGGATCTAGGAGACTACCTCCACACCACTCCCTGGGGCGAGGAGCTCGCCAGAACTGCGGCTCCATTATGCTCCTCTCTTGAGGTATTTGTTATTCGGCTTGCGAATTATTGTTCAGCTCATGCACATGGTTCTCTGTTTGTTCCATTGAGAGCCAGCTTATACAGTAGCGTATGAATTAGATGAACATGGAGCAAAGAAGTATGCATGTATGTACCTTGCTTAGAATCATATATTTCATTAGCCATGAGTATGTCATCATGATCCATTGTACCGGCTCTAAGATGTACTACAATAGTTACATCAACGGTGCTACTCCATTCACCACGGTGATAATCAATTTAATGTTTTCCCCTTTCTATTGTTTGATTATACTTCCTCTTAAGTCAAATATGAGAGATTTTAGTAGAGTCAGGTCTCTACCATCGAAGGTTAGGGCAAAGGAAACGCGATAGGTGGATTTCCCCCTCCGCCGTCGGGGACAAGACATCATTGTTGGGGAACATTGCAAGGGAAACAAAAAAATTCCTACACACACGCAAGATCTATCCATGGTGATGAGCATCTACGAGAGGGAGAGTGGATCTACATACCATTGTAGATCACTAAGCGGGAAGCATTAAGAAACGTGGTTGATGTAGTCGAACTTCTTCACGACCCAAATCGCTAGCCGTCTCGTGATCTGATCACGATCCGTCCCAATCTAGCGCCGAATAGACGGCACCTCCGCATTCAGCACAAGTACAGCTCGATGACAATCTCTGACTTCTTGATCCAGCAAGAGGGGCAGAGAGGTAGATGAGAACTCCGGCAGCGTGACGGCGTGGCGACGGTGTTGGTGGAGCTGCTCAGGCAGAGCTTCGCCTAAGCACTGCCAAAACTGGTGGAGGAGGATGATCTAGTGTGGGGAGAGAGGGCTGCACTGGTGGAGGAGCTGTTCCGACAAGAGGGTGCGGCTACCCTCTCTCCCCTCCAACTTATATAGGAGGGAGGGGAGGGGTTGGTGCCCCAGGATTTCCCCTAGGGTTGGCCAAACCAGGGAGGAGGAGTCCCCCCCCCCACTCGGAGTCCTCCTCCCACAAGGGAGTTGTAGTCCTGGGAGGACTCCCCACTTGCCCTCCTTGCCTCCTCTTCGCATGGGCCCTTAGGTTCTGGCTTGCCCAGCCAACTAAGGGCTGGTCCACCACCCCTAAGGCCCATGTGGCCCCAGGCATGGGTGGCCCCTCCCGATGGCCCCCGGAACCCTCCCGGCACCCCCGGTACACTACCAGAGATACCCGAAACTTTTCCGGTGACCAAAACGGAACTTCCTATATACCAATCTTTACTTCTAGACAAATCCCAGTCTTGATCCATGCCAACCCAACAGACACCCTCAGAGATACATGTAAAGCATCTTTATAGTTACCCAGTTACGTTGCAACGTTTGACACACACAAGGTATTCCTTCGATGTTAGTGATTTGCATGATCTCATGGTCATAGGAACAGATACTTGACATGCAGAAAACTATAGCAATAAACTGACACGATCATACGCTACGTTTATAGTTTGGGCCTTGTCCATCACATCATTCTCCTAATGACGTGATCCCGTTATCAAATGACATCTCATGTCCATGACTAGGAAACCATAGCCATCTTTGATCAACGAGCTAGTCTATTAGAGGCCCTGAGATACCTCTCTGTCATACGGAGTAACAAATCCAGTCTTGATCCATGCCCACGCAAGAGACATCCTCGGAGATACCTGTAGAGCATCTTTATAGTCACCCAGTAATGTTGCAATGTTTGATACACACAAGGTACTCCTCCGGTGTCAGTGAGTTGCATGATCTCATGGTCATAGGAACAGATACTTGACATGCAGAAAACTATAGCAATAAACTGACATGATCATACGCTATGTTTATAGTTTAGGCCTTGTCCATCACATCATTCTCCTAACGATGTGATCCCATTATCAAATGACATCTCATGTCCATGGCTATGAAACCTTGACCATCTTTGAAAACAGGGACTAGTTGAAAACAGGGCTTTCATCACAACTCGATCTACACATTGGTCCCGATTACATTACAAATCGGGACTAATGTGAGCACTAGTCCCGGTTCGAGCAGCTAGGGCGTCGGTCGGGCATCAGTCCCGGTTCAAATGGGACCTTTAGTCCCAATTGGAGACACAACCCGGGACTAAAGGGGATGATACCCTTTAGTAACGGTTGGTCTCTCCAACCGGGGCGAAAGGTGAAGCTTTTAGTCTTGGTTGGAGACACCAATCGGGACTAAAGGGGTTTGTACCTTTAGTCCCGGTTGGAGATACCAACTGGGACTAAAGGGTTTTGAAAGTTTTTTTTGTTTTTTCTATTTGTTTTCTATTTTTAGTTTCTGTTTTAAATTGCTTATATCTTTTAGGATATTTGATGTTTTTGAGTGATTCTTTCTGCATTAGATTCAAAATTTTGTCTAGTTTGTGTTTGTTCAATTATTTTTCAAATTTGAACAGTTTGAATTTGAATTTGTTCAAATTTCCTTCAAATCCTAGATTGTGAATAACTTGAGTTTAAAAATTGTTTTTATTTTTTTTGCTCGTAGGCACATGTTAGATGGTGCATGTTGAATGCCCAAAAAGTCTAGAGTTGAAATAAGTTTAAAAAAAATAAATGTCTTTGTAACAGATGAGTTTCCATTTGAAACCTAGATACTTCGAAAGAGATTGTCCAGTTTGTACACAAAGTGCATCCAGCTTTTGTCATAACCATCTCAACTTTTTAGCACATGCTATGGGGGTGAAATGATGATACCATGCCAAGTTTCAACCTTTTCAGGGTTCATTTGTAGTGTTTTTCAATTTTGGGGTCATTTAGCTAAAAAAATCAATAAATGCATGGAAAATAGCGAATGAAGTGGGAAAGGGTTGAAAATTGATGATGTGGCTTTGAATGGTGCATGTTGAACGCACAAAAAGTCTAGAGTTTAAATAAGTTTAAAAAATGAAATGCCTTTGTAGCAGATGAGTTTTCGTCCGAAACCCTGATACTTCGAAAGGGATTGTCCAGTTTGTACGCAAAGTGCATCTAGTTTTTACCGTAACCCTCTTAACTTTTTAGCACATTTTATGTGGGTGAAATTATGATACCATGCCAAGTTTCAACCTTTTCAGAGTTCATTTGTAGTGCTTTTCATTTTCAGAGTCATTTAGCTTCAAAAAAATTAATAAATGCATGTAAAATAGCGAATGAAGTGGGAAAGGGTTGAAGATTGATGATGTGGCTTTAAATGGTGCATGTTGAACGCACAAAAAGTCTGGAGTTGATTTTTTTTAAAAGTGTTACGAGAAAGTAAAACGTTATAACTTTTGCATACGATGTCAAAAAAAGTGTTATGAAAAAATAATTTTATTTAAAGAAAATGATGTCATATTTGGATTCCTCATATTTTTCTAATAATAGTGGATATATTATTTGTCAAATTTCAATTTACAGATTCAAAGATATTAATTATGCCATATTAAATGAATAAATGGTGAACAATTAATAAAATAATTTTATTACTTATTTTATTTTCATTGAATTGAATATTATTATTAATTATTTTATTTTGAACTTTTTATTGTTTTTGTTTTTTCGTTTTTTTTGTTTTTTGAGATTTTTCGAATTTTTTGGGTTTTTTGAAGTTCCTAAATTAATCATTGTTGTTTGTTAGTCATTCTTGTTTATTTTAATAATTGTTTAGAATTTAAAAAATTAAATTATGTGACATCACGACCTAAGGGTTAATAGGATTGGTAGCTTACTATTGTTTAGAAAACAACAAGTGCAGACTTGGAAACTAAGGGTGATAGAACTTGAAAGTTAAGCATGCTGGGCTTGGAGTAGTGAGAGGATGGGTGACCGACCAGGAAATTAGATGATTTGGAATGAGGGGTGATTCGAGATTAAATTGTCAAATAATTCAAGAGCAGCGAGGAGGGTGATTATAGATTAAATTGTCAAATAATTCAAAGATTTGAAACTCAGAAAAAAATAAAAAAATTGTATTTTTCGTAAAAAGATAAAAAAATATTTTGAAAAAATGCATTTAGTTCCTGTTCGTAACACCAACCGGGACTAAAGGTACCGCTCCAGAAAGCTGTCACGCGGAGCCCCTTTAGTCCCGGTTCGTAATCCAACCGAGACTAAAAGTGGAGTCCTTTAGTTCCGACCCTTTAGTCCCGGTTCAAGAACCATGACTAAAGGCCCTTACGAACCGGGACTAAAGGCCCGTTTTCTACTAGTGAATCAACAAGGTAGACTAGGGACACAATGTTGTCTATGTATTCACACATGTATTTGTATTTCCAATCAATAGAATTATAGCATGGATAATAAACAATTATCATGAATAAGAAAATATAATAATAACCACTTTATTATTGCCTCTAGGGCATATTTCCAACAATCATGACGCAGTTGCAATTAGATGTGGCGCAAGCATGGCTATTGGATCCCTCCTATGAAACCTGACAACGACAGCACTGGATCCTCACTGGTACGCAGGGTGTCGCGGGGATCCGATGATGAGGTGGACGGGGCGTGTGACTAATTAGGTAGATGGCCTTGGTTCCACGTATAATGTTACCAAGTTCTTAATATGTCATATCGCTTCAATTGTTCTCATATCTGATGCCATTACAGATGGCTTGCATGATGTCACTTGTCATCCTTGGCATCTATCTCTTTCGCACTACTACCTACAGCTGGAGGCATCAGGCCGAGGAAGGTGATTTCGTAATGTTTTTCTGAAACCTCGGTTGTACTCGTGATTTCTTGCCTCATTAATCTCACAGCTAAACATGACAACTTATGAATATATTACAATTATTGCCTTTCTTCTTGGACCTTTTGTGTTCTGAACTAGCAGGATTTGTTGGGATGTGGGCCGCGGTATGTGCAAATGTTAGTTTCAAGTGCTGCTTGGGGGTCTGCAACGGAAGTGTTACAGGTTTTATTTGTCATCTATATTGTTTGTCTTTCATGTGTTTCCCCATTCAATGAATTGAAATAGTGAATAATTTGTCAAAACAGATTGGTGTTCGTGCAGGTGATTTCTCAGCCATGGCATGGCTGTATTTGGTGTGGCACTTGTCTATGCAACATGACATGTTTGGCTTGGAGTCTATTATAAAATAGTTTCCATCAGTATATATCTTTTCAATGAAGGTTACGGACTTTAAGTCTCTTGCAAACATGAATTTTTTTCCACCATTAAATATACCCCTTTTTCCTTTGTTTAGATGCCCCCACATATTTTTGGTTTCAACTTTTGACCAACTAAACGTGCATTAGCTCATAAAATTTATACCATTGAATTTCTATTATAAAATTGTTTCCAATAGTATATATTTTTCTGACATGGGAATCATCTATTATTGGTCAATGTTCACACACAAAACCCGAGGGCGCCATATAACTAGGGACAGAGGAAGTAGTTATTAGTTTTCACAATGTATTTAGTTTTAAACTATTAGTGGTAATTCCTTTAAGAATTGATGCACACACGTTCATAAAATAAAAGGATTGGAACAACAGTTTATTGGAAAAGTACTACAATGCGACCAACACTAGAAATTTGAGTGGATAGTCTTGGTACTCTTTGATAAATAGCATTCAGTTTTCACATGGAAAGTCCATACAATTTTGAATATATTGATGGTCACTTTTAAAACATGGACTGTGAGCATTATAAAACATCAGACAAAAGATGGGTATAATTACTACGAATGGAGAAACAGTAAAGTTTGATTTGATGATATAACTCATACAAATAGGTGCCCTCTCTGAAAACAAAAGTAAGTTTGTTGATTGATTGCTGTTATTGATCCACATTTTGTGCTTGTAGCTGAAACCCAGCATGTATATATTTCATTTGTTGTGGCATGAGAAAGGGATCATGGGTGAGGAAGTAGAGCAGTGACAGGCGTGGAGGGAGGGGAGCATACGGAGGCCCATAGGGAGGTGGGGCAGCAGCAGGTGGCATGCAGGTTGGGGAGCTCGGTGACGACGTCACAACGTGAGGTCGTGGTGGCGTGTGCCGGTGCTGATATGTGACTTGCAATATGGAGTTCATGGAGATAAGAGTGAAATGATTAGAGAATATGGAAGGTAGTTAAGGATGGGTCTATAGGCGATGATTTATATGTGAGTGTAATAGTTTTTCTTTCGCAAAAATAGACTTCCAGTTAGTTTCACATACACACCATTTGACAATTATATTTTTAGTTAATTGTTTGTTGACATTTGTGGAAATATGTTTGTTTGAAAGAAGTATGTTGCATATATAATTATTTGTTAATACTTCATAGGAAGTATGGGTTCCGATCTCCAAACCTTACATAATATGTTGAAATTTTACAATACTGGAACACCTACTAAAGACTTAACATGTTACAGAAAATGGTTGATTCAACAGTAAACGTAACATGTCGCGGATTCAACAAGTATGCATGGCACATACTTTTCTGAAATATCTAGACTGGATTTGTCATACAGCCATGTCAGATCCTTTGTGTGATTTCACTGCACATTTTAGCACTACATTCAGTAGGACAGATTTTGTTGCTTAAACACATATATACTGACAGGAATAATCATCTTGTGTGTAAAGTGAATTTCAGTCTGAGCTAATGCTAAATTCACCATGAGCTTTGAAATTTATATTAGAACAATGTGCATATAGGCTACAGCAATTAAAAATGTATAGGCTACAACAATATTTTTTTATCACATTAACAATGTGTTGCATATGCATGGGAAATGTACCTTTTGCCGAAATTATGATTTATACTTTAGTGTCAGACGGAATCAAAATTGATTATGAAATCTTGGAGAGTATAGAACTCCATTCTTGCATGTTCAGAACTTTTTTACAAACTCACGTAAGGAGTCAGATAAAAGGATTCAATTTCACTTTGTTTTTTTTACAAATATATCAGTTTTTATCAAACTCTCTAGCCTCTTGACTATTATTGGGACACTTCAGTACTCACATCTACTTAAGCTCATATGCAAGTTGCCATTAAGGGCGGCTATTTTTTCTTGAAAAATCTCTCCTACTTGAAAATAAATAGACATGTTTGAACCGCTAAAATTTTAGATGTATATTTAGACACGATCCTAAATGTATATTCATACATTATTGGAGTTGAACCACTAAATATGCATGTCCCGTTGCAATGCACATGCCCTTTTACTATTGATGTTACATTTAAACCTTTACGGTTGCTAGACAGTAGAAATAACAGAAAATGTTACTTTCATTGCTTTTCGATTGGTAGTACTCAAGATAACTAGAAATACAATATTGTTTTTTCTTGTGAAGTGTAGTTCACTTTATTCCCTTCCTGTTAGAGCTGCTGCTTGAGATCTAGGGCCTAAACAATTTGTAACCATAGACTCCTCAGAGTTATCCTATTTGATCTTCAAGTGCAATCCTTTAGTTATTCTGTTGCATCTATGAGCCGTATTATCATACATTTCCAATCAACAATTGTCTACTAGATTTACTTCATGTCAGTTGTTACTATGTCTTCAAAATTGTTCTGGATTCGTGCTATAAACAATTAAATTCAATATCGGCCTTGAAACTTCACTGAAATTTGCTGCGCAGTTTTTATTTGAGAGATACACATGAGCTTTTTTTGTTTACGTTTGCTGAATATGAATAGTTCATTTGAGATCCCTCTAACAAAACATGACAAGAAAGGGGAAGAATTAACCTACACGGACGCATGATCGAGGTCGCCGCTCATGTCTGATGGCATTGTTTCGGGCGCCCACCGACGGTGTGTATGCTTGTTACCTATGGCACCGTTGTTGCTTCCCTCGGTTCGGGGGCGTGGTCCACTAGTTACTACCTGTAGGCAATATCATTAGGCCAGCAACTATCGCTGATCAAGGGTAAATATAAACCGTACTAGGAGAGGGGATGGTGGTCCACATCGTAGCAGGCACAGGAAGTGATGGCTGACACCATGGCTAGGAGAGGAGCCGAGAGACGACGCTATGGCGGGACAAGAGGAGAAGTGGTGGGGAGAGAAAGCAGTGACTACGCCATGTGAGTTGCTGAAGTTGTGCCTTGTGCGGCGGGGATAAGGGATGTGTGCTGCGCCTGTGTGATGAGAGGCGAGAGAAGTGCCAAATATTCTAGAAATAGCAAAAATTCTTTTAAAGAGAATAGCCAAACAAGTGATCTAGAGAATGTCCTACGTTGCTACAAAGCAGGGTGCGACTCACTCCACTCAAACAAAAATATGATACACCCCCTCAGCTCAAGATGGTCACGTGCTTGCATCTAGCGGGTGGCCAATGTATGCAGATTTTGCTTCCGTATACATTCATTGGCCAGTTTATCTTGTTCACCATCGAAAAACATGCATACCATGTATATATTTTGGACTCACTCTCTACATCGCATTCGATAGAGAATAAAGCCATTAGATATTGAAACTTCAGAGATTTTCAAGGGACTTCAATAAAGCACTTGAAATAGCATTTCACAACTTATATTCCCTACTGGTTGATATTCCAACGAGCACGGACAAGTATATTTATCTATTTTATTTTCATATTCAAGATACATGCAATTATTTTATCATCATTATATTTATATTCAACTTAATAATAATTTATTCATTACAAGAATATGTTGGGTTATTATGTACTCGCTCTGTTTCGAGAATGGACGTTTGGCTCTCGGCCTCCATGGATTCTTTTCTTGAAAAAAAATCAAATATCAAACTTTTCGGTTTCAAAAAAATCTGGAAAAAGTTGTGCAAGTAAACATGGATGTTATGTGTATGTGTGTAAATTTTCAAGATGAAAAACAATGAAATGTTACCTGTACAAAAAAAACCAAATTCATGGCATGTGAGGATGAATAATATCATATGTTAAAAAGCCACGTATTTGCCGTTTTGCATAGCCCTCATTTCAACGTATTTTGATCTGAAATTTTTTACACATGTGTGTTATGGCTTCATTATATTTGTGTGTTTTTCAGTTTTTTTAAATGTAGAACATATGAACTTTGACAAACTTTGAATTGTTCAAAACTGAGCTACATGATGCTCGGCCTCCAAAGACAATATTCGCTTTGTTTCTAAATATAAATCTTTATAGAGATTTCTATACGGACTACATACGGATGTTTATAGACATATTTTAGAGTCTAGATTTACTCATTTTGCTCTGTATATATAGTCAGTATTGAAATGTCTAAAACGACTTATATTTAGAAATGGAGGGAATATATGATTTTATGCCCTTCATGTATATGTTGTCAAATTACATTTTAATGCATTTCAACTAAAAAGAAATAATGGAGATGCAGGGGAAGTGGGATAACAAAAATACATTGCATCAATAATACTTATCGACTATTGCTAGAAATCTTTTATATGCATGCAAAATTTGAAGTGCATTATGTTTCAATATGTAACAAACAAAAATATTAAAAGGCATGTAGCAACCCTCAGTCATTCTACTAGTTAAAATATATTTCTACAACACCTACATTAACACCTTGCTTACCCGTAGTAGCATTATATAAATAACGTTGAGAAAATTCTTTTATGCCTTTCTAGCTAGTTAATGTTATTTTTTCTATTTCTCTTAATATTTCAATTTATAATGAGGTATGTCCTAATTTGGATCTTATGCTATGGTCATATTTGAAATGACATTTGCAAAGTTATTCGGGTTACTTCCTGCCCTTTTTAATTCTTCATATTGATTAGGGTATGACTCTACCCACTATTCCCATAGAACTTTTATGAATTCTACTAAAAATGTTCCAAGATATGTTAACATATATTCAACCTTAGTACCTATATTATAATGGTTTTGTATGTATTTTTGAACTATTAAGCCTTTCTATATGCTGATTATATTCGGCCAATCTATGGGATCATGAGCTGCTAGATTTAATATAGCACCATAATTTTTTATAATTTTGAAATCATGCTAGCTTTTCAAAATCTATTCTTTTAGTATCCATATATATATATTGACCAGGGATATACGTATGTTCGTAGTCATCTTTTTCTAGGAGCCGTTGTCGAGCTGATCTAGTAGGTCTATCTATTTCTCCTTATCTTTTTACCGAGGACTCCCCATATCCTTTTCTTCTTTTATTACTATTTTATACTTTCATAGATTCCATTGTATTATCTAAATTATGTAGCCCAACATCATCTAGTGAGTTTATAAAATCACTATTTTGTTCTAAATCATCATAATTTTCATCTTCTGTCATCATTTCTATCATTAGTTCTTCTTCCTCCTGATTGCTTTCTAATAAAAGTTTATTATTTATATCCCAATGCTCTTCCTCACTAACAACTTCATATTTTTTAGCAATGTTCTTATCTTTATTATTATTAATTTTAACCTTATTATTACCACTAATATCCTCTCTCCTTTCTACTGATGTTATGAGTGGCTAATTTTTTTCTCATTTTTTAATTTCTTTAATCTTTCAATTTCTCTAATGATAAAAAATTCCCTTTCTCTTATCCTAGGCCTGTCTTTTGTCATAGAATTGTTATATTCCCATTCTATATGCTTCAACTTCTTTTCCTAATGATATACTTCATCATCTAAATTAGCCTTTCCATGCATTCTATTGCACATTTATCTTTTTCATTATCAATTACAGTTTCTGACATAAGATATTGTTGACACACGAACACATCACCGTGTACCCTCGACGCCGGGGCTGATGCACCGCAGCTCACGTCTAGGGAGGTCCGTCTGGCAGCGCGATACGCAAGATAGTCGACAGACGCTTTTGCAGACCCAAAACCCTGCACGCCCGGGAGGGACCCCGTCAGGGAGTACGGCGGTTATGGGCTGCCCTAGGTCGATTTGGTCGCCCCTAGAGCCTCGGGATTTGCAGCTCTCAAACACGAAGAACAGCGAAGAACGAGAGAGAAAAAACGAAGAACGTCCTAGAGTCCTAGTTCTAGTTCCACTCGGATTCAGCCCAAATCTGACCTAATCTTCTGTCTTGCTTCTTGCGTGGGCTATGGAATTTGCATATGATCTCCGATGGACATGGTCCAAACATCAATCTTGTGTGCCTTGACGAGGCCAACATTCCGTATGTTGATCACTTTCCCAAATAAAGCCATCTTGAATGTTCCACGAGGTCATCTTTAACTTTGAATCGGACTCGATCACGTAGCAGACTAGACCGGCCGAGTGTTGTAGCGTCTCTCCAGGACGTATACTATCTCAGATTATAATGACCTTAAAAGCAAAGTTGACCGTTTCGACGTTTTGAACAATTTTCATGTTGAACACTTTTCCATCCGAGGACATTATAAACTTTCACTCGACCGAAACTTTCACTTGACCGATATTTTTCACTCGGACGGTGATTTTTAATCGGACGACAATTGCACTCGGCCAGTACTTTCACTCGACCCGTACTTTTCACTCGGACGGTGATTTTCACTCGGATGGCAATTTGACTAGGCTGGCGATTTTCACTCAGATGGTAATTTCACTCGGCCGGACGAAAAACTTTTTACTTGACCAGACGATAGATGTTTCCCTCGGCCGGCCAACTTTCACTCGAAAATCCCGAGTGAAACTCCAGGCTGATTTTGTTTTGCCTCTCCAAGTCGCATACGACCATGGATTGAGAAGATTTATATACGACAATGTGAAACTTTTTCATGTTGTAAGTCTTTCCATCCGAGGACGTCTTGAGGGCCGAATGACTCGCGCGACCCATCAGACATGTGTCTGATCTCCTGCGCCACATTTTTCTTTGTAGTAGGGCTCCATTCTAGTTGCTCTAACTTTTGCATACGACCTCAGATTGAGATTATTTATATATCAGAACTGATCAGCTCGACGAGACGAAGACAATCCATGTAGAACATTCCTTCATTCGAGGTTGTCTTGGAGGCGTAATAGATCAGAAAGCACTCAGAACATCTACATGACAATCCAAGTGTGATTTGGCCCTTGAAATGATGTTGAATGGTGATGGCCTAAACGTCAAGGTTGTTTCACTCGGGAATATGAACTTTCTCATAGAAAAAACCTTTTCGTTTGAGTCCATCTTTATTGCATTTTGCCCCGTGCCAAAATCAGGTGTCAACACATGCCCCCCTATTTTTTGGCAAAGCTAGCATGCTGAAAAATAATTTGCACTATGTTTGTTCTAAGGATGATGTCAACACTCCATTGGACATCTATATTTCTTAGGGCGATAACTATGTATCGGCCATGTTTATGCTAAGGGCGATAATCAAATATCGTCCATTGCCTAATTAGGCTTCTTGCCACACACTCGGGTGGTACTTCTTCAGATATCTGCCATTGAGAGCTCGAGGTAATAATACTCCTTGTATGGATTCCACTAAATATGAATTTACAGGAACTATTCTTGCAATCCTGAAAGGACCTTCCCAGTTTGGAGACCACTTCCCGAATTTTCTATCTCTAGAACCAATCAGCAGAATCACTTTCCACACAAGATAGCCAACTTGAAAATTCTTCAACTTGACCTTTTTATTGTAAGCTCTTGCTACCCTCAATTTGTCCTTCTCTATGGCTTTTAATGTAGACAAACGTTTATCAGCAACCTCATTAATATTGTCCATCATCAAATCATAGAAGTCCATTGCCGATAAATCATTTTGTTTGGCTATTCTCAAAGCATTCAAATTTACCTCCACTGGTAAAACAGCCTCTTGATCGTATACTAGCTCATATGGAGTTACCTTTGTAGCACCATGCCTTGAAATTCTGTGTGCCCATAAAGCCTTAGACAACAACCCATGCCATTTTCTTGGATTATCCTTAATTTTCTTCTTGATGAGCTCAATCAATATTTTGTTGCTAGACTCAGCTTGTCCATCAGCTTGGGCATAATACGGAGATGAATTGAGCAACTTTATGTTATATGATTCGGCAAACTCTCTAACTTGATGTGACATGAAAGATGAACCTTGATCTGTAGTTAACGTCTGAGGAATGCCGAATCTATGAATAATGTGTTCGGCTATGAATTGAATTACCTCCGTATGTATCATGTTCTTGAGAGGTACTACTTTAGACCAGTTAGTGAAATAATCGGTTGCCACCAACATGAACTGATGCCCCTTTGAAGAAGATGGATGAATTTGTCCAATGAAGTCTAAACCCCATCCTCTAAAAGGCCACGGCTTGAGAATAGGATGTAACATAGCAGCAGGAGCCAACTGAATATCACCAAATTTTTTGACAAGCTTCATACCCTTTATAATACCTAAAGCAATCATTGATCATAGTCGGCCAATAAAATCCAGCACGTCGTAAGAGCCATTTCATTTTGGGTGTCGATTGATGAGTACCACAGATGCCTTCATGTACCTCTCCCATAGCAAGTCTTGCTTGGTCTTCGTCCAAACACTTCAAAAGAACATCTTCAACCGTTCGGCGATAAAGACCATCACCTCTCATTGTATATTTGAAAGCCATACGCCGAACAACCCTGTCCATCCTTGCACTCGGATTGCACAAGTAATCAATTATGGGCTTCCTCCAGTCATTATTTTCACCTGTACTAGATTTATTGTTAGTGGCCGAATCAGTGGGCTCTAATTCGGCCTCTCCCATATTAGCAAGACAAGACATCGGCTTCTGAGAAATATGAAACATGCCATGATCAATATGATAGCCGGATGCTTATTGTGCTAACTCATTTGCTCTCCAATTGTCATGTCTAGATATATGAGAAACGCTAAAATAATCCAAAGTAGAAATCACATCTAGACACTTATCAAGATAAACATTAAGTGATTCGTCTAAACATTGAAAGATTTTGGACACTTGCTGCACTACTAATAACGAATTACCAAAAGCCTCAACATGCGTAGCACCTATACCGAACAACATCTCTAAACTGAATAACAATGCTTCATATTTGGCTTCATTATTTGTGCAAAATTATTCCAGTCGGCATGAGGCTTCAAAAACAGAACCATGAGGAGATATATAAACAATACCAACACCTTGGCCACTGCTACAAACTGAACCATCAAAATATAACCTCCATGGCACTAATGATACAAGATTTATGTCAACATCATGCTTGTCATTAATCCGATGTTCAACAATAAAATTAGCAACAATTTGGTCTTTCATGGATTTTAGAGATTCATAAGCCAAATCATACTCAATTAAAGCATAAGCCCACTTGCCAATCCTACCACTAAGAATTGGCCTATGCAACATGTATTTAGTGACATCGGTTTGACAAGCTACTATGCAGGCACTCGACACTAGGTAATGTCTCAGTTTTGTGCAAGCATAATATAAACAGAGGCATAAGTTTTCAATAAATGTATACCTTGTCTCAGCATCCAATAAGCGTCGACTCAAATATGTAATAGTATGTTCTCTTCCTTCGGTTTCTTGAGTCAATACAACACCAATAACACCTTCCACTGTCGCAATGTAAAGCCTAAAGGGTTCTTTATGTTTGGGTGCTTTCATCACCGGAGGAGTGATCAAATAAGTCTTGATCATGTCGAATGCCTCTTGCTGTTTTGCCCCCCAAGTAAAATCAGCATCATTCTTTAACCGAAGGATAGGAGTGAATGCATCAACCTTCCCTGACAAATTAGCTATGAACGTTCTCAAATAATTGACCTTGCCAAGGAATTTTTGCATATCTCTCTTGCATGTTGAGCCTCCACTTTTTGTATAGCTTCTATCTTTTTGGGATCGATTTCTACACCATTCTCATGAATAATGAAACCCAAAAACTTTCCAGCAGACACGCCGAATGCACACTTCAAATGATTCATCTTCAGTCCATATGTTTTTCATTCTTTCAAAACCTAAACCCAAATCGGCCAAATGAGACTTAAAAGCATCTGATTTGACAACAATATCATCAACATAGACTTCAAGTATAATACCGAGTAAATCATGGAAATTAAATTCATAGCCCTTTGGTATGTGACACCAGCATTTTTTAACCCAAAGGTCATCACTGTCCACTCGAATAAACCAAGGAAACCAGGCAACGAAAGGCTGTCTTGGACATGTCCTCTTCGGCCACAAAAAATTGATTATAACCCGCATTACCATCAAGAAAGCTAATAACCTTATGTCTAGAAGCAGCATTAATAAGCATGTCGACTATTGGCATGGGGTACCCATCTTTGGGTGTAGCTCTATTCAAATCTCTGAAATCAATGCACACCCTTGACTTGTCGGATCCTTTCTTCTCCACTAGCACGATGTTAGAGATCCACTAGGCATACCAGCAAGGCCGAATGAAATTAGCTTTCAGCAACCGACCGATCTCCTCCTTGATCCGGTCATATGTTTTTGGATTAAATTTTCTGGCCGATTGTTTGTAAGGTCTAAAACCGGCCTTTATAGGCAACCGATGCTCCACTAGCTCTCGGCTTAAACCTGGCATCTCATGATATTCCCATGCAAAGCAGCAAACACATTCTTTCAACAACTCGATCAACCTATCCTTATGATTGGCTCTAAGTTTTTATTTACAAATGTCGGCCTAGGAACTGAACCATCCCCTACATCTATTCCTGTCCTAATTTATCCATGTCATCCAACTCCTCTACCGATTCATACATATCGTTCTTGCTAGATCGATATTTTGCAAGACGTTTCTGTAACCACTCGGAATTAGAATCCATTTAAACATATCATACCTTAGAGCCGATTGCCACTAATCGGCTTTAAAGAGACGGGCACAAAGCCATTCTTCGTTGCGCTAAGGAAATCAAACTCTGACAAATCGCGTCCCATCAAGCAAGTAGCATTGGGATGTTGTCAATCCACCGATGCATTGTCCAAAGCAACACAAGCCGAGTTATCCGCATGAATGACTTCCACCTCATCATCAACCCACTGGATCAAAAACGGGTGCATGGTAGATGGCACACACTGGTTTGCATGAACCCAATCACGGCCTGGTATGACGTTATAGTTACCTTGCACCTCGGCGACAAAGAATGCAGTAGCCAAAGTTTTGCTCCCAACTATAAGCTCGACATACATCACACCTTTGGATTCAGTTTTCTCTTTGCCTTCAAACCCATTAAGCACCATATTGGTCCTGATTAATTCATCATTAGGCAAACCCAACTTCTAGAAGACTGAATAGGGCATGAGATTCACCACAGCACCACCATCAACAAGCATCCGAGTGAGTGGTGATCCATTAATATGACCTCTGAGGTATAATGGTTTCAAGTGCGTCACTGGTTCCTTTGGCTTCTCGAATATTGCATTTCTGGGGCCAAAATCCAGCTGAGCCACTTCCCCTTCTTCATCTATAGCACGGAATTCAACGGGTAAGTAATACACCATATTGATATCCATACCTTCATGAACCGATGTAGACTCATAGTCCAACAGATCGTCTTCCTCTTTGCGCGCGTCCACTAAATCTGAATTCTGTCCAAGTGAAGGAGAAGTAATAGGCGACTAAGACAATGTCACAACTACTTCATCCTCTTTTGATGGTGTAATTTCTACAGTGATAGATGTAGAACCCACTATGTCTTGCATTGGTTTGGGCTTCCACACCTGCTTCGCTGGTATCATGGGCCGAGTGACATTCAACAACTCGTCCCTTTGCTTCTCAGTTCTTGTTCTGCCATCTATTGATTCCTCAACCTCTGTAATTTCCTCTTTTGTGTCTTCGTTAGCCCTGGAGGACAACACCTTGGTCAAGTGTATTTAGGATCAATTGGCTTTACTTGGCTGGTACTTGCTTCATGATCATTGGTCGACTGCTTTGGTGCGATAACAAGTATCGGCTCATTTGGGTTGCTACGTACAGTCGGCTGTTGCGTGGTCAACATTTCACTGCCCAAAACGAGTGAGTCAGCATTGATATTTTCCTTGCCTTTCCCTCACTCAACTGCTACAACACCTGGTAGCTTGACGAGCCTGATGTCTACTACGCAACCTTCTCCTTGTAGACGTTGTTGGGCCTCCAAGTGCAGAGGTTTGTAGGACAGTAGCAATTTCCCCTCAAGTGGGTGACCTAAGGTTTATCAATCCGCAAGAGGCATAGGATGAAGATGGTATCTCTCAAGCAACCCTGCAACCAAATAACAAAGAGTCTCTTGTGTCCCCAACACACCCAATACAATGGTAAGTTGTATAGGTGCACTAGTTCGGCGAAAAGATGGTGATACTAGTGCAATTTGGCTAGTAGATATAGGTTTTTGTAATCGGAAAATATAAAAACAGCAAGGTAATTAATAGTAAAAGTGAGCACGAACGGTATTGCAATGCGTGGAAACAAGGCCTAGGGTCATACTTTCACTAGTGGAAGTTCTCTCAACAACTCGTCCCTTTGCTTCTCAGTACTTGTTCTGCCATCTATTGATTCCTCAACCTCTGTAATTTCCTGTTTTGTGTCTTTGTTAGCCCTGGAGGACACCACCTTGGTGGAGTGTATTTAGGATCAATTGGCTTTACTTGGCTGGTACTTGCTTCATGATCATTGGTCAACTGCTTTGGCGCGATAACAAGTATCGGCTCATTTGGGTTGCTACGTACACTCGCCTGTTGCGTGGTCAACATTTCACTGCCCAAGACGAGTGAGTCAGCATTGATATGTTCCTTGCCTTTCCCTCACTCAACTGCTACAACACCTGGCAGCTTGACGAGCCTGATGTCTACTATGCAACCTTCTCCTTGTAGACGTTGTTGGGCCTCCAAGTGCAGAGGTTTGTAGGACAGTAGCAATTTTCCCTCAAGTGGGTGACCTAAGGTTTATCAATACGCAGGAGGTGTAGGATGAAGATGGTATCCCTCAAGCAACCCTACAACCAAATAACAAAGAGTCTCTTGTGTCCCCGACACACCCAATACAATGGTAAGTTGTATAGGTGCACTAGTTCGGCGAAAAGATGGTGATACTAGTGCAATTTGGCTAGTAGATATAGGTTTTTGTAATCTGAAAATATAAAAACAGCAAGGTAATTAATAGTAAAAGTGAGCACGAATGGTATTGCAATGCGTGGCAACAAGGCCTAGGGTCATACTTTCACTGGTGGAAGTTCTCTCAACAATGATAACATAATTGGATCATATAACTAGCCCTCAACGTGCAACAAAGAGTCACTCCAAAGTCACTAATAGCGGAGAACAAACGAAGAGATTATTGTCAGGTACGAAACCACCACAAAGTTATTCTTTCTGTTCAATCTACTCAAGAGTCCGTAGTAAAATAACATGAAGCTATTCTTTCCGTTCAATCTATCCTAGAGTTCGTACTAGAATAACACCTTAAGACACACATCAACCAAAACCCTAATGTCACCTAGATACTCCATTGTCACCTCAAGTATCCGTGGGTATGATTATACGACATGCATCACACAATCTCAAAATGATCTATTCAACCAACACATAGCACTTCAAAGAGTGCCCCAAAGTTTCTACCAGAGAGTCAAAACGTGTGCCAACACCTATGCATAGGTTCCCGAGGTAACAAACCCGCAAGTTGATCACCAAAACATACACCAAGTACTCACATGAATATCCCATTGTCACCACAGATAGACACGGGCAAGACATACATCAACTGTTCTTAAAGACTCAATCCGATAAGATAACTTCAAAGGGAAAAATCAATTCATTACAAGAAGGGAGAAGGGGAAGAACTCATAAGATCCAACTATAATAGCAAAGCCCGTGGTACATAGAGATCAAGACATCTCAAGAACACGAGAGAGAGAGATATCAAACATGTAGCTACTGGTACATACCCTCAGCCCCGAGGTGGACTACTCCCTCCTCGTCATGGAGATCGCCGGGATGATGAAGATGGCCACCGGAGATAAATTCCCCCTCCGGTAGGGTGCCGGAAGGGCTCCCGATTGGTTTTTGGTGGCTCTGGAGGTTTGCGGCCGTGGAACTCCCGATCTAGGTTTGTTTTTGGTTTTTTTTGTATTTATAGGAATTATGGCGGTGGAATTAAGTCAGTTGGGTGCACGAGGAGGTCACGAGCCCGCTAGCCTCCAGCGGGGGGTAGGTCGGGCCTCGCGGGCTCGTGACTCCCTCGTGACTCTTCTGGCCTTCTTCCAAACCTTCGGGAGTCTCTTTTGGTCCTAAAAAATCATCGCGAAAATTTTATTCCGTTTGGACTCCGTTTGATATTCCTATCTGAAAAAGATCAAAAACACGTAAAAAACAGGAACTAGCACTAGGCTCTAGGTCAATAGGTTAGTCGCAAAAATAATATTAAATAGCATATAAATGCATATAAAACATCCAAAGTTGATAACATAATAGCATGGAACAATAAAAAATTATAGATACGTTGGAGACGTATCAAGCATCCCCAAGCTTAACTCCTACTCGTCCTCGAGTAGGGAAGTGATAAAAACAGAATTTTTAATGTGGAATGCTACCTAGCATATTTATTCTTATAATCTTCTTTATTGTGGCATGAAGGTTCAGATCCATAAGATTCAAAACAAAAGTTTAATATTGACATGAAAACAATAATACTTCAAGCATACTAGCAAAGTAATCATGAACTTTCGAAATAACATGGCCAAAGAAAGTTATCCCTATAAAATCATATAGTCTGGCTATGCTCCATCTTCCTCACATGATGAATCCAAATCATGAACAACCCCGGTATTGGTCAAGCAATTGTTTTCACACTTTTACTTTTTCAAACTTTTTCAACTCTCACGCAATACATGAGGGTGAGCCATGGATATAGCACTGTAAGTGGAACAGAATATGGTGGAGGTTGTGAGGCAAAAAGGAGGAGATGGTCACATCGACTCGGCGTATGAATGGGCTATGGAGATGCCCATTAATAGATATCAATGTGAATGAGTAGAGATTGCCATGCAACAGATGCACTAGAGCTATAAGTGTATGAAAGCTCAAAAGAAGCTAAGTGGGTGTGCATCCAACTTGCTTGCTCACGAAGACCTAGGCCAATTTGAGGAAGCCCATCATTGGAATATACAAGCCAAGTTCTATAATGAAAATTCCTACTAGTATATGAAAGTGACAATATATGAGACTCTCTATCATGAAGATCATGGTGCTACTTTGAAGCACAAGTGTGGTAAAGGATAGTAGCATTGTCCCTTCTCTCTTTCTCTCTCTTTTTTTTGTTTGGGCTCTTTGGCCTCTTTTTTCATTTTTTTATTCATCATTTTTTTGGTGGGCTCTTTGGCCTCTTTTTTTATTTTTAAAGTCCGAAGTCTCATCCCAACTTGTGAGGGAATCATAGCTTCCTTCCTTTCCTCACATGGGACAATGCTCTAATAATGATGATCATCACACTTTTATTTACTTACAACTCAATACAACAACAACAACAACAACAAAGCCTTTAGTCCCAAACAAGTTGGGGTAGGCTAGAGGTGAAACCCATAAGATCCCGCGACCAACTCATGGTTCTGGCACATGGATAGCAAGCTTCCACGCACCCCTGTCCATGGCTAGTTCTTTGGTGATGCTCCAGTCCTTCAGATCTCTCTTTACAGACTCTTCCCATGTCAAGTTCGGTCTACCCCGGCCTCTTTTGACATTATCAGCATGCTTAAGCCGTTCGCTGTGCACTGGGGCTTCTGGAGGCCTGCGCTGAATATGCCCAAACCATCTCAGACGATGTTGGACAAGCTTCTCTTCAATTGGCGCTACCCCAACTTTATCCCGTATATCATCATTCCGGATGCGGTCCTTCCTTGTGTGACCACACATCCATCTCAACATGCGCATCTCCGCCACACCTAACTGTTGCACATGTCGCCTTTTAGTCGGCCAACACTCAGCGCCATACAACATTGCGGGTCGAACTGCCGTCCTATAGAACTTGCCTTTTAGCTTTTGTGGCACCCTCTTGTCACAAAGAATGCCAGAAGCTTGGCGCCACTTCATCCATCCGGCTTTAATTCGATGGTTCACATCTTCATCGATATCCCCATCCTTCTGCAACATTGACCCCAAATATCGAAAGGTGTCCTTCTGAGGCACCACTTGCCCATCAAGGCTAACATCCTCCCCCTCCTCGTTCCTAGTAGTATTGAAAGCGCACCTCATGTACTCGGTTTTAGTCCTACTAAGTCTAAAACCTTTCGATTCCAAGGTTTGCCTCCACAACTCCAACTTCCTGTTAACCCCCGTCCGGCTCTCATCGACTAGCACCACATCGTCCGCAAAGAGCATACACCATGGGATATCTCCTTGTATATCCCTTGTGACCTCATCCATCACCAAGGCAAAAAGGTAAGGGCTCAAAGCTGACCCTTGATGCAGTCCTATCTTAATTGGGAAGTCGTTAGTGTCGCCCTCACTTGTTCGAACACTTGTCACAACATTATCATACATGTCCTTGATGAGGGTAATGTACTTTGTTGGGACTTTGTGTTTCTCCAAGGCCCACCACATAACATTCCGCGGAATCTTATCATAGGCCTTCTCCAAGTCAATGAACACCATATGCAGGTCCTTCTTTTGTTCCCTATATCTCTCCATAAGTTGTCGTACCAAGAAAATGGCTTCCATGGTCGATCTCCCAGGCATGAAACCAAACTGATTTTTGGTCACGCTTGTCAATCTTCTTACACGGTGCTCAATGACTCTCTCCCATAGCTTCATTGTATGGCTCATCAGCTTAATTCCACGGTAATTAGTACAACTCTGAACATTCCCCTTGTTCTTGAAGATTGGTACTAATATACTCCGTCTCCATTCTTCTGGCATCTTGTTTGCCCGAAAAATGAGGTTGAAAAGTTTGGTTAGCCATACTATCGCTATGTCCCCGAGGCCTCTCCACACCTCAATGGGGATACAATCGGGGCCCATCGCCTTACCTCCTTTCATCCTCTTTAAAGCCTCCTTGACCTCCGACTCCTGGATTCGCCTCACAAAACGCCTGCTAGTATCATCAAAGGAGTCATCCAGATCAATGGTAGAGCTCTCACTCTCCCCATTGAACAACTTGTCAAAGTACTCCCGCCATCTATGCTTAATCTCCTCGTTCTTCACCAGGAGTTGATCTGCTTCGTCCTTGATGCACTTGATTTGGTCAACATCCCTCGTCTTCCTCTCTCGGCTCTTGGCCATCTTATAGATGTCCCTTTCGCCTTCCTTCGTGTCTAACCTTTGGTAGAGGTCCTCATACGCCCGACCCCTTGCTTCACTCACAGCTCGCTTTGCGGCCTTCTTTGCCATCTGGTACTTCTCTATTTGTCTGCATTCCTATCCAGATATAAGCGTCTGAAACAATCTTTCTTCTCCTTGATTGCCTTCTGGACAACATCATTCCACCACCAGGTATCTTTAGCTTCTCTTCTACTTCCCCTGGACACTCCAAACTCCTCTGAGGCCACCTTACGAATGCAAGTCGCCATCTTCATCCACATGTTGTCTGCATCACCTCCTTCCTCCCAAGGGCCCTCCTTAATGACCCTCTCCTTGAACACCTGAGCTACCTCCCCCTTGAGCTTCCACCACTTCGTTCTAGCGACTTTGGCACGCTTGTCCCGCTGGACACGAATCCGAAAACGGAGGTCAGCAACCACAAGCTTATGCTGGGGGACAACACTCTCTCCAGGTATCACCTTACAGTCTAGGCATGCACGCCTGTCTTCTCTTCTCAAGAGGATGAAATCAATCTGGCTAGAGTGTTGCCCACTACTGTAAGTCACTAGATGTGATTCTCTCTTCTTAAAGGAGGTGTTAGCTACGATCATGTCATAGGCTAACGCAAAGCTTAAGACATCTTCTCCTTCTTGATTCCTGATGCCATAGCCAAATCCCCCATGCACCCCTTCAAAACATGTGTTAGCTGTGCCCACGTGGCCATTGAGGTCTCCTCCTATGAAGAGCCTCTCGCTGATCGGTACACTCCTAACCAAGTCCTCCAGGCCTTCCCAGAACTCCCTCTTGGTGTTCTCATTGTGGCCTACTTGTGGGGCATAAGCGCTGATAACGTTGAGGACTAAGTCCCCAACTACCAGCTTGACCAGGATAATCCGGTCCCCACGTCTCTTGACGTCTACCACTCCATCCTTGAGGCTCTTGCTGATCAATATGCCTACTCCATACTTACAACTCAATAATTACAACAAAATATATGACTCTATATGAATGCCTCCAGCAGTGTACTGGGATGTGCAATGACTCATCAGTGACATGTATGAAAGATATGAACGGTGGCTTTGCCACAAATACAATGTCAACTACATGATCATGCAAAGCAATATGACAATAATGGTGTGGGTCATAATAAACGGAACGGTGGAAGTTGCATGGCAATATATCTCGGAATGACTATGGAAATGCCATAATAGGTAGGTATGGTGGCTGTTTTGAGGAGGGTATATGGTGGGTTTATGCACCGGCGAAAGTTGCGCGGCACTAGAGAGGGTAGCAATGGTGGAAGGTGAAAGTGCATCTATACCAAGGACTCACATTAGTCATGAAGAACTCATATACTTATTGCGAAAGTTTTATTAGTAATCGAAACAAAGTGCTAAACGCATTCTCCTAGGGGAAGGGTTGGTAGGAGTTAACCATCGCATGATCCCGACCGCCACACAAAGGATGACAATCAATAAAAACATCATGCTCCGACTTCCTAACATAGCGGTTCACCATACGTGCATGCTACGGGAATCACAAACTTCAAAACAAGTGTTTCTAGATTCACAACACTCTACTCACATGACTCTAATATCACCATCTCCATGTCTCAAAACTAGATGCAAGGAATCAAACTTCTCTTACTACTCAATGCACTTGAATATGAAAGTTTTTATTATATCCGTTTTGGATGCCTATCATATTAGGACTAGTTTCATAACATAAGCAAATTACCATGCTGTTTAAGACTCTCAAAATGATATAAGTGAATCATGAGAGTTCATCAATTTCTCTAAAATATAAACATTGCAATGCTCTATAAGGATATAAGTGATGCGCTAGAGCAAAAGACAAACTACTCCAAAAGATATAAGTGAAGCTCAATGAGTAGTTGAATAATTATTTAGCTATGTGAAGACTCTCCCATCTAAGAATTTCAGATCTTAAGTACCTTATTCAAAAAAAATTGACACTCTAAGGATAGCACGAACCATGTGAAGAAGCAAAAACTTAGGTTGAACCGATACTAACCGATAATTGTTGAAGAAGAAAGGTGGGATGCCAACCGGGGCATCCCCAAGCTTAGACGCTTGAGACTTCTTGAAATATGGATTGGGGTGCCTTGGTAATCCCCAATATTGAGCTTTTGTGTCTCCTTAATTCCTCTCATATGGTGGTTTCCAAAATCTTAAAAACTTCATCCACACAAAACTTAACAAGAACTCGTGAGATAGGTTAGTATAAATCAACGGAAAACTATATCATACTATACTGTAGAAAATCACTAAGATTATTATTTGACATTGTAAACTAAATGAACCTTCATATTTAAAACTCCCATCATCAAATGGAATCATTAAACAAGCAAACATATGCAAACAATGCAAACATAACAGCAATCTGCCTAAACAGAACAGTCTGTGAAGAATGCATCAAGATCCATACTTAATTAACTCCAAAAATCTGAAAAAAATCCACGCTCTATGAACTTTATAAGATCATACTATTCCCAAATTTCAAGTTATTCTGACATACAGAAAATTCTAGGGAATTTTTGCACTACAAGCAAACTTTCTGTTTTGGAACAACAACTCCTATACTTGCAAATTAAGCATGGTAAAGGCTATCCTTGAAATTTTTATTGAACTAAATGATGATAAAAATTAACATTAATATAAATAACAGCAATTAGGTACTAATAAAAGAAAATGACGCTCCAAAGAAACCACATATCATGTGGTGAATAAAAATATAGCCCCAAGTAAAGTTACCGATGGATTGAAGACGAAAGAGGAGATGCCTTCCCGTGGCATCCCCAATCTTAGGCTCTTTGGTGTCCTTGAATATGGCTTGGAATGCCTTGGTAATCCCCAATATTAGGCTCTTTCCACTCCTTGTTCCGTTGTCCATCCGAACTTTACCCAAAACTTGAAAACTTCACAACACAAAACTTAACGGAACTTCATGAGATGGGTTAGTATAATAAAGACACATCATTCATTTTCGTACTATCAAGAAAAGATTCATAAATGTTACCACACAATTCCTACTTTATATTATCATATCCACAATTTATATCACTTAATATGATCTATGGAAACACTAAAACAAGCAAACTATGCATTGAAAACAGAATCTGTCAAGAACAGAACAGTCTGTAATGATCTGAATGATAACCATACTTCTGCACCTCCAAAAATTCTGAAATAATTATGGAAATTAATGAAATTTGTATATAAATCATCATAAAAAATAATCAACTCAAAATCTCTCTCTGTATAAAAATGAAAAATAATTTCGTGAGCACAAAGTTTCTGTCTTTTTCAGCATGATCAAACAACTATCACCCAAACTAATCATAAAGGCTTTACTTGGCACTTTATTGAAATAAAATCTATTAAACATGATTAATACAGAAGCTTAATCATGTTAACGCACGTAAACAGTAAGGATACATATTGGGTTGTCTCCCAACAAGCACTTTTCTTTAATGCCTTTCAAGCTAGGCATGATGATTTCAATGATGCTCACATCAAAGATAATGATTGAAACATAATGGAAGCATCATGAAGCATATGAATAGAAAATTTAATTCTAACCCACTTCCTATTCATAGGGATTTTGTGAAAAAACAACTTATTGGAGCAAGAATCATCTAGCCTAGGAAGGCAAAACAAGCATAGCTTCAAGATTTTCAACACATAGAGAGTAAACTTGACATTATTGCAATATGTAGAAGCATATGATACTCTCTCATAATAATTTTCAGTAGAATCATGAATGAATTCAACAATATAACCAGAACCTAAAGCATTCTTTTCATGATCTACAAGCATATAAATTTTACTACTCTCCACATAAGCAAATTTATTCTCATGATTAATAGTGGGAGTATTGTAAAAGACTTGAATACTACGAATAGTTTCCACATTAAAAGAGCAATGTTTAGCAAAAGGGTACTCATAATTGTGATAATTTTTATCATCATTCTTCTTTATAGCATAAGTATCATCACAATAATCATCATAGATAGGGGCATGCTTTCATCATAATAATTTTGATCATTCAAAGTGGGGGAACTAAAAAGATCATCTTTATCAAACATAGCATCCCCAAGCTTGTAGCTTTGCATATCATTAGCATCATGGATATTCAAAGTATTCATACTAACAACATTGCAATCATGCTCATCATTCACATATTTTATGCCAAGCATCCTATGTAATTCTTCTTCTAGCACTTGAGCACAATTTTCTTTTCCATCATTTTCGCGAAAGACATTAAAAAGATGAAGCATATGAGGTAACCTTAATTCCATTTTTTTGTAGTTTTATTTTAATAGACTAAACTAGTGATAAAACAAGAAACTAAAAGATTCAATTTCAAGATCTAAAGATATACCTTCAAGCGCTAACCTCCCCGACAACGGCGCCAAAAAAAATCTTGATGTCTACTACGCAACCTTCTCCTTGTAGACGTTGTTGGGCCTCCAAGTGCAGAGGTTTGTAGGACAGTAGCAATTTCCCCTCTAGTGGGTGACCTAAGGTTTATCAATCCGCAGGGGCATAGGATGAAGATGGTATCTCTCAAGCAACCCTGCAACCAAATAACAAAGAGTCTCTTGTGTCCCCAACACACCCAATACAATGGTAAGTTGTATAGGTGCACTAGTTCGGCGAAGAGATGGTGATCCTAGTGCAATTTGGATAGTAGATATAGGTTTTCGTAATCTGAAAATATAAAAACAGCAAGGTAATTAATAGTAAAAGTGAGCACGAACGGTGTTGCAATGCATGGAAACAAGGCCTAGGGTTCATACTTTCACTAGTGGAAGTTCTCTCAACAATGATAACATAATTGGATCATATAACTAGCCCTCAACGTGCAACAAAGAGTCACTCCAAAGTCACTAATAGTGGAGAACAAACGAAGAGACTATTGTCGGGTACGAAACCACCACAAAGTTATTCTTTCTATTCAATCTATTCAAGAGTCCGTAGTAAAATAACATGAAGCTATTCTTTCCGTTCAATCTATCCTAGAGTTCGTACTAGAATAACACCTTAAGACACACATCAACCAAAACCCTAATGTCACCTAGATACTCCATTGTCACCTCAAGTATCCGTGGGTATGCTTATACGACATGCATCACATAATCTCAAAATCATCTATTCAACCAACACATAGCACTTCAAAGAGTGCCCCAAAGTTTCTACCGGAGAGTCAAAACGTGTGCCAACCCCTATGCATAGGTTCCCGAGGTCACAAACTGACAAGTTGATCACCAAAACATACATCAAGTACTCACATGAATATCCCATTGTCACCACAGATAGACACGGGCAAGACATACATCAAGTGTTCTTAAAGACTCAGACCGATAAGATAACTTCAAAGGGAAAACTCAATTCATTACAAGAAGGGAGAAGGGGAAGAACATCATAAGATCCAACTATAGTAGCAAAGCCGGCGGTACATAGAGATCAAGACATCTCAAGAACACGAGAGAAAGAGATCAAACACGTAGCTACTGGTACATACCCTCAGCCCCGAGGGTGGACTACTCCCTCCTCGTCATGGAGATCGCCGGGATGATGAAGATGGCCACCGAAGATGAATTACCCCTCCGACAGGGTGCTGGAACGGGCTCCCGATTGGTTTTTGGTGGCTCTGGAGGTTTGCGGCGGCGGAACTCCCGATCTAGGTTTCATTTTGGAGGTTTCTATATTTATAGGAATTTATGGAGGTGGAATTACGTCAGTTGGGCGCACGAGGAGGTCACGAGCCCGCTAGCCCCTAGCTGGGGGTAGGTCGGGCCTCACGGGCTCGTGACTCCCTCGTGGCTCTTCTGGCCTTCTTCCAAAGCGTCGGGAGTCTATTTTGGTCCAAAAAATCATCGCAAAATTTTTATTCCGTTTGGACTCCGTTTGATATTCCTATCTGAAAAAGGTCAAAAACACGGAAAAACAGGAACTGGCACTGGGCTCTAGGTCAATAGGTTAGTCCCAAAAATAATATAAAATAGCATATAAATGCATATTAAACATCCAAAGTTGGTAACATAATAGCATGGAACAATCAAAAATTATAGATACGTTGGAGACATATCAACGCCACTCCTGTCAATTTTTTTGGCCTACGAAGTTTTCACTCGGGCGCACCTTTTTACTCGGATGAAATCCATTCGAACGTTCGATTGAGTAGAATCCACTCGACCGTATTCTTTCATTCGGATACCTTCCACCCGGGTGCATTCTTAGACTCGGATAATTTCCACTCTGAGGCATATCTTGACCAATCGAGTAATGGACACCCATGTTCAGTCGGCTTTCATACGAGCATCCAAGTTGATCCCAAACAGGTTGTCATTGCTCTTGAGGAAACGGCACCCTTGATCCAGTCAGTTTTGCATGCCGACTGAACATATCAGCTGATGGTGACCTTGGTCGCTTTAGGTATGATGACCGATTAGAGCTAGAACCGGCCGACTGATTTGCATATTTGGACAGCAGCATATCAAAAGTTGGCTTGATTCGCTTACGCTGCACCTTAGCTTCATTCCTCTTTCACTTGGCAACTTCTGGACTCTTGGGTTTAACAAATTTAACATGAGTGTCTTGTTGCACCTGTGGTTACCCCTCGAGTGCAGGGTTCTTGATGGTGATCTTGATTACTTCCTTGCCACTGGGTTGCTTGTCAAGCTCAACCTGCCTCCCCAAGACCTTGCTGCCCTCCTTGCTTTTCCTAGGCTCGCCAATGATGAAATTAGTTTTATTAGCCGATTTGGCAACCTCTGGCCGAATGAGAAACTTTTTCCCCTCCAAATCCAGAGTGTTCATTGGGAAAGGTTGCTTATCAACTTGCATCTCAGAAAAGTTCAATCGTCCATCATTAATGGTCGATTGTATCTGTCGTCGGAAAACATTGCAATCATTAGTAGCATGAGAAAAAGAATTATGATATTTGCAATAAGCACGCCGTTTCAACTCTTCAGTCGACAGTAAAGTGTGAGATATCCTAATGATCTTAGCTTGCAGCAAAGCATCACATATTTTGTCACACTTAGCAATGTTAAAAGTAAACTTCATCTCTTTATCACGATTCTTATGAATCAGTTTCAGATCATTGCAAGTAAATGGTTTGGCCTTAGATGGCCAAACAAATTCAGCAGCATACATATCACCTTCATCGTCCGAGTGATCACTACCATACTCAACCATATTCATCTTAGGACGATTAGTTTTATATCTATGCGTCTCCTTGAGATCTTTGCTCCGGCTCTCCTAAGCCAAAGCTTTTTGCAATACTTGGTTGACACTTAAGAACTCATAGACTTCTAGCTTTTCCCTAATGTGAGTTTTCAAACCACTGAGCACAAGGACAGCCAAGTCCCTCTCGGTTATCACCAAACTATAGCACCGGTTCTTTGTATCTCTAAATCTCTTGACGTAATCGGAGACCGATTCATCATTTTTCTGGTTAATCGATGTAAGATGTGATAATTTAAGTTTGTTGTCGCCGCTATAAAAGTGATCATGAAATTTCTGTTCTAGCTGCGACCACTCACGGATAGAACCATGTGGTAAAGAAGAAAACCATGAAAATGCAGTACCAGTTAATGATAAAGGAAACAATCGCACTTTCAATTCATTCAGCGAGCCTGCTTCACCCAGTTGTGCTAAGTATTGACTAACATGTTCCCATGTGGTTTTTGTGCCTTCTCCATTGAACTTAACAAAATCTGGAATTTTATATCCTGGAGGGCACTGGATAGCGTCAAAGTACTCGGGGTATGGTTTTTGGTAAATCCGATTCCAAGGTAACTCAACTCCAAAATTCTCTCTAAGCATCTTAGCCATCCCCTCTCTAAAACTAGCTAAAGTATCGTCCGCAGTAGACAGTGAAGCTTGCTATTGTGGGATGGGAGGAGTAGAATTACTAGCAGTAGGCAGGAACTATGGCACATATGCCGAACCATAGTTTAGTTGTGGATGAGTGATTGCACCTATAGGTACAGCTTGGTTCGGTATAGGTACCGAACTTGGCATGCTCATGATGGAATTAGTAGGTGCAGCCACAATCTGATTGGTGTGGGTAGGGTAGTAACTCATCGGCATGGGAGGTGCCGATGAAAGAGGCAAAGACAGATTAGGGTTTTCTACACTAGCAGCCACACCAATATTACCACTAGACGATTGAGGCATATTTTTCTGCGCATTGGTATTTTCTATGAAAGTTTGCTAGACCAAATTATTACCATCGGCAATATGACTCTCAATCTTAGCCCACTGCTCGGGAGAAAAGGTAGTACTTACAGGGGGTTTAACCTGCTCAGCTTGAAGAGGAGGGAACTTGATTTCTTCAATCGGAGTGATATTGCCTTGGCAATCTTTCTTGAAGTTTCCAAGGAACTCCTGCAACTCCTTCTCTTCAGCGCCTTCTTGTACTCCTCATAAGCTTGGCGATGATCAGCCGATAGTTCATCAAGCTTGGGCTTAATGATGTTATCGGCATCTATCTCAGATGGCTTGGGAAGATCAAACATGATGGTTGATGAGGATGATTGGTCTTTTTGTCCCCTGCGGAGTCGCCAAAAAGTGTGTTGACACACGAACACGTCACCGTGTACCCTCGACGCCAGGGGTGATGCACCGCAGCTCACGTCGAGGGAGGTCGGTCTCACAGCGCGATACGCAAGACAGTCGGCGGACGCTTTTGCACACCCAAAACCCCGCACGTCCGGGAGGGACCCCGTCAGGGAGTGCGGCGGCTATGGGCTGCCCTAGGTCGATTCGCTCGTCCCTAGAGCCTCAGGATTCATAGCTCTCAAACACAAAGAACAGCGAAGAACGAGAGAGAAAAAACGAAGAATGTAGATGAAAAAGTAGTATAGATTGATTTGTTCGATTGTGTGTTGTTCAATCGGCCGTCACCCCCAACATATATAAGAGGCGGCTGGACTTTCCGTAAAAGTAAAGGATTCATCTAGGCTTTCCTTACAAGAAAATTACATCAATTCACATCCTAGAGTCCTAGTTCTAGTTCCACTCGGATTCAGCCCAAATCTGCCCCCATCTTCTGTGTTGCTTCTTGCGTGGGCCGTGGAATCTACATATGACCTCTGATGGAGATGGTCCAAACATAAATTTTGTGTGCCTTGACGAGGCCAACAATCCTTATGTTTTTCACTCTCCTAAATAAAGCTATATTGATTACTCCATGAGGTCATCTTTAACTTTGAATCGGACTCGATCACATAGCAGACTGGACTGCCCGAGTGTTGTAGCGTCTCTCCAGGCTGTATACTATCTCAGATGATAATGACCTTAAAAGCAAAGTTGACTGTTTCAACTTTTCGAACAAATTTCACGATGAACACTTTTCCATCCGAGGGCATTTTAAACTTTCACTCGACCGAAACTTTCACTCGACCGAAACTTTCACTCGACCGATATTTTTCACTCGGACGGCAATTGCACTCGGCCAGTACTTTCACTCGACCGGTACTTTTCACTCGGCCGGCAATTTCACTCGGCCGGCGACTTTCACTCGGATGGCAATTTCAATCGGCCGGAAGGATAACTTTTCACTCGACCGGACGGCAAACGTTTCCCTCGGTCAGCCAACTTTCACTCGGAAATCCCGAGTGAAACTCCAGGCTGATTTTGTTTTGCCTCTCTAGGTCGCATACGACTATGGATTGAGAAGACTTATGTATCAAAATCAATCATCTTGATGATGCAAAACTTTTTCATGTTTTAACCCATCCGAGGACATCTTGAGGGCTGAATGACTCGCGCGACCCATCAGACATGTGTGTGATCTCCTGCGCCACATTTTGCTTTGTGGTAGGGCTGCACTCTGGTTGATCTAACTTCTGCATACGACCTCAGATTGAGATGACTTATATATCAAAACCGATCAGCTCGACAAGGCGAGGACAATCCATGTAGAACATTCCTTCATTCGAGGTTGTCTTGGAGGCGTAATAGACCAAAAAGCACTCAAAACATCTACATGACAATCCAAGTGTGATTTGGCCCTTGAAATGATGTCGAATGGTGATGGCCTAAACATCAAGGTTGTTTCACTCGGCAATATGAAATTTTTCATAGAAAAAATCTTTTCGTTTGAGTCCACCTTTATTGCAAATATTCCTATGCAAGAACCCAGCCTCGTGAGGCCGGGATAATGTGGGTTCTGACAGCAGAGCCAGGCGGGCGCCAGCGGGCGCAGAGGGAGGACAATTTCCTCTTTCATGCTAACGAGACAAAGGTGTACTCGGTTTCCCAAGGAATTATCAAAGGTTTCCTTCGCAGTGCAATGAGTCCAAGACCATGAGCTTAGTGGGCCGGATGTCACCACTGAGCCCATCGCTGCATCATGACCAGAAGCTTTGCAGGCGAAGACCACCTTTAGTCAGGATAGGATGTACCTCTTGTCTCCTTTCAAATTTGACCATTGTGGGATCCCTTCCCACCTGTGCTATAAGGGAAGAGGACCGTGGCCCCTATAAATAGGGACTAGCTCCAACCGTAGAGGGAGAGAGGTTGGAGATACCAGTTCATCACTGTCAAGAGCCATCGTGAGGCCACCCAACCACTATACAGTTCATCCATAACCTCCTCGAGAGGCCAATCCACCACAAAGCAGGAGTAGGGTTTTACACCGCAAGGTGGCCCGAACCTGGGTAAATCCTCGTGTCCATTTACTTTCTGCTCACTTGCACTCGTTGGACTAGGCCGCAGGGTGGTGAGTTGAGACCTGAGCCGGTCGAGATCTACGCACACTCCCAAGTGTTCGAACCTTGTTGGGTTTTGCGGAGCCCCGATTCCGACATTTACGAATGAGTTTGCCACGATTATCTTCCATCTTCTCATATGGGCAATCCACCACGAACTAACTCACATTACCACAGTTGTGGAAGTCCTCACACATTGCTTGCCTTTTAACCCACTTGAGTTGTTCATGGAGTAGTTTGGCTTCGAGTTCCTCTTGTTGCCCCAAAATTTCCTTAACGCATGAGCCATGTGCTCATGGTATGCATATTTCGTGTCTTCGGGGAAACTCTCTTCTTCCTCATCTTCTTCTTCTTGAATGGCCTTGGCCTTCAAATCAAGGTTGGATGAAGACTTATTTGACCATTAAACATGATCAAGAGTGTTGTCGACGGTCTTGTTCAAGATGTTCATTGCAATGAATTCATCCAACACATCAACCGAGAGCAAGGAGTGAAAGTCCAGTCTTTGACGGATAACGGAGGTCATGGCCTTGGTGAATGGCATGATGGCCTTGGGAAACTTACACTTGATCCGATTGTCATCTGTATCCTTCCCCCCTTGATCTTGAAGAGCAATGGCAAGGGTTGTAACCCTTCGGTAAAGCTCACATGGTTCCTCATCTTCAATCATCACAAACTCATCGGCCTGATCGAGGACCACCTCAAAGTTGTATCATTGAATACGAGCTTCCGTTTGTTGAGGAATTTTACATGGAAAACAGAAAAATTCCTACGCACACACAAGATCTATCCATGGTGATGAGCATCTACAAGAGGGAGAGTGGATCTACATACCCTTGTAGATCGCTAAGCGAGAAGCGTTAAGAAACACGATTGACGTAGTCAAACGTCTTCGCGATCCAAATCACAAGTCATCCCGCGATCCAATCACGATCTGTCCCGCAATCCAATCATGGTCCTTCCAATCTAGTGCCGAACGTACGGAACCTCCGCGTTCAGCACACATACAACTCGATGACGTCTCCATCTTCTTGATCCAGAAAGCGGGGGCGGAGAGGTAGATGAGTTCTCCGACAACACGACAGCATGGCGGCGATGGTGGTGGTGCTTTACCGGCACGGCTATGCCTAGCGCTACCGAAACCGCGAACGGAGGAGAAAACGATCTAGGGGGAGAGAGGGGCGCCAAGGGCTTCGTGTGTGCTCTTGGGGAGCCCCCTCCCCACTATATATAGGTGGAGGGGCGTGGATATAAGCCCCTCCAAGCACTACGGCGCAGCCAAGTGGGAGGAGTTGGACTCCTAATCTAATTCCCTCCCCTTCCAAAACGAGGTGGACTTTCTACAAATTCCCTCCCCTCCTAGTCTAATTCCCTCCCCTCCCTACATGGGCCTTGAGGGACTTGTGCGCCTGGCCCAGTAAGGCCAAGGCGCCTCCCCTCAGACCATGCAAATTCTTGGGACGTGGTGGAACCCTTGGAGGACTTCCGGACTCCTCGGAAGTTTCCGGAACCTTTTAGAAGCTTCCCAGTACAATATTGGAAAAACCTGAAACTTTTCAAGTAGACAAAATATGACTTCCCATATATAAATCTTTACCTCTAGACCATTCTGGAGCTCCTCGTGATGTCCGGGAACTCATCCAGGACTCCGAACAACCTTCGGTCACCAACATACATAACTCAACCATACCAAATTGTCACCGAATGTTGACTGTGTAGACCCTGCAGGTTCAAGAACTATGTAGACATGACCGAGACAACTCTATGGTCAATAACCAATAGCGGGACCGGGATGCCCATATTGGTTCCTACATATTCTACAAAGATCTATATCGGTCGAACCATGATGTCAAGGATTCAAACAATCCTGTATACAGTTCCCTTTGTCCATCGGTATGATACTTGCCCGAGATTCAATCGTCGGTATCTCCATACCTAGTTCAATCTCGTTACCGGCAAGTATCTTTACTCGTTCCGTAATACAAGATCGTGTGGCTAAATCTTTATTTACTTTGCTTGCAAGGCTCATTGTGATGTTGTATTACCGAGTGGGCCCTGAGATACCTCTTTGTCATACGGAGTAACAAATCCCATTCTTGCTCCATTCCCACACAAGAGACATCCACAGAGATACCTGTAGAGCATATTTATAGTCACCTAGTAATGTTGCAATGTTTGATACACACAAGGTACTCCTCCGGTGTCAATGAGTTCCATGATCTCATGGTCATAGGAACAGATACTTGACATGCAGAAAACTATAGCAATAAACTGACACAATCATATGCTATGTTCATAGTTTGGGTCTTGTCCATCACATCATTCTCCTAGTGATGTCATCCTGTTATCAAATGACACCTCATGTCTATGGCTAGGAAACCTTAACCATCTTTGATCATCGAGCTAGTCTATTAGAGGCATACTAGGGACACGGTGTTGTCTATGTATCCACACATGTATTTGAGTTTCCAATCAATACAATTATAGCATGGATAATAAACAATTATCATGAACAAGGAAATATGATTATAACTAATTTATTATAGGATGGACCCGTCTCCCACTTGCACTAGAGTCAATAATCTAGTCCACATCACCATGTGATTTACACTCAATGAGTTCTGGGAATTGATCATGTTTTGCTTGTGAGAGAGGTTTTAGTCAACGGGTCAGCAACATTCAGATCCGCGTGTACTTTTCAAATCTCTATGTGATACTATAGATGTTTCTACCATGCTCCACTTGGAGCTATTCCAAATCACTGCTCCACTATACGTATCCGGACTACTACCCAGAGTCATCTGGATTGGTGTCAAATCTTGCATTGACGTAACCCTTTACGACGAACTCTTTATCACCTCCATAATCGAGAAACATTTCCTTAGTCCTCTAGTTACTAAGGATAATTTTGACTGCTGCCCAGTGATCCACTCCTAGACCACTCTTGTACCCGTTGACAGACTCATGGCAAGGCACACACCAGGTGCGGTACACAACATGGCATAATATAGAGCCTATGGATAAGGCATAGGGGACAACCTTCGTCCTTTCTCTTTCTTCTGCCATGGTCGAGCTTTGAGTCTCACTCAACTACACACCTTACAAATCAAGCAAGAATTCTTTCTTTGATTGACCCGTTTTGAACTCTTTCAAAATCTTGTCAACGTATGTACTCATTGAAAGTATTATCAGACGTCTTGATCTATCTCTATAGGTCTTGATGCCCAATATTTAAGTAGCTTCATTCCTGGTATTCCTTTGAAAAAATATTTTCAAACAACCCTTTAAGCTTCCCAGAAATTCTGCATCATTTCTGATTAACAATATGTCATCCACATATACTTATCAGAAATTCTATAGTGCCCCCACTCACTTTCATGTAAATACAAGTTTCTCATAAACTTTGTATCAACCCAAAAACTTTGATCACCTCATCAGAGCGTATATTCCAACTCTCAGATGCTTGCTACAGCCCATAGAAGGATTGCTGAAGCTTGTGCACCTTTTAGCATCCTTGTGACTGAAAAAACCTTCTGGTTGTATCACATACAACCTTTCCTCAAGAAAACCATTAAGTAAATGATGTTTTGACATCCATCTGCTAGATTTCATAATAAAAAAATGCAGCAACTGCTAACATAATTCCAACAGACTTTAGCATCGCTACTGGTGAGAAAGTATCATCGCGGTCAACTCCTTGAACTTGTCGGAAACTTTCTTTGCGACAGGTCGAGCTTTATAAATGGTGGCATTTACCATTTGCATATGTCTTCTTCTTAAAGGTCCATTTGTACTCAACAGGCTGCCGTTGAACGGACAAGTCTACCAAAGTCCATACTGGATTTTCGTACATGGATCATTTCTCGGATTTCATGGCTCTTAGCCATTTCTTGGAATACGGGCCCACCATCGCTTCTTCATAGCTCGTAGGTTGACTGTTGTCTAACAACATGACCTCCAAGACAGGATTGATGTACCACATAGGGGCGGTACGAGTCTTTGTCGACCTATGAGGTTAGGTAGTAATTTGATCCGAAGCTTCATGATCATCATCATTTGCTTCTTCTTCACTTGGTGTAGGCGTCGCAAGAACAACTTTATGCGCCATGCTACCATCTAACTGAAGTGACGGTTCAGTAACCTCATCAAGTTCTACTTTCCTCCCACTCAATTCTGTTGAGAGAAACTCTTTCTCGAGAAAGGACCCGTTTTCAGCAACAAACACTTTTCCCTCGAATCTGAGATAGAACGTATACCCAACTGTTTCCTTAGGGTATCCTATGAAGATGCACTTTTCCTCTTTGGGTTCGAGCTTATCAGACATAAGCGTCGCATTCCCAAACTCTGAGAAATGACAACTTAGGTTTCTGCCAAACCAAAATTCATACGGTGTCATCTCAACGGAATTAGTTGGTGCCCTAATTAAAGTGAATGTAGTTGTCTCTAATGCATAACCCCAAAATGATAGTGGCAAAATGATAAGAGACATCATAGTACGCACCATATCCAATAGAGAATGACTATGACGTTCGGACAAACCATCACACTATGGTGTTCCAGGTGGCATGAGTTGTGAAACAACTTCCACATTTGTCTTAAGTTTTATACCAAACTCGTAACTCAGATATTCACCACCACGATCATATCGTAGACATTTTATCTTCTTGTCACGATGATCTCAAACTTCACTCTGAATTTGCTTGAAATTTTCAAATGTTTCAGACTTATGTTTCATTAAGTAAATATACCCATATATACTCAAATCATCAGTGAAGGTAAGAAAATAAGGATATCCACCGCACGCTACAACACTCATTGGACCGCATACATCAACATGTATCATTTCCAATAAGTCACTTGCCCGCTCCATCATAGACGGGGTCTTGATACGTCCATTTTGCATCATGTTTTCTTGCTGTTATTTACAATGTTTTATCCATAATAATGCTTTTTTAAGTAATTATAATGCCTTTCTCTAATAATTTGCAAGGAACACACCAAGAGGGAGAATTCCGGCAGCTGGAAATCTGGGCCAGGAAAAGCTACGTCAGGCTACCTATTCTGCACAACTCCAAACAAGCCGAAACTTCACGGTTATTTTTAATGGAATATTTAAGAATTATTGGAGCAAATAACTACCAGAGGGGACCCACCAAGTGGGCACAATCCACTTGGGTGCGCTAGGGAGCCCAAGCGCGCCCTAGTGGATTTGGCCCTCCTCGGCCCACCTCCGGTGTCCATCTTCTGGTATATAAGTCATTTTGACCTAGAAAAAAATAAGAGAAGGCTTTCAGGATGAAGCTCCGCCGCCTCAAGGCGAAACTTGGGCCGGGGGAACTTCCCTCCCAGAGGGGGATATCATCGTCGTCATCATCACCAACAACTCTCCCATCTTGGGGAGGGCAATCTTCATCAACATCTTCAACGGCACCAACTCCTCTCAAACCCTAGTTCATCTCTTGAGTTCAATCTTGTTACCGGCACTATAGATTGGTGCTTGTGGGTGACTTAGTGTTGATTACGTCTTGTAGTTGATCACTATATGGTTTATTTGGTGGAAGATTATATGTTCAGATCCATTATGTTATTTAATACCCCTATGGTATTGAGCATGATTATTATTTGTGAGTAGTTACTTTAGTTCTTGAGGTCACGGGAAAATCATGTTGCAAGTAATCATGTGAATTTGATATGTGTTTGATATTTTGATAGTATGTATGTTGTGATTCCCTTAGTGGTGTCATGTGAATGTCGACTACATGACACTTCACCATATTTGGGCCTAAGGGAATGCATTTTGGAGTAGCAATTAGATGATGGGTTGCGAGAGTGACAGAAGCTTAAACCCCAGTTTATGCGCTATTCCGTAAGGGACCAATTGGATCCAAAAGTTTAGTGCTATGGTTAGAATTTATTCTTAATACTTTTCTCGTAGTTGCAGATGCTTGCAGGAGGGTTAATCATAAGTAGGAGTTTTGTTCAAGTAAGAGCCGCACCTAAGCACTGGTCCACCCACATATCAAATTATCAAAGTACCGAACACGAATTAAACCAACATGATGAAAGTGACTAGATGAAATTCCCGTGTACCCTCAAGAACGCTTTGCTTATCATAAGAGACCACTTTGGCCTGTCCTTTGCCTCAAAAGGATTGGGCTACCTTGCTGCACTTTTTTTACTATATTCGTTACTTGCTCGTTACAAATTATCTTGCTATCAAACTACTTCACTACTTGCAATTTCAGCACTTGCAGACATTACCTTACTGAAAACTACTTGTCATTTCCTTCTGCTCCTCGTTGGGTTCGACACTCTTACTTATCGAAAATAGCTACAATTGATCCCCTATACTTGTGGGTCATCAAGGCTATTTTCTGTCATCGTTGCCACGGAGTGAAGCGCCTTTGGTAAGTGGAATTTCGTAAGGAAACATTTATATACTGTGCTGAAATTTATTGTCAGTTGTTACTATGGAAAACAATCCTTTGAGGGGTTTGTTTGGGGTATCTTCACCTCGTCCGGAACCACAATTAGCTACCCCTCAACCTACCACACCCACTGAAAATATTGAATATGAAATTCCTTCGGGTATGATAGAACAACTGCTAGCTAATCCTTATGCAGGAGATGGAACTGAACATCCTGATATGCACTTGACACATGTGGAACAAATTTGTGGATTGTTTAAGCTTGCAGGTTTACCCAGGGATCAAGTTATGAAAAAGGTTTTCCCTTTATCTTTGAAGGGAGAAGCATTGTGATGGTATAGGCTATGCGTTGATATTGGATCATGGAATTGGAATCGTTTGAAATTGGAGTTCCACCAGAAATTTTATCCTATGCATCTAGTTCATTGTGATCGGAATTATATATATATGTAATTTTTGGCCTCGTGAAGGAGAAAGTATCGCTCTAGCTTGGGGGAGGCTTAAGTCAATGTTATATTCATGCCCCAATCATGAGATCTCAAGAGAAATTATCATCCAGAATTTTTATGCTCGGCTTTCTTGTAATGATCAAACCATGCTTGATACTTCTTGTGCTGGTTCTTTTATGAAGAAGACTATTGAATTCCGGTGGGATCTTTTGGAAATAATTAAACACAACTCTGAAGATTGGGAACTTGACGAAGGTAAAGAGTCAGGTATCAAACTTAAGTATGATTGTGTTAAATCTTTTATGGATACCGATGCTTTTCAAAAGTTTAGCACTAAATATGGACTTGATTCTGAGATAGTAGCCTCCTTTTGTGAATCATTTGCTGCTCATGTTGAACTCTCTAAGGAGAAGTGGTTTAAATATCACCCACCTGTTAATGAAGAAACTAAAAAACCAGCGGCAGTTAAAGAAGAAACTACACTCTATAATGTTGATCCAGTTGTTCCTTCTGCTTGTATAGAGAAACCACCTTTCCCTATTAGGATAAAGGAACATGCTAAAGTTTAAACTATGGTTAACAAAAGCTATATTAGAATGCCTAAACCTGAAGAACAAATTAAAGTAGAACCTAGCATTGCTATGGTTAAAGATCTCTTGGAAGAAGATATTGATGGGCATGTTATTTACTTCTGTGAAGATGCTACTAGAATTGCTAAACCTGATAGAAAAGATAAACATAGACTTGTTGTGGGCATGCCTGTTATTTCAGTTAAAATAGGAGATCACTGTTATCATGGTCAATGTGACATGGGTGCTAGTGTGAGTGTTATTCCTTACACTTTATATGAAGAGATTATGAAAGACATAGCACCTGCTGAGATAGAAGAAATAGATGTTACTATTAAACTTGCTAATAGAGACACTATATCACCAATTGGGATTATTAGAGATGTTGAAGTCTTGTGTGGGAAAATAAAATACCCTACTGATTTTCTTCTTCTTGGTTCCCTGCAAGATGACTTCTGTCCCATTATCTTTGGTAGACCTTTCTTGAACACAGTTAATGCTAAGATAGATTGTAAGAAACAAATTGTGGGAGTTAGCATGGGTGATGAGTCTCATGAGTTTAATTTTTCCAAGTTTAGTAGAAATCATCATGAAAAATAATTGCCTAGTAAGGATGAATTAATTGGTCTTGCTTCTATTGATGTACCACCTACTAATCCTTTAGAACAATTTCTGCTAGACCATGAAAATGATTTACATATGCATGAAAGAAATGAAATAGATAAAGTTTTCTTTGAACAACGTCCTCTGCTTAAACACAATTTACCTATTAAAACTCTTGGAGGTCCTCCTCCACCTAAAGCTGATCCTGTGTTTGAATTAAAACAATTGCCAGACACTTTGAAATATGCTTATCTTGATGAAAATAAGATATATCCTGTTATTATCAGTGCTAACCTTTCAGGACATGAAGAAGAAAGATTATCGAAAATTGTAAGGAAGCACCGGGCTGCTATTGGACATACTCTTGATGATTTAAAGGGCATTAGTCCCACTCTATGTCAGCACAAAATCAATATGGAACCTGATGCTAAACCAGTTGTTGATCACCAACGTCAGTTAAATCTGAAGATGAAAGAGGTGGTAAGAACGGAAATATTAAAACTTTTGGAAGCAGGTATAATCTATCCTATAGCTGATAGTAGATGGGTAAGTCCTATTCGTTGTTTTCCTAAGAAAGGAGGTATTACTATTGTTCCTAATGATAAAAATGAACTTATCCCACAAAGAATTGTTATAGGCTATAGAATGGTAACTGATTTTAGAAAATTAAACAAAGCAACTAGAAAAGATCATTACCCTTTGGCTTTTGTTGATCAAATGCTTAAAAGATTATCTAAGCACACGCACTTTTGCTTCCTTGATGGATATTCTGGCTTTTCAGAAATACTTGTATCACAACCTGATCAAGAAAATACAACTTTTACTTGTCCTTTTGGAACCTATGCTTATAGACATATGCCTTTTGGTTTATGTAATGCACCTGCTACCTTTCAAAGATGCATCATGGCTATATTCTCTAATTTTTGTGAAAAGATTGTCGAGGTTTTCAAGGATGACTTCTCTGTTTATGGGAAGTCTTTTGATGATTGTTTAAGCAATCTTGAGCGAGTTTTGTAGAGATGTGAACAAACAAATCTTGTCTTGAGGTTGGAGAAGTGCCACTTTATGGTTAATGAAGGCATTGTCTTGGGTCATGAAATTTCTGAAAGAGGTATTGAAGGGACCAAGCTAAGGTTGATGCAATTGAGAAAATGCCATGTCCTAAAGATATAAAAGGTATTCGTAGTTTCTAAGGTGATGTTGGTTTCTATAGGAGATTTATCAAAGACTTTTTCTAAAATTTCTAGGCCTCTTACTAATCTCTTGCAAAAGGATATCCCTTTTTGTTTTTGATGATGATTGTCTTGAAGCCTTTGAAACACTCAAGAAAGCCTTAATTACTGCACCTATTGTTCAACCACCTAATTGGAACTTGCCTTTTGAAATTATGTGTGATGCTAGTGATTATGTTGTTGGTGCTATTCTAGGACAGAGAGTTGATAAGAAAATGAATGTTATTCATTATGCTATCAAAACTCTAGACAGTGCTCAAAGAAATTATGCTACTACTGAAAAAGAATTCATAGCATCTATGTTTGCTTGTGATAAATTTAGACCTTATATTGTTCATTCCAAAGTAACTGTTCTCATAGACCTTGCTGCTATTAAATATCTTATGGAAAAGAAAGACGCTAAACCTAGACTTATTCATTGGGTTCTCTTGTTACAAGAATTTGATTTACATATCATTGAAAGAAAAGGAGCTGAGAACCCCGTAGCTGATAACTTGTCTAGGCTTGAAAATGTGCTTGATGACCCAGTACCTATTGATGATAGTTTTCCTGATGAGCAGTTAGCTGCAATAAATGTTGCTAATAGTACTCCTTGGTATGCTGACTATGCTAATTACATTGTTGCTAAATATTTACCACCTAGCTTTACTTACCAACAAAAGAAATAATTCTTCTATGATTTAAGGCATTAATTTTGGGATGACCACATATTTATAAAGAAGGAGTAGATGGTATTATTCAAGTTGTGTACTTGAGCATGAACAGGGACAAATCCTATGGAAATGTCACTCCAAGGCTTATGGAGGGCATCATGCTGGAGATAGAACTACTCATAAGGTATTGCAATCTGGATTTTATTGGCCTACTCTCTTCAAGGATGCCCATAAGTATGTCTCATCTGGCGATGAATATCAAAGAATAGGTAATATCGGTAAGCGTCAAGAAATGCCTATGCATTATTCACTTGTTGTTGAACCATTTGATGTTTGGCGATTTGATTACATGGGACCTTTTCCTTCCTCTAATGGGTATACACATATTTTCGTTGCTGTTAATTATGTTACTAAATGGGTAAAAGTTATTCCAACCCGTAGTGCTAATCACAACACCTCTATTAAAATGCTTAAGGAAGTTATTTTCCCAAGGTTTGGAGTCCCTAGATATTTAATGACTGATGGTGGTTCACACTTTATTCATGGTGCTTTCCGTAAAATGCTTGTCAAGTATAATGTTAAACATAGAATTGCATCAACCTATCATCCTCAGTCTAGTGGTCAAGTTGAACTTAGCAATAGAGAAATAAAATTAATTTTGCAAAAGATTGTCAATAGGTCGAGGAAGAATTGGTCTAAGAAATTAGATGATGCACTTTGGGCTTATAGAACAGCATATAAAAATCCTATGGGTATGTCTCCTCATAAAATGGTTTATGGAAAAGCTTGTCGTTTGCCTCTTGAGTTAGAACATAAAGCATTTTGGGCAGTTAAAGAGCTCAATTATGATTTCAAACTTGCTGGTGAGAAGAGGTTATTTGATATTAGCTCATTAGATGAATGGCGAACCGAAGCTTATGAAAATGCAAAATTATTCAAAGAAAAAGTAAAAAGATGGCATGACAAAAGAATTCAAAAGCGTGAATTTAAAGTCGGAGAATATGTTCTTTTGTACAACTCTCGTTTTAGATTTTTTGCAGGGAAGCACCTCTCGAAATGGGAAGGCACGTATGTCATCGAGGAGGTTTACCGGTCTGGTGCCATCAAAATAAATAATTCCGAAGGTACTAACCCGAAGGTTGTCAATGGGCAACGAATAAAGCATTATATCTCAGGTATGCCTATTAATGTTGAAAGTAATATTATCAAAACTTTGACACCGGAAGAACACATAAAAGAGTCCTTCCGAAACACTCCAGAATCGTCAAAATAAGGAGGTATGTGATACGATAAGTAAACGGACTCCAAAAAATCCGCAAAAATATTTTCTGTCAGTTTTGGAATATTTTAGAATTTTGGAAATAAAAAAAACTCCCAAGAAGTGTCCCTTGGTGGGCACAAGACACCAGGGCGCGCCAGGCAGCCTGGCGCGCTAGGTCGGTTGTGCCCACTTGGGACACCTTCCGTACTCTGTTTTTCTTCCATGTACTTGTCCTCCAAGATAAAAAAATCTATATATACTTCCCAAACCTGTTAACCACCATATCATGAAGAAATCTTCTATTCTCTTTTTCCCTTGTTGTTTTCTGTCAGATCCCATCTACCATGGCTGCTTCAAGCTCCTCCAAGGACAAGTTCTCCAAGAATGCCATCAACCCATATCTTCGGGAGGTGGTGCAGCACCCTCAGGTCATTGAGATGTATGAGGGGGTGTTGCACCTTTGCGATGTGCCCTATCCCAAGGGGATGGGAACTATGGAGTCTAGGCTTGAAGTTGTGGAGCAAGATGTCTTCCGGTGCAAGGGGATGGTGGAGCGTGGACTCCATGCCAATCACCTCATGATCACGGACCTCTCCCGTGATCTCAAGGTGGATGGCATGCCCATGAAGGACATCGTCTTGACCTTCAACAAGCAAATCAACTTCCTCCAAAGCCAGATCTATGACCTCCAGAACCAAGTCTTTGAATATGAGACAAGGTTTAAAGGTATGAGTATGGCTGCTAGTTGCAGGACCCATGAGACTGACTCTTCCTCTCATGATGGTGGACCACTGCCATGGAAATCTGAGGACAAGACTTCTACTTCACCACCATCATATTCTTCACCACCAAAGGAGAATTGAGTATCGGGTATGTGCACTCCCCTTGGTTTTCACCAAGCTTGGGGGAGGTGCCCCGGTATCGTATCATCCCACTATATTTTTTCTTTTACTTATCCTAGTTCAATCTTTTTCCTAGATGAAATAAAGTTCAGTTCGATCCTTTCTTGTTTGAGAGTTTGCTTAGTGATCTATCATTGTAATCGTGTGCAAGTTATATAATAAAGTTTAGTTTGAGTTTTTGCTTTCTTTACTTTCATGTTGCAAATAAAATAAAAAGAAATAAGAAAGAAATGAAAGAAAGTAAATAAATCAATAAGATCATATACTAATCTTATGGTAGGTGATGGCACTACATAAGGAAAAGTATAAGTAGGAAATTTCATTAGAGATTGACAAACATAGCATTAGTAAATGATGCAACTCATGAAAGAATTAATAAGGGAATAGAAGATACACATATAAATATACTATCCTAGAAATCTTTTGTGATTGTGAGCCCTCATCAAAATATTATATGCCAAAATTGTTGATGTTGGACAAGGAAGACAACTTAAGGGTTTATGTTTGTTTATATTCACATAGAAGTCATATTGGCATAGATCCTTTAACATGTGATGCTTGACCCCCTACCTTTTCTAGCCAAAAATTCTTCACTAAGTAGAGATACTACTTGTGCGTCCAAAAACCCTTAAACCCAAATCCTATTTTCAAGAGTCCACCATACCTACCTATGGATTGAGCAAGATCCTTCAAGTAAGTTGTCATCGGTGCAATAAGGCAATAAAAAATGCTTCTAAAAGTGTAAGATCATTTAGTGTAAGAGAAAATTGAGCGTTGTACAAACTTGGATGACAAAGAATAAAAGCGACAGACTGTATAATAAAGGTTGTCATCTTAAGGGGCAATACAACGTGACGTTCTCTTGCACTAAGGGATTGAGCATACAAACAAATAAGCGCATGACAACCTCTGTTTCCCTCTGCGAAGGTCCTATCTTTTACTTTTATGCAAGAGTCAAAGTTTTTCTCTATTCCTTTTATTTTCTCCTTTGGCAAACATCATGTGGTGAGGAAAGATCTAGGCACATATGTACAGTTGAATATAGATAGCATGAGTTATTATTGATGACATCACCCTTGAGGTGAGGATGTTGGGAGGCGAAACTATAAGCCCCTATGTTTCTATGTGTCCGGTTGAAACCTTTTGCTCATGGGTATGAGGCGAGTGTTAGATATCGTAGAATACTATACTATGGTTGAGTATGTGGACTTGCCTAAAGGCTACGATACGTGACCCTTCCTGAAAAGATGATGAATTGTAGTTGCAAAGTTGACTCAGAACATAGTTTGTTGGTTTCTAATAGAGTTTTTGCTTTACACTTTGATTGTGTGATGAACTATTACTTATTCATGATAAGTATATGATAAAAGTTCTATGATAAAAGTCCTATGTTTAATTTTGTTGTTGTTATAATAATCAACATGATGCTTCTATGTCCGTATTTTTTTTATCGACACCTCTCTCTCAAGGCATGTGGACATGTTTTTCAATTTCGGTTTTCGCTTGAGGACAAGCGAGGTCTAAGCTTGGGGGAGTTGACACGTCCATTTTGCATCATGTTTTCTTGCTGTTATTTATAATGGTTTATCCATAATAATGCTTTTTGGAGTAATTCTAATGCCTTTTCTCTCATAATTTGGAAGGAACACACCAAGAGGGAGAATTCCGGCAGCTGGAAATCTGGACCTGGAAAAGCTATGTCCCTGAAACTTCACGGAGATTTTTTATGGAATATTTAAGAATTATTGGAGCAAATAACTACCAGAGGGAGCCCACCAGGTGGGCACAACCCACCTGGGCGCGCCAGGGAGCCCAAGCGCGCCCTGGTGGGTTGTGCCCTCCTCGGCCCACCTCCGGTACCCATCTTCTGGTATATAAGTCGTTTTTATCTAGAAAAAATAAGATAAGGCCTTCGGGATGAAGCGCCGCCGCCTCGAGGTGGAACTTGGGCAGGAGCACTTTTGCCCTCCGGCGGAGCGATTCCGCCGGGGGAACTTCCCTCCCGGAGGGGGATATCATCATCGTCATCATCACCAATAACTCTCCCATCTTGGGGAGGGAAATCTTCATTAACATCTTCAACAGCACCAACACCTCTCAAACCCTAGTTCATCTCTTGAGTTCAATCTTGTTACCGGAACTATAGATTGGTGCTTGTGGGTGACTAGTAGTGTTGATTACGTCTTGTAGTTGATCACTATATCGTTTATTTGGTGGAAGATTATATGTTCAGATCCATTATGCTATTTAATACCCCTCTGATATTGAGAATGATTATTATTTGTGAGTAGTTACTTTAGTTCTTGAGGTCACGGGAGAAATCATGTTGCAAGTAATCATGTGAATTTGATATGTGTTCGATATTTTGATAGTATGTATGTTGTGATTCCCTTAGTGGTGTCATGTGAACATCGACTACATGACACTTCACCATATTTGGGCCTAAGGGAATGCATTGTGGAGTAGCAATTAGATGATGGGGTGCAAGAGTGACAGAAGCTTAGACCCCAGTTTATGCGCTATTCCGTAAGGGACCGATTGGATCCAAAAGTTTAATGCTATGGTTAGAATTTATTCTTAATACTTTTCTTGTAGTTGTGGATGCTTGCGGGAGGGTTGATCATAAGTAGGAGGTTTTTTCAAGTAAGAGCAGCACCTAAGCACCGGTCCACCCATATATCAAATTATCAAAGTACCGAACACGAATTAAACCAACATGATAAAGTGACTAGATGAAATTCCCGTGTACCCTCAAGAACGCTTTGCTTATCATAAGAGACCGCTTTGGCCTGTCCTTTGCCTCAAAAGGATTGGGATACCTTGCTACACTTTTTTTTACTATATTCGTTACTTGCTCGTTTCAAATTATCTTGCATATCAAACTACTTCGCTACTTACAATTTCAGCACTTGCAGACATTACCTTACTGAAAACTACTTGTCATTTCCTTCTGCTCCTCGTTGGGTTCAACACTCTTACTTATCAAAAAGAGCTACAATTGATTCCCTATACTTGTGTGTCATCAGGTTGTAGTCATCTTGCCCATGAGGCATGGTCCGCATGTCTCAATCGATTCGAAATCGAGTGAGTCCAAAGATCCATCCGCATGGAGTTTTCTTCATGTGTTTACACTAATATGACATTTAGCGGAAGTGCCAAAAGTATGTGGTACTATCATTATTAAATTTTCACATTTTGGCATCAATATTATGGACATGTGTATCACTACGATCGAGATTCAATAAACCATTCACATTGGGTGCATGGCCATTGAAGGTTTTATTCATGTAAACAGAATAACTATTATTCTCTGACTTAAATAAAGAACCGTATTGCTATAAACATGATCTAATCATGTTCATGCTCAACACAAACACCAAATAAAATTTATTTAGGTTCAACAATAATCCCGAAGGTAGATGGAGCGTGCGATGGTGATCACATCAACCTTGGAAACACTTCCAACACACATCGTCACCTCACCCTTACCTAGTCTCCATTTATTCCGCAGTTTTCACTTTGAGTTACTAACATTAGCAACTGAACCGGTATCTAATACCTAGGTGCTACTAAGAGTACTAGTAAGCTAAACATCAATAACACGTATATCAAATATACTTCTGTTGACGTTGCCAGTCTTCTTATCTACCAAGTATCCAGGGTTGTTCCGCTTTAGCGACCGCTCTCCTCATAATAGAAGCACTTAGTCTTGGGTTTGGGTTCAACCTTGGGTTTCATCACTGGAGCAGTAACTGGCTTGCCATCCATGAAGTTTCCCTCCTTTCCCTTGCTCCTTCTTGATTTCCACCTTTGCAGTGTCAAACATTGTGAATAGCTCAGGGACCATATTTTAAATCCCTGGCATGTTTATAGTTCATCACGAAGCTCTAGCAGATTTTTGGTAGTGACTTGGAGAACTATATCAATCACTATCTTATCTAGAAGATCAACTCCCACTCGATTCAGGCGATTGTAGCACCCAGACAATCTGAGCACATGCTCACCGATTGAGCTATTCTCCTTCATCTTGCAGGCAAAGAATATTGTTGGAGGTCTCAGACCTCTCAACACGGGCACGAGCCTAAAATCCAATTTCATCTCTTGGAACATCACATATGCTCCGTGACATTCAAAACGTATTTGGAGACTGAATTCTAAGCCCTAATGCAAGACGCACTTAACTATCAAGTTCATCAGAACGTGCATGTCAGATGTTCAAAACATCCATAGTTCACGCTTGAGGGGGTGGCGCACCGAGCACTGCATTAAAGACATAAGCCTTCTGTGCAGCAACTGAGGATATTCCTCTGATCATGGACCTAGTCTGCATAATTGCTACCCTCATCCTTCAACTCTATTTTTTCTAGGAATGTATCAAAAACACAGGGGACCTACAACGCGAGCTATTGATCTACAACATAATTGTGCAAAGTCAACTTAGACTATGTTCATGATAATGAGTTCAATTAATCATATTACTAAAGAACTCCCACTCAAAATAACATCCCTTAGGTTGTCTAAGTGTGACATGATCCAAATCCACCAACCCAAGTTTGATCATCACGTGAGATGAGGTGGTTTCAATGGTGAACATGTCCATGTAGATCATATCTACTATATAACTCATGTTCGACCTTTCGGTCTCTTGTGTTCCGAGGCCATTTTGTACATGCTAGGATTCTCAAGTTTAACCCGAGTGTTTCGCATGTGCAACACTGGCTTGCACCTGTTGTATGTGAACGTAGAGTCTATCACAACCGATCATCACGTGGTGCTTCGAAATGACGAACTTTCGCAATGGAGCACACTCGGGGAGAACACAATTTCATCTTGAAATTTTAGTGAGGGATCACCTTATAATGTAACCGTCATCCTAAACAAAATAAGATGCATAAAAGGATTAACATCACACGCAAATCATAAGTGCATGATATGGCCATGAACTTGTGCTTTTGAGCTCCATCTCCAAAGCACCGCATGATCTCCATCGTCATCGGCATAACACCATGATCTCCACCATTGTGTCTCCATATGGGTTGTCGTGTCCACCATGCTTCTACTACTATTGCTACTACTTAGTGATAAAGTAAAGCATTACATACCCCTTAGTGATTGACACGCATGGCATACAATAATTAAAGACAACCCTATGGCTCATGCCGGTGGCCGTATGCATCGACATGCAAGTCGATATGAACTATTACAAACATGATCATCTCATACATCAAATATATCTCATCATGTCTTTGGACATATCATATCACAACATACCCTGCAAAAACAAGTTAGACGTCCTCTAATTGTTGTTGCATGTTTTACGTGGCTGCTATGGGTGTCTAGCAAGAACAATTCTTACCTATGGAAACCCACAATGGTGATACAGAAATTGCTATTCAACCTTCTCAAGGACTGCCTTTGTCAAATCTGATCCAACTAAGGTGGGAGAGACAGACACCCGCCAGCCATCTTTATGCAACAGAGTCACATGTCAGTCGATGGAACCGATTTCTCGTACGTGGACGAGTAAGGTTGGTTCGGGCCGCTTCATCCCACAATACCATTGAATCAGGAAAACACCAAGGGAGGAAGCAATCTGAATATAAACGCCCACAAACTCCTTTGTGTTCTACTCGTGATCTCATCTACGAGTAGACCTAGCTCATGATGCCACTGTTGGGGAACGTTGCATGGGAAAAAAATTACTACGCACACACAAGATCTATCCATGGTGATGAGCATTTGTAGGATTGAAAGTAGTGCTAGAGGGGGGTGATTAGACTACTTTACCAAATAAAAATCTAATTTTTCCCAATTTTAAGTGTGGGAAGATTTTAGCATTCATAGCAAGTCAAGTACACCCTACACATGATGTCTATGAGTATAGTAGCGGAATGTAAAGACAAGCATGTAAGTAAAGGAAGGGTAGGAAGATCAAATGCAATTTGAGACACGATGATTTCCCCCGTGGTTCCGATAGGTGGTGCTATTGTACGTCCACGTTTATGGAGTCTTCAACCCATGGAGGGTAACGGTCACGAGAGTCCACGGAGGGTTCCATGAACAAGCAGCCTTGACTATACCAGTATGGCCTATGTTAACGGAGGACTAGCCTAACCTAGGGTAGATCTTCACGAAGTAGGCGCTCTCCTTGCCCTTACAAAATTCTTGGTCCACTCCACAACATGAAGTAGGAGGCTCCCAAGCGACACCTAACCAATCTACGAGGCACCACCCTCCAAAAGGTAATAGGCTTGATAATGTCGATGAACTCCTTGCTCTTGTGCTTCAAGATGATAGACTCCTTAACACACAATCACTCTCTCACAGATTTGGCTTTGGTGGAAGAGATTGATTGGGTGGAAAGCAAGTTGTGGAGACTAGAGATCAAGATTCATATGGTTGGAATGGAATGGCATGATCTCAACACATGAGTAGGTGGCTCTCTCTTAGAAAATTAGTTGGTATGAGTGGGGATCTGTTCTGAGTGCTTCTCTTGCGAGTAGGTGGTGGTGGAGGGGTATATATAGGCATCTCCAAAAATCCAACCGTTACACCTTATAAGTCAGACTCGATGACACCGATGTGTTAATCTCGTTGGTACCGAGTTGCCTCAAAGGTAGCAACTTTTGAATCTCGGTGAGACCAATACATAAAACTCGGTTGCACCAATAAGGTGACCAACAGTCAGATTGCCAAACTTGGTGATGCCGATTCAACAAACTCGGTGGGACCAGTTTTGTGAATTTGCATAACAGAAAGTTGGCAACCCAAACTTTGTGGCACCAAAACAGAATTGGTTGCACCGAAGGGTTAGGGTTTGGCTAAGTGTGTCTGAGGCTGAGAATCGGTGGCACCGAGTGGGAAGTGTTGGTTGCACTATTTTTGGATATTTGGCTTTGGACAGACTTTTGTGGAAGAGCTTGTGGGTGTATGTGGTGACTATCACTTGTGCACTTATGAGCATTTTGTTCACCAACAGTACCTTACCCCCTTTTGATAGTATTGGCTTTCCTATGGACTCAAAGTGATTTGGCACAAAGTAAAATGTAGAGTCCTCTTGCTTGAAGCTTTGCCAAACTATTTCCTTGCATCTTGGGTTATTCCACAATCCTTTTGCCAAGCCATCATTGAACTTTTCCTGAAACATGCTTAGTGGAAACATTAGTTCAGTGACATATATGTTGTTATTAATTACCAAAACCACCCAAGAAGCAAATGTGCTTTCAATCTCCCCCTTTTTGGTAATTGATGACAACATATAGATCAAAACTTTAACATATGATATAATCAATGAATATAATCTTCGCTTTGAGAAGTATGTGATAAGCAAGAGCTCCCCCTAAATTTTTGCATTATTTTTAATTTTCCTTTGAACGCAAATGCACAATTGATTAGGTACATGGGGCACTTCTTCCATGTCACATACATCTTGGTGCTGTACGAGAGTAAATGAGAGTTAATATCATAGCACAACACACCAAGCAAAGTGAATGATCATCACATAACCATCAAAAGAATAGGAAATAGTAGCAACACACATCAAGCATGTGTCCTGAACTGGGCAGTCGTCCTGACAGCTGCACTATCCTCATCGTCATCAGAAGAATCAGACTCTGAAGAGGTGCAACGGATAGGAGCTTCATCTACTTCCTTCTTGAGCTCATTCATGGTCTTAATTAGCCTATCCACCTTGTCATTGAGGGTCTTCACCCTATACTCAAAGATGTTCACAAGGCTCTTCTGATCTTCCGGTATGCTTTTGATATCCTTCTGCATATCCATGACTGTAGAGATCAAGAGATCCATCTGCTCATTTTTGGATTTGTGGACTTGAGCACTAGTGGCTCTAGATGCTTGTGCCTCTGCATGTGCTTGAGTTGTAGCTGATGTGGGATAGTCTAGGTCCATCACCACAACATTGTCCTCGAAATTTGGCTGTAGGGGCAAGTGGGGTCTGTCCAGAGCAAAGATGTGCTTCTGGAGCTTGAAGTTTATGAGCATCTGGATGTAGGATGCATAGCAGCATGAGCGCTTCTGATCAACAGCAACCCTCTTCACTTTCTCCGCTATCAGATCCATCACTCTGAATCTCTGGTTCCGGTCAATGTGAATCAGAAAGTTGATGGAGTAGCCTCAGATCATCTTCTCGTCACCTGACTTGGGCATCAAGGTATGCATCAATATAATGTTAATGGTGCGGAGACCTGCCTGGAGGTGATAGATGGATCCTAGCTTGTGGGAGTGAAGATGTGCAACAGGGATGGCATTGTACATGTCCTTCATGGCATTGTGGCTTGCCTTGGACTCTGAGTATACACATATATCTCCATCCTGTGCCTCTGGGACTCCTAAGATGGCAGCCCATTCATGAATTGTAGAATCATATGTTGCTCCTTCTATCATCCATACAATCCTACCATCTCCATAGAAATGAGAAGTGGAGTAGAATTGCATGATCATCTCGTCATTCCATGTAGTGAACTCTCTACCAACAAACTGATCAATGTTAATGCAGTGGAAGTTGTCTTGGACACACGGGAAGTAGTTCTCATTCTCCTTGATGTACTTCCAATCGACATATCTCATGTCACTCACAGCTGGACTCTTGTCAAGAAGCAAGTCTCATAGAAATCATGTTGCTCCTTGGTGTAGAACTTGTAGTCCACAGATGTCTTCTTCCTATGAGAATAAGGATAAATGACTCTCCACTCTCTCAAACCTGCAAGTTCTGGCTGTCCTCAGCATCTAACATATCTGACCGTGTGAATAGAGTGTAGAAGAGTGGAATAGGATAAGCCATCACAAAGTGCAGCTGGTTTTTGAAAATTTGAACAGAAAAATAATAGATGTATTTCACAGCAAAATTGGATTTCGCTGACAGCGAGTCAAACATTTCGGTGCCGCCGAGACGCACAAAACTCTTAATCGAAACTTGGCAACAGTTTCGGTCGGACCGAAAACTGTCACTCGGTCTCACCGAGTTCTGTCCTTAGTAGCACAAAAAGGAAATCGGTGGAACCAATTTTTCTGACTCGATATCACCGACATGCAACTTTGCGGGCAACTAAACCTAGAATTTTTCAATTCGCTAGACTATTGAGTTTTCATGGACAAGTCGATCTCAAACGGTGGCTAGATGATGAAGAAACCCTAAGGCGCAAGAATCGGAGGTTGGAGAGCAAGAGGGGGCCGAATCCATACCCTAGATCGGTGATGGATCCGCTACATCGGCGACAATGGAGAAGATTTCGTCAGTGACGGCGATTCCCAACGATGGAGACGCTCGGGGAGGCAAGGAGATGAACAAGGGCCTCAAAACGGCAGCTTAGGGTTTTGGGGCACGACGGTTTGAAGATTGAATTTCAAAGTGTCAGGCCCACAAGATATATACCCTTCACTGTCGGTGACACCGATTCTAAATTTTTGGTGTCACCGAGTTTCTCAACTATCAGCTGACACGGAAACTCATTGTAACCGAGAATATGGAATCGGTAGTACTGAGATTGAAAACTAGATCAACCCTAGGCATTTGGTGAGATCGATATTTTTTAGTTGGTTCCACCGAGATGTACTTGGGAGGTTTTAATGGTCAGTCCTTTGTCGATATGGAACTCCGAGTGCTCCTCACACAGAGATATCAAAAAGTACTTGTTCAAATTTTGTGATGCAGCATGAATAGAACATGAGGTGAGAAAGCATAGATAGCTAGAGGAGTGGTGTAGCGACCCGACTCAAAACGAGTCAAGCCTCTGTGTGTTCTGTGCCATCCCTAGATCAGTATGCTGGCACACACAGTACATCAATGTATATATCAAAGTGCAATCACATGTAAATAAGGTAAAGTTGATATATACCTTAAATTCTCAGCAGAAACAGTCAACGGGAGTGGAGTCCCAATAAACACCAACGGCAGGTTGAGTGTAGATCGTAACCCTGAATCGTACTCTTACTCGTCGTAGAACTTATCTGCAACATAAGACGTTGCAGCCATATAGGTCAGTACATTGAATGTACCGGCAAGATCACTATAGCAGAACAGAAGATAAATACTATTCTATATGCAACAAGGCTTTGTGGCTCTGTGTCTGAGTTTTTGCATAAAAGCTGATTTTATTTTATTTTCCTACAACAAAGGAATATCAAGAGTTTTCACTACAGAGTTATCTATCAAGGCATGGTTCCACCAACCGATGTCGTAATGCCCACAAGTATCATAAGTTGCCCATAATTAATTATCAGTCCAGTGTTGAGAGTTCAGAGATAGATCCAAGTCTAGAAGCTCAAATTGTCCGTAACCGGGGACACGGCTAATCGATTAGGTTTAACTCTGCAGAGTGTTGTGTACTTTACCCACAAGATTCGTTCCCTCCTGGTAAGTCCTCACACTGCCGGGTGTTTGAGAAAAGGATGAACGAAACATGGTCTTTCAGAGTGTTTCCCTGACTACTGCCAGTGCCCATCCATTCCTAACGTCCACTACATCTTGTAGCACTGCCCAGCCAGAGTCACAACAAAGATCAACCAAGCCAGAGCCCATAATGACTTGTGGCTACACAGGTAAGCTTCTGGGCATGAAGTATTCATCCGTCTCTTTGAGTCTGGGTGAAGCTTTCCGCAAGATGTCATGGCGCTTCTCCATGCATCCCGGCCATCCATTGGTTACTCCAGGGATGCCCAATCAACCATCCTTCACCCAGTAATGTGTATTGAAAAACTTGTTTCTCGAGTCTCGAAGTCTTGCGGTCTTGAGGATGCAGGACTTGAAGATGCCTTCATGAAGTTGTCGTCTTGACATAGAGTTCTCCTTCTCACACCACTCACGAACACTCATACCAGACCCCGTCTACTTTAGCATAGCATAAAAATAACTAACGTCCTCGGGGCTTTAGTAACAAGTGGTGGGTTCCTACCTCATGCATTCTACTCAACTACAAGAATTTCAATAACACTCTGGAGGGATTTGTTGAATGATGTCTTTACATGCAATAAAACATAGGTATGAAATAGATGGTCAAAGTGAACTTGCCTGTACTGTTGATGAAGAGGAATATCGTTCTCAGGAATAACTTGATAGACTATTCGTCACTCTCCGATGAAAATCTATATAATCAAACATTGCATTGATATAAGCAATCATACTAGCAATCAATTCTAACAATCAAGAAGTAACACATAACCAAAAACAACAAGGTTGTGATGAAGGAAATACTTAAGACAAAACTCAAAACAACAAAGTTTCAGCAACACAACTAAGGTTGGTTTTCGACAAATAATCCTATTTTCAAAAGTAACAAAACAAAAACAAATTAAAAATCTAACAAAAGTATTTTGGTAAATATTTTTCTAACAAAAGAATTACTTTTGAAGAACAACTAAGGATTATGAAAACAACACTCTAAACAATATAGGTTTTTGCCTAATGAACTTAACAACAAGAAAACAATAATATATTAAAATAACAGAAAAACAAAATATTTAATAACTAAGTATAACAGAAAGTAAAACTTTATAAAACAATTTATAAAAAAATATTTTTCAAATGAGAAGTCAAACTAGCAATGAAATCAATTTGCCAGCTACTATGAAACTAGAATTGATTTCATGCTAAAATGTGATAAATAATATAAAAAAATAAATTTGGTTGAAGGACTATTGCTAAATAACAGAAAACAAGTCAAAATAAATTAACTAATATAAAAGAAAACAAATTAAAACAATTTAAAACAAAAGAATTAGAAATAAACCTAAAAAAGAACTAAAACAAAATCTGTTTTGTGAAAAAATACAAATTTAAAATTTTCTAAAAATTCCCAATTTCTTCCTACTAATAACTAAGGTCACTAGTGACAAGTAGCAAAAATAATCAACTCAAAATAAATTTTTAAACTCAAGATATTCAGAAAATAAGATTTGAATCAAATCTGTTTGAATGAAATTTTAAGTTATTCAAATATGGTCAAACTTTATATCTACATAAACTACATACAATTTTTGACACAATGCAAAAAGAATCAAATTAAATAATTAAAAACATAAAATATATAAAGAAAACAAAAGCAGAAACTATTCTGCTAACTAAATTTAAAACAGAAAAAGAAAAATATTTCTAACAGACAGGGGGTGACGTGGCGGCTTCTGATTGGCTGAAAGTGTGTGCGTGTGGGTGCTAACCAGCGGATGGCCGGGCCTTAGAAGAAAACATTTTGCTGCTTAAGTCATCTAATCTGGATCGTTGGATCCAGATCCAACGTCTATAGAGGAGACGGGGTGAGCTCACATGGTTATCTCGTCGGCGATGGAGGATTCCGGTGAGGCAGGGGCTCGGCGGTGCATGTGGAGGTAGCTCTAGTGGTCGGGGACGGCGTCTGAGAGGTCCTGTCGACGGCGGTGGACCTCTGGCGTCCGTTGGTGGCATCGGTTGAGGCTGGGGACGACAGGGGCGAGCTCCTCGGCTCCTAGAGCTGCGGGTGGAGGCGGAGCTCCAGCATGGCGTCGGCACAGCGTTCCGGAGGGAGTTTGGTGAAGGTGAGTGCACCAGGCGATGACGGTGAGTCTCCGGTATTGATGGGCGGGCCCAGAGGAGCGTGGGGGTGACGGTGGTGAGTGGCACGTGCTCACCGAGCTTCGGTGGTGGCCGGAGCTCCCGCGAGCGATTATGGTGGTTCGGGTGAGGGGCTGGTGGGGGCTTGGGGGAAAATGGGGTCGGGTAGGGATCCGGTATTTATAGAGGCTCGGGGTGGGCGAGGAAAGGAAGGAGAGGAAAATCCGAGGTGGCTCAGATCTGCTCCGACGAGGATGGAGGAGGAGACAGAGGAGGGAGACGACTGCGGTGATGGCGCGAGTGGTCGGTGGGGCCACGCGGTCAGCGAGAGAGAGAGGGCACGGGCGTCGGTGGCCGATTCGGAGGAGGTGGGTCGCGGGGGACCTTCTAAATGGAGATATTTTCCTTTTATAAATTTACAGAGATGGAAACTATCTTTTGGCAACCAATACCTTTCCAAAAAATGATGTTTTATATACCAAAATGGTCATGGAATTAAATGCAATTTAATGAACATTTTTCCAAGGCCAAAATAAATACTTTAAAAAATTATTTTCACAAAATGCCTAAATTGATTTTAATTCTTTTTGAAAATAATTTTCAAATAACCCCCTGGGTTTTATGGTTCAAATACTTCACAAAATAACCCCTGGTGTGGAGTGTCATATTACTCCTCTCAAATTTTGTCAAGGGGTTTGAATTCTTTCAAACTTCAAATTGGAAATTTCAATATGAAAGTGAACTCCATATCAGGAATTTTCAAATAGTTTTCAAATTCACTTTCCAAATCTTTTTATATTGAAGAAGTCATGTCATCTTCTCTCACTGATTTGAAATGTAAGAATTTGAATTCAAAAGCACATGGGAAAGTCATGTCATTCCCTCTCCTTCAAAAGTTTTTTTTAAGTTTCAAATTTCACTCAATTCAATCACTCAAGCAAACAAACACTCATTGTAGTATTTATTATAACATTCCAAAATTTGGGATGTTACAAACCTACCACACTTAAAATGAATCTCGTCCTTGAGATTCGAAAGGGCTAGAAAGAATAGGTTAGGGTTGGGGTCTTCTAACAAATCCATTGACTTGGAAGTGTGGGGTCTACCACACTTAAAATGAGAGTTACTGGTCCCTCAAGATCATGGCAGTCTTGTGGGTGCATCTGTCTCTTCACATACTTTACGTTAGCTCCTTCGGTGATGCTCTTCCATTTAAATCAAAATCTTGTGTCCTTATAGCAAAAGGTGTTTCCTCAGATATTGGGTCTTCTTAACTGACAAGTGTGGTGATCATTCTAAATAACTAATCGACGATCTCATGGTGGTCTACCATTAGTGGGTATCCTGCAGTGAAATGGGTCTTGGCAATCATCCCTCACCGTAAAATTCCTACATGCGACAACAACTGCCATGTACAAGGGGTTTTCATCATACCGTTCTAAGGCTTAAACAAAAGCTTCAAGGGACGTCGTCTCTTTACTATGGGTAAGTCACTCAGATTTACCATTCCGAATAGCAAGAGAATGATAAGAGTAAGTCGTCATGGTGGCCAAGCCATGTCGCACTGAAATCATTACCTTGTATAAGGTTTAGTGAATCTCATATTCTAACACTTGGGCTTCCTCACAAGCATTGCAGAAATTTCTCTTGTCAACGAACGAAGTTCGGTTAAATCCATTGATTCTGCAAGCTGAACAAAAGATCTAGAGTTCCTTCACACCTCTCAGGTTTTCAGATACTCCTAAGAAAAATGTTTACTGATCAGTCGTAGCTTCTTCCAAGTTTCTTCCTTCACAAAGGTAGGGCTTGATCCTTATCAATCCTGGGGTTAGTGAGCTGTGGGTTCACTTGAATACTTGAATAGCTTTAACTCACTCCTGGGGTTACTATCATTTCATATTCCAGCATTACCTTTAGTTCACTACATCATACCCTTGAGGTAACAAATCATAGACTTATTCTTGTCTAGATTCCACTCCGCGGAATTCATTTTCCTTTCCATTGGTCTGTTTAACCTTGGGTATGATTTCATCATAATCATTCCTTTTCCCAATATTCCAACTTCAAAATCACTTTGTCACAAAGGTTATCATCCACATAGTTTGATGTGGTTCCACATTCTCTTCACATGTATTCAGTTATCCAAACTCCTTAATAGGAATGGCATTTTCTTCATTCTTTTATTCCTGTGGTTACTACCACACTTAAAATGAAATGAACACATGCCTGCATAGACCATATTTTTCTCATATCCTCGAAAATGGCCGGTGATCTTTGTTCATAGAGTAAAACTCATATATACCGACATGGGAAAAAATCATGACACATTAAATTTCATTGATTTATGAAGTTGTTACAATCTCAGGGACTTCCGTTACAAAATTTTAACTCCATAATCTCATGAGAACAATAGTGTTTCATGTTACACATATTGCCATCTTCAAAATTAATTACTTCATTCTGGCTTTCTTCTCCTTTGGACATTCGCTAGCATAATGTGTTGCTTCCTTGCAATGAAAACAGATGACGTCTGACAATTCTCGAGGCTTCTTGGTGTTGGTGTTTGTTCCTTGGGTTCTTGGTTCCTTTCCTAGGCACATATTGGCATAGTGGCCCATATCCTTGCACTTGAAACATCTGACATGACTCAGATCCTTCTGTTGATTGGCTTGTTTCTTCCTGATATGCTTTATCTCCTTCCTAGACCCTTGCGTACAGATCATGGCTTCTATTTCCTGAGGATCATACCCAAACATTTCTGTCGGGAATTCTTCCAGATATTCCTTTGGACAGTCCTGTGAGATATGTCCTTCTTCTCCACATGAATAACATGACTTGGTGCGGGTATCTCCAAATGGTACATCTTTTGTCACCATTGGCACGGGCATACACATCAGAGGTTCCTCAATGCTTCCCCTAGGGGCATCTCTCTTCTTCTTGACAGCTTGTCATACCTTAGGATAAATGTGGCACTGAGCTAGGTAGTGAGTGATTCCTTCACACAAGAAACAAGTCACCCTACTAGTTGGGCACTCCTTAGCTGGGTGATTTTCTTCACAATGACGGCATCCATCCTTGTGTTCTTCCTGGGTGTGTCCTATCTCTCCACAAATCTTGCATGCATAATCCTTCTTCCTCGGGTTAACCCAGTGCTTCTGAATGAGATGGGATCTTAACAAGGTCTTCTTGAATTGTTCCCAAGTTTCTACTCCATTAAATCCTTGTATGGCATGATGCATTCTCCACCAAATCGCGGTGCTTTGGGTAAGGTACTGAAGGGCGTGTGCAACCTCATACTTCTTTGTAACCAAGTATCTCCCGAAGTGGTCCTCCTTATTCTGAATCCATATCTCAAGCTCTAGCTGGGTCATTGGTCCAGAGAATACAAGTCCAGCTTCATACATCATCTATTGGCTTCAAAGTTTTGGGATAAGATGCGAGAGATAGAGACAAAGAGAGAGACAAGGGATTCAAACACACAAAACATCAAACTCAAATCCACACATTCATAAAGTTCAATCAAACTATAGTATCGCCACCCACATAAGGTTGGTATGGTCGATCACTCAAATCGTAAAAACGTTTATCCTTTATTCTCTCATGGTGGGGCTACTAATAAGCTAGTCTATATCATGTCTTTGTCTTCAGTGCGCTTCTTCTGGTCATGCCTGATATTCTCAAGTTCTTCTACCAAATTTTCCCTATTGATGCGGAGTTTCCGGTGTCGTCCTTGTAGTTCCAGGAGTTGGATCTTGAGCTTATGTATTTCAACGTCTCCAGCATGTGCCATGGCCTGACTGTTCTTCAAGTCTTGACGAAGCTTCTGAATCTCAGGGTCGTATTTCTTCAGATTGGCTACCTTCAACTTCTCAGCCTTGAGGTTCTCACGAAGTGTTTCGTTCTCAAATAATTCTGAGAGAAGGTCCATTTGAAGGTTCTTGATGTAGTGCTCCAGTTCTTGATTATACACAAGTACGGGTGAAAACTTCAACTTCTGCTCGTCGGTCAGGTCGATGAGTGCTCCATCAGGCTTCTGCCATCCCAGCCTTCCAAAATAGTGGTTGCACAACACAGCACGATGACGATAGCTCAAACGTGCGATGGCATCATGGACGGTAGTGTTCATGCCCATCTCACGTTCATGGCTCAAAGTGCCATAGTTGATGTCTTCGGTCTTGGGGTCTTCTGTACATCCAAAAACTTTAGTCTTGATGCCCCAGAATCTAGACTTCCTCTTATTCACCTTAATCTCAGGTATTGGCAGCTTCACCATCTGCACTCGCTCCATGAGGAATGAGCCTCCGAGAACATCTTCGTAGTCCTCTCTTTTGTTCACGGTGTAGTTCTCCATCTATAGTTTGAAAAAGGGAGGGTTCAGCAAAAGAATTTAGAAGTTATGGAGGTAGTGAAAACAAAAGTTGTTCAGAGATAGATCCAAGTCTAGAAGCTCAAATTGTCCGTAACCGGGGACACGGCTAATCGATTAGGTTTAACTCTGCAGAGTGTTGTGTACTTTACCCACAAGATTCGTTCCCTCCCGGTAAGTCCTCGCACTGTCGGGTGTTTGAGAACAGGATGAATGAAACATGGTCTTTCAGAGTGTTTCCCTGACTACTGCTAGTGCCCATCCATTCCTAACGTCGACTACATCTCGTAGCACTGCCCAGCCAGAGTCACAACAAAGATCAACCAAGCCAGAGCCCATAATGACTTGTGGCTACGCAAGTAAGCTTCCGGGCATGAAGTATTCATCCGTCTCTTTGAGTCTGGGTGAAGCTTTCCGCAAGATGTCATGGTGCTTCTCCATGCATCCTGGCCATCCACTGGTTACTCCAGGGATGCCCAATCAACCGTCCTTCACCCAGTAATGTGTATTGAAAAACTTGTTTCTCGAGTCTTGAAGTCTTGAGGTCTTGAGGATGCAGGACTTGAAGATGCCTTCATGAAGTTGTCGTCTTGACGTAGAGTCCTCCTTCTTACACCACTCACGAACACTCATACCAGACCCCGTCTACTTTAGCATAGCATAAAAATAACTAATGTCCCCAGGGCTTTAGTAACAAGTGGTGGGTTCCTACCTCATGCATTCTACTCAGCTACAAGAATTTCAATAACACTACTATAGGGATTTGTTGAATGATGTCTCTACATGCAATAAAACATAGGTATGAAATAGATGGTCAAAGTGAACTTGCCTATACGGTTCATGAAGAAGAATATCGCTCTCAGAAATAAGTTGATAGACTATTCGTCACTCTCCGATGAAAATCTATATAATCAAACATTGCATTCATATAAGAAATCATACTAGCAATCAATTCTAACAATCACGAAGTAACACATAACCAAAAACAACAAGGTTGTGATGAAGGAAATACTTAAGACAAAACTCAAAACAACAAAGTTTCAGCAACACAACTAAGGTTGGTTTTCTACAAATAATCCTATTTTCAAAAGTAAGAAAACAAAAACAAAGTAAAAATCTAACAAAAGTATTTTGGTAAATATTTTTGTAAAAAAAGAATTACTTTTGAAGAACAACTAAGGATTATGAAAACAACACTCTAAACAATATAGGTTTTTGCCTAATAAACTTAACAACAAGAAAACAATAATATGTTAAAATAACAGAAAAAAATATTTAATAACTAAGTTTAACAGAAAATAAAACTTTATAAAACAATTTAAAAAAATATTTTTCAAATGAGAAGTCAAACTAGCAATGAAATCAATTTGCCAGCTACTATGAAACTGGAATTGATTTCATGCTAAAATGTGATAAATAATATAAAAAAATAAATTTGGTTGAAGTACTATTGCTAAATAACACAAAACAAGTTAAAATAAATTAACTAATATAAAATAAAACAAATTAAAACAATTTAAAACAAAAGAATTAGAAATAAACCTAAAAAGAACTAAAATAGAATCTATTTGGTTAAAAAATACAAATTTAAATTTTTCTAAAAATTCCCAATTTCTTCCTACTGATAACTAAGGTCACTAGTGACAAGTAGAAAAAAGAATCAACTCAAAATAAATTTCTAAACTCAAGATATTCAGAAAATAATATTTGAATCAAATCTGTTTGAATTCAATTTTAAATTATTCAAATATGATCAAACTTTACATCCACAGAAACTACAAAAAATTTGTGACATAATGCAAAAAGAATCAAATTAAAATAATTAAAAACATAAAATATATAAAGAAAAAAATCAGAAATTATTTTGTTAACTGAATTTAAAACAGAAAAAGAAAAAATGTTTCTAACAGACAGGGGGTGACGTGGCGGCTACTGATTGGCTGAAAGTGTATGCGCGTGGGTGCTAACGAGCGGATGGCCGGGCCTTAGAAGAAAACATTTCGCTGCTTAAGTCATCTAATCTGGATCGTTGGATCCAGATCCAATGTCTACAGAGGAGAGGGGGTGAGCTCACATGGTTATGTTGCCGGCGATGGAGGATTTCGGCGAGGCAGGGGCTCGACGGTGCACGTGGAGGTGGCTCCGGTGGTCGAGGACAGCGTCTGAGAGGTCTTGTTGACACGGCGGACCTCGGGCGTCCGTTGGTGGCGTCGGTTGAGGCTGTGGACGACAGGGGCGAGCTACTCGAGCTCCTAGAGCTGCGGGTGGAGGCGGAGCTCCTGCATGGCGTCTGCACGACGTTCCGGAGGGACTCCGGTGAAGGTGAGTGCACCAGGTGATGGCGGCGAGTCTCTGGTATTGATGGGCGAGGCCAAAGGAGCGTGGGGTGACGGTGGTGAGTGGCACATGCTCACTAAGCTTTGGTGGTGGCCGGAGCTCCGGCGAGCGATTGTGGTGGTTCAGGTGAGGGGCTGGCAGGGGCTTAGGGAAAAATGGGATGCGGGTGGGGCTCCGGTATTTATAGAGGCTCGGGGTGGGCGAGGAAAGGAAGGAGAGGAAAATCCAGGGCGGCTCAGATCTGCTCCGACGAGGTAGGAAGGAGGAGACAGAGGGAGATGACCGCGGTGATGGTGCGAGCAGTCGGTGGGGCCACACGGTGAGCAAGGGAGAGAGAGAGGGCGCGGCGTTGATGGCCGATTCAGAGGAGGTGGGCCGCGGTGGACCTTCCAAATGGAGATATTTTCCTTTTATAAATTTACAGAGATGGAAACTATGTTTTTGGCAATCAATACATTTCCAAAAAATGAAGTTTTATGTACCAAATTGATGAGGGAATTAAATGCAATTTAATGAACATTTTTCCACGGACAAAATAAATACTTTAAAAAAATTATTTTCAGAATATGCCTAAATTGATTTTAATTCTTTTTGCAAATAATTTTCAAATAACCCCCTGGGTTTTATGGTCAAATAATTCACAAAATAACCCCTGGTGTGGAGTGTCATAGTACTCCTCTCAAATTTTGTCAAGGGGTTTGAATTCTTTCAAACTTCAAATTGAAAATTTCAATATGAAAGTGAACTCCATATCAGGAATTTTCAAATAGTTTTCAAATTCACTTTCCAAATCTTTTTATATTGAATAAGTCATGTCATCTTCTCTCACTAATTTGAAATGTAAGAATTTGAATTCAAAAGCACATGGGAAAGTCATGTCATTCCCTCTCATTCAAAAGTTTTTTTTAAGTTTAAAATTTCACTCAATTCAATCACTCAAGCAAACAAACACTCATTCTAGTATTTATTATAATATTCCAAAATTTGGGATGTTACAAGCGGTCCTAGGCATTCTTGTACATCCAATTGGCAAATGAAAAATCAAAGGCCAAATAGCAACAATTGGATGTCCTCGAATGAGTAAATAAATGCAGACCAACATGCTCACATAATAAGATGTCAAATGAAAACATGGCAAACACGCACAAACACACTAGAATCTAACAAGCACTTTGACAATGATAGAGTCATCTATATATGAGTATATTGACTTAGGAGCCAAGTAAGAATACTTGGTCATAGGTCATACTAGTCATTTAAGCACAAGTGGGGTTGCCACTTTTACATAAAGCATTTAATGTTGTCACATACTATGAGATGCTTTGACTCAAGTCTTAGACTAAAGCTCCCCCTTGATGTGACATCCCCTCATAGGATGGATAAACTAACCTTGGGTTTTGTCAAAGAAGACTTCATGTAGGTGAAGTAGTGGTGGATGCTCAAAGTTGATGAAGATCACCATGAGTTGGGAGCATCCTTGTTGTTTCATTACTCTTGTCACCTACATGGGTTAGTACCAACACACAAGAGACAAATATAAGGATATCTATGGACATGGAGTGCAAAGCATACATTATGATGTCCATTGATTTGTTGATTACCTTGTCCCTTGCTTACCTTTGAGGGAATGTGTGACTCCTTGAACTATTGCATGATGTTGATGTTTATTGCAACTAGTTCTTGCCAAAAATGAATATGAATGGATTTCATTGGCGGGGTCACCCCTTAAGAACTTCTCTAGTTCTTCTTCTTGGGGACCCACATCAATTTTATGGGGATCCTTGGTGTTGAATTGCACTTGTAGAAGTTGAGCTTGTAGTATCCTTGGGAACCCACTTCACCAAAGCTTGGGATTCATCTTCATATGAGTCAATGTCCTCTTGAAGCTTGTTCTTGCCCTTGAGCTTGGGGTCTTGTGGTGGAAGGTCATCTTGAGATTTTGTTCCCTTGGGGATATTATTTTCATACTTCTCCTTTTGAGGAACAAACTTGGGGTTGGGGTATTGACCTTCTTCCCATTCAACTCCATTAGCGTTGTAGTAGCCAACACCACGGTTCTTCCGGTATCCTCCGTACTTGCGTACAATTTCCTCAAATTCTTTGCACCCTTAAAGACTCTTGTAGATACCTTTCTCTATAATCCCTTTCAAAAGTTTATTTTCTTGCTCAAGTGTCACTTGGCTAAGAGAAGAGTTGTGCGATCAATAGAACTACTAGAAGCAATATCATTGGATTTATCATTTTTATTGCTACTAGTTGAAGAACCGTTCTTGCCTTTGTTACTAGTTTGGCTAGATAATAGGAAGTCTTCTTTCAAAGATTGTCATTGATAGCTTTAAGGAACTCATGCTCTTGCTCTAAATTGAGCTTCTCGAAGCAGAGCTTCTCATGTGTCCTTTCAAGCTCTCTATGATCTTGTAGAGTACACTCATGAGCTAACTTAAGAGTGTTTAGTTCTTGAGTTAGTCGTTCTATTTCCAAAATATCATCATCACACGACTTATATAGGCTAGAGTGATTACTAGCAAGTTCATCTTGACTAACATTACTAGATTTGTCAAAATGCAAGTCGTCTTCAATTAACAAGTCATCCTCATCACTACTGAAATCAAGATACTCGGGGTGTGATACCTCGGGGCCTTTAGTTATGAAGCAACATCCACTCCCTTCATTTGGTGAATCAAATATGGTGTAGGAGTCGGTTGTCGCTAGTGCAAGTTTGGCAATACCTTCATCTTGACAAAAGCGGAGTTGGAGTGATAGCTTCTCTCGGAGTGGTTGTCGGATTCGGAGCCGAAAAACCATTCACCAACATGAGCTTGATGTCTTCTTCTCGAGTAGCTCTTGGTGTACTTGTCATTCTTCTCCGAGTCCCTACTTCTCCTTGAGGGTCTTCATTCATAACGATCATCCCTACTCCTTCTCTCTCTTCGAGGTGACTCATCTCTTAAGCTTCATCTTCTTGGTGACTCTTATTTCCTTTTGTAAGGAGTCGTGCACTCATTGGAGTAGTGTCCGGGCTTCCCACAATTGTAGCAGTTTCGGTCACCACTTGAGGAATGCTTCTCTTCCTATCTTTAGTTGGAGCTTCAATCTTTGCTTCTATTCTTGTAGAACTTGTTGAATTTCTTGACCATGAGGCTTATCTCTTCATTTGTGACAAGGTTATTGCTTGAGGTAGCGGGAGCATCACTTGTGGATGTGTAAGCACCGCTAGACTTGTGATGAAGTTCTTCCTTATCTTTGAGTGTCATCTCATGAGCAACAATCCTTCCAATGACTTCCGTAGGCTTGAGATCTTTGTAGTTGGGCATCATTTGGATCAATGTGCACACGGTGTCGTATCTCTCATCCAAATCTCGAAGTATCTTCTTGATGATGAATTTGTTGGTCATTTCTTCCCTTCCTAAGTCGGCAATATCATTGGTGATGAGAGCTAGCCTAGAGTACATATCAGCGACTCCTTCACCATCCTTGATCTTGAACTTGTCAAGCTAACTTTCAAGAACATCCAACTTGGATTCTCTCATAGATTCGGTACCTTCATGCATATCAACCAAAGTATCCCAAATCTCTTTTGCATTCTCAAGACCGCTGATTTTTTTTTTTGAATTCTTCGGGGCATAGGTAGTTGAAGAGAATGTCACATGCTTAAGCATTGAGTTGTAACATCTTCAATTCTTCCACAGTCGCTTCACGATCTAGTTCCCTTCCATCCTCAAAGAATTCACCTTGCAATCTAACACGAACAATAGCCCAAACAGTGGGGTTATGACCAACAAGATGCATTTTCATTTTGTGCTTCCAACTAGCAAAATTAGTGCCATCAAAGTACGGACCTCTACAGTGATAATTTCCCTCACTAGACGCCATACTCTCGCAATGGAGGCCAAAGATCTGATACCACTTGTAGGATCGAAAGTAGTGCTAGAGGGGGTGATTAGACAACTTGACCAAATAAAAATTAACTTTTTCCCAATTTTAAGTGTTGGCATATTTTAGCATTCATAGTAAGTCAATTACACCCTACCCATGCATGTCTACGAGTATAGCACCGGAAAGTAAAGACAAGCATGTAAGTAAAGAAAGGGTAGGAAGATCAAATGCAATTCGAGACATGATGATTTTTCCCATGGTTCCAATAGGTGGTGCTATCGTATGTCCATGTTTATGGAGTCTTCAACCCACGGAGGGTAACGGTTGCGAGAGTCCATGGAGGGCTCTACCCATGGAGGGTTCCATGAACAAGCAGCCTTGACTATACCAGTATGGCCTACGTCCACGGAGGAGTAGCCTAACTCGGGGTAGATCTTCATGAAGTAGGTGATCTCCTTGCCCTTACAAACTTCTTGGTTCACTCCATAACACGAAGTAGGAGGCTCCCAAGCGACACCTAACCAATCTAGGAGGCACCACCCTCCAAAAGTTAATAGGCTCGATACTGTCGATGAACTCCTTGCTCTTGTGCTTCAAGATGATAGACTCCTCAACACACAATCACTACCTCATAGATTTGGCTCTGGGGGAAGATATTGATTGGGTGGAAAGCAAGTTGGGGAGACTAGAGATCATGATTCATATGGTTGGAATGGAATGGCATGAACTCAACACATGAGTAGGTGGCTCTCTCTCAGAAAATCAGTTGGTATGAGTGGGGATCTATTCTGAGTGCTTCTCTTATGAGTAGGTGGTGGTGGAGGGGTATATATAGGCATCTCCAAAAATCCAACCGTTACACCTAATAAGTCAGACTCGGTGACACCGATGTGTTAATCTCGTTGGTACCGAGTTGCCTCAAAAGTAGCAACTTTTGAATCTCGGTGAGACCGATACATAAAACTCGGTTGCACCAATAAGGTGACCAACAGTCAGATTTCCAAACTTGGTGATGCCGATTCAACAAACTCGGTGGGACTGATTTCATAAATTTACGTAACAGAAAGTTGGCAACCCAAACTCGGTGGCACCAAAATAGAATCGGTTGCACCGAAGGGTTAGGGTTTGGCTGAGTTTGTCTAAGCTGAGAATCGGTGGCACCGAGTGGGAAGTGTTGGTTGCACCGATTTTGGATATTTGGCTTTGGGAAGACTTTTGAGGAAGAGCTTGTGTGTGTATGTGGTGACTATCACTTGTGCATGTATGATCATTTTGTTCACCAACAGTACCTTACCCCCTTTTGATAGTATTGGCTTTCCTATGGACTCAAAGTGATTTCTCACAAAGTAAAATGTAGAGTCCTCTTGCTTGAAGCTTTGCCAAACTAGTTCCTTGCATCTTGGGGTATTTCACAATCCTTTTGCCAACCCATCATTGAACTTTTCCTGAAACATGCTTAGTGCAAATATTAGTTCAGTGACATATATGTTGTTATTAATTACCAAAACCACCAAGGGAGCGAATGTGCTTTCAGCATCTACGAGAGGGAGAGTGTATCTACATATCCTCGTAGATCGCTAAACGGGAAGCATTAAGAAACGCGGTTGATGTATTCGAACGTCTTTGCGATCCAAATCACAAGACGTCCTGCTATCCAATCATGATTCGTCCCGCAATCCAATCACAATCCGTCCCGTGATCCAATCACGGTCCTTCCGATCTAGCACTGAACGGACGACACCTCCGCGTTCAGCACACGTACAGCTCGAGGACGTCTCCGCCTTCTTGATCCAGCAAGTGGGGGGCAGAGAGGTAGATGAATTCTTCGACAACGCGAACGTGTGGCGGGATGGTGGTGCTGCTATCCCAGTAGGGCTACACCTAGGGCTACGGAAACCGCGAACGGAGGAGAAAACGATATAGGGAGAGAGAGGGGCGCCAAGGGCTTCGTGTGTGCTCTTGGGGCGCCCCCTCCCCTCTATATATAGGTGGAGGGGCGTGGAGATCAGCCCCTCCAAGCCCTAGGGCGCAGCCAAGGGGGAGGAGTTCGACTCCTAGTCCAATTCCCTCCCCTTCCAAAACCAGGTGGACTTTCCACCTCTCCCAAGCCACATGGGCCTTTAGGGACTTGTGCGCCTGGCCCAATAAGGCCAAGGTGCCTCCCATCAGCCCATGCAAACCCTTGGGACATGGTGGAACCCTTGGTGGACTTCAAGACTCCTGTGGAAGTTTCCGGAACCTTCTAGAAGCTTCCCGATACAATACCAGAAAAACCCGAAACTTTTCTAGTAGCCAAAATATGACTTCCCATATATAAATATTTACCTCCGAACCATTCCAAAGCTCCTCAGGATGTCCGGGATCTCATCTGGGATTCCGTACAACCTTCGGTCACCAACATACATAACTCAACAATACAAAATCGTCACTGAATGTTAAGTGTGCAGACCCTGCGGGTTCGAGAACTATGTCGACATGACCGAGAAAACTCTACGGTCAATAACCAATAGCGAGACCTTGATACCCATATTGGTTCCTACATATTCTACAAAGATCTTTACCAGTTGAACCACGATGTCAAGGATTCAGACAATCTCGTATGCAGTTCCCTTTGTCCATCGGTATGTTACTTGCCCGAGATTCGATTGTCGGTATCTCCATACCTAGTTCAATCTCGTTACCGGCAAGTCTCTTTACTCGTTCCATAATACAAGATCATGTGGCTCACTCTTTAGTCACTTTTCCTGCAAGGCTCATTGTGATGTTGTATTACCGAGTGGGCCTTGAGATACCTCTCCATCATACGGAGTAACAAATCCCAGTCTTGATCCATGCCCACCCAAGAGACACCCTCGGAGATACCTATAGAGCACCTTTATAGTCACCCAATGACGTTGCAACGTTTGATACACAAAAGGTACTCGTCCGGTGTCAATGAGTTGCATGATCTCATGGTCATAGGAACAGATACTTGACATGAATAAAACTATAGCAATAAACTAACACGATCATATGCTATGTTCATAGTTTGGATCTTTTCCATCACATCATTCTCCTAATGATGTGATCCCGTTATCAAATGACATCTCATGTCTATGGCTAGGAAACCTTGATGTCTATGTTCATAGTTTGGTCTCCATTGCTTAGGTCTCACAACCTAGGAGAGTATGGCATCTAGTGAGGGAAGATATCACCGTAGAGGTCCATACTTTGATGGCAATAATTTTGCTAGTTGGAAGCACAAAATGAAAATGCATATTCTTGGTCATAACCCCGTCGTTTGGGCTGTTGTTCGTGTTGGCTTGCAAGGTGAGTTCTTTGCGGATGGATAGGAACTGGATCGTGAAGCGACTGCGGATGAGTTGAAGATGTTGCAACTCAATGCTCAAGCATGCGACATTCTCTTCAACTGCTTATGCCTCGAAGAATTCAACAAAATCAGCCGTCTTGAGAATGCAAAAGAGATTTGGGATACTTTGGTTGATATGCACGAAGGAACCGAGTGCGTGAGAGAATCCAAGTTAGATGTTCTTCAAGGTCAGCTTGACAAGTTCAAGATGAAGGATGGTGAAGGAGTCGCAGAGATGTACTCGAGGCTAGCTCTCATCACAAATGAGATTGCTGGCTTAGGAAGCGAAGAAATGACCAACAAATTCATCATCAAGAAGATACTTAGAGCTTTGGATGAGAGATACGACATCGTGTGCACATTGATCCAAATGATGCCAAACTACAAAGATCTCAAGCCTACGGAAGTCATTGGAAGGATTGTTGCTCATGAGATGACACTCAAAGATAAGGACGAACTTCATCACAAGTCTAGCGGTGCTTACAAAGCCACAAGTGATGCTCCCGCAACTTCAAGCAACAACCTTGTCACCAATGAATAGATAAGCCTAATGGTCAAGAAATTCAACAAGTTCTACAAGAATAGAGGCAAAGAAAGAAACTCCAACTCAAGATATGAAGAGAATCATTCGTCAAGTCATGACCAAAATTGCTACAATTGTGGGAAGCCCGGACACTACTCAAATGGGTGCATGGCTCCCTACAAAAGAAGAGAAGAGTCACCTCGAAGACGAAGCTCAACGAATGAATCACCACAAAGAGACAGAAGGAGTAGAGATGATCGTTATGAACGAAGACACTCAAGGAGAAGTAGAGATTCGGAGAAGAAGGACAAGTACACCAAGAGCTACACAAGAAGAAAACATCAAGCTCATGTTGGTGAATGGGTTTCCGGCTCTGACTCCGATAACAACTCTAAGAGAAGCTATCACTCCAACTCCGACTATAGTCAAGATGATGGTGTTGCTGGAATTGCTCTAGTGACTACCAACTCCTATGATTTATTTGATTCACCAAACAAAGGGAGTGGAAGTTGCTTCATGGCTAAAATCCCCAAGGTATCACACCCCGAGTATCTTGATTTTGATAGTGATGAAGATGATTTGCTTTGTGAAGATGATTTGCTTTGTGATGATAACTTGCTTTGTGATAAAACTAGTGACGTTGATCAAAATGAACTTGATAATTCTCATGCTAGTCAAGATGAGTCATTTGATGATGATAAGATGAAAATAGAACAACTAACTAAAGAACTAAACACTCTTAAGTTAGCTCATGAATCTACTCTCAAAGATCATAGAGAGCTTGTGAGAACTCATGAGAAGCTACGCTTCGAGAAGCTCAACTTGGAGCAAGAGCATGAGTTTCTCAAAGCTATCAATGATGATCTCCGAAAGAAGACTTCATCTTATCTAGCCAAATGACTAATCTTGTCTACTTTCATGCCTCAAGTTAAAACTAAGAAATCTAGTAACAAAGGCAAGAAAGGTTCTTAATCTAGTAGCAACAATAAAAATGCTAAACCCAATGATGTTGCTTCTAGTAGTTCTATTGATTCCACTAATGATGATTCTCTGAGCCAAGTTACACTTGAGCAAGAAAATTCTTTATTGAAAGGAATTATAGAAAAAGGTATTTACAAGAGTCTTGCCGGATGTAAGCAATTTGAGGAAATTGTACGCAAGCACGGAGGATACCGGAAGAATCATGGTGTTGGCTACTTCAACGCTAATGGAGTTGAATGGGAAGAAGGTCAATATCCCAAGCCCAAGTTTGTTCCTCAAAAGGAGAAGTATTAAAGTACTCTTCCCAAGGGGACAAACACTCAAGATGACCTTCCACCACAAGACCACAAGCTCAAGGGCAAGAACAAGCTTCAAGAGGACATTGACTCATATGAAGATGAACCCCTAGCTTTGGTGGAGTGGGTTCCCAACGCTACTTGAAGCTCAACTGCTACAAAGGCTACTTCAACACCGAGGATCCCCATCAACTTGATGTGGGTCCCCAAGAAGAAGAACTGGTAAGTTCTTGAGGGGTGACCCCGCTAATGAAATTCACTCACATTCATTATTGGCAAGGACTTTTTGCACTCAACATCAACTCAATGCAATAGTTCAAGGAGTCACACATTCCGTCAAAGGTAAGAAAGGGACAAGGTAATCAACTAATCAATGGACATCATAACATACGCTTTGCACTCCATGTCCATAGATATCCTTGTACTTGTCTCTTGTGTGTTGGTACTAACCCATGTAGGTGAGAAGAGTAAGGAAACAACAAGGATGCTCCCAACTCTTGGTGATCTTCATCAACATTGAGCATCCACAACTACCTCACCAACATGAAATCTTCATCGACAAAACCCAAGGTTAGTTTATCCCTCTTATGGGGGATGTCACATTAAGGGGGAGATTTACTCTAAGACTTGAGTCAAAGCATCTCTTAGTATGTGACAACATTAAATGCTTTATGTAAAAGTGGTAACCCCACTTGTGCTTAAACGATGAGTATGACCTATGATCAAGTACTCTTACTTGGCTCCTAAGTCAAATACTCATATATAGATGACTTCGTCATCGCCCAAGTGCTTGTTAGATGCTAGTGTGGTTGTGCATGTTTGTCATGATTTCTTTTGACATCTTATTGTGTGAGCATGTTGGTCTGCATTTATTTTCTCATTCGAGGACATCCAATAGTTGCTATTTGGTTATTGATTTTATCTTTTGCCAATTGGATGGACAAGAATGCCTAGGACAAATCTTTAGCTATCTATGCTTTCCCACCTCCTATTCCATTCATGCTGCATCACAAAATTTGAACAGGTGCTTTTCGATCCCTCTGTGTGTGGAGCACTCGGAGTTCCGTATCGACAAGGACTGACCATTAAAACCTCCCAAGTGCATCTCGGTGGAACCAGCCCCACAATCTCGGTCTCACCGAATGCCTAGGGTTGATCTGTCTTTCAATCTCCGTCCTGCCAATTTCATATTCTCGATTACACCGAGTTTCCCTGTTAGCTGACAGTTGTGGAACTCGGTGACACCGAAAACATAAAATCGGTATCACCGACAGTGGAGGGTATATATGCTGTGGACCCTGACACTTTGAAATTCTATCTTCAAACGTCGTGCCTAAGAACCCTAAGCTGCCGCTTTGAGACCCCTGGCCATCGCCCTTGTCTTCCTCCGCTCCTCTGCCGCTGGGAATCGCCGCCGTCGACGAAATCTGCTCCATCATCGCCGCCGTAGCGGATACGCACCAAGTTAGGGTATGGATTCGACCTCCTTTGCGCTCCCTTCTGATTCTTGCGCATTGGATTTTATTTTATCTATAAGCCACTCATTGCACGTATTCCTATCCACACAAAATCCCATAGGCTATCGAACCATTGATTTTCTAGGGTTTTGCCTTCTGCCCGACGCAACTCGGTAGAACCGAATCAAGAAAATCGGTACCACCGATTTTTGTTTCTGTGTTGCTGAGAACTGTCTCGGTGAAATCGAGCACTCCTTTTCGGTCTCACCGAAAAGGGTGCCAAGTTTCTGTTAAACGGGACAGTCAGTCTTGCTGTCACCGAAAATTTTGCTTCGGCCTTACCAATTTGTTTCTGGCAGAATGCAAAACTTTGAAAATCTTTTGTTCAAAATTTCAAAAACCAGCTGATAATTCTGTGATGACTCATCTACTTCTGCTCATCTATATTCCATTCACAGGGTCAGTATGTCAGATGCAGAGGACAGTCAGAACTTGCCAGAGCAGGGTGCAGACATGAGTTCAGGCACAAGCCCAGAGTCCACTTCATTTTCAGATCCAGGCACCCCCAGCTCCCATGGGTTGCCCAAAGCTACTACAAGGACTAGAAAGAAGCTGAATTCTGATGACAAAGATTCAGACTTCATTCCAGAAGAGATTCTTGCTAAGAAGCAAGAGAAATCTGCTAAGAAGTCTGCTACTGAAGCCACTTCTTCCAGGAGAGTTGTCAACAAGATCTATGCACCTGCTTCAACCTTCAAGGCTCATGAGACTGCCAGAGCAACTATTTTAGTTGAGGTCCCCAAGAAAGCTATGCCTAAGAAGGCAGGAGAGAAGAAAGCAAGAAAGAGGGTTATTCATGTTATCGGTAGAAAGACCTCCATGTATGAGGATCCTGAAGAAGTTGCTGATGCTGATGCTGAAGAGGAGGAAGAGCATGTTGAGAAGGCCCCTCCCAAGAAAAATCAAAAGAAGCTTATGGCTGCTGCTATGCCAAAGACTAGCACATCCAAGAAGGCTGCTGCTGCGAAGCCTAAGAGGACATCCAGGCAGATTCCAGCTTCTGAGAAGAACAAAGGGACTGCTTACAGAGTTGAAGATGATGATGACTTGACTAATTTGATGAAGCTCAGACCACACCTTCCGGTACACAAGTTGAGGATATGAAGAAGAGGAAGGATTCAGGATTGAGAGCTTGGACAGCTATAGATCCATATGCCTGGAGGAAGAAGACAGCTGTGGACTACATATTTTATACCAAAGAGCAACAGGATTTCTATGAGACTGTGCTTTTTGACAAGAGTCCAGCTGTGAGTGATATGCGATATGTTGATTGGAAATTCATTAAGGAGAATGAGGACTACTTTCCAAGTGTCCAAGACAATTTCCACTGCATAGGTTTGGATGAGTTTGTTGGCAATTCACTACTAGGAACGATGAGATGATCATGAAATTCTACTCCACTGCACATTTCTATGGAGATGGTAGAATTGTATGGATGACTGAAGGTGCAAGGTATGAATCGACTGTTGAAGAATGGGCTGCTATCTTAGGAGTTCCTGAAGCACAGGATGGTGACTTGGATGTATACTCAGAATCCAAGGCGAGCCACAATGCTATGGCAAATATGTACAAGGAGATCCATGCTGCCAATGTGAAGTGTCACAGGCTAGGATCTATCTACTTTCTTCAGGATGGCCTCCGCACAATGAACACCATTCTGAGGCATACTTTGATGCCCAAGTCAGGAGATGACAAGATGATCCGAGGCCACTCCATCAATATGTTGATCCACCTTGACAGACACACTAGGATCAGAGTCATGGATTTGATTGTTGAGACAATCAAGAGGGTTGTTGCTGACCAGAAGCGCTCTTGCTGTTATGCACCCTACATCCAGATGCTTATCAATTCAAAGTTGGAGAAGCACATTTTTGCTCTAGATCATCCACATTTACCCCTACAGCCAGATCTCGATGACAATGTTGTGGTGATGGATGATGATCATCCCACTTCAGCTGCAGCTCAGGCAGAAGCAGAGGCAGTTAGATCCACTAGTGCTCAAGTCCCTAGATCCAGGAATGAGCAAATGGATCTGTTGATATCATCAGTTCAGGGTATGCAGAAGGACATTAAGGGGATTCTGGACAACCAGAATAGTCTTGTGAGCATCTTTGAAAACAGGATCAAGACCCTTAATGATAAGGTGGATGGGTTGACTAAGAAAGTCAATGAGCTCAAGAAGGAAGTTGACTCAGTGCCTCTTCCTCAGACTACTTATTCATATGATGATGAGGAGGATGAGGATGAATCACCTCTTACGACAGGCACACAGTTTCCTACCCAGGCCAGATCAGCCAATGTGCTAGCTTCAGACTTGAGGCCCTCTTCATCAGCTCCTGCTACTGTCACCTCAGCTCCTACTCCGCGTGTTCCAGTTCCTCTAGCTGCCACTCCAACTCCATCCACGACATCTGCAGAGATCTTCTCCGACGCTGTTCTGTCGACTCCTTCATCAACAACCGGAGGAGATCAGCCCAAGAACGAGTAGATGTGTGCCTTTGAACTTTTTTGGTAACTTGTTGGCAAAGGGGAAGAAGTGTATATAGATCTTTAGGCTTCGAGCGAGAGAGCGTTTTGGTCTTTTGGTTACTTGTGTTGAGCGTATGATCATGTGTGTTATGCTACTATTTTACGCTTTATGTGCTATGCTACTATTTCCTATCATCTTAATGCTTATGAGATGATCATTCACCTTTGCTTGATTGTGTTGTACTTTGTTATTCATTCTAATTATTCTCGCACACCACCAAGTTGTATGTGACATGGAAGAAGTGCCCCATATACCTAATCGATTGTGCATTTGCATTCAAATGCAAATTCAAAATAATGCACAAATTTAGGGGGACCTCTTGCTTATCACATACCTCTCAAAGCGACGATTATATTCAGTGATCTTATCATATGTTGAAGCTTTGATCTATATGTTGTCATCAATTACCAAAAAGGGGGAGATTGAAAGCACATTTGCTCCCTTGGTGGTTTTGGTAATTAATAACAACATATAAGTCATTGAACTAATGTTTCCACCAAGTATATTTCAAGAAATGTTCAATGATAGGATTGGCAAAAGGAAATTGTGGACATACCCCAAGATGCAAGGAAATAGGTTGGCCAAGCTTCAAGCAAGAGGACTCTACATTTTATATTTTTGAGAAATCACTTTGAGTCCATAGGAAAGCCAATACTATTAAAAGGGGGTAAGGTTTTGTTGGTGAACAATATGCTCAAACATGCATAAGTGATAGTCCCCCAAAACATCCACAAACTCTCCCACCAAAGTCTGTTCTATACCTAACACTCAAAATTGGTGCAACCAACTTTCCCATACCAGTGCCACCGATTCCAGAACCTAGACAGACTCAGCCAAACCCTAGCCACTTCGGTGCAACCAATTCCATACCGGTGCCACCGAGTTTAGGTTGCCAACTTTTTGTTACGAAAATTCACATTGTCGGTGCCATCGAGAATGTTCGGGCGGCATCACTGAGATTGGAAATCGGACTATTGGTCACCTTATCGGTGCAACCGAGTTTCCCATATCGGTCTCACCGAGATTCAAAAGTTGCCACCTTTTGGTCACTTCGGTACCACCAAGATTAACACATCGGTGTCATTGAGTTGGTCATTTTGTGTGTAACGGTTGGATTTTTGGGGATGCCTATATATACCCCTTCACCACCACCTACTTGAAAGTGAAGCAATCAGAATTATTCCAGACCTATCCTATCAAATTTTTTGAGAGAGAACCACCTACCCTTGTGTTGAGGTCAATATATTCCACTCCAATCATATGGATCTTGATCTCTAGCCTCCCCAGGTAGCTTTCCACCAATCCCATCTCTTCCACCATGCCAAATCTGTGAGAGAGTGATTGGGTGCTGAGGAGTCTATCATCTTGAAGCACAAGAGCAAGGAGTTCATCATCATTACCGAGCCTATTACCTTTTGGAGGGTGGTGCCTCCCAGATTGGTTAGGTGTCGCTTGGGAGCCTCCTACTTCTTGTTGTGGAGTGAACCAAGAAGTTTGTAAGGGCAAGGAGATCGCCTACTTTGTGAAGATCTACCCATAGTGAGGCTAGTCCTTCATGGACGGAAGTCGTTATGGAATAGTCAAGGTTGCTACTTCGTGGACCCTTTTGGGTGGAGCCCTCTGTGGACTCTCGCGACGGTTACCCTCCGTGGGTTGAAGACTCCATAAACGTGGATGTACAATAGCGCCACCTATCGGAACCACGGGAAAAATCATCGTGTCTACAACTGCGTTTGATATTTCTACCCTATCTCTTCTATACATGCTTGTTGTTACTTTCCACTTCTATATACTCTTAGACTTGCATGTGTAGGATGTACTTGACTTGCTATGAAATGCTAAAATCTGTCAACCCTAAAAATTGGTATAGGCAAAACTTTTATTTAGTCAAGTAGTCTAATCACCCCCCTCTAGACATACTTTCGGTCCTAAAATACGAGGATGTGTTACCGGAGTTCCTTCCCTTTGAGGGGAAATACGTCTCTGTTAGAGTGGCGTGGAGGCACAATGCTCCCCAAGATGCACTAAGGACACCGTATTCTCCTCACACCCTCTCAACCAAACCTTAGAGCGACAACAAGGTTCGTTGGCTAGGGAGAAATATCTGGCTAAAATGGAGCTTTGGAGAAACTATGGAGCTTAGCAGGGAAGAGGTGGTCTTCTTGGGGAAGAAGACCACCTATTTGTACTGGGGAGACAATTCCAGCCATTACTCACTCACACAGCCCGCACATGAGTGGTACTACCACTCTAGGAGCGGTACTACCACCCATAAGATGTAGTACCGCTCCTGGGAGAGGTATTACCACTATGGCTGTCGAGTTACAGATTAGGGGGGAGGCAGAGGGGGGTAGTACCACCGGAGCGGTACTGCCGTTGCCAGGAGCGATTCTACCGCCTATAAGGGGTAGTACCTCCTCCTACTATCGCTCCTGATCAGCACAGAACCCCATCCCAAAACAACATGGGCGGAAGTGGCGCGGTAGTACTAAGTGGTACTACTGCTCTTAGAGTGGTACTACCAGTCAGAAACTGCCCAGTCTATCATGAAAAGTGTCGAGACCCCAAGGTAGCGGCACAAGCCAGTGGCACTGGCCACGACACTTTCGCCTGAGAGAGGTACTACCGCTGACCCGGGCGGTACTACCACGTATAAGTGGTAGTAATGCTCCGGTGCTTGGGTCATTTCAGGCTGGAATAGAGGCAAGGTTGGGGCTCCATCGAAGCGAGAAAGGAAGATGGGAGATGAAAAATGTGTACGTGTTGATTCCACCCAAACATTTCATATGCGGACCCCTCTTAATAGTACGGTTCTCCAATGACTCAAATCCACCGAAAATAGAGCGCATGAACTAAACCGTCTTTGCTCTAATCCATAGAGGGGCTAGCATCGTCTTGTGCCATACGTTAGATTATCTGAAATACTTAATGCACACGATTAGTCCGCAAATGCATTGCCATCAATCACCAAAACCACTAGGGGTATGAATATGAGCTTACACAACAAAAATAAAACTTAAACTAAAAAGTAAAAAGTAAAAACAAAAACTGAAAATTAACTTTAACGAAAACTCTAAACACAAAGACTAGGAATACTAAACTCCTCCCCCACAATGGCACTAGAAAAGGGCTTGATATCTTATTTTTATTGATCCGGTATTGGAACTATCCCGCACTTATTTCCCTAGAGGTGACCCTGGGTATCGAACCCACGAGAGGTAGACTCCCTTGAAGTAATGGTCTCTAGCAAGCTTATGTTAAAGTCTCAATCCAGCTTTTGACCGGATCAACAAGCAAATTTTGATTCAAACACTTATAATAAAAATAAGGTACGAGGATGAGGTCTTAATTCCCACAACCATGTATTGGTGTTGTGATAAAAACTGATATTAATTTGTGCTCAGGAAGTCACCCGTCAAGAGGTGCTTGCTTCATATCAGAGTGGGGGATGTGTCAAAATAACATCTTGACCGGCTCGAGTCCTACATCAAGAATCAATTGTCCTACCGAAGGCCATATCCATCTCGCGGGGTTGCCTCGATAATTAAGATAATAATATCAGACAAAAGCATTGGATGTTGATGACTACACCTCATTGATGTCTACTATGCAACCTTCTCCTTGTAGACGTTGTTGGGCCTCCAAGTGCAGAGGTTTGTAGGACAGTAGCAATTTTCCCTTAAGTGGGTGACCTAAGATTTATTAGTCCGCGGGAGGCATAGGATGAAGATGGTATCTCTCAAACAACCCTGCAACCAAATAACAAAGAGTCTCTTGTTTCCCCAACACACCCAATACAATGGTAAGTTGTATAGGTGCACTAGTTCGGCGAAGAGATGGTGATACAGGTGCAATATGGATAGTAGATATAGGTTTTTGTAATCTGAAAATATAAAAACAGCAAGGTAACTAATAGTAAAAGTGAGCACGAACGGTATTGCAATGCTTGGAAACAAGGCCTAGGGTTCATACTTTCACTAGTGAAGTTCTCTCAACAATGATAACATAATTGGATCATATAACAAGCCCTCAATGTGCAACAAAGAGTCACTCCAAAGTCACTAATAGCGGAGAACAAACGAAGAGATTATTGTTGGGTATGAAACCACCACAAAGTCATTCTTTCTGATCAATCTATTCAAGAGTCCGTAGTAAAATAACACGAAGCTATTCTTTCCGCTCAATCTATCCTAGAGTTCGTACTAGAATAACACCTTAAGACACACATCAACAAAAACCCTAATGTCACCTAGATACTCCATTGTCACCTCAAGTATCCGTGGGTATGATTATACGACATGCATCACACAATCTCAAAATCATCTATTCAACCAACACATAGAACTTCAAAGAGTGCCCCGAAGTTTCTACCGAAGAGTCAACACGTGTGCCAACCCCTATGCATAGGTTCCCGAGGTCACGAAACCCGCAAGTTGATCACCAAAACATACATCAAGTACTCACATTAATATCCCATTGTCACCATAGATAGACACGGGCAAGACATACATCAAGTGTTCTTAAAGACTCAATCCGATAAGATAACTTCAAAGGGAAAACTCAATTCATTACAAGAAGGGAGAAGGGGAAGAACATCATAAGATCCAACTATAGTAGCAAAGCCCACGGTAAATCGAGATCAAGACATCTCAAGAACACGAGAGAGAGAGAGAGATCAAACACATAGCTACTGGTACATACCCTCACCCCCGAGGGTGGACTACTCTTTCCTCGTCATGAAGATAGCCGAGATGATGAAGATGGCCACCGGAGATGGATTCCCCCTCCGGTAGGGTGCCGGAACGGGCTCCCAATTGGTTTTTCGTGTCTACAAAGGCTTGCGGCGGCGGAACTCCCGATCTAGGTTTAGTTCTGGAGGTTTCTGTATTTATAAGACCGTATGGCATCGAGAATAAGTCAGGAGGAACCACGAGGGAGTCACGAGCCTCCCAGGCGCAGCTAGGGGGGTGGCCGCGCCTCCCAGGCTCGTGGCTTCCTCGAGACTCCTCTCCGGTATCTTTTTCTTCTGGTATTTTTGATATTTTCCATAAAAAATCACAGTGAAAGTTTTATTTCGTTTGGACTCCGTTTGATATTCCTATCTGAAAATGGTCAAAAACAAGGAAAAAACAAAAACTAGCACTGGGCTCTAGTCAATAGGTTAGTCCCCAAAATAATATAAAATAGCATATAAATGCATATAAAACATCCAAAGTTGATAACATAATATCATGGAACAATCAAAAATTATAGATACATTGGAGACGTATCACTCATGAATTCCCAAGGTTACGACCCATGTTACCCTACTAAACCTTACTGTCATCGGTGTTCGGTATAACACTTCATGGTCCCCTTGATCCTAGCCTCACCGGTGCTCAATCTCCATGATCTTTGGTACCTGCAGGGATGAAGATCGCGGACAAGACAAGAGACACTTCACAAAACAATTTTATTTCACACATACAAGGCGTTGTGTCAAAAACTTCCATTGATCCCTTCACCAAATACCTGGGGTTGTAAGGCTCATGCCTCACCCCATACCTTATCGAACTACTCACACATGGAGATCTGATCTCGAGAAGAAAATATTAAAGAACACATCCTGGGATTGATTGATTACAATATGTCTTACTGTTGGAGATATGCCCTATAAGCTATCATGTATGATGATATTTCCTATGTGTTTATGAATAAATATAGTGCTTGGACATTATCAGTGATGTGTATTAACAAGTACGTGACTTGTTTGTGAGACTATGCATCGTATGATAACTGTCCTAAATGGTCCGTAGTCGAAACAATTGTGTGGATGCACAACTAATCAGACTAGCATATGACACGGTGGATGGTTCGGTCTCACTCAATACTGGAATCAAGATCTTTGCCATCAGCCAGCTCTTTGCTGACGGCAAAGATGGTCTTTGCCATAAGCTTACATAAAACTGACGGCAAACAAAGAGCTGACGACAAAGATGATGTTTGTCGTTAGTCATATCTTTGTCATCTGCTAGCTGACGACATAGAAGCTTTGCCATCAGCACAAGGCCGACGGCAAAGGGAGCGGACAACAAAGAACTATTGTTAACACTTGACGGTCATAGCCCCTAGGTCTGGCATCCAAGATCTTTGTCGTCCGCTCCCCCATGGCAAAGATTCTTTGCCCTCCGTGGTCCTGAGGCGGACGGCAAAGGACTGCTTTACCGGGTTTTTCTTTGCCGGAATTTTTGTCGTCTGCTGATGGATGGCAAAGGCCTTTGTCGCCGGTGTCCTGCCCTTTGCCATCAGCCATGGCAGACGGCAAATTACCTGATTCCTGTAGTGACTGACCATGTAGCATTGGATGCTAGCCGGATAATATGGACTCGGAAAGGTCTAGTCAGATTCGACATAGTCTGACCCGAGTAGAGATAAGGTCTGAGTTGGACAGACCCAACTACGAGACGCATCGATAGGTCATCTGTGAGTCTCTAGTATAACATACGTTTGATGTCCTAAGACCTGAGCTAGCACATGTACTCAGTATGGTCACAGACTTGCTTTCGGCAGACCAAACGCTACTCCATGACTGGGTATTTACAAAGGTAGGTTTCGGGCTTGTCCAGACCCATGTTGCGAGACATGGTCGAGCAAGATGGGATTTGCCCCTCCTACCAGGAGAGATAAACTCTGGGCCCCTCGGGTGATCCTACCTAGAAAAGCATGGCCATGTGATGAGGATTACGAGATAATCCGAAGTGTTGGTCGAGGTCGTGCTGTAACAAGGATGACCATGTCGCCTTGTGCGCGACAACATATATCGTGTGTTAAAGGGAATAGAAGTGTGAAGTATAGATTCGCCTAACCAGCATATCAAACACTTGGAGTCGGCACGCCTTGCTAGAGGCTGCTACCGACTGGTCGAGACGGATGTGATCTGACTCGCGACCAACTGAACGAGAACCTAAGGGGTCGCACGCTTAAGGGAAGGAACACGTGGGATTTAGGATCCGTGCGAGGCCCAAGAGTTGAGCCCACGCCGGATGCCTATATATAGTGGAGGTGCGACACACCCATCCGGTTAATTGCTTTGGCACTGTCATTAGGGCTTTGCATGATTTGCAACTAGCCACCTCCACTCGTCGCTGCCGACTGTGTGACCGGACCTAGCAGTCCGCCGCACGGTGTTCCTCCTGCACGCGCGTATACCGTTAGAGGCGGTGCACTTGCGCCGCTCCGATGAACCTGTACGTGGGATCCGGCGACCGGCTGTTCGAGGGAGCTCGGGTCGGCAGTTCGAGGGAGATCGGACAAGGAGGAGACGGACCACAAGAATGTGATGCCGCAACTCTACTTCCGTTGCATGGCACTGCGCGTCTAGTGGTAACGAACTGTGATCCATCTTCGTATCATGTTCTTTGATGTTTTGCGCGTAGGAAATTTTTTATTTTGCATGTGATGTACCTACGGTAGAACCCAATAGTTACAATGGATGCCTCGATCGATGCACGATTACAAGTATGAACTAGATGAGAGAGCACTATGGTGGTGGATATGGTATCAAGATGAGAATGGCGGCGGCTAGGGTTTGTGGATCAAGATGATGATGAAGAGCTTCTGGCTGTGCTCGACGTTGTTCTGTTCACATTTCGATGGGGTCCCCTTTACAAAAGTTGTTTAGGTGGATGACCTGCCTCGGTTTCCACTCCAAACGTCTTCTCAAACGGGCGTGTGTGGTCGCATGGAACACGCCTTTGACTCTGGTGGCCTTCTGCCGCCTCCTCGTGACTTGTTTCTTCTCCATTCTCCTTCCTTTCCTTTCTCCCACTTCCCTCTTTAGCCCATTTCACATGGAAAAATATCAAAGAGAGGATTTGTGGAATCCTTTGCATTCATTAGTCAGTAGTGGAAATGTCAAAGCAAATATCTCTCTTTTAATGAAATATATCGTTTTAAACAAAATGAGTGAAAAAATATCACTCATCAAGAAGGATAAACATTTGGCTGAATTGGGACAATCACATGTTTCAACGTAAAGTCATGAAGCATCGAAATACTTAACGGCTCGTAAGAACTTGAGCTACCTTCTTTCAATGCATGCTTGATATTTTTAACCATACTCCTAAAAACCATGTTTTCTTGAGAGATGCTAAGTGGATTGAGCAAGTGAACAAATTTAAACTGCATTTCCTTCATATTAAAGGAAACTATACATTAATGGTCAACAATTTCGCTGGCCAAACGTGTTTGGCAGATCAAATGCTGCAAACATGATATGTTGGAAGTAACACACATACACATAGACACACACACACATGTTATGCTCTTAGCCATTTATGCATTACGAAAACATAAAAGACACAAATGATTTTGGCAACATAAAACTTTACTCATCAAATCTTTTTTATCGACACGTTCCTCGGCTCTTGAAGAGAACATCAATTTCACTGTCATGCCTACACTATCGCCATTACAAATACTTGTCTAACAAACAGAAGAATAGGTGGAAAGCAAACATGCCATCACACAAAAACAGAGAAGAGAGTCAAACAACAAACAAAAATTCTGCATGCTTACACAAATAAGGTACGTGAAACCATCGTCGAAGATCCCTTAAACTTATCTACCAGCAAAGAAACCCTGAAATTTACAAGACGAGTAGTGAGCATCTCTTTTGCCCCAAAACATTCACTAACTTCACCAATTCGAATATCATCTAACTCGGTTTCAAAAGCGATCATGCCCCTGATTTTTTTTTAAACTGCAATATAAGATACTACCAAATAGCAAGAATGAAAAAGGGCAAAATACTATGATTATAAAAAATATTAACAAAACAATTTACAAGTTAAAAAATGGCATACTTTTTCTTCTATCCCTCCTAGCCCTGGTAACAGATGTGTACAACTCGTTGTATCTTTTGAGAAGAGGTGGATCAATGCTCGATGGTATCAGTTCATCATCAGCAGAATAATAAGAAGTAAAAGATGAAGTTCACTTATCAAAAATAAAAATTTCCTATCGATAGCAACTTAAAAAATAATTTAAAAAGATGAAGTTAGCTTATAAGAAAAGGAAATGTGCTAGTTAGCAACTAATTTAAAAACAGTAACAAAGAATAAGTTCACCTATCATAAAACATGTGATGTAGCTAGCAGACTAATTAAAAATAACTGAAGAAAAAGATGAAGTTCACTTTTCAGAACAAATACTTGCCTTCAGTGTCAGAGTCTTTGTGTCGTTGCTCTTCAGAGCCGACTAATACAGTTTCACCAATAGGTTGCATTGAAAGCACCGTACCCTCACTAGACTGCTCTACTGCATCAACATCAACGTTCTCTGGATTTTCAACAAGCTGGACAACCGCAATGTCCTCAGATAACTCATGTACATGAGGCTCAACAATCAAAACAACATGAACATCGTCTGCGACCAAATAAACAGGAGCACCACCAACACTATCAACAGAAAAAACATTCTCTACGGCTTTTGATTATCGACATGAACATCTCCATGCCGACTAGGGGCAACAAGGTCGGATTCCTGAGCTACAAAAGCTTTTGCACTGTCACCAGCTGTTGATACAGAAACCTTTACACTATCATCACTAGCAACAGTGCAACCCTCCTGGTTCACATCAACACAAAACAACACCAACCGATTGTTGAACTTCTGCATTTTTTCTCCAGATTCCAAAAAGTTAAAAAGCCACGAGAACACAAACGAGCGAGAGAAGAATTAACACAATAACATGCAACTCACTTACATAAAACAATGTAGTTGACTAACAGAACAACGTGCGGCTCACTAATGTAAAAACACCACACCTTACTGACAAGACAAAAACACGCATGTCACTTCTGTAAAACAATGCAATTGACTAACAGAACAACATGCAGCTCAATTATGTCAAAAACTGCAGCTCAGTTCTGTTAAACACTCCAGCTCACATACACGACAAAACATGCAACTCACTTATGTAAAACAATGCATTAGACTAACAGAACAACATGCATCTATCTTCTACTAACAAAAATATATAGATTACAAAATACTAGTGTTTTTCTGAGAACTAAATTCGAAAAAAAAACATTTTGCCCACATCCTCGTAATTTCGCCATGTCATTTGACATGTTGTATGGTGGTGCCATGGAACTTTTGCATTCTTTCAGCTCATTCACATCCATGTTTTTTAAATCTTTGATGTCTTAAAAACCATGATAAGTTTTAGATATTTGTTTTAATGGACATATGCATAATGTAGGCAAATTTACTTCTTGTATCATGGCAATTTCGTTTTTAATATCATGGCAAATTTATTTCATGCACCATGAAAATCCTTTTCCTAGTATCATGGCAACAATATTTCATGTGCCATGGAAATTTTAGTAAAGAATAATTTTTTATATTTATTTTTATTTCTCAAACATGGTAAACTTACTTTATGGATCATGGCAAATTTATTTTGTAGTCCACAACAAATTAACCTTACATCCATGGCAAGTTAGCTCAACCCATGAAAAATTTTACTCACAACCACTGGCAAAGAGTACTTAGCCCATGAGAACTTTTACTGTAGTGGCAATTTACTCGTAGCCGACGGCACATCTTTTGACCTTATTCTTATTCCCACTTCAATTTAATTCAAACACATGGCACTTTAATTTTTCGCATGGGAAAACCTTCCAGCCATGCAATGTTTAGTGACCGTTTGCCATGAAATAGAGATTGTGTTTGCCATGTCAATGAACTATGCTCATGTTATTTTTAAACAAATTTTCATGACAATGTACGAATTTTTTGTGAATTTCTCATGATATAGAGAACATAAATTCAAAATTGCCATGACACTTTTTGTCTATAGTTTGCCACTAATCAGATTCGCTTAATTTCATAGACCATGGCAAATTGAATTGCTTGGCCATGGAAAATTTATATTCAAATACATGTAAATTTTTTGTTCTTCCATGACCATGGCGAATTTATGTTTATACACATGGCAAATTTATTTTAATACCCATGGCAACTTTCATTTTTCCATGGAACCATGGCAAATTTATTTTCATAACCACAACAATTTTTACAACATGTTTATGCCAATTTTTGTAATGTTTTTATCTTAACCACGACAAGTTTTATTACATCACATGGTAATTATTATTTTCTACCATGGCAAATTCATTTTTCCAATGCGTGTGATTTGTATGTTATGACAGAGAGCATGGCATTTTTGTCATAAGATCATGGCAAAATTCCATAAGTTTTCTTATTTATTTTTAATACGCGATTTTTGTGATGTACAATGGAAATTTACAAGTAGTACCTTTTTTAATCCACATTTTCCCCAAAACTTGCCATGTATTTTATAGATTATAAATTCGTAAAACTTGCTATGTGTAACATTTTTGCCTCTGTTCATATTCATCATGCCAATTTTTCTATTTTTATTATATGTATGCTTTATTTTTGTAACGGACAAAACATAGACATTTTTTGTGTATCGATTGGCAACTAATCACCCCATTGTAAATTTTAATGCAGATATCATTTTTTGAACTTTTTGTATTGTATATTTATTTGTTTTGGAATAGTTTTTCTTGACTAGTTTTTTGTCTATCCACAATTTCTCTATTTTCTTTGATGCATAAGAGATTTATGTTTGGGCCAAGAAGCTAGTTCGCGTTGAGGGGATCTCGGTATCGAACGACATTGTTCAATAGATCGCTCCTCCATGCATAATCTTTCTGTTTGATCTGGAAGGTCTCTAGATTGAGCAATCAGTGGATATCGACGTCCTAGATCTACAAGGTACGATGCCATGCAGTGTGCTCTACACAAAATATTTGACCTTTGCTAGACACAATAAAGTCCACATGGTCTTTCATATATCATTAGGGGAAGATGAGCCTGCTCTATTTTCTTCCACTAGCTTATGACCATACTTAAAAACCCATTTGGTCTAGTAGGACGATTGTACCCAAAAAAATCCATTTCCATGGGGGTTCCAAGCAATGAAATTTGGCGTTCCCAACCCGAGATATATAATTTTAAAACGGAGGCAAAAGCTTTGCCTCGTCGATTAATTAAGAATAATATAATTGTCTAGTTAATTAACGGAAAACCAAGTGAAAACCAATACAAAGAGAGCATGGACTAACTACTCACATGACAAGAAATCCCACATCCGCACAGACGGACCCCGCCAGACTCTCTGATTACACAACATCCACAAACCTTAACATCTACTACGCCATATGACCCCCGACAAGACCACCTTGACAAAAGACATCACACACCTTCCAACCCACAACAACAACCCAATCCAAAAGAACGAGCCGAGAGACTGAATATCATCCATCAACCAACCAGAGGTGCCTTGCCTACGGTGTTACTCTTTCCTTTGCCCACCTTATTTTGTTTGCCTATTATTGGTGTCCCTATTCGGGGGCAAGAAATTGACCTGCCCAAATCAGGTCTAGCAACCTCCACACTGGCGAGCAAGTCACAAAGTTCTTTCATGAAGAGAGCATCTGGATTCGGAGTAGGTGTAACCAAACTTGCCTCAATGATCATGCCACTCACAGGCATCACTTGCTCGATGGTCGCAAATGAGGTAAGGGCATCAACATCTAAAACTCCGCGCTCCATGACATTGAGAGGTAGGCTGGCTCACGCCTGGTATAAGTGCATCTAGTGCCCCTTAGTGATTTTGGTGTATTGAAGACTTATAGGTTAAGGAACTAATGTGTTTTTGAGTGTACACAGGCTCTATAAGTCGATGAGGAGTTTGATATATTCAGAGATTACCGACCCCTAAAAATGTATGTCTTCAACTGAAGACTTTGGTGAAGACTTTGGTATTCCCTGAAGACTTTGAAAATGAAGAAGTTGGTGTGACCTTGAAGATATGAACGAGGACCATGAAGCATGAAGACTTTTGTTTTTATAGTTTCATTTCCTTTCTTTGAGTCATAGAAAACACCTACTGTTAAAGGGGGCCGCGGTAATACTAAGGAAAATTTCCAACTGATGCTCAACTCCAAAAGCCTCAACCTATCCAATCCTTCGAGTGAATCCTTTGGAAATCTCTTGCAGTTAAGTCAAGTTCTTTAGTGATAGAGATGATGTTTTTCTGGTCTCTGATGAAATTGATCTGACTGAGGAGTTAGAATTTCGCTAGTGCGAATTGCCTACAAGTGAGGAACATGATAAGCCTGAGGACTTCCATAGTTCGAAATTCCAACCATTGTTGTGCTTAGCGCCAGCTGTCCCCAATCATCTTATCCACATAACGGTCATATCATTGGGGGCACTTATGTCTTATCATGTCAGGTTGCACCCTGGCTATAAATAGCCACCCCCCACAACCACTAGTTGGTTGGCTACTCCGAGAGAGAACTAATGCTTGTCATTTCAGAGCAACCCATCCTCCGAGGACTTTGAGAGAAAATCATCAGTGAGGAAAAACCCAAATCCCAACCACCAAACCCAAAGTGATTGAGCATCACTGAAGATGTTGTTCCTGTGTGGAACCGACACTTGTTACCTTTGAGGACTATGTATCTTCCAGACGGTTAGGCGTCATGGTCTAGTGCATCCTGCAGTCAATTGGGGATCACAGAATGACCTTGGTCTAGAGCATCCAGCAATAAATTGTGGATCATCGGGTGACCAGTTTGTGAGGGTTTTGGAAGTCTACCCTGAAGACTTACCACGACTGTTGGGCGAGGACTTTGTGACCTTAGCTCAAGGAGAATACGGTGAGGACTGTGTGTCCTGGGACTATGTGTCCTCTGGTTTAAATACCAGGCCACTCCAAACCAGACGTACGACTGTCACAGCAGTTGGAACTGGGTCATCAAACCATTGTCTTCATCAAGCTACCTGGTTCTATTTCCTCAACCCCTCTATTCCTCGTATACTTGTTGATGAAATTGATTGTTACTATTTGAAGAATTTGACTTAAGACTTTCACAATTTCCTCACCTCAAATTCTTCAAGTTACCTTGTTCCTCACCTGCTTATCCTGTATCACGCTACTTGTAATCTGTGCATGTTTTATTTCATCATGATGATTATACTGTCACTGTGTTTCTCACACGCTTGAGTACTTATTCCGCTGCTAGTTATTCATCACATTTCAAATTCCTCAAGTTGAAATTCCTCAAGTGATGAATTTGTAAAAATCGCATATTCACCCCCCATCTAGTCGATATAACACGCTTTCAATTGGTATCAGAGCAAGGTACTCCCTTGTTCTTATTGATTTTGGTTTAACCACCTAGAGTTCTAGTTATGTCGACTGTAGGTATGATCAAGGTTTCTGCAGGGTGTCCTACCTTCGATGGGACGGATTACCCCTACTGGAAGAACAAGATGCACATGCATCTTGAGGCTATTGACAACGATCTTTGGTACGTTGTGGGAAATGGTGTTCCCTGCATTTCTCTGACTGTCACTTCTGCTGATACGAAGAAATTCAAGCAACTCAATTCTCAAGCAAAGAATATCATCTGTGGCCATCTGAGCAAAGGTCAATATGGTAGAGTGAGTGCTTTGGAATATGCTAAGCTTATCTGGGATAGGCTGTCCAAAGTCAACGAAGGTGTTTCCACTCAACGTGACTCTCGTGTTGACGTTCTTCGCAATCTCTTCAACCGCTTCAAGAGACTCGACAATGAAAATATTCAGCAAACTTTTGATCGTCTCACTGATATCCCCAATGAGCTTCAAGCACTGGGTGCTACTGATATCACCAACCATGAGGTGGTGAAGAAACTGCTAAGATCTCTTGATTCCTCATTCGATACTCTGGCCTTGATGATTCAAGAATGTGGAGACTACAAGTCACTTGATCCTATAGATATTCTTGAGAGACTCAATACTCATGAATTCCAACAAGCTAAGAAGAGAGACCTCTACGGGCCAAGCTATGGAAGATTTCGTGCCCTAAAGGCAAAAGCAATTTCCTCATCCGACGGCGAAGATTCTGATAGTAGCCTTCGTGATCCTGAAGAACTAAGTCAGGAGCTAGCAATGCTTGTGAGGAAATTCTAGAAGTTCTCATGGAGAGGTGGATTTGGAAAGTCATCAAAAGGTGGCCTGAGGAAATCAGATTACTCGGATGACTACAAGAAGAGAACTTGTCACAAATGCAAGTAATCTAGTCACTTCATCTCTGAATGTCCTCTCTGGGAAAAAGAATCAAAGAAGAAGAAGAAGAAGAAGAAGTACAGAGATGACAGTTCTGATGACTCAAAGAAAAAGAAGACATCTTCAAAGTCCTCATCTGCAAAGTCCTCATCTTCAAAGTCCTCAATGCACAAGAAGAATGGTTCCAGAAAGGCTCGGGCTTTCATTGGCAAGGAAATGGACTCAGAAGAAGAATATGAAGAATATGAAGAAGAGGAAGAATCTGAGGTGGAATCTGAATCTAGTGTCGCTAGCCTCACTCTTGCTACTACCTTCGTTAGCAAGTCCATATTCAATGATGAAGAAAATGACTACTCCAACGACTCTGACGTCAGCAATGATGATTACGCTCCCACCTATTGCTTCATGGCTAAAGGTTCCAAGGTACATAAGCATCACTCCTCCTCTAAATCAAGTGGTGGTGAATCTGATGAATATGTGAAACCTAGCTATGCCAAACTTGCTAATATTGCTACTAGGCAACAAAGTGCACTTGAAAAGCTTCAAAAAATGCTAGACAAAAGCGATAATCTATTGAATGAGGAAGTGGATCGGACTCAAACTCTGTCTGACGATCTCAAAAGTCTTCAGACAAAGTATGATAACCTTCAGAGTCATCATAATGCTCCCTTAGCCGATCATGAGAAGCTTTCTTATGAATTTCCTTAAAGAAAGCAAGATCTTGAGAAACTAAGGGTGTCACATGAGGATCTCCAAAGGGAAAACGATTCCTTACTGGCTCAATAGATCAGTACCGCTCACGAAGAATTTGTTCCACCTTGTTTGAAATGCGTCGAACGTGAAACTGCTAATTCTTCACCTGAATGTTCAAATGTTTCTATTGTTGCAAATTCTTCAACTATTCCAGTGGTCACAAATTCCTCATCTGAGGATACCAGAAGTACCACTAACGAAAATGCAGGGTTGAAGGAGTTGTATGTGACAGGCATGTACAAAAGTCTCAAAGGGAATCAAACTCTTTGCGATGTCCTCAAAAAGCATATTATGAACAGGAACCCTAGGAAAGAGGGTATTGCCTTTGAGAGGAAACTCAACGCTGATGGATCCTACTGGACGCCTGAGCAATACCCCAAAACCTCATGGGTTGCTGCAAAAGGACCTCCTGTAGATCCATCCACTTTATCTGGATTTACTTGTGAAACTTCATATTCCTCGAATGAGTCACTTGACTGCAACTACAAATTCTTCAAAAATGAGAAAGGTGAAATATTTGCCAGATTTGTTGGAACTAACTATAGGAACGGTTCTCCTATGAAGAAAATCGGGGTTCCCAAGAACTACCTACAAAATCTTCAAGTGAATGTCCTCACGACACCACTCATGAAGAACAGGAACACCAGATAAATTTCCTCATATGGACCAAAGTCTTCACTTGGACCAAATTTCTCAAATGGTCAAAAATATCATTTTCGTGCTAATGCATCTCTTTCGTAGGGAAAATCTAAGAATTATAAATATGTGCATTATTCTTCAAATCATTATGTTCATAAGTCCTCGAAGAATCTCTCTGCTTATTCATATGAGTACTCTAACCCTCGTTCTATGAAACAAAGCGCACTTGATTCCATGCCTCCCTTCTCATATGGTGCTCGCAGAATGATGAACTCTTTGCCACCCCTCCAGATGTGGGTGGTGAAGAAATTGAACTAATTTCTTATGCAGGGTCAGGTCTCCAGATGAACTTGAACTTCTGATGAATTTGCTGGAGACCTGAGGAAATGCTTGAAAGGACGCAAGCTAACCATGTAGAAATGAATTCCTCATTTCTCACATCCTCACACTACTTGCTTACTATCTTGTGTGATGAAATTTTGTCTGGTGAAATTGATGTCATATTCTTCACTCTGAAGCATATGAGTTCGCAAGTTGTACTAACTCATCAGCAGGATGAACCTCCAAAAGCTACTGAGTGGGTCCTCGATAGTGGATGCACAAACCACATGAGTTGTGACAAGAATCTACTAATGAGTTTGCCAAAGTCTTCGAAGGCTTTAAGAGAGGAGACTTGTATATTGTTGCTTTCTCTATAGGTCCTCAGCCTGCCACATGCCTGCTTGCAAAGTCCTCAGAAGGCTGGCTGTGGCATCGACGACTTGGACATGCTGGTATGATGAACTTGCACACGCTTGTGAAGAAAAAGCACGTCATTGGCATCGAAGGCGTCAAATTCCTCAAGGATCACCTCTGTGGTGCATGTGAGTCTGGGAAGATGACCAGATCCAAGCATCCCTCAAAGACAATCATGACCATGACTCGACCCTTTGAATTGCTTCACATGGATCTCTTTGGCCCCACTCATTACTCCACACTAACAAATTCTTCAAGTTTGTATGGCTTTGTTATTGTTGATGATTACTCTCGTTACACTTGGGTACATATTATTCTGTACAAGTCTGAAGTGCAAGATGTCTTGAGACGATTTGCTTCAAGGGTCTCCATGAACTTCGGCATCAAGATCAAACATATCATGAGTGATAATGGGACTGAGTTCAAGAACGCCAATCTTGATGAATATCTTGATGAACTTGGTATTACTCATGAGTTATCTGCCCCATATACTCCTCAGCAGAACGGCGTCATGGGGTGCAAGAACAGGACTCTTTTTGAGATGGCTCGCACCATGCTTGATGAATACAAGACCCCTCGTCGCTTCTGGCCTGAGGCAATTGATAATGCATGCCACATCATCAACATGGTATATCTTCACAAATTCTTCAAGAAGACTTCGTATGAACTTATGACTGGCAAGAAACCCAATGTAAGTTATCTCAAAGTCTTCGGTGCAAAATGCTGGATTAGAGATCCTCACCATAGTTCTAAATTTGCACCGAAAGCACATGAAGGTTTTATGCTTGGTTACGGAAAGGAATCACACACAACCAGAGTCTTCAACACCTACCACCACAAGGTTGTTGAAACTGTAGATGTGCTATTCGATGAAACTGACGGCTCGCAAAGAGAGCACCTTCCTTTTGTGCTAGATGAACAGTCTCCTAAGGAATCCATTAAGCTGAAGGCTACTGAAGACGTCATACCCACTGAGGAAGTCATTCCAACGAATGAAGACATTCATGCTGATACACCCGAAGAAAATGGTGCTGAAGAAAATCCTCAGCCATGTCAACCTACTCACCCAAGAGTTGCAAATGAAGTGTAGATTGAAAAAATCATCGATGACATCAATTCACCAGGTCCCCTCACTCGCTCAAGAGCTTCACATTTGACTAACTTTTGTGGGCACTTTGGTTTTGTCTCTATCATAGATCCCACCAAAGTTGATGAAGCATTCAAGGAGCCTGAGTGGATTCAAGCTATGCAAGAGGAATTGCATTAATTCAAGCTCAACAACATGCGGGAACTTGTCAAGCGGCCAGAACCCCGCAAGCATAACATCATAGGTACCAAGTGGATCTACCACAACAAGCAAGATAAAAATGGCCTTGTGGTAAGAAATAAGGCTCGTCTTGTAGCACAAGGCTACACATAGGTTGAAGAAACTGACTTTGATGAAACCTTTGCACCTATTACTAGACTTGAAGTTATTCGCATATTTCTTGCTTATGATAACCATCATGACATCATCTTATATCAAATGGATGTGAAAAGTGCATTCCTCAATGGTAAGCTTGAGGAAGAAGTATATGTTTCTCAACCCCCAAGTTTTGAAGACCCTAAGCATCCTGACAAAGTCTTCAGACTCAACAAGGCGCTCTATGGCCTCAAGCAGGCCCCACGGGCATGGTACGACACTCTGAAGGAGTTCCTCATGAATAAAGGCTTCAAACCCAGTTCACTCGACCCAACTCTTTTCACAAAATCCTATGACAATGAACTGTTCATATGCCAAATATACGTAGACGATATTATCTCTGGCTGTACTGACAAATGTTATAGTGATGAATTTGCCTATATGATGAGTGAAAAATATCAAATGTCTATGATGGGAGAGTTGAAATTCTTCTTAGGTCTTCAAATTCGTCAGCAAGACAATGGCATCTTCATATCTCAAGAGAAATACCTCAAGGATGTTCTGAGGAAATTCGACATGCAAGATTGGAAAGGCGTCAAAACTCCAATACCTTCAAAAGGCCACCTCTACACTTACGAAAATGGTAAAGATTTTGATTAGAAGCTATATCGCTCCATGATTGGCTCATTATTGTATCTATGTGCATCTAGGCCTGATATTATGCTGAGTGTTTGCATGTGTGCCTGATTCCAAGGAACACCAAAGGAATCACACCATAAGGCTGTGAAACATATTCTTCGATACTTAGCTCACACACGAACGCTTGGATTATGGTATCCCAAGGGCTCAAATCTTCACCTCGTCGGATACTCTGATGCTGACTATGCTGGAGATCATGTGGATCGCAAGTAAACCTCAGGCACATGTCATTTCCTCGGACGATCCTTAGTCTGTTGGTCCTCGAAGAAACAGAACTGCGTGTCACTATCTACTGCTAAAGCTGGGTACATTCCTGCTAGTTCATGTTGCGCTTAGTTGTTCTGGATGAAGCAAACTCTCAAGGACTATGGCATCAAGTTGAAGATTGTGCCTCTCTACTGCGACAATGAGAGTGCCATCAAGATTTCTTACAACCCAGTTCAGCACTAAGACCAAGCACATCTAGATTCGTCACCACTTTCTTCGAGATCATGTAATCAAGGGCGAAATCTCCATCGACCATATCCCTACTGAAGAACAACTGGCCGACATCTTCACAAAGCCCTTGGATGAAAAGATATTTTGCAAGTTGCGGTGTGAGCTAAATATCTTAGAATCTTCGAATGTTCTTTGAAAAAGGACACACATCCTAACACTTATGCAAAATTGATGACTTAGATGTGCAACACACAAAGTAACGTTTTTCTTCAATCAATGAAGAATAACCCTCTAAGTGTGAAGAAATTAATGAAGATTTTGATTCTCATAACCCTACGACAATTGTATGCGGTGTCTGAAGTCATCATTCTTATACGGTGGGTCACGCCACTAACCATAGTTGAAATTCTTCAAAGTTGGGTTTTTCCTCATTTTGCAAATTCTTCAAATTTTCAAATTCCTCAAGTTTACAAATTCCTCAACTTTTCAAATTCACCAACTTTTCATATTCATCAACTTTTCAAATTCTTCAAACTATGAAACACATGTTCTTCATTGACTATATACATATATATTTGAGTTTTCAATGTCCTCAACAGCATTCACTTATCTCTAATTCTTCAAGTTGATTTTCATGTAAGTGAATGTGATCAGACCCTTTCCCCCTCTATGCTAAATTCAACCCAGTTTGTTCACAAATTCTTCATATGCGTTCTACTTTGAAACTCATTCAAAGTCTTCATTGTGTCCTTGACAGCTGGAGAATTTGCGAATGGAAACTTTAAAATTTTCACTATCAAATTTTTGGCGTTTCCTACTCAAACTGTTCTAATTCCCATGACTAGATAACCCACGACCCCCCACTATCGCCACTACTTAGTACGTGGGTGACACATGTCGCGTGGAGAGCAAGGGTCAGGGGCAATCTGGTTCAAAATGTTCGGACAGATTGGTTTTTACCTCCGCTATAAATACCCCTTCCTTTCACTGTGCTCGGTTACTCCTCACTTCTACTCTCTCCCGAGCTCAAACCTAGTGCCGCCGCTAAAATCATCACCGCTGGTGTGGAAGAGCTTCATTACCTCAACCTCGTCGTCGTCGTACTCGCATCGGCCGCGGAAGTCTTCACCCCGCCGCCGCTATAGTTGTCTCCCTCTGCCTAGCTAGGGCGTGTGAGATCTGGACAGACAAACTTCCTCGATTTCTTCTCACGGTTCGTTGTGTTCTTCATCAGGGTAAATAAAATCTATTTTTACTACCCTTGTTTCATCTTCAAGTTTTCCTCAATTTTCTCAAAGGTGTTTATTCTTCAAGAATCTCATTCTAAAGCACCTTACATGTTCATACACTTGATGTTTTTCCCTAAGTTATGATATTCTTCAAGATTCCTCAATTGTGTGGATCCTCAAAATCTGCACAACTCTGGAACCTAAGACAAAGAACACTTAGTGAAAATCCTCAAAATACACCCATGGTCAAATTTCTCACACTTGATGTTATTGAAAAACTTCTGAGAATGCATATGACCTCTTCAAATTCCGCGCACATATACTCTGTTCACAGGTGCAAACATGTCTGCTGAAGAATCACTACGTTCTCATCAACTTAACTCATTTGCGGCGTTTCTTGAGGAAAAACTATGCACGTCTTCAGAATCTTGAAGAGTTTAGAATCCTCAGCCGAGAAAATGGCCGATGGGAAGAAACCACAGAAAGGTGGAAAGAAACCTGATGTGCAGACTGCTTTTGAGATACCTGATGACTTGTATGAGAAATATTGCACACCAGATGAAGAAATTCATGGCAAAAAAAACAACAAAGCATACAAAAATCCGCTTGCAGAAAATTGAGAGGAGAAAGGCAAAGGAGTGGAAAGAATATCGCTATGTCACTCCCAAGTATATGATGAAATTCATAGTTAAACCCCCTTGTAGCAGGCCACCCTTGGCTTCAAATCAAACAGCTGATCTCACTAGTCTCAAGACTAGTAATGACTTTCCTCATGAATGGGAAAAACATCAAGCCAAGCTAGCTAAGAAAGCAAAAGAGGCCATGAAGAAATTCAACGAAGACTCTACTACTGCTGTTGCTGCTGCTGGAGCCTCTGTGAGTGCTCCAAAGAAATCAATTGTGAAGAAATCTGCTTTGAAGTCACAGTCATCAACGTCAAAGTCATTACTACAAATTCCTCAAGCAAAGTCTTCAAAGGCCTCAGCCACTAGTTCAGTAGCTGCTCAGTCCTCTGCTGCTGCCGCAAAGTCCTCAACACCTGTGCACCTAGCATCATGTTAGAGGACAAAGGGATACTCAATTGCTTCAATGGTCTCTATAAGTCCCTCTGCTCAAGCAAAGTCTTCAATAAGTCCTACTATGTTGAAACTGAAGAAAACTGCTCGACGAGGTCAAAGACCAAGTCCTCACACTAGCAAAGCTATAGTGAATGTACCCTCAGCATCTAAGCATGATGATGAGGCTGATGATGAAGAACTGGAAGAAATCATCAGAGAAAGTCAGCAAAAGGCTGCAATAGGCAAAGGCAGCTCTGTTCCTCTCATGCTGGATCCCAAGATGATCCTCAACTTCATTGACATATGGCATGAGGATCCAAGCACCCCACTTTGCTCACTGAACCTGCCTCTTGGTGTGGACCATGTCCTCACCCACTTTATTGCTGAGGAAAAATGGAAAAGAGATCAAGATCACAGAGCTAAGAGGAATAGGGCTCACAAAGAAAAATTTCTGAGGAATAACGTGATGAATTTGACTCCAAATCAACTCATCACAGTTCAGTCTGAAAATCGCTGCCTCTCTGAGAAACAAGACAAATATGGTGCTAGATGGAAGGGCACCAAAGTGAGATTTGTTAGGGCAGCCCAAGCTGCTCTTAAGGACCATAACTCAAGGGTTACAACTCAATTGCAACCACAAATTCCTCAGGCTGAAGAATCTGCTCAGCCTGCTGATGAAACTGCTCCCGCAACTGAAGAAACTCAGGCCACTGAAGAACATACGAGGACAACCTCCACTATTGTGCCTGAAGAAACTAACATGCCAGCTGAAGTTTTTGCTGCGCCTGAGGAAATTGATAACACAAGGGAGACTGCATCAGTCATGCCTGAAGAAAATGCACCTCCTTCACCCTCTGCCGAAACAGCGAAATCATCAAGGGTGAAGACAATCAGCCTTTCTTCTACATCAGAAGCGAAGAAGACCAAGGCTATAGAGAAGAAGGCACTTCAGAGAAAGGCATCAACAACAGATTCCTCGGCAGTGAAGAAATTGAAGACACTGCCAATTTCTTTAACAGAACCATTTGATGCAACGACTATCAGCTCCGTGCGAGCTTATGCAATAGTGCCATTTGGTGTTGACTATGTCATCCCAAATGATGATCAAGAAGAAAAGGATCAATCTGCTGCTACCTCAGAGCAGATTGATGAAGAAATTTAAGTGTAAGCAAATTCTTCAACTCGACGGGTATCATCGCCCCAACCTCACTTGACTGCTGAAGAGGCCGGCGTTGAAGATATTAATGAGGATGTGGACATTGGCAACACAACCCCTATCATCAATGATGAATATTGGGAAGCTGCTCACCCAAATTCCCTAATGACTACTTCTCTGTCACAAATTCCTCAGTCTCCAACCCAGACTGAAGAAATTGAACCAGGATCTGATGACATTGTTGTCATTGCTACTGAAGTGATCCCAGCTGCATCAGCTGATGAAATTGCTGCTCCAACTGCCACTGAGGAAACTGCACAAATTCCTTAGTCTGAAGAAGTTCCTCCTATGCCTAAGGAGATTGTGGGCCGCTTCAAGCCAAACCTTCAGCCAAAGCCAAGAATGCCATTCAAAGGCTCAAAGCGCCCCAAATTCATCAAAACAAATTTCTTCAATGAGCACATTTTCTTTGATGGACCGAATCCTTATGACTCACCTAGCGCACGTTGCACCAGATTCTGGACTCCAACAGAGATGAATTATTATGCATTTGTACTGTTTGACAACAAGAAAGTCTTCGAGCACCATCAAATTCCTCATGCGGATATGGAAACAATCCCATCCTTCACACCGGTGCTCGCGGTTCTTCACGACGCAGGAATTCTTCCGTTCTATGTGGATATCTGCGATTGGCATGAAGAGCTCATTCTTCAATTCTATGTCACTGTGCACATCACAGGTGATGCTTCTGACATCAACTCATGGGTCTTGGATTGGATGACTGGGTCAACCCATTATGTTGCACCAGCCTCTGAATTGCTTCGGTCAGTCCCAATTCCAATTCCCTCAGAAGAAGCCCGCTGCCTGTTTGATGAACCTGCTCTGCCCGACCATATGATGCAAGTGCTGATGAAACCGCTGGCTCCTGGAAAACCTCAAAGGACAACCTTCCTTGTGAAGGATTTTCTCTATGTACCCAGGATAGTTTACTGCATCCGCACCAACACCCTTTGTCCTCAGAAGGGTCACAACTCTAAAGAAGAAGAAGTTGAGTGAATCATGAAGAACATACTATTAAACATCATTCATGGGATTCCCATCAACTATCATGACTTCTTCATGAGGACATTGGCAAATGCAGCATTAGCCCCATTTGAATTGAAGCCTTATGCTCCCTGGATCATGAAATTCATCAGATCAAGGTCTTCAATTCCCTTCAAACCTGACTTCAAAAATCACTTCGGCTTTCTGCCCCCGATTGAAGTCCTCAAGAGCACAATTTCCTCAGTTGAAGGAAAATGCAAAGCTGTCATTGATGAAGGTACTTGTCCATTGGATGGTCAGTTCCACAAAGTTGCATCTTACTCCACCAATGATGACACTGCTACCTAGGACTCTGCTGCAAAAGCCTCAAGAGTCTGCCCTCGTGTGATGACTGATTGTGAACTGCTCATAAGTCTTCATTAGAAGGTTGATCGCAATCACAAGTGGGTGAAGCGTCAGTTTGCTTCCATTGTTCAGAACATGACAGTGACGCAGAACTCTGTGAGGAAAAATCACTACTGTGTGCATGAAATCTTCGATCACGCATGGGCCATTCTCGCACATCTCAAGACTCCTGAGGAACTCAAAGAAAGGAAATGAAACTATAAAAACAAAAGTCTTCACGCTTCATGGTCCTCGTTCATATCTTCAAGGTCACACCAACTTCTTCATTTTCAAAGTCTTCAGGGAATACCAAAGTATTCAGCAAAGTCTTTAGTTGAAGACATACATTTTTAGGGGTCGGTAATCTCCGAATATATCAAACTCCTCATCGACTTATAGATCCCGTGTACATTCACAAACACATTAGTTCCTTAACCTATAAGTCATCGACTTATAGGAAACACCGTACTATTAAAGGGGGCCGAGGTAATACTAAGGAAATTTCCAACTGATGCTCAACTCCACAAGCCTCAACCTATCCAATCCTTCGAGTGAAGCCTTTGGAAATCTCTTGCAGTTCAGTCAAGTTCTTCAATGAAAGAGACGATGTTCTTCTGGTCTCTGATGAAATTGATCTGACTGAGGAGTTAGGATTTCGCCAGTGCAAATTGCCTACAAGTGAGGAACATGATAAGCCTGAGGACTTTCATAGTTCAAAATTCCGACCGTTGCTGTGCTTAGCACCAGCTGTCCCCAATCATCTTATCCACATAACAGTCACATCATTGGGGGCATTTATGTCTTATCATGTCAGGTTGTACCCTCGCTATAAATAGCCACTCCCACAACCACTAGTTGGTTGGCTGCTCCGAGAGAGAAATGACACTTGTCATTTGAGAGCAACCCATCCTGAGAGGACTTTGAAGAAAATCATCAGTGAGGAAAAACCCAGATCCAAACCACCAAACCCAAAGTGATTGAGCATCACTGAAGAGATTGTTCCTATGTGGAACTGATGCTTGTTACCTTTGAGGATTGTGTATCTTCCATATGGTTAGGCATCATGGTCTAGTGCATCCTGCAGTCAATTGGGGATAACAGAGTGACCTTGGTCTAGAGTATTGGAAATATTCCCTAGAGGCAATAAATAAAGTGTTTATTATTATATTTCCTTGTTCATGATAATCGTTTATTGTCCATGCTATAATTGTGTTGCTCGGAGACTAAATACATGTGTGGGCATATAGACAAACATTTGTGTCCCTAGTGTGCCTCTAGCAGCTAGCTCATTGATCAAAGATGGTTAAGGTTTCCTGGCCATGGACATGAGATGTCATTTGATATCGGGATCACATCATTAGGAGAATGATGTGATGGACAAGACCCAAACTATGAACGTAGCATATGATCGTGTCAGTTTATTGCTTCTATTTTTTGCATGTCAAGTATATGTTCCTATGACCATGAGATCATGCAACTCACTAACACCGGAGGAGTGCCTTGTGTGTATCAAATGTCGCAACGTAACTGGGTGACTATGAAGGTTCTCTATAGGTATCTGAGGGTGTCTGTTGAGTTGGCATGGATGAACACTGGGATTTGTTACTCTGTGTGACGGAGAGGTATCTCGGGGCCCACTCGATAATACAACATCACAACAAGCCTTGCAAGCAATGTGACTAAGTGTTAGTCACGAGATCTTGTATTACGGAACGAGTAAAGAGACTTGCCGGTAACGAGATTGAACTAGGTATAAATATACCGACGATCAAAACTCGGGCAAGTAACATACCGAAGAACAAAGGGAACAACATACGGGATTGTCTGAATCCTTGACATAGAGGTTCGACCGATAAAGATCTTCATAGAACGTGTAGGAACCAATATGGGCATCCAGGTCCCGCTATTGGTTATTTACCATAGAGGTGTCTCGGTCATGTCTACATGGTTCTCGAACCCGCAGGGTCTGCACACTTAAGGTTCGATGATGTTTTGGTATAGATGAGTTATTTGTGTTGGTGATCGAAGGTTGTTCAGAGTCCCAGATGAGATCTAAGATGTCACGAGGAGTTCCGGAATGGTCCGGAGGTAAAGATTCATATATGGGAAGTTGGTGTTTGAGTTACGGAAAAGTTCCGTGACCTACAAGTGGTGTGACGGAGTGACGGAAGTGTTCCTGGGGGTCCACCGGGTGGGCCCATCTACTCCAAAGGGCCACATGGGATGTGAGAGGGTGCGAGCCAGCCCCTAGTAGGCTGGCCGCACCTCCCACCTCAAGGCCTGGGTGGCTAGAGGCTTGGGCTGGGCCAAAAGGGTGGGCTAGCCACCAAACTTGGTGGCCAAGCCACCCTGGCCGCCGCCCCACCTCCTTGGCCACCGCACCAAACCCTAGGGGAAACCCTAGGGCGGCCAGCCTCCTCCTCTTCCCCTATATATATGTGAGAGGGAGGAGGGCAGCCGCACTCTAAGTCACGGCGCAGCCCTTCCTCCCTCTTTGATAGCCTCTCCTCTAGATCGATTCGGCAACGCTTAGTGAAGCTCTGTCGGATCAGCTCCTCCACCACCACCGTCACGTCGTCTTGCTGCTGGCAAACCCATCTACCTCTCCACTCCCTCTTGCTGGATCAAGAAGGCGGAGATCTTCATCGTGTTGCACGTGTGCTGAACGCGGAGGTGCCGTCCATTCGGCACTTGATCGGGAGTTCTTGAGACGGCTTGCGATTAGGATCGCAGAGACATACCACTACATCAACCGTGTTCTTTAAGACTTCTGCTTAGTGATCTACAAGGGTATGTAGATCCAATCTCTCCTCTCATAGATGCTCATATCCTAGATTGATCTTGGTGAAACATAGGAAAATTTTTGTTTCCAATGCAACGTTCCCCAATAGTGGCATCATGAGCTAGGTTTATGTGTAGATGAGATCTTGAGTAGAACACAAAGAGTTTGTGGGGGTTGATATTCAGATTGCTTCCTTCCTTAGTATTTTCTTGGCTTAGCGGTACTATGGGATGAAGCGGCTCGGACCGACTTTACTCGTACGCTTATGAGAGACCGTGTTCCATCGACTGACATGTGACTTCGTTGCATAAAGATGGATGGCGGGTGTCTATCTCTCCCACTTTAGTTGGATAGGATTTGATTAAGGCGGTCCTTGTAGAAGGTTGAAATGCAATATTCATATCAACATTGTGGTTTTACATAGGTAAGAATCGTTCTTGCTAAATACCCATAGCAGCCACGTAAAACATGCAACAACAATTAGAGGACGTCTAACTTGTTTTTTGCAGGGTATGTTGTGATGTGATATGGCCAACTACATGATGTGATATATGTGATGTATGAGATGATCATGTTTTTGTATAGAATATCACGACTTGCATGTCGATGAGTACAGCAACCGGCAGGAGCCATAGGGTTGTCTTTGATTATTGTATGACCTACGTGTCAATCTTTAAGCGCTATGTAATGCTTTATATCATCGCTAAGCGGTAGCAATAGTATTATGAGCATCGGGGCACGACAACCCCGATGAAGACACAATGATGGAGATCATGGTGTCATGCCGGTGACGATGGAGATCATGTCGGTGCTTTGGACATGGAGATCAAAAGCACAAGTTCATGGCCATATCATGTCACTTATGATTTGCATGTGATGTTAATCTTTTCATGCACCTTGTTTTGCTTAGGACGACGGTAGCATTATAAGGTGATCCCTCACTTAAATTTCAAGATGAACTGTGTTCTCCCCGAGTGTGCACCGTTGCAAAAGTTCGTCGTGTCGAGACACCACGTGATGATCGGGTGTGATAGACTCTACATTCGCATACAATGGGTGTAAGTCAGTGTTGCACATGCAGAACACTCGGGTTAAACTTGACGAGCCTAGCATGTACAGACATGGCCTCGGAACACAAGAGACCGAAAGGTCGAGCATGAGTCATATAGTAGATATGATCAACATGATGATGTTCAACATTGAAACCACCTTAACTCACATGATTATTGGACTTGAGTTGGTGAATATGGATCATGTGTCACTCAGATGACCTGAGGGATGTCAATTTGAGTGGGAGCTTTAGTAATTTGATTAACTAAACTCATTATCTTGAACAATAGTCTTAGTAACCTTTGCTTATTTATGTTGTAGATCAATGGCTCGTGCAGTAGCACCCCTGAATTTTAATGCGTTCCTATAGAAAGCTAAGTTCAAAGATGATGGAAATAACTTTGTTGACTGGGCCCGTAATCTAAGGATTATCCTCACGGCTTCCCAGAAGGCTTATGTCCTTGATGCGCCGCTTGGTGACCCACCCGCTCTCGTGTCATCGGAAGACGTTAAGAACGCTTGTGCGGCACGTTCTGGAGATTACTCAATAGTTCAATATGCAATGTTGTATGGCTTAGAACCGGGACTTCAAAGATGTTTTGAACGTCATGGAGCATATGAGATGTTCCAAGAGTTGGAGTTTATCTTTAAGAAGAATGCCCGGATCTAGAGGTATGAGGCCTCCGATAAGTTCTATGCTTGCAAGATGGAGGAGAACGGGTCTATCTATGAACATATACTTAGAATGTCTAGGTATTCAACCCGTTTGGCGGAGTTAGGGATGCCCCTTCCACCAAAGGCAACCACTGGCAGAGTTCTTCAATCATTGCCACCTAGCTACAAGAGCTTCGTGTTGAACTATAACATGCACGGGATGAACAAGTCAGTCATCGAGCTGTTTGCGATGCTGAAAGTCACTGAGTCTGAAATCCAGAAAGAACATCAAGTGTTGATGGTCAATAAAACCACTAGTTTCAAGAAACATGGCAAGGGCAAGAAGGGTAAATCCAAGAAGGGTGGCAAAACAGTTGCTCCTCCCGTGAAGAAACCCAAGGCTGGACCCAAGCCAAAAACTGAGTGCTTTCATTGCAAGGGAACTGGTCACTGGAAGCGGAACTGCCCCAAGTACCTGGCCGACAAGAAGGCGGCCAACACCAAACAAGGTATATATGATATACATGTTATTGATGTGTACCTTACTAGCTCTCGTTGTAGTGCCTTGGGATTTGATACCGGCTCGGTTGCTCACATTTGCAACTCAAGGCAGGACCTACAGAATAGACAGAGGCTGGCTAAGGATGAAGTGACGATGCGTGTGGGAAATGGTTCCAAGGTTGATGTGATCGCCGTCGGCACGCTCGCTCTTCGACTACCATTGGGATTAGTGATGAACATGAATAATTGATATTTAGTGCCTGCATTAAGCATGAACATTATATCTGGATCTTGTTTATTGCGAGATGGTTACTCATTTAAATCAGAGAATAATGGTTGTTATATTTATATGAGTAATATCTTTTATGGTCATGCACCCAATGTGAGGGGTTTATTCTTATTAAATCTCGATAGTCATGATACACATGTTCATAGCATTGATGCCAAAAGATGTAGAGTTGATAATGATAGTACCACTTTCTTGTGGCACTATGCTACTTCTTGAGCTTGTGTTGGTTTTTCCCTTGAAGAGGAAAGGGTGATGCAGCAAAGCAGAGATAAGTATTTCCCTCAGTTTGAGAACCAAGGTATCAATCTAGTAGGAGTATCAAGATGAGGCACCAAGGCACCTGCACAAAAACAAACAAACTTGCACCCAACGCGATAAAGGGGTTGTCAATCCCTTCACGATTACTTGCAAGGTGAGATCTGATAGTGATAATAGGTAAATATAAATAAATAAATAAAAGTGAAGCAAGGTATTTTTGGTATTTTTGTATGTAGATCTGAATATATAATGTGTAAAATAGACCCGGGGGCCATAGTGTTCACTAGAGGCTTCTCTCATGATAGCAAGTATTACGATGGATGAACAAATTACTATCAAGCAATCGATAGAATCGCGCAAAGTCATGACGATATCTAAGGCAATGATCATACATATAGGCATCACGTTTGAGACAAGTAGACCGATACTTTCTGCATCTACTACTATTACTCCACACATCGACCGCTATCCAACATGCATCTAGTGTATTAAGTTCATAACAAACAGTGTAACGCCTTAAGCAAGATGACATGATGTAGAGGGATAAATTCATGCAATATGATATAAACCCCATCTTTTTACCCTTGATGGCAACAACACGATGCATGCCTTGCTACCCCTTCTGTCACTAGGTGAGGACACCGCACGGTATGAACCCAAAACCAAGCACTTCTCCCATTGCAAGAATTATAGATCAAGTTGGCCAAATGAAACCCATAACTCGAAGAGACTTACAAGGATATGAAATCATGCATATAAGAAATCAGAGGAGACTCAAATAATATTCATAGATAATCTGATCATAAATCAATAATTCATCGGATCTCGACAAACACACCGCAAAAGAAAGTTACATCGGGTAGATATCCATGAAGATCATGGAGAACTTTGTATTGAAGATCAAAGAGAGAGAAGAAGCCATCTAGATACTAGCTATGGACCCGAAGGTCTGTGGTGAACTACTCACGCATCATCGGGAGAGGCAATGGTGTTGATGAAGAAGCCCTCCGTGTTCGAATCCCCCTCCGGCAGGGAACCATAACGGTCCCCAGATGGGATCTCACGGAAACAGAAGCTTGCGGCGGTGGAAAAGTACTTTCGTTGATCTCTACGTTGATTTTGGGATTTTAGGGAATTTATAGGCGAAACAGGTAGGGCAAAGGAGGCACGAGGGGCCCACGAGCCTGCTAGGAGCGCCCACCCCCGTGGGGCGTGCCTAGGGGGCTCGTGGCCTCCTCCGTGGCCCTCTTCCTTGGTTCTCAAGTCTTCTAGATCCGTTCTGTCGTGGAAAAAATCATCCCAAAGGTTTTATTCCGTTTGGACTCCGTTTAATATTCTTATCTGAAAAAGGTCAAAAACATGGAAAGGGCACTGAGTTAATAAGTTAGTCCCAAAAATGACATAAAATAGCATATAAATGCATATAAAATATCCCGAGTTGATAGTATAATAGCATGGAACAATCAAAAAATTATAGATACGTTGGAGACATATCACACTGCCGTTTGGGTCATATTGGTGTAAAACGCATGAGGAAGCTCCATGTTGATGGACTTTTGGAGTCACTTGATTTTGAATCACTTGACACATGTGAACCATGCCTCATGGGCAAGATGAGTAAAACACTGTTCTCTGGAACAATGGAACGGGCGAGTGATTTGTTGGAAATCATACATACTGATGTGTGCAGTCCGATGAACATCGAGGCGCGCAGTGGATATCGTTATTTTCTCAACTTCACTTATGACTTAAGTAGATATGGGTATATTTACTTAATGAAACATAACTCTGAAATGTTTGAAAAGTTCAAGCAATTTCAGAGTGAAGTTGAGAATCATCATAACAAGAAGATTAAATTCCTTTGATCTGATCGAGGAGGAGAATATCTGAGTTATGAGTTTGGCAGTCACTTAAGACAGTGTGGAATTGTTTCACAATTGACACCGCCTGGAACACCATAACGTAATGGTGTGTCCGAACGTCGTAATCGAATCTTATTAGATATGGTGCATTCTATGATGTCTCTTGCCGATTTGCCACTATCGTTTTGGGGTTATGCATTAGAGACAGCTGCATTCACTTCAAATAGGGCACCATCGAAATCCGTTGAGATGACGCCATATGAACTGTGGTTTGGCAAGAAGCCAAAGTTGTCGTTTCTTAAAGTTTGGGAATGTGATGCTTATGTCAAAAAGCTTCAGCCTAAAAATCTGGAACCCAAAGCGGAGAAATGTGTCTTCATAGAATACCCAAAAGAGATAGTTGGGTATACCTTCTATCTCAAATCTGAAGGAAAAGTGTTTGTCGCTAAGAACGGAACATTTCTTGAGAAAGAGTTTCTCTCAAAAGAATTGAGTGGGAGGAAGGTAGAACTTTATGAGGTTACTGAACCTTCACTTCAACCAGAGAGTAGCGCAGCACAGAAAGATGTTTCTGTGGAGCCAATGACAGTTGGAGAGGAAGTTAATGATGATGATCATGAAACTTCGGATCAAGTTGCTATTGAACCTCGTAGGTCGACAAGGGCGCGTACTGCTCTTGAGTGGTACGGCAACCCTATCTTGGAGGTCATGTTGTTGGACAACAATGAACCTACAAGCTATGGAGGAGCAATGATGGGCCCAGATTCCGAGAAATTGTTAGATGCCATGAAATTCGAGATGGGATCCATGTATGAAAACAAAGTATGGACTTATGAAGTATTACCTGAAGGGCGAAAGGCCATTCATAATAAATGGATCTTTAAGAAGAAGACGGACGCGGACGGTAATGTCACCGTCTATAAAGCTTGACTTGTGGCAAAGGGTTTTTCACAAGTTCAAGGAGTTGACTACGATGAGACCTTCTCACCCGTAGTGATGCTTAAGTCCGTCAGAATCATGTTAGCAATAGCTGCATATTTCGACTATGAAATTTGGCAGATGGATGTCAAAACAGCGTTCCTTTACGGTTTCCTTGAGGAAGAGTTGTATATGATGCAACCGGAAGGTTTTGTTGATCCAGAGAATGCTAGCAAAGTTTGCAAACTCCAGCGATCCATTTATGGACTCGTGCAAGCATCTCAGAGTTGGAATAAGTGTTTTGATGAGGTAATCAAAGCGTTTGGGTTTATACAAGTTTACAGAGAAGCTTGTGTTTACAAGAAAGTGAGTGGGAGCTTTGTAGCGTTTCTAATATTATATGTGGATGACATATTGCTGATTGGAAACAATATAGAAATGCTGGAAAGCGTGAAGGAATATTTGAACAAGAGTTTTTCAGTGAAGGACCTAGGAGAAGCTGCTTTCATATTAGGCATTAAGATCTATAGAGATAGATCAAGACGCTTGATAGCACTTTCACAAAGCACATACCTTGATAAAGTTTTGAAGAAGTTCAAAATGGATCAGCCCAAGAAGGGGTTCTTGCTTGTGTTACAAGGTGTGAAGTTGAGTAAGACTCAATGCCCAGTGACTATAGAAGATAAAGAGAAGATGAGTGTCATCCCCTATGCTTTAGCCATAGGCTCTATCATGTATGTGATGTTGTGCACAAGACACGATGTCAGCCTTGCCATACATATGGCTAGAAGTTTTCAAAGTGATCCTGGAATGGAGCACTGGACTACGGTCAATAATATCCTTAAGTACCTGAAAAGGACCAAGGACATGTTTCTCGTTTATGGAGGTGATCAAGAGCTCGTCGTAAAGGGTTACATCGATGCAAGCTTTGACACTGATCCGGATGACTCTAAGTTGCAAACTGGATACGTATTTATTCTCAATGAGGGAGCGGTAAGCTGGTACAGTTCCAAGAAAAGCGTGGTAGCCGATTCTACATGCGAAGCGGAGTACATCGCAGCCTCGGAGTCAGCGAAGGAAGTTGTTTGGATGAAGGAGTTCATGACAGATCTTGGAGTAGTGCCTAGTGCACTGAATCCAATGACTCTGTTCTGTGACAACACTGGTGCCATTGCTTTGGCCAAGGAACCAAGGTTTCACAAGAGGACCAGACACATAAAGTGACACTTCAATTCCATCCGCGATTACGTCGAGGAGAAGGACATAAGTATTTGCAAAGTGCACACGGAACTGAATGTTGCAGATCCGTTGACTAAACCTCTTCCAAGGGCTAAACATAATCAACACCAGAACTGCATGGGTGTTCGATTCATTACAATGTAAATCACATAGTGAAGTGAACTAGATTATTAACTCTAGTGCAAGTGGGAGACTGTTGGAAATATGCCCTAGAGGCAATAAATAAAGTTTTTATTATTATATTTCCTTGTTCATGATAATCGTTTATTGTCCATGCTATAATTGTGTTGATCGGAAACTAAATACATGTGTGGGCATATAGACAAACATTGTGTCCCTAGTGTGCCTCTAGCAGCTAGCTCGTTGATCAAAGATGGTTAAGGTTTCCTGGACATGGACATGCGATGTCATTTGATATCGGGATCACATCATTAGGAGAATGATGTGATGGACAAGACCCAAACTATGAACGTAGCATATGATCGTGTCAGTTTATTGCTACTATTTTTTAGATGTCAAGTATATGTTCCTGTGACCATGAGATCATGCAAATCACTAACACCGGAGGAATGCCTTGTGTGTATCAAACGTCGCAACATAACTGGGTGACTATAAAGGTGCTCTATAGGTATCTTCGAGGGTGTCTGTTGAGTTGGCATGGATCAGTACTGGGATTTGTTACTCCGTGTGATGGAGAGGTATCTCGGGGCCCACTCGGTAATACAACATCACAACAAGCCTTGCAAGCAATGTGACTAAGTGTTAGTCACGGGATCTTGTATTACAGAATGAGTAAAGAGACTTGCCGATAACGAGATTGAACTAGGTATAAAGATACCGACGATCGAATCTCGGGCAAGTAACATACCGAAGAACAAAGGGGACAACATACGGGATTGTCTCAATCCTTGACATAGAGGTTCGACCGATAAAGATCTTCGTAGAACATGTAGGAACAAATATGGGCATTGAGGTCCCTCTATTGGTTATTGATAGTAGAGGTGTCTCGGTCATGTCTACATGGTTCTCCCAACGGTCTCCCACTTGCACTAGAGTCAGTAATCTAGTTACATTGTGATGAATCGAACACCCATAGCATTCTGGTGTTGATCATGTTTTGCTCGTGAGAGAGGTTTAGTCAACGGATCTGCGACATTCAGATCCGTGTGCACTTTACAAATATATATATCTCCCTCCTGAATGTAATCACGGGTGGAGTTGAAGCGGCGCTTGATGTGTCTTGTCTTCTTGTGAAACCTGGGCTCCTTCGCAAGGGCAATAGCTCCAGTGTTGTCATAGAATAGAGTCATCGGGCCCGACGCATTGGGAATCACTCCTAGGTTGGTGATGAACTTCTTCATCCAGACTCCTTCCTTTGCTTCTTCCGAAGCAGCTATGTACTCCGCTTCACATGTAGATGCCGCCACGACGCTTTGCTTGCTGCTGCACCAGCTGACTGCCCCTCCGTTCAAAATATACACGTATCCGGTTTGCGACTTGGAGTCATCCAGATCTGTGTCGAAGCTAGCATCAACGTAACCCTTTACGATGAGCTCTTTGGCACCTCCATATACGAGAAACATGTCCTTTGTCCTTTTCAGGTACTTCAGGATATTCTTGACCGTTGTCCAGTGTTCCACTCCAGGATCACTTTGGTACCTCCCTACCAAACTTATGGCAAGGTTCACATCAGGTCTGGTACACAGCATGGCATACATAATAGAGCCTATGGCTGAAGCATAGGGGATGACACTCATCTCTTCTCTATCCTTTGCCGTGGTCGGGCATTGAGTCGTACTCAATCTCACACCCTGTAACACAGGCAAGAACCCCTTCTTGGACTGATCCATATTGAACTTCTTCAAGATCTTTTCAAGGTATGTGCTTTGTGAAAGACCTATGAGGCATCTCGATCTATCTCTATAGATCTTAATACCTAATATTAAGCAGCTTCTCCAAGGTCCTTCATTGAAAAACACTTATTCAAGTAGGCCTTTATACTTTCCAAGAGTTCTATATCATTTCCCATTATCAGTATGTCATCCACATATAATATAAGAAATGCTACAGAGCTCCCACTCACTTTCTTGTAAATACAGGGCTCTCCATAAACCTGTACAAACCCAAACGCTTTAATCACCTCATTAAAGCGAATGTTCCAACTCCGAGATGCTTGCACCAGCCCATAGATGGAGCGCTGGAGCTTGCATACTTTGTTAGCGTCTTTAGGATCGACAAAACCTTCCAGCTGCATCATATACAGTTCTTGCTTGAGGAAGCCATTAAGGAATGCCGTTTTGACGTCCATTTGCCAGATCTTATAATCATAAAATGCGGCAATTGCTAACATGATTCGGTCAGACTTCAGCATCACTACGGGTGAGAAAGTCTCATCGTAGTCAACTCCTTGAACTTGTCGATAACCCTTAGCGACAAGCCGAGCCTTATAGACGGTCACATTTCCGTCCGCGTCAGTCTTCTTCTTAAAGATCCATTTATTTTCAATGGCTCGCTTATCATCAGGCAAGTCCACCAAAGTCCATAATTTATTCTCATACATGGATCCTATCTCGGATTTCATGGCCTCAAGCCATTTGTTGGAATCCAGGCCCGCCATCGCTTCTTCGTAGTTTGAAGGTTCACCGTTATCCAACAACATGATCTCTAAGACAGGGTTGTCGTACCACTCTGGCGCGGAACGTGTCCTAGTGGACCTTCGCCGTTCAGTAGTAACTTGATCTGAAGTTTCATGATCATCATCATTAATTTCGTCTCTAGCCGGTGTAGGCTCCACAGAAACAACTTCCTGTGCTGCGCTACTCTCCGGTTCGAGTGGAGGTACAATCACCTCATCAAGTTCTATTTTCCTCCCACTTACTTCTTTCGAGAGAAACTCTTTCTCAAGAAAGGATCCATTCTTCGCAACAAAGACTTTGCCCTCGGATCATAGATAGAAGGTATACCCAATAGTCTCTTTGGGATATCCTATGAAGACGCACTTTTCCGCTTTGGGTTCGAGCTTCTCAGGTTGAAGTTTCTTCACATAAGCATCGCATTCCCAAACTTTTAGAAATGACAGCTTAGGTTTCTTTCCAAACCATAGTTCATACAGTGTCGTCTCAACGGATTTTGACGGTGCCCTATTTAAAGTGAATGCGGCAGTCTCTAATGCATATCCCCAAAATGATAGCGGTAAGTCGGTAAGAGACATCATAGATCGCACCATATCCAATAGAGTGTGATTACGACGTTCAGACACACCATTTCGCTGAGGTGTGCTAGGCAGCGTGAGTTGTGAAACAATTCCACATTTCCTTAGGTGCGTGCCAAACTTGTGACTTAAATATTCTCCGCCACGATCAAATCATAGGCACTTTATTTTCCTGTCACGTTGATTCTCTACCTCACTCTGAAATTCCTTGAACTTTTCAAAGGTTTTAGACTTGTGTTTCATTAAGTAGACATACCCATATCTGCTCAAGTCATCATTGAGGGTGAGAACATAACGGTAGCCACCGCGAGCCTTGACGCTCATTGGACCGCATACATCGGTATGTATTATCTCCAACAAGTCAGTTGCTCGCTCCATTGTTCCGGAGAACGGAGTCTTGGTCATGTTTCCCATGAGGCATGGTTCGCACGTGTCAAATGATTCAAAACCAAGAGACTCCAAAAGTCCATCAGCATGGAGCTTCTTCATGCGTTTGACACCAATATGACCAAGGCGGTAGTGCCACATGTAAGTGGGACTATCGTTATCAACCTTACACTTTTTTGTACTCACACTATGGACATGTGTAACATCACGTTCGAGATTCATCAAAAATAAACCATTAACCAGCGGGGCATGACCATAAAACATTTATCTCATATAAATAGAACAACCATTATTCTCAGATTTAAATGAGTAGCCATCTCGCATCAAGCGAGATCCAGATACAATGTTCATGTTCAAAGCTGGTACTAACTAACATTTATTAAGGTTAAAAACTAATCCCGAAGGTAGATGTAGAGGTAGCGTGCCGACGGCGATCACATCGACCTTGGAACCATTCCCGACGTGCATCGTCACCTTGTCCTTTGCCAGCCTTCGCTTATTCCGTAGCTCCTGCTTGGAGTTACAAATGTGAGCAACTGCACCGGTATCAAATACCCAGGAGCTACTACGAGCACTGGTTAGGTACACATCAATAACAAGTATATCACATATACCTTTAACATTACCTTCCTTCTTATCCGCTAAGTACTTGGGGCAGTTCTGCTTCCAGTGACCGGTACCCTTGCAATAAAAGCACTCAGTCTCAGGCTTGGGTCCATTCTTGTTCTTCTTCTTCCCGGCAACTTGCTTACCGGGCACGGCAACAGCTTTGCCGTCCTTCTTGAAGTTCTTCTTACCCTTGCCTTTCTTGAAACTAGTGGTCTTGTTTACCATCAACACTTGATGCTCCTTTTTGATCTCGACCTCCGCTGATTTCAGCATCGAGTACAACTCAGGAATGGACTTCTCCATTCCCTGCATGTTGTAGTTCATCACAAAGCTCTTGTAGCTAGGTGGAAGTGACTGGAGGATTCTGTCAATGACCGAGTCATCCGGGAGATTAACTCCCAGTCGAGTCAAGCGGTTGTGTAGCCCAGACATCTTGAGGATGTGCTCACTGACAGAACTATTCTCCTCCATCTTACAGCTAAAGAACTTGTCGGAGACTTCATATCTCTCGACCCGGGCATGAGCTTGGAAAACCAGTTTCAGCTCTTGGAACATCTCATATGCTCCGTGTTGGTCAAAACGCTTTTGGAGCCCCGGTTCTAAACTATAAAGCATGCCGCACTGAACAAGGGAGTAATCATCACAACGAGAATGCCAAGCGTTCGCAATCTCTTGCTCTGCTAGGAGAAGGGGTGGGTCACCTAGCGGTGCATCAAGGACATACAATTTCTTGGAAGCTATGAGGATGATCCTCAAGCCACGGACCTAGTCCGCATAGTTGCTTCCATCATCTTTCAGCTTGGTTTTCTCTAGGAACGCGTTGAAGTTGAGGTTGACATTAGCGTTGGCCATTGGATCTACAATATAGATTGTAAAGACAATTTTAGACTAAGTTCATGATAATTAAGTTCACATAATCAAATTATTTAATGAACTCTCACTTAGATAGACATCTCTCTAGTCATCTAAGTGACACATGATCCATGTCAACTAGCCCATGTCCGATCATCACGTGAGACGGACTAGTCATCCATGGTGAACATCTCCATGTTGATCGTATCTTCTATATGACTCATGTTCGACCTTTCGGTCTTCCGTGTTCCGAGGCCATGTCTGTACATGCTAGGCTCGTCAAGTCAACCTAAGTGTTTCTCGTGTGTAAATCTGGCTTACACCCGTTGTATGCGAACGTTAGAACCTATCACACCCGATCATCATGTGGTGCTTCGGAACAACGATCCTTAGCAACGGTGCACAGTTAGGGTGAACACTTCTCTTGAAATTTTACTGAGATATCATCTTATTTACTACTGTCGTTCTAAGCAAATAAGATGTAAATATGATAAACATCACATGCAATCAATATAGTGACATGATATGGCCAATATCATCTTGCTCCTTTGATCTCCATCTTCGGGGCACCATGATCATCACTGTCACTGGCACGACACCATGATCTCCATCATCATGATCTCCATCATCGTGTCTTCATGAAGTTGTCTCGCCAATTATTACTTCTACTACTATGGCTAACGTTTAGCAATAAAGTAAAGTAATTACATGGTGTTTATGAATTACACGCAGGTCATACAATAAAATAAGACAACTCATATGGCTCCTGCCGGTTGTCATACTCATCGACATGCAAGTCGTGAATCCTATTACAAGAACATGATCAATATCATACATCACAATGCATCACATCACATCCTTTTGGCCATATCACATCACAAGGCATATGCTGCAAAAACAAGTTAGACGTCCTCTAATTTGTAGTTGCAAGTTTTTTACATGGCTGCTATAGGTTTCTAGCAAGAACGTTTCTTACCTACGCCAAAACCACAACGTGATATGCCAATTACTATTTACCCTTCATAAGGACCCTTTTCATCGAATCCAATCCAACTAAGGTGGGAGAGACAGACACCCGCTAGCCACCTTATGCAACTAGTGTATGTCAGGCGGTGGAACTAGTCTCACGTAAGCGTACGTGTAAAGTTGGTCCGGGCCGCTTCATCCCACAATACCGCCGAATCAAGATAAGACTAGTGGTGGTAAGCAAATTAACAACATCGACGCCCACAGCAAGTTTGTGTTCTACTCGTGCATAGATTCTATGCATAGACCTAGCTCTCATACCACTGTTGGGAGACGTAGTAGTAAATAAAAAAATTCCTACGTGTCACCAAGATCTATCTAGGGAGAAACCAGGAACGAGTGGGGAGAGATTGGATCTTCATACCTTTGAAGATCGCTGAGCGGAAGCGTTACAAGAACGCGGTTGGTGGAGTCGTACTCGTAGCGATTCAGATCGCGGTGGACTCCGATCTCAGCGCCGAACAACGAGCCTCCGCGTTCAACACACGTACAACTCGGTGACGTCACCTATGCCTTGATCCAGCAAGGAGGAAGGAGAGGTTGGGGATGGGCTCCAACAGTAGCACGACGGCGTGGTGGTGGTGGAGCTGCGTGGACTCCGGTAGGGCTTCGCCAAGCGCTACGAAGAACAAGGAGGTGGAGAGGTAGGGTTGCGCCGAGAGGAAGAGAAACCCGTGTCCTGGACAGCCCTGAAACCTCACATATATATAGGGGGAAGGAGGAGGGAGGGCTGCACCCTAGGGTTCCCACCCTAGGGTGGTGCGGCAGCCACCATATCAATCTGGCCGGCGGCCAGAGGGAGGGAGTGGTGCGGCTACCCTAGGGTGGGCCTTAGGGCCCATCTGCCCTAGCGTTTGCCCCTCCTCCCACTTCAGCTGCGCCTTGGGCCTGGTGGAGGGGCGCACCAGCCCACCTAGGGGATGGCTCCCTCCACCCTCAGCCCATGCAGCCCTCTAGAGCCGGTGGGCCCACTTGGTGGAACCCCGGAACCCTTCCGGTGGTCCCGGTACGTTACCGGTGACCCCCGAAACATTTCCGGTAACCAAAACCTCACTTCCTATATATCAATCTTCGTCTCCGGACCATTCCGGGACTCCTCGTGACGTCTAGGATCTCATCCAAAACTCGGAACAACCTTCAATAACCACGTACACTATTTCCCTATAACTCTAGCGTCATCGAACCTTAAGTGTGTAGACCCTACGGGTTCGGGAGTCATGTAGACATGACCGAGACACCTCTCCGGTCAATAACCAACAACGGGATCTGGATACCCATGTTGGATACCACGTACTCCATGATGATCTCATCAGATGAACCACGATGTCAGGGATTCAATCAATCCCATATTCAATTCCCTTTGTCTATCGGTATGATACTTGCCCGAGATTCGATCGTCGGTATCTCTATACCTTGTTCAATCTCGTTACCAGCAAGTCTCTTTACTCGTTACGTAATACATCATCCCGTGGCTAACTCCTTAGTCACATTGAGCTCATTATGATGATGTCTTACCGAGTGGGCCCAGAGATACCTCTCCGTCACACGGAGTGACAAATCCCAGTCTCGATTCGTGCCAATCCAACAGACACTTTCGGAGATACCCGTAATGCACCTTTATAGTCACCCAGTTATGTTGTGACGTTTGGCACACCCAAAGCATTCCTACGGTATCCGGGAGTTGCACAATCTCATGGTCTAAGCAAACGATACTTGACATTGAAAAGCTTTAGCAATCGAACTACACGATCTTGTGCTATGCTTAGGATTGGGTCTTGTCCATCACATCATTCTTCAATGGTCATGCACCCAGTGAGAATGGTTTGTTGAAATCTTGATCGTAGTATTACACATGTTCATAACATTGATGTCAAAAGACACAAAGTTAATAATGATAGTACCACATACTTGTGGCACTGCCGCTAAATGTCATATTGGTATAAAGCGCATGTAGAAACTCCATGCTGATGGATATTTGGACTCATTCGATTTCGAATCGGTTGAGACATGCGAACCATGCCTCTTGGGCAAGATGACTAAAGGACCCCGTTGGATGGAGCGGGCGAGTGATTCATTGGAAATGATACATGTTGATGTATGCAATCTAGTGAGTCTTGTAGCGTGCAGTGGATATCGTTATTTTCTTACCTTCACTGATGATTTGAGTAGATATAGTGTATATTTACTTAATGAAACACAAGTCTGAATCGTTTGAAAGGTTCAAGCAAATTCAGAGTGAAGTTTAAAGATCATCGTGACAAGAAGATAAAAATGACTGCGATATGATCGTGGAGGTGAATATCTGAGTCACGAGTTTGGCATACAACTTAAGACAATGTGAAAGTTGTTTCACAACTAAACGCCACCTGGAACACCATAGTGTGATGGTGTGTCCGAACATCATAGTTATGCTCTATTGGACATGGTGCGTAATATGATGTCTCTTGTCGTTTTACTACTATAATTTTGGGGTTATGCATTAGAGACAACTACATTCACTTTAAATAGGGCACCATCTAAATCCGTTGAGATGACACCATGTGAATTATGGTTTGATAGAAACCTAAGCTGTCATTTCTTAATATTTTGGGATGTGACACTTGTGTGGAAAATGTTTTCACCTAATGAGGTCGAACCCAAGGCGGACAAATTGCATCTTCATAGAATACCCTAAGATCAGTTGGGTGAACCTTCAATCTCAGATCCTAGTGCAAAATGTTTGTTGCTTAAACGGATCCTTTCTCGAGGAAATGTTTCTCTCGAAAGAATTGAGTGGGAGGAAGATAGAACTTGATGAGTTTGTTGAACCTTTGTTCAACCAGAGAGTAGCGCAGCGCAGAAAGATGTTTCTGTGAAGCCTACGTTAGTTGAAGAGGAAGTTAATGATGATGATCATGAAGCTTCAGGATCAAGTTACTATCGAACTTCGTAGGTCGACAATGATGTGTACTGCTCCTAAGTGGTACGACAACTCTGTCTTGGAGATCATGTTGTTGGACAACGATGAACCTACGAGCTATGGAGAAGCGATGATGGGCCCGGATTCCGACAAATGGTTAGAGGCCATGAAATCCGAGATAGGATCCATGTATGAAAACCAAGTGTAGACTTTGGTAGACTTGCTCGTTGGACGGCAGGTCGTTGAGTACAAATGGATCTTTAAAATGAAGACAGACACTGATGGTGAATGTCACTATTTGTAAAGCTCGACTTGTTGCAAAGATGTTTGTGACAAGTTCAAGGAGTTGACTACGATGAGACTTTCTCACTCGTAGTGGTGCTAAAGTCTGTTGGAATTATGTTAGCAGTTGCTGTGTTTTCAATTATGAAATCTGGCAGATGGATGTCAAAACATCGTTTCCTTAACGGTTTACTTGAGGAAAGGTTGTATGTGATACAACCAGAAGGTTTTGTCAGGCCTAAGGATGCTAAAAGGTGTGCAAGCTTCGGTGATCCTTCCATGGACTGAAGCAAGCATCTCGGAGTTGGAATATACGCTTTGATGAGGTGATCAAAGTTTTGATGTTTATACAAAGTTTACGAGAAACTTGTATTTGCAATAAAGTGAGTGGGAGCACTATAGAATTTCTGATAAGTATAAGTGGTTGACATATTGTTGATCGGAAATAATGTAGAATTTCTGGAAGGCATAAAAGGTTGTTTGAAAAGTGTTTTTCAAAGGAAGACCTGGATAAAGCTACCTAATTGTTGAGCATCAAAATCTATAGAGATAGATCAAGATGCTTGATGAGACTTTCAATGAGTGCATACCTTGACAAGATTTTGAAAGAGTTCAAAATGGATCAGCCAGAGAAATAGTTCTCGTCTGATTTGTAAGGTGTGAAGTTGAGTGAGACTCAAAGCTCGACAACGGCAAAAGAAAGAGAAAGGACGAATGTCATCCCCTATGCCTTAGCCATAGGCTCTATATTATGCCATGCTGTGTACCGCACCTATGTGTGCCTTGCCATGAGTCTGTCAAGGGGTACAAGAGTGGTCCAGGAGTGGATCACTGGACAGCGGTCGGAATTATCCTTAGTAACCAGAGGACTAAGGAAATGTTTCTTGATTATGGAGGTGATAAAGAGTTCGTCGTAAAGAGTTACGTCGATGCAAGCTTTAACACCTATCCGGATGACTAGTAGTAGCAATCTGGATACGTATAGTGGAGCAGCCATTTGGAAATAGTACCAAGTGGAGTGTGGTAGCAGTGTTTACAGTTTGACATAGAGATTTGCAAAGTACACACGGATCTGAATATCGCAGACCCGTTGACTATAAGACCTCTCTCACATGCAAAGCATGATCGAGCCCCAGAACTCATTGGGTGTTAGATTCATAACAATGCGAATCACATGGTGATGTGAACTAGATTATTGACTCTAGTGCAAGTGGGAGACTGTTGGAAATATGCCCTAGAGGCAATAATAAATTAGTTATTATCATATTTCCTTGTTCATGATAATCGTTTATTATCCATGCTATAATTGTATTGATCGGAGACTTAAATGCATGTGTGGATACATAGACAAAACCATGTCCCTAGTATGCCTCTAATGGACTAGCTCGTTGATCAAAGGATGGTTAAGGTTTCCTAGCCATGGACATGAGATGTCATTTGATAACGGGATCACATCATTAGGAGAATGATGTGATGGATAAGACCCAAACTACAAACATAGCATATGATCGTGTCAGTTTATTGCTACTGTTTTCTGCATGTCAAGTATATGTTCCTATGACCATGAGATCATGCAACTCACAGATATCGGAGGAGTGCCTTGTGTGTATCAAACGTCGCAACGTAACTAGGTGACTATAAAGGTGCTCTACAGGTATCTTCGATGGTGTCTGTTGAGTTGGCATGGATCGAGACTGGGATTTGTTACTTCGTGTGACGGAGAGGTATCTCAGGGCCCACTCGGTAATACAACATCACAATGAGCCTTGCAAGCAATGTGACTAATTGTTAGTTGCGGGATCTTGTATTATGGAACGAGTAAAGGGACTTGCTGGTAATGAGGTTGAACTAGGTATGGAGATATCGACGATCGAATCTCGGGCAAGTAACATACCGAAGAACAAAGGGAACGTTATACGGGATTAACTGAATCCTTGACATAGAGGTTCGACCGATAAATATCTTCGTAGAATATGTAGGAACCAATGTGGACGTCCAGGTCCCGCCATTGGTTATTGACTGTAGAGGTGTCTCGGTCATGTCTACATAGTTCTCGAACCCGCAGGGTCTGCACACTTAAGGTTCGGTGACGTTTCGGTAGTGTAGAGTTATGTATGGTGGTGACCGAAGGTTGTTCGGAGTCCCGGATGAGATCCCGGACGTAACGAGGAGCTCCGGAATGGTCCGGAGGTAAAGATTCATATATAGGAAGTCCCAGTTTGGTTTCCGGAAAAGTTTCGGGCTCATCGGTAGTGTACCGGGAGTATCGGTAGTGTACCGGGAGTGCCGGTAGTGTACCGGGAGACCTCCGGGAGGGGTACTTCGACCCCAAGAGGTCCATGGGCTGTGGGAGAATAATAACCAGCCCTTAGTGGGCTGGGAAAACAGCCACAAAGGCCCATGGCGCAGGAGAGAAAGTCCTAAAGCAAAAAGTGGAAAATCAGCCAATAGGAGGCAATCCTACTCCAACTAGGATTGGAGGTGAAGTAGGATTGCTCCCACCTCCTATTTCGGCCGACCCAAAGGCCTTGGCTGCCTCTCCTCTCCTCTCCTCCTATATATACTAGTGGATTGGGTGGTTTTTGGACAGAATTTCCGGCCACGTGCTACCCGTTCCACCGGTGCATAGTTTCTCCTCTAGATCGGTTTTCTGCAGCGCTTAGGCGAAGCCCTGCCGGAATTGCTCCACCACCATCACCGGAGCACCGTCACGCTGCCGGTGAACTCTCTCTCCTCTCCACCTCCTCTCGCTGGATCAAGACGGTGGAGATCGTCATCAAGCTGCACGTGTGCTGAACGCGGAGGTGACGTCCGTTCGGCGCTAGATCGGAAGGACCGTGATCGAGATCGCGAGACAGTTCGTGATGAGATCGCGGAACGGATCGTGATGAGTTCGCGGGACAGATCATGATCAAGATCGTGAGACGGATGGTGATGAGATCGCATGACGGATCGTGATGAGTTCACGGGACGGATCGTGATTGGATCGCGGGACGGATCGTGATGAGATCGCGGGACGCTCGGCGATTTGGATCGCGAAGATGTTCGACTACACCAACCGCGTTTCTTAACGCTTCCCGCTTAGCGATCTACAAGGGTACGTAGATCCACTCTCCCTCTCGTAGATGCTCATCACCATGGATAGGTTTGCGTGTGCGTAGGAAATTTTTTGTTTCCCATGCGACATTCCCCAACAGTGGTATCAGAGCTAGGTTGATGGTTCGATGAGATCTCGAGTAGAACACAAAAGGTTTGTGGGCGTTGATGCTTAGATTGCTTCCTCCCTTGGTCGGATTTTGGTTCAGCGGGATTGTGAGATGAAGCGGCCCGGACCAACATTACTCGTACGCTTACGAGAGACCGGTTCCCTCGATGCAACTTGTTGCTTAGATGGCTTGCGGGTGACAGTTTCTCTCACTTTAGTTGGATCGGATCCGACAAAGGCGGTCCTTGAGAAGGTTGAAAAGCAATCTATGTATCACCGTTGTGGTTTATGCGTAGGTGAGAATCGTTCTTGCTAGATACCCATAGCAGCCACGTAAAACTTGCAACAACAATTAGAGGACGTCTAACTTGTTTTTGCAGGGTATGTTGTGATATGATATGGCCAATTACATGATGTGATATATGTGATGTATGAGATGATCATGTGATGTATAGAATTTCACGACTTGCATGTCGATGAGTACGGCAACCGGTAGGAGCCATAGGGTTGTCTTTAATTATTGTATGACCTGCGTGTCAATCATTAAGCGCTATGTAATGCTTTACTTTATCGCTACGGTAGCAATAGTAGTAGAAGCATGCAGGGCGTGACAACCCCGATGGCGACACGTTGATGGAGTTCATGGTGTCATGCCGGTGACGATGGAGATCATGCCGGTGCTTTCTAGATGGAGATCAAAAGCACAAGTTCATGGCCATATCATGTCACTTATGATTTGCATGTGATGTTAATCCTTTTTATGCACCTTGTTTTGCTTAGGACGACGGTAGCATTATAAGGTGATCCCTCACTTAATTTCAAGATAAATTGTGTTCTCCCCGAGTGTGCACCGTTGCGAAAGTTCGTCGTGTCACTCTGTCCGTGTCACTCTGTACTAACTCTGTACTAATCCTCTGTCTCTTTTATTCATAAAATTGAACATATATGCATAATACTATAGGGGACTAATTAATTATGAAAGGTGTTGAAATATCACAAAAAAGATGAAGGCCGTTGTACTGGTGGTGGTGATCAAGACTATGCATGAAAATTCATGTAGAAACGCTAAAACGATGATTGAAATGATACCTCCACTGGAATTCGAGTGGACGGCGTTCTGGCGAAGTAGGCGAGATTAGAACCTCGTCTGGAACTCGAGCGGACGGCGTTCCGGCGAAGTAGGCAAGGTTGGAAGCTTCAGACGCTAGGAGTCAAGCACCGTAAGTTGTGATTGGTTTGGGTTAGGAGCCGAGACATTTTTATGGCAGCGAGCAGCCCAGATGAAATTGGAGTCAGGTGCCACCCCATGGTTGACACAGGGACTTTGATAAAAGTCGGATTTGAGGTGGAGGAGCCTGAGAGACGGGCGGCGACGGAGCGATGAACGGACGGATCAACAGGCTCCGATGGTCACGAGGACGGAGGCGTGGGCGGTAGAGATATATACACATCGGTCTTTCTTGGGCTGGCTTTTTTTTTACATAACTCATCTATAACCGCTTTAAAGAAACAATGCTCTTCTAAATAACATAATATGCTAGCTAGGTGGGCTGGCTTGTCCCTGTGCCCTTAGAACAGGCGGGCAGGGTTCGAGTCCCTCCTAATACAATTTATTTTTTGACTTTTTACATACATAAAAAATGACAGACGAAAAACGTCTTATATGGACGAAAAAGTTGGAGAAACGCTCCGTACTTTAATATTAGGTATAGATATAGAATAGTATTTTCTCATTTGTACTCCCTCTATAAACTAATATAAGAGTGTTTAGATTACTAAAGTAGCATTTTAAATGCTCTTATATTAGTTTACAGAGGAAGTAGAAAATAATAGCATAATCTCAAAACTCCAAAATTCGACATGTCACACAAGTGTTATTTGAGAAGATTTCTCATACTTAATTTACATCATCACAATCCATGTTATATTAACTCTTTATTATCGACACATTTGAGATCAGAAAGGAGAATATTGCTGGTCATCAAGTCCATTTCAAAATCATCTTCTTATCAACTTTACATGTCTCCCCTCTACCTGCCGCGAGGAGGGGAACCCCGATGCCTTCTCTCTGGTTAATAGTTCGGGTTATAGTTTTTTATTCCTCGCATGTGCGGTGCTCAGGCAGATGCCGACACTTTTTCTTCATGTTTGTCTTCCGGGCTCCGATCCTTCTTGAGTTCGTTTGTCTGGATGCAGTGGACGAAGCTTTGGCGTAGATTTCCACCATCTCCTTTGGACGATGAGGTTAGGGTTTCTCGTCATGTTGCAAAATTTGGTGTCAGATGCTTCAGATCTATGCAAAGGGTTCGTTAGCGATGACTACGGCTCCAGGCATTGATCTTTAGGGGCACGTGCATGAAGATTCCCGGCTGTCGTGGACAAGGTCAAACCGGCTCTAGTAGGAGAGCGACGGCTTGTTCCAGCAGCAATAGTTGTCGTTCGATGTTCGGAATCTTGATGTAGTTTTTTTAATGTTTGAGACGATTTATACTTTCGATGAACTTTTGTAATAGATTTGATCTTCTCAAAGAAGAAAACTTTATAAGTCTATAATATACAAACTTACTTGTTACTTTTCCGTAAGGGTATATTCTTATTGTGATTTTCTAATGATAGGTATGCTCGGTGACTCTTTCATCGTATTTAACCGGCCTAAATCGATTATACTCCTATATGCCATGGATTAAGAAGTTTAACGGCTAACTTTCTACACCAACATCTACTTATTTCAAATTCGGGGATTGTGTATATCTGGCTAAAATGATAAGACACACTCACTGCAGCAATTATGCACTCCCAAATGAAAATGCAACAAAAAAATACGATACCAACAGCCACAAACCGTACATGTAGAACAACGTGCCGGCGAGCTCCAAGGGAAACAAAATAAAATAGGAGTAAAATGATGAGCTCCCCACTCCCAGAATAGAAAGGCCAAGAAGTCCAATGCCATGGATCTCGCCTCCTCCGCCTCCTAGTCAAGACTCAAGAACAACTACCCACGCATTGACGTAGCACATGCTCGCCGGAGGGATCGCGCGGCGGCTCTGAGGCAGCAATGGCAGCGGCAGCAGAGTCGGACAACGGGAGCGAGGCGGGCCCGACCGGGGACTCGCCGGCGTTCGCTTCGCCGGTGAAGGCGAGGGAGAGGGCGCCGGAATCGGAGGCCGGCGCCTCGGCGGCGACGGCGTCGGAGTCCTCGGAGACGAGGGTCGACGACGGCAACATCCAGGAGGCCGAGTCCTCGCTCCGCGAGGGCCTCTCCCTCAACTACGAGGTATGGGACTCTGTTTTTCTTTTCCTTTCTGCCTAATCTTAAGCTGGAAGGTTGCGCGAGTTGCCCGAGGTCTGTTTGGTTGAGATGGAATGAAAAGATTAGGTAATTTTGGGGTCCAATTGCGGCTATAGCTGTCTGTCCTTTGATGCGTTTTGGGGGAAGATCGGGATCTTCGCGCGGAGATCGTGGTGCCTGATTTCCTTACTCATTTCAAGGACTGGTGGTTCTTCATGTGGGAGATGGCATTGTTTTCACAAGGTTAAGGGGCCAGTCTGATTTGGTCAGCTGAGCAAGAATTTAGATTAGAATGGTATATTCTGCTGGGAAGAAAAGATAGCCTTCCGGTAAGATGTTGGATACTAAGATGTTGTCTTGTGGAAATGATTCTCCATGTTTCTCCTTGTTTGGAGGATTCAACATCGGTGCTTTTTCTTTGGGGCAATTCTGAAAATTCAGAAGAGAATGTAAAGCTCAAAGGATGTGAAATAACTTGTGGATAAATGTGAACAACGGTCTTGCTTTTAAGATGTTGTAACCGTTTGACCATGGTTTGGTCAGTGGGTGATATGTTATCTAGTGAACTTGGGAGTTAGCCAGCCATTCTAACACTCATTAAGAGGTTTGTGCGATTTGTAATGGATGGAATGGTACAAGTGTGGTCGAATTCAGAAGCAATTTGCATGATTAACACAATGGGCATTGGATGTGAAAAAAAGAGATCATTTTCTTTGTTTAGTTCTGTTGGGAAGCTCTTTGTTCCTGGTTAGTCTTTGTTGCGGCAAAACGTTTTCATATCCCGTACTTCTCTATATTTTGCGACAAATGATACTACGCCAGTTTTGTGTTTATCTCACATGTTCTAATGTTTACATGATTTCCTTTTCTGGTGAGGTTGAAAACATCAGAAATGTTGGAGTTTCGTACTTAATTATCCACAATAGATTAAGTTAGAGTAGAGATGCTTGTCTGTATCTTTGATAAATTTATATGATCTTCCGGTATCAGTTTTAGGACAACGGGACATAGTTTACGCCAAGAGTTCAGAACCCTAATTTAGTATAAGCTAAATTGTTTGGTCGTGATTACTGATACTGAATACCAATATGTGCTAAAAGGTTTATTTGTGCTTGACTAGCTGAATGCTCCTAAACTATGATTGCTGATAGGCTAGTAGCCAAAGAATACTCGGCACCTTTTATATTTTGTTGCTGCTAACTTTGCATTTTATGTATTTGCTTTGAAAATTAGGAAGCAAGAGCTCTCCTCGGGAGACTAGAATATCAGAGAGGAAATGTAGAAGCTGCTCTTCGAGTATTTGATGGAATAGACCTTCAAGCTGCTATTCAGCGTTTTCAACCATCGCTTTCAGAAAAACCATCTTCCAAGCGGAATAACAAACTACGGTCAGATTCATCGAATTCAGGATCACAGCATGCTGCTAGCCTTGTTCTTGAAGCCATTTACTTGAAGGCAATGTCTCTTCAAAAGTTGGGGAAAGCAATAGGTACGAACGCAAACTTTCACTCTGACCATTTTGTTATGCTTGTTGTGAGTTGTGACACCATATGAATTCATTCACTTGCAGAGGCCGCTCAACAGTGTAAAAGCGTCCTTGATGCTGTTGAAAGTATCTTCCAATGTGGCATACCTGATGTCATGGTTGAACAAAAGCTGCAGGAAACTGTCAGTAAATCAGTTGAGCTACTCCCAGAACTTTGGAAGCAAGCTGGGGCTTATCAAGAAGCACTTGCTTCTTACCGGCGTGCTCTTCTTAGCCAATGGAATCTCGACGATGAATGCTGCACGAGGATTCAGAAGAGATTTTCTGTTTTTCTGTTGTATGGTGGTGTTGAAGCAAGTCCGCCGAGCTTGGCTTCACAAACCGAAGGTTCATTTGTTCCTAAGAATAATTTGGAAGAGGCAATCCTGCTGCTCATGATACTAATGAAGAAGTGGTACCTTGGAAAGACTCACTGGGATCCCTCGGTGATGGAGCATTTAATCTTTGCATTGTCACTCTGTGGCCAGACATGTGTGCTTGCCAAGCATTTTGAAGAAGTTTTGCCTGGAATATACCCTCGAACTGAGAGATGGTATAGTCTAGCCCTTTGTTATTCTGCTGCTTCGGATAATGAAGCGGCATTAAATTTGCTAAAGAAGTCTTTGAATAAGAATGAGAGTCCCAATGACATAAATGCCCTGCTTTTAGCTGCTAAGATATGTAGTTCAGACTATTACCTTGCTTCTGAGGGTGTAGAATATGCAAAGAGAGCAATCGCTGACGACGAATTATTAGATGGGCACTTAAGGAGTGTTGCGCTACATCTCTTGGGGAGTTGTCTGGCTAATAAGTCTAAAATTGCTTCGTCCGATCATCAAAGATCTCTCTTACAGGCTGAGGCTTTGAAATCACTTGATGAGGCATTTTCCCTTGACCGGCACAACCCAGATTTAATATTTGACATGGGGGTTGAGTACGCTGAGCAACGAAACATGCAGGCTGCACTGAAATGTGCAAAGCAGTTCATTGACACAACTGGTGGATCTGTTTCTAAGGGATGGAGATTACTATCTTTGGTTCTTTCTGCACAGCAGAGGTATTCAGAAGCAGAAGTGGTGACTGATGCTGCATTAGATGAAACTGCAAAATGGGAACAAGGGCCATTACTTAGAATAAGGGCTAAACTGAAAGCAGCCCAATCATTGCCCATGGAAGCAGTCGAAGCATATCGTACCCTTCTTGCTCTTGTTCAGGCACAACGGAAGTCTTATGGGTCTTTAAAAAATGGCACAGAGGTTTGTCTTCTGAATTACACAAATGTCTCATTAAAGTTCATGCTTGATTGAAAATGTTTATTTGCTTGTAAGAGGGTTCTGAGGTTACTCTAGATATGACGCCCGTACCTTTTCTAATTAGTTTGGAGTGGGATTGGATCCTGGCACTGAATAATGCTGCTCAAATAGAAATATCCTTTGAACTGCTTTCTTGTTTGTATTAGCTGCTGAAACTAACTGCCATTATAATTTCACCAATGAAACCTGTTCTCGTTTTATCATCTCCAGGCCCGGCCCTGAGGGGGGGCAGGGGAGGCGGCCGCCCCGGGCCACCCAAACCCCGGGCCCCTCTCCCGATATTATGTTGTACGGTGGTGGCCCATTAGCAAAGAGCTTCTCCCGGAAAGAAATTAGCCCAAGTAAAGGAAATACGTAGCAGCATAGGCATTAGGCAAGTACACCATATGCACGCAATCACGTTGTCCAATCAATACGATCATGCCTCGTGAGACATGAGATCGCATCCCAAATTTACTACCCCATTCTCTTCTGTATTCCCCCATCCCGAACTCCCGATCACAAGTCGCAGGCCGCCGGCGGATAGTATTCTCCAGTAGATGGATACAGCCACACAGAACTCACACGCACATTGCCAAGCCATGGCAATTGACAGTGCCGAGGGCCTCTGGCCGATATCCACTTTCCAGGCGATGTGGACTGCAGGCGGGGACACGTACATCGCCGAGTGCCTTGCTGCTGAGCGTCTAATCAAGGACGCCAATGTGATTGGTATGACCGTACAAGGTATCTCATCGTAGTACTACCTATTCCCCAATCCTTGTATGTAGGTTGCTAATTAATTAATTAATTTACCTTCGCATACATATATGATGCGTATCTTGCACGGTTAAGTGGTTTGGCAATATTATGCATCTACAAGAAACTGTTGGATAAAATTGATGTTGACCCTATCAGAAGTGAATTTGCATCGAGAATTATTTTAGGAGACTCGAACTTACGTATCTATTCATTGTCCTTTGACTTTGCTCGGTAGTTTTGTAGTTGGGTTTTTCAATGTTTTCTTGGATCAGAGGATGTCTAATGTTTGGAGCTTTCGTTCATGGACATGTATGTCCTCGATAAAAGAATGAGTGAGCTCGTGTCATGTGAATTATGAACTTACCACTACGTCCCCGATGGCAAGCTGGGTGTTAGAAGAAACTTTTAAGATAATATCCATAAAAATGTTAGATGTAAATATCCAAATTAGATGCACTTAAGTGTGTATTGGTATATATATTATGTTATATAGCCCTTATATTAGGGTCCCTGCTTTTTTGTTTCGCCCCGGGCCCCAAAAATCTCAGGACCGGCCCTGATCATCTCATCCTTTGTGAAATTTGTTTCAGGAAAGGGATAATAAAGTGAGTGAGTTTGAAGTTTGGCAAGGTCTTGCCAACTTGTATGCTAGTCTTTCGTACTGCAGAGATGCCGAAATATGTTTGCAGAAGGCTAAAGCTCTGAAAACTTATTCCGCCACAACACTTCATGCAGAAGGTGAGGAAACCTTGGTCACCGATTTATGACTCGTGAGCCATACATGCATCTCTGGTTATTGGTAAAAATATGAATTCATCCTTGCAAATAAAAGAGTATAAAACTCGTTATGCAGTTTGTGCCCTTGAGGATTTGTTGGTTTATTGTCATGCATGCAATGTATAATACAAGTGATTGTCGAGCGAATAAAAAGCAAGTAGAAATGGATGAAGTGTTGAGTTTTTGGTTCACATTTTTATCTGATTCATTCATCTAGGCTAGGCATTTATTGAATTTAAAAGTTGGAAAACATCCCTAGTTTTTTTTCTGTCATATATCCTGCTACCATCATGATACGTTCATTTCTTTCCAGGTGACATGCATGAGGTCCGTGAGCAAACCCAGCACGCGCTGGCTGCATACTTGAATGCACTCTCGACGGATGTAGATCATGTGCCATCCAAGGTATCCATCGGTGCTCTCCTGTTGAAACAAGGGCCCAAGTATCTCCCGGTGGCGAGGAGCTTCCTCTCGGACGCCCTAAGGCTCGAGCCTACGAACCGGATGGCCTGGTTCTACCTAGGACAGGTCCACAAGCATGACGGGAGGCTAGCTGACGCCGCCGATTGTTTTCAGGCGGCCTCAATGCTCGAGGAATCAGACCCGGTAGAAAGTCTCCGACCGCTCTGATGGGTTATCCGGAACAACTCGAGGTTTCCTTTTTTGTCGGCCAGTTTTCCTTCTCTTCCTCCTTTTTTGGGGTACATAGCTGGGCAGAAATTTGAGGCTGGCTACCTGTATCTTGTATTCCTAGGAGCCACTGTGCTGTTGTTGTCAACAAATGCTGTAATCGGTTCCTAAGTAAAGTTGCTTTCCTGGTATGGCAGTATAAATCATATATGTATCAATATCACCCGCCACTAAAAAGGGCAGCCCAGTGCATGTAGCTCCTGCTTGCGCAGGGTCCGGGGAAGGGTCCGACCACTTTGGGTCTATAGTACGCAGCCTTTCCCTACATTTCTGTAAGAGGCTGTTTCCAGGAATATCACCCGCCACTACATTAGTAAAAAGTTTATAGCGGTTAACGAGTCATCGTCTAAGATAAAACGAGTAACTGTTGGTGCTCTACATGCTCCCACCGTTTCTGAGTTATAGATGTTCTGAATATTTCAATATGGATTACATATGAATTGAAATGAGTGAACAAACACACTAAAATACATTCAATTCAGAAGAAAAAAAGTTAGAGCACTTTATAATTCGGAACGGCGGGAGTAACATCTATTTTTTGATGATATGATTTCAGCTGCTGTTTCAGCACCTGGAGTTACCGCGTGAGCTGAGCCTAATTAATACTGCAAGTTAATGGAACACCCAGTCAGAGAAGTGCAGCCTAATACAGATCTTTTGAGACCCGTTTCGCCAATCTCTCCTTGAAACAACCCTGTCGAAATAAACTGCAAAAAAGGTATACAGATCTGAAGCGAACTATTCAGCCTTATAGGACGCGAATAGGAGAATTGGTGCCTCACGTGGGAATATAATGCCCCTTCTCAAGGATGATCTGGTTGGAAGCAGCTACCTGGAATGGATGCGAGGCCTTGAGGACGATTACACAGCCGCACCACACCACCATGCAACATCTCCAGATACTAATCAGACGCACCCCAATACGATTCAAAAAAGGTTTCAGGGTACATCTCCAATAGGTGCCTTATTTTGGGGCACAAAAGTTGGCCCGTAATAAAATGTGCAACACTAAAAATGGTTTTAGGGTACCAAAAATGTTTTTTTGAGTCGTAGGGGTGAACACCTTCCCATGTCTTGTTATTATACTTTCGAAAGCCAACGGGGCGTCGGTTACAAATGTTCATACAAGGGAGTGATTACAGAAAACGAGTATTGCTGTGCAACTCACGCCATCTTCAGGGCGTTGTATATTCACATATAAAGGTTACATGCCTTGGTAATCAAGGAAGATCAAAAGAATTCCAAATCGAAAGTATACACATGATTCGATGGGATTCTACGTAGGTTTCCTATTACATGTGAGATGGACAAAAGGAATACTTCAACATCCCCCCTCAGCTTGTGTCGTATGGAAGAAGGCATAAGCTGGAACGGAACTCACAAAAGAGTTGTGATGGTAAACCTTTTGTCATGATGTCAGCGTACTGATGTGAAGATGGCACATGAAGAACCCGTATCTCGCCAAGCGACACTTTTTCGCGAACGAAATGAATGTCGATCTCAATGTGCTTGGTGCGACGATGCTGAACCGGATTAGAAGCCATGTAAACGCTGGTAACATTGTCACAAAAGACAACGGTGGCACTCGACAGGGGACGATGGAGCTCACCAAGCAGCCGATGAATCCAACAACACTCAGCAACCACATGAGCGACAGCGCGATACTCTGCCTCAGCACTGGAGCGAGAGACAGTGGTCTGGCGCTTGGACGACCAGGAGATGGGGTTATCGCCGAGATACACACAATACCCAGAGGTGGAGCGCCTGGTGTCGGGGCACCCAGTCCAGTCAGCATCGGAGTAGGCGATGAGGGCTGTGCATGGCGAGATGGAAATATGCAAGCTCAGATCAAGAGTGCCCTTGATGTAGCGGAGAATACGTCAGACCAACTGCATGTGGGGCTCTCGAGGAGCATGCATGTACAAGCAGGCCTACTGAACAGCGTGCGCAATGTCCGGGCGCGTCAGTGTCAAATACTACAAGGCACCGGCGTAGCTCCGATACTCTGTCGGATCGGAAAGGAGAGGACCATCCTGAGCAGAGAGTTTGCACTTGGTGTCAATGGGAGTGGCAACGGAGTTGCACTCAACCATACCAGTGCGCTGAAGGAGCTCCAAGGCATACTGTCCTTGAGAAAGAACCATGCCTGAGGGTGACCGAGTGACGGAGATGCCAAGGAAGAAGGACGGAGTGCCAAGATTTGTCATGGCAAACTCGGCATGAAGCTACTGGATGAGGTGTTGTAGGAGCCGGTCAGTGGATGCAGTGATCACAATGTCGTCCACGTACAATAAAATGTAAGCAAGATCAGATCCACAATTGTAGATGAAAAGAGAAACATCCGACTTGGAGGTGACGAACCCGAGCCGGTGTGCAAAGAGCGCAAACCGTTGGTACCAAGCATGGGGGCCTGCTTGAGACCATGTAGAGATTTGTGCAGACGACACACATAGTCTAGGCAACGAGCATCAGTGAATCCAAGAGGCTGCTGACAGTAGACCTCCTCGTCGAGAGTCCCATGCAAAAAGGCGTTCTTGACATCAAGCTGGTGGATGGGCCACGACCGCGAGACAGCAAGACTGAGGACAATACGGATCGTGGCGGGTTTAACAACAGGACTGAATGTCTCATCAAAATCAATCCCAGCCTGTTGAGAATAGCCATGGACCACCCATCGAGCCTTGTACCGAGCAAGACTCCCGTCCGAGTGAAACTTATGTTTGAAGATCCACTTCCCTGAAACAACATGAGCACGAGAAGGACGTGGAACAAGGGACCACGTCCTGTTAGCGACAAGAGCATCAAATTCCTCGTTCATAGCACGACGCCAGTGTGAGTCATGAAGTGCATCCCGGTATGTTTTGGGAATGGAAGAGGGAGTGGAGTGAGAGACCGAAAGATTGAGACGGTTGGCGGGCTGAAAGAGACCACGTTTGACATGGGTGGCCATGGTGTGGGTGTTAGAAGGGGAGGGAGGCTGGTGTATAACAACCGGTAGGGATGTGTCGCTCAACGTGGGAGAAGATGCAGGCATCGGGCTAGAGACCGGGCCGGGAGGTGTGGGTACAGTGGCGGACGTGGTGGGAGATGAGAGGCCGCCATGCATAACAGGCGACGAGGGCGCATGCATGTTGGGTTGCGGGTGGGGTGGGAAACCGGGAGGAGGACTCGGTGGCGAGCACATATGGGAGCCGGTGGGATAGCTAGGCGACGGAAGCTAGCGTGGTAGCTAGGAGCTGGCGAGGAGAGACTAGAATGGGAGCCATGCACATGGATGCATGGCAGCTGGGGTGGGACTCGGTGTGTGCTCGGTTGCAGCCAAGTCAAGAAGAAAATCCAGGGCAGCAACAGGGTTGGAGGGAGGATCTGAGAAAGATGAGAAGGGAAAAATAGATTCGTCAAAGATGACATGCCTAGAAATAATTACACGTTGAGTGGATAGATCAAGGCAACGATAGCCTTTGTGGTTTGTAGGGTAGCCTAAAAAAATACACGCGGTGAAAAGTGGGGCGAGTTTATGTTTGGCGGTAGCAGATTGGTTAGGATAACACAAGCAATCGAAGACACGAAGAGCGGAGTAGTCGGGTGGTGTGTCGTGGAGGCGTATGTAGGGTACTGAAAAACCAATAGACTGAGATGGGCGTATGTTGACCAGAAGTGTTGCGGTGGCGAGAGCTTCGGCCCAATAGGGAGGCGGCATGAATGACTGAAAGAGAAGGGTGCGGGTGACATCGTTGATCGTGCGGATGGCACGTTCGGCCTTGCCGTTTTGGGCGGACGTGTAGGGGCACGAGAGGCGAAGGCGCATGCCATGTGTGGAGAAGTAGGTGGTGTCCGTGGAGCTGATAAATTCGGTTCCGTTATCGGCTTGCATGGCAACAAGGGGCCGGGAGCATTGGGTGGAACATAAGAAAAAAAATTTAGGAGAGTTTGAGCGGTGTCGGATTTTTGGAGAAGAGGAAAAGTTCACATAAAATGAGAAAAATCATCGGCAATAACAAGATAATACTTGAAACCAGAATTGCTCAAAATCGGAGATGTCCAAAGATCACAGTGGATCAATTGAAATGGTGCGACGCTTATTGAAGTAGACCTAGTGAACGTCAAGCGCACGTGTTTCCCAAGTTGACAAGCATGGCAAACATGCGAGGCTGCTTTATTACAAGAAATAAAAGAGTGCTTATGAAGTTGGGACATGGTGTCGCGTCCCGGATGACCTAAGCGACGGTGCCAACTTGTCACGCCCAAGATGCGGTCCTATCCTTATTTGGGCACGAGGGCCTCGACAGGGATAGAAGCGCATCTCGATGCGTTCGCAAGAATGAATATCATTACAAGTACATGTACAGAAGAGATGAGTATATGGAATTGGCTTACACTCGCCACAAGCTACATCAGAGTCACATCAGTACAATAACATCTCAAACATCATACATAAGAGCAGGGTCTAACTACGGACGAAATCAAACGATAAAATGACATCCACCCTTGCTATCCCAGGCTGCCGTCTGGAACCCATCCAAGATTGAAGAAGAAGAAGAAGAACTCCAAGTCAAATCAAGCAACGCCCTCACGTCAAATCATCGCATTACCTGCACCTGCACCTGTTGTTGTAGTAATCTGTGAGCCACAGGGACTCAACAATCTTATTTCCAAGGGTATCAAGACTATTAAAGCTTAATAGGTAAGGTATGGTTAAGTGGTGAGGCTGCAGCAAGCGACTAAGCATATATTTGAGTGGCTAACTTCCGAGTACAGAAAGTAAAGTATGATGGTCTACGCATATCAGACGTGAACTAGAATTGATCACTAACTAATCCTGAACACCTACTTACGTCAAAGATAACCCCACCGTGTTCTCTTTCGGATAAGAACTCACGAGAAGAGACAGACACGGTTACACACACAGTTGGTGCATTTTATTAGATTTTACTTCAAGTTTGCTATGACCAGGTATTAAACAAAGTATCCAAGTTTGCCACATAACCGCGGGCACGGCTTCTCGAAAAGATTTAACCCTGCAGGGGTACTCCAACTCGTCCATCACAAAGTAACCACACTCAGTGGGAATAACCTCAACCACGAATCTCGTGATCTTCCTAGTCAATTCCAAAGGAAATCCGACACCTCAAGATAGCCCGAAGAAAATCAGAGTTCCTCACTCAAGACGTTCGAGAAAGGTAAAACAAGTCCAGCAAGGCCGCCCGATGTGCCGATAATCCCGATAGGAGCCGCATATCTTGTTCTCAGGGCACAACCGGATGAGCGAAACGTACAGTAACTGAAGTCTCGGGTTGCCCCAGATAGCCCGCACGGTGCTCTAGTTTGGACCAGCACCAACAGCACTGGCCCCCCTGTATTATGTTAAATTAATCCACGAGGGGGCGACCCTCTATGCTTTAATGAGGTGATCAGTTTTATTATGATGGGCAAATGTAGTACCAAAGTTGGGCCTTGCCAGACAAGTTTTATTCTAATCCGAAAATCAAGGGGGTCCCCATAACAAATCCAAGCATGTTAGGAGCGCTCATTTATGGAACATAACACCAGTTCACAAGTAACTAAGGGCGGCAAGAGGGGAACAAAACACCAAGCAAAAGGCCAAGCCTTCCACCCTTTACGAAGTGTATATGTGCATTAAATTAAATAGCAGCAATATTGTGATATAACAAGGAAAGCCCATGTTGATACGTGGAAGCAATTGCACCTGCAACTAGAAACGCTATAAGAGGGGCTGAGCAAGCGGTAACATAGCCAAACAATGGTTTGCCAGGATGTGGAAGGGTTAGAGGCTTATCATGGCAATGTTGGGAGGCTTAACAAACAAGTGGTAGGTAGCGAGACATAACGATAAAAGACGAGACAACTAGCATGTCAATGATAGTAATGGTATGCAAGGAAATGGGTCATCTTGCCTGAGATCCCACTCGGAAGAAGACCGAATCCATGAAGAAGACGAACCAACGTAGTCGAACGAATCCTCACACTCCGAACGCTTTCGGAACTCTATCGAGAAGAAGCAATCCGAAACAAACAATTAACACAAGATACACCACAACATATGCAAAACACGACGGACAAACAAATATTATGCATGTCCGGTTTAAATGCAATGCACGACAATTCACATCAAACACTTCTACACATTAAAGTGAAGCTCAATATGCAACAAGTTGCATATTGCCGAAACTCCACGTTTGAATTATTTAGTTTATTCCCGTTAGGTACACGACAATATTAAATGTTGTTAAACATGACAAGAGGTGAAGCATAAGTAAACTAGCTATCTAGGCATCTTAAATGAGGTCGGAAACAACTTATAGCATTTCCGATATGACCTCATATGTTAATTATGAATTTGGTCCAGATCTGAACTAAACATATTTTATCTTTTTTAAACAGCAGGATAAATGTCACTATGTTATTCTACACATCGTTCTAGTCGATTTACATATATAGAACATCTCAAACGGAGCTACGGTCTAAAAGATATGAGCAACACAAGATGCACATGCCATGAATGCAAATGCATGGGAAAAACCACCACAAACATCGAAAATCATTAATGCAACAAGTTATTATGAAACTACATGAGATTCTAAGCAAGTTTCATATATGGAATGTCCAAAACGGAGCTACGGTTCAACCACAATCATCAAAACAAGTTTTAGTTGAAATCTGCCAAAAACAGCAACTTAGTATTTTGCACATATGAAAACAACACGCTACAAGACTCCAAAATGCACAAACTAAGCATGGGGCAATAGAATACAACATCCACTTCATTTCATCTTCACAAATCATATCCTAAACAAGCATGGATCACTTGGTAGGAAGCTCACAAGAAGGCTACTTGAAAACAGTTTCAGACTTAGTGAAAATAGCAGTTTTGAACTCGGATCGCGACGTAAATCGACGGGCGGTCTACCTAAGCTATAACAAGACTGCACGACAAGTTTCAACTCGATCCGAGAATATTTTTGCACGCGCTTAAAAATGGTTTTATTTTAATGGTGCCGCGGGCGCGTGCGTGTGTGGTAGGTCTCGAGACGGGCAACGACAAAACGGAGAGAACCGGCAACTACGAACGGATGCAAGTTTTTGAAAATGGGTGACGATGCAATGCATATGATGCAAATGATGCGATGATGAATGCGACACCCAGACGAACACATGACCAGAACGGAAAAGAAAGGGGAATCTTCTAGAATCTTCTGGAGCATCGGTCTCGGGCTGTCACAACTCTCCTCCACTACACGAGGATCTCGTCCCGAGATCTAGAATGAAAAAAGGGGAAGAGAAAAGGCAAAAGATAAAACTTAGTTGCTTCTTTGACAAACGAGCGAAACCAATGGATCTTGAAGGATGCAAGAGATGAAGAATGAAGAACAAGCAAGAATTCACAGAAAATTTCGGCAGCACTTCGGTAGGAAAGAGTGGCAAAAAGTAGATATGATGGAAACAAATGAAAGAAAGGCACCAACTTCGGTTGAAATAACATCAAAACTTCATAAGATGGAAGGATCATGAAAACGTTGCACAACACTCCGGTTAATGAATAAGCAAAGAAAGAAGATGATCTTGAAACAACAAGACGATGGATTGAAGAGAGCAACATCACAAGCCTCCGGAACAAAAGAATAGAAGCTAGATCTTGAAGAGAAGAGAACTGAGAAGAAATGACAACTTCTAGCACCAAAGAATTTGAGAAGCATATTTAGGAAGAAGAGATTGAATGGGGTTGTTGGAACACCAACAACAAAAAGAACAGCTTATTGTGGACTTATGGAAAACATCTCAAAATTGTAAGGTGAGAACCTACCACAACAGAAACAATTGATTAAATGAGAGCAACAAGATATGCAAAGCTTCTTTCACTAAGAGGAGGAGGAGAAAGCTTGAATCATTTATGACACCATGATAAGGATTGTTGCTATCACGGTGAAATCCAACCCAAGATAACTCCGAGAAAACAAGATGGGTTTACTTATCTCATTCTTGACAACTTTCCTTCGAGACTCCTTATAATCAAGAACTTAATAACACCATCTCAAAAGACAAGGAGAAGGAATTGAACTTAGAATTCCAAGATAAGGAACACTTGAGCACCTCCAACAAGAATCTTGAAGAACACTTGAAAATGAAAGAAATCTTGATGAACCACCATGAAGAACCCCCAGAAGAACTCTGAAATGAAAGGATGATAGAAAGGATTGAAGGATGCAAAAAAGAACAAGATTGAGGCCTTGCTATGAATTAGATGAAGCTTCGGGACAAGATACTTGAGAAAAACTAGGAACTTTGGAAAAGAAAGATGACCACTTGGGATAAGGAATTGATATCATGAACAACTCCGGAAGAGGAATTGAGATCACTTGATGAAACAAGAATAAGAATTATGATGTGACTATCCTTCATAAAGTTAAATTGATGACAAGCAACGAATTCCACACACCACTTATTCTTTTGGAAAAGATAGTAAAGATAGATAGAGCACAAACTTGAAGAAGTCTTGAACGAGAACACCGGAAGAATTCAAAACGAATGAGGGAAAACAAATGAATGATATAACATGAGAATGAAGAGAGCATGAACCACCTGATAGAAAACTTCACAAGGCACCAGAAAGAATTCGAACAAAGAGAACACATGAGAATGAAGAGATCAAGAACTGCTTAATAGAAACTGAAAAAACACACATGAATAATTGAGAAATGAACGAAGAGACAACAATTGGGAAGAATTTGAGAACGAAGCTAAAGGCTGAGAACAAATAAATCTTTTGAAACGATGACCTTTGGGAGGATCGAGAAACGAAAACAATTATGAAATGCACCGGATAGATATGGGAGGAATAACTCATGATCAAAACAATTTGAGATGATAGCAACAAGCTGAATCCAAAAATCTTTGGAAGAACGAACAACGATTTAAGAGAAACTCTCCTTCGGTATTCAATGCTGAGAATGATGAAGAGAAACAACACCATGAATTACTGAGACACTCCGAAACAATGAATAAAGAAAAGGTTGAGCCAACAATGAAAATGATTTAGAAGCAATCTTCAAGAAGGCATATGACTGATGAAATTCATTCTTACGTCATATTTAAAAGAACTTGACAACATCTTCGGAAAGATTAGAAGAGTCAGGTATGATCCTAGGGAAAGACCTGTGGGTTATGGGCCCACTCAAAATAAACCACCGTTGAAACAATTGCTTACAAGAGAGATTGCACCGGATAGATATGAGACCTTTGAAATAATTTAAGAGGATAAGAATGAAAATTAATGTCTTCTGAGATATCTTCAACACTCTGGATAGAATCGAGATAAGAATAAGCAAGAGAGGCTTCATCAAGAATTCCAACACGGGAGAGCAATTAGAGAATGATAATGATATGATGAACACTAAGAACTAGAATTGAATCCACCGAAAAGAAAACAAGATGAATACTAACAAATGATAACTTGAGCATAGAGCATCTTCATAAAGAATCACCGGAGAAGAATAACAACGACAACAAGGAATAAGAGGATAGATCTTGAAATGAAACTCTTGAGAATCTCCACAAGAAATCACCGGAAACAATACAAACGAAATGATAGCTGAAGCATCACATGAATAGAAAAGACACTTGGATGAGAATTTAATCATTGAAGAAGAAGGGCGGGAGGGCGGGAAAAACAAGAAGCTTGGAACAGATGAGACAACTCCGGAACAAAACATGAGGATTGATCTTGCAATATTGAAGAGGATAGAATTATCTTGAAGAGAAGCACACCGGTAGGAAAAGAATTGATATGATAACTTGATTGGGCAAAGAATTATTAATCCCACAGAAATATGAGAACACTACTTAGCAAGATATGAATTCACCACTTGACATCGAAGCAACTCGAATTACCATATTCAAAACAAAACAAAGGATGAGGCTTATGAAACAAGCCAGAACAAATACATACCCACTATGCACTTGTTGGAAAGATAATTCTAGGTAACTACTTGAATTCCCACATAAGAACTTCCGAAAACTTTCTTGTTTATGCGATTTGGGTTGCGGAATTAGGAACCTGCCCTAGGTAATCAGCTGCAACTGCAACCGCAACCTTCCACACCATAATTCAAGAAATTCCACAAACTCGTCTAATCTCGAATCCTCGAACTCACAACGATACTAAACCATGGTGGTACCCCGGACGCCTCCCCAGTACTGGGTGACTCCAACCTTATCTCACCACGATAAGTATAGAAGCAATTCCGAACATTCTCCGTCCTGAGATACTGAGAAAACTGAATGATAACGATGTGCCAACATTCCTTGGAGCTCGACTCCCCGGAAGTAATCAAGTTAGACAGGAGGCACCAAGACAGAACCCTGTCACATCGGCATCATATAGTTTCCAAAATACCCGCATGATCCTAAATTTTTTTTAAGCGAGAAGAGGACTAGAATCAAAATTCCTAAGTCGGATACCTCACCAGAGCATAGAAGAGGAGTAAAAAGGATCCTACTCTCCGATATAACTAGACTCAAAATAGTTTTTCACTAGACTCGACTCGGCCAAGTTCGATCAATCAAGGGGGCTCCTAGGTCGGTACAGGCTCTGATACCAACTTGTCACGCCCAAGATGTGGTCCTATCCTTATTTGGCCACGAGGGCCTTGACAGGGATAGAAGCGCATCTGGATGCGTTCGCAAGAATGGATATCATTACAAGTACATGTACAGAAGAGATGAGTATATTGAATTGGCTTACACTCGCCACAAGCTACATCAGAGTCACATCGGTACAATAACATCTCAAACATCATACATAAGAGCAGGGTCCGACTACGGACGAAATCAAACGATAAAATGACATCCACCCTTGCTATCCCAGGCTGCCGCCTGGAACCCATCCAAGAATGAAGAAGAAGAAGAAGAAGAACTCCAAGTCAAATCAAGCAACATGCTCATGTCAAATCATCACATTACCTGCACCTGCAACTGTTGTTATACTAATCTGTGAGCCACAGGGACTCAACAATCTCATTTCCAAGGGTATCAAGACTATTAAAGCTTAATAGGTAAGGTAGTTAAGTGGTGAGGCTGTAGCAAGCGACTAAGCATATATTTGAGTGGCTAACTTACGAGTACAGAAAGTAAAGTATGATGGTCTACGCATATCAGACGTGAACTAGAATTGATCACTAACTGATCCTGAACACCTACTTACGTCAAACATAACCCCACCGTGTTCTCTTTCGGATAAGAACTCACGAGAAGAGACAGTCATGGTTATACACACAGTTGGTGCATTTTATTAGATTTTACTTCAAGTTTGCTATGACCGGGTATTAAACAAAGTATCCAAGTTTGCCACATAACCACGGGCACGGCTTCTCGAAAAGATTTAACCCTGCAGGGGTGCTCCAACTCGTCCATCACAAAGTAATCACACTCAGCGGGAATAACCTCAACCACGAATCTCGTGATCTTCCTAGGCAATTCCAAAGGAAATCCGACACCTCGAGATAGCCCGAAGAAAATCAGAGTTCCTCACTCAAGACGTTCGAGAAAGGTAAAACAAGTCCAGCAAGGCCGCCCGATGTGCCGACAACCCCTATAGGAGCCGCATATCTTGTTCTCAGGGCACAACCGGATGAGCGAAACGTACAGTAACTGAAGTTTCGGGTTGCCCCAGGTAGCCCGCACGGTGCTCTAGTTTGGACCAGCACCAGCAGCACTGGCCCCCTGTATTATGTTAAATTAATCCACGAGGGGGCGACCCTCTATGCTTTAATGAGGTGATCAGTTTTATTATGATGGGCAAATGTAGTACCAAAGTTGGGCCTTGCCACACAAGTTTTATTCTAACCCGAAAATCAAGGGGGTCCCCATAACAACCCCAAGCATGTTAGGAGCACTCATTTATGGAACATAACTCCGGTTCACAAGTAACTAAGGGCGACACGAGTGGAACAAAACACCAAGCAAAAGGCCAAGCCTTCCATCCTTTACCAAGTGTATATGTGCATTAAATTAAAAAGCAGCAATATTGTGATATAACAAGGAAAGCCCATGTTGACACGTGGAAGCAATTGCACCTGCAACTAGAAACGCTATAAGAGGGGCTGAGCAAGTGGTAACATAGCCAAACAATGGTTTGCTGGGATGTGGAAGGGTTAGAGGCTTATCATGGCAATGTTGGGAGGCTTAACAAACAAGTGGTAGGTAGCGAGACATAATGATAAAAGACGAGACAACTAGCATGGCAATGATAGTAATGGTATCCAGGGAAATGGGTCATCTTGCCTGAGATCCCACTCGGAAGAAGACCGAATCCATGAAGAAGACGAACCAACGTAGTCGAACGAATCCTCACACTCCGAACGCTTTCAGAACTCTATCGAGAAGAAGCAATCCGAAACAAACAATTAACACAAGATACACCACAACATATGCAAAACACGATGCACAAACAAATATGATGCATGTCCGGTTTAAAATGCAATGCACGACAATTCACATCAAACACTTCTACACATTAAAGTGAAGCTCAATATGCAACGAGTTGCATATTGACGAAACTCCACGTCTGAATTATTTAGTTTATTACCGTTAGGTACACGACAATATTAAATGTTGTTAAACATGACAAGAGGTGAAGCATAAGTAATCTAGCTATCTAGGCATCTTAAATGAGGTCGGAAACAACTTATAGCATTTCCGATATGACCTCATATGTTAATTATGAATTTGGTCCAGATCTGAACTAAACATATTTTATATTTGTTAAACAGCAGAATAAATGTCACCATGTTATTCTACACGTCGTTCTAGTCGATTTACATATATAGAACATTTCAAATGGAGCTACGGTCTAAAAGACATGAGCAACACAAGATGCACATGCCATGAATGCAAATGCATGGGAAAAACCACCACAAACATCGCAAATCATGAATACAACAAGTTATTATGAAACTACATGAGATTCTAAGCATGTTTCATATATGGAATGTCCAAAACGGAGCTACGGTTCAACCACAATCATCAAAACAAGTTTTAGTTGAAATCTGCCAAAAACAGCAACTTAGCATTTTGCACATATGAAAACAACATGCTACAAGACTCCAAAATGCACAAACTAAGCATGGGGCAATATCATACAACATCCACTTCATTTCATCTTCACAAATCATATCCTAAATAAGCATGGATCACTTGGTAGGAAGCTTACAAGAAGGCTACTTGAAAACTGTTTTAGACTTAGTGAAAATAGCAGTTTTGACAGTGCAGTTTTTATCACGAAGGCATATTGACAGCAGTGAATCTATATGCTACAATTCATGAAATGGCATTAAACTTAACAGCAAGCTAGAGGGCAATATCAACAACAAATAACTCCATTAGACCTATCACAAAAGAGTTCTAGATCACTAGCAAATCACATGGCAAGGCAGCAACAAAATATATCAGATTCCAGACTTGGACCCTCAAAATAACAGATTTTTATAGCAAGTTGACAACCACAAAACAACACCTAAACATGCATTTCTATGACAAGAAAAATGTCCCTGGGCTAGGACACATATCCAAGAGCAACTTTCATGTTGAAAATTAATTTATATCATGCCCGGATTAATTCCTACGAAAAAGACAAAAGGGCATCACGACATAATTGACATGCACACCAACATGCTCAAATGGCCAAACTAAATGCACAGATAAATCCTATGAGTTATTCTACCCCGAAAACATATATAATATGCTTAGGTTCATGTAGAAAATTAATCACAATTGAATATGCGGGAATATGGCCTAATCATCTTAAAGCAAATCATCAATGCAAATTAAATGCAAACATCATGACCAAATTTTTATCATGCATGAAAATGTGGTGCAAATGAGATGGAAATTTTAATTTATGATTTTATTAATTTTGATGCACGATTAGTTAATTATGAAAATGCAATTAAATGCAAATATGCAATATGACATGTTAAATAATTTTATGCATGGGTGCAAATGGCATATTAATATTCTACGTTTAATTCTAAGCATCTTTCATATTAAACTTATTTTGTTACGATGCACGGATAAATAATTACCAACGTTTTAATACGCGAATAACTAATTAAAACAAAAACAAAACAAAAGGAGGGGGCTGGGCTCACCCTCGGCCGGATCTGGGCCGGAGGCAGGGGAGGCAGGGGCGAAGGAGTCGGCTGGGCCTGGCTCGGCCCACGCGGGGCGAGCGCAGGTCAACGGGGGCGTGGAGCCTCGAGCGCTCCTGATCCCGATCGGGCAGGGGCTGGCGGCGGCTGACAGCGGCGGGGCAGGCGAGGCCGGGCGGCGGGGTGGCCGGGACTAGGTCCGGCGGGCCTGCCGGCGGGAGGCGGCGGCGCTACGAGCTGCGGTCGGGCAGAGCTGCGGCGGCTGCTGGGACCATGGCGGCGGCGAGGTCCTGCGAGAGAGAGGAGAGGTGAGGGCAGGGAAGAAGGAGGAAGGAGAGATGGCTGATGGCGGCCAGGGGTCCGGCGACCGCTGCGACGAGCTGCGGGCTCTGACCATGGGAAGCTGCGGGGGAGCAGTTGCGGGCACCATGGGTGAGCTCGGGGAGCTCGGGAACGGCGGGATCCGGGCCCGGATGGGCTCGAATGGGCCTAGATGTGCTCGGGCGGGCTGGTTGGAGGAGGGAGAAGGGCTGCTAGGGTTTGCATGCAGAACGAGGTGGAGCTAGGTGGGCTTAAATAGGAAAGGGGGGCTAGGGTTAGCTGACGCTATCCGTTTTTGGACTGCCGGCTGTCGATCCGACGCCCGGAAGCGGAGGGGTCACGGTGGCTGTGCAGAGGGCTATGAGGGGAAGAGAGGGAAGCGGTGCGGCGCGGCACGATGATTTAAAACAGTGTGAAACGTCTGACGATAACCGATGACCGCACTCCTACGGATTACCGACGGGGTACCTAACGAATTCGGATCGCGACGAAAATCGACGGGCGGTCTACCTAAGCTATAACAAGACCGCACGACAAGTTTCAATTCGACCCGAGAATATTTTTGCGCGCGCTTAAAAACGGTTTTATTTTAACGATGCCGCGGGCGCGTGCGTGTGTGGTAGGTCTCGAGACGGGCAACGGCAAAATGAGAGAATTGACAACTACGAATGGATGCAAGTTTTCGAAAATGGGTGACGATGCAATGCAGATGATGCAAATGATGCGATGATGAATGCGACACCCAGACGAACACATGACGAGAACGGAAAAGAAAGGGGAATCTTCTAGAATCTTCTAGAGCGTCGGTCTCGGGCTGTCACACAAAGCTCGGTGGAGGTGGTGGCGAGAAGGCCGTGGGCGTGGTGGTTGATGACCGATGATGGGAAGACATAGAGATCCCCGAGACTATTGCAGCGAAGAACCACGACCTTAGTGCGAAGGTTTCATAGAAAAACTGAGGGGGTCAAATTCGATTGAGCAAATATTATCGATAGTGAAACGACGAACAAAAAGTAAATTCTTTACTATATGAGGAACGAGTAAGACATAACGAAGGAAGAGATAGCGACCAAAAGTGGGTATGATGGCTTGGCCGGTATGAGTAATGGGCAAGGTAGAAACATTGCCCACAGTGATAATGGAGGAGGAATAAGAAGGAGTGAGGTTTTGAAGCATACCGGGGTCGGACGCCATATGTGCGGTGGCGTCGGAATCCATGACCCACTCACCAACTGTCGAAGGAGTGGCTGCGTTGTTCATGACAGCGAGGAGGGCGGAGCAGTCCCATGCCGGTGTGCCGCCGTAAGTCGGGGTCGGTGGAGGGTTGGTACCGAAAGCCTGACCATGGAGCGGAGCGAGGGAAGTGAAGGCCTGCACCGGCGGCAACATGGAAGGCCGCGAGCCGAGTAGACCAGCTCCGGAGTTGGACCTCGGTGCCGGTGGAGCCTGGAGCTACTGGGTCTGCCCCGTATAAGGGTTAAAGCAAACCCAGGGGCCAAGCGATGTAGGTGCCCCACGCTGGAAGGATCCATCTTGCGGGTAGGAGCGGCCTCCGCCACTGTTCCTGCTGTTGGCGGCCTTCTTCTTCTTTCAATGACCACCGTTGCGATTGCCTCCAAAAACAGCAGCACTGGAGTTGTTGCCATGTCTGGCGCCATCGTTGCGGTCATTGCCGCGGTGGTGACCAGAGGTGGAGCCGCCGACACCATGAAAGGATGCACCACCGTAGAGGGCAGTCTGGTTGCCAACAACAACAGAGTTCGCGAGCTGGGATTCATGAAGAGTGAGGAGCGACCGTGTCTGGCTGAATGATGAAAGAGGGCTCTGCATGGTGACGATGGTCGTGATGTCGGAGAAGCGTGGGTTGAGGCCACGAAGGCAGTTGAGGACGAGTGTTTGGTCAGAGATGGGGATGCCAACATCGTTGAGGGCATCGGAGAGAGACTTGAGACAGTGGCAGTAGGCTGTGATGGAGGGGTCCCCTTGGACAAGGCTGCGGAACTCGGCCTCAAGGTAGACAACACGGGTCATCTGGTTGTCGAGGAACAAGTTGGTGATGAGCGTCCATGCCTCCTAATCCGTCTGGTCCTCGGCCATGATGATGTCGAGGATCTCGTCGGAGATCGATCCGTAGAGCCATGAATGGACGATGTAGTCCTCGCGAATCCAATCCGCGGTGCGATCCGCCTCGACTGTGAAGGTGTTGACGTGCGGGAGGAGGTCATACTTGCCGAGGAGGACACAGAGCAGCATCCCCCACTTCGTGAAGTTGGAGGCTTGGAGGTCTAGGACGATGGGAACGTGGGTACGGACGCTGGCGACGTTCACCACCGGCGAGCTGGACGCAGGCATGGGAGCCGAGAGGAGTGCGCCGGAGGTGGAGTTGAGGGTGGTCGGAAGGCTGGCAGAGGAGAGGGAGGCGCTGGTGTTGGGCGGTGACATGGCGTGGCGGCGACAAGCTAGACAGGAGAAGCTAGCGAGAGGATCGGAACACTGCGTATGATACCAAGAAAACAGAAAACGAGTATTGCTGTGCAACTCACGCCATCTCCAGGGCGTTGTATATTCACATATAAAGGTTACATGCCTTGGTAATCAAGGAAGATCAGAAGAATTCCAAACCGAAAGTATACACATGATTCGGTGGGATTCTATGTAGGTTTCCTATTACTCCATGTGAGATGGACAAAAGGAATACTTTAACAGTTACATCACAAGACAAGGGAGATGCCAAACATATACAACTCACACACATGCAACAGCAGCCCGATCCAGGTGCACACAGACCTGCTCAAGCCCCACCTTGTTGGGGCCATCAGAATAACGAGAAAATTGCAGGACACTACCACACTTCGGCACGTCGTAACGAATTGGTACCAATAGTCAAAAAAATTGCATGTCAGTACCATTTTAGGGCCTAAGTGTTGCGAAACGAGCTGACAGTCGTATAACCGTGTATTGACCGTGTATCTGACCGGTCCGGCCCACTTGTCAGGCGACACGGTGGCGTATCCACGCCCGCGCGCGACGCTGACTAGGGCCGAACTGGTCTAAAGCGGTCGGGTCTGGTCGACCGAGCCGTTCCCCCCTCCTTTCTCCTCACACTTTGTCGCCCTCCTCTCTGTCCCTCTTGCCGCATGTCATTGTAGGCCGCCAGCACCTCTGCCGCGCCATGGTCTTCGAGGATGAAAGCAGCAACGACATGTCCAGCCTGGACATCAGCTCTTCCTCCGAAGACATGCTGTACCAGGTTAGTGTTAGAGCTAGGGTTAGGGTTAGGGTTCTTATTCTTGATTTGGGGAATTTGTCTCTGATTCTTGGTTGGTTTTTTAGATTCCTGCTAGCATAGAAGACGAGGACTACATGGGCATCGAGACTTCTGCCTTGGATGTTTGCATGGAGCATCGGCTACCGGCTGAGCGTCGTGTAGCATTTGAAAGATTTCAAACCGGCATGAGGTTTTTAGTGTGTGCTAAGTCGGTAAGAATCTTGGTCATATGCTTAAATTTGCAATGTAGGATCTGTTTTGGTGCTGCTTTGTGTGTGATGGTGATATAGTTTAGGCTACTGATGGTTCTGCTTTGGATATTGTTAACTATGACTTTAGGCTACTGATGGTCATATAGTTTAGGCTATTGATGGTCCTTGTTTATTACTAATTGGTATCACTCATTGTTTAGTAGTACTTAAGATGGACTTTGTAGTTAATTATGACTTTGGTATGCTGATTATTAGCATTACTATATGTTGTTTATTACTAATTGGCATCACTCATTGTTTTGCAGCAACCTTAGAATTGTGGTTTTGTGGGGTGGGTAGACCCAGAGTGGCCTCCCACAATGCAAAATGCATTGCTGAAACTATGGGGAATGTTAGAAGACAACAAGAGTGCTCGTACTAACGATAACTTGGAAAGTTCACTGAAAATTCACCATCTGACAGAGGAGAAAAAAAATCTTGATGCAAACTATGACAAACTAATGGAAGATGTGAATCAATTGTTGAATGCCCAGGAGGAGAGGGTCCTGGATTTCACCTATTTGCAGCATAAGGTGAAGGGTGTTGAGAGCTCTAGTGCAGCTATGGCTAGCATGAAAACTGAGATTGAGAACAAAGAGGCAGAGAAAAGGGAGCTACAAGAGAAGTATTCAGTGCTTATGAACCTGGTAGAAGCTCAAGGCAGGGTCATTAGGAACCTGAAGTCTAATCATTTGAAGGAGAAGGAGAAGCTTAGTGAAGAGAACACCAATTTGAAGGTTTAGGTTGATGAAATGAAAAATTCTGAGAAAAAAAAATCAAATATGACATTGTGGTGCTCAACCTTCACATTGATGGTCTCAAGAGAGGAATGGACAATCTCATTAAATGCAGGGGTCACCTGAAGCTCCAGATTGCTGATCAGTTGAAGGCAGATGAGAAGAAACAAGAGAAGTTGAAGATGATCAGGGACATTATTGATGGATGAGCTAGATGGAGATGAAGCTGATGAAGAAGAAGTGAGTGGATGAAGGAGTATGATGTGTTGCCCTTTTGTGAATTATGGTTGTTTAATGCAGTGTAATGTATGGATGTACTGGTTGTAATCTAAGAACTGAGTAGGTTGATCTATGTACTGGTTGAACTAATGTAAAGATCTATTAATTATGCATGTTTTAAGTGACTTGATCTATGTTCTGGTCTGTACCCATTATGATATGATCTATGTTGAACTCCACTTGATCTATATGATCTATGTTGAACTCCACTTGATCTATGTTGAATTATATCATAGATCACATCATATCATACTATATCATAGATCACATATATCACACTATATCACACATCATGTCATATCATAGATCACATATCATAGTTCTACAAACATACATTAGTACTCATTAGTTACTACATATCATAGATCCAAGACACAATAAGTTACTTAGTACACATCATACAACATAGTGCTCATACATCAATGATGGTTACCACTGGCAGTAAAAAAAGCCATCCAGCCAGAATGGTTTCTTGGGACACCAGTGTTTGGAGGAGCTACTGATCTTGGGGCAGGAGCAGAAGATGAAGCTCTAGGTGCATATGTTGCTGCAGATGATGATGAGTCTCCACTAGCAAATCTTGGGGCAGTGAAAGGCTGCTGCGATCTTGCATATGTTGTACTACCTGACCTTCTTGTAGATCTAGCAGTAGCAGATCTTGCTTGTGGCTGATGTGATCTTGCTTGTGGAGGATCTGATCTTGCAGGTGGAGGATCTGATCTTGATTCCAGAGGATCTGATCTTGATTCTGGAGGCTCTGATCTTGTAGTTGGAGTAGCTTCAGCTGCATTCCTTGATCTTGCAGGTGCCTTGCAAACATAAAAGGAAACAAGGATTGAGCACATAAAAAATTGGAAGATGCAAACATAAAAGGAAACAAGGAAACAAGGATTTACCAGATGCTTGTTTTTTCTCAAATCCAACTCTGGTCTCAACTGTTGCTTGCAGTTGGTGTACCTATGTCCTTGGAGCCCATAGTTGCTGTATGTTATAGTGGCCATTCTTGAACTGTCCTTTGGTTTTGGAACCTCAAATTTTCCCTTTATTCTCTTCTTTTTCTTTCTCCCCTTCTTCACATGAAATATGGGTGGCTCTATGTTTGGTCCACTTGTCCTTGTCCAATCATGCTTACCAGGAACAAGATATATCATTGGTTCATATGCAGCTAGGTAAAAATGTTTTTTGAAGAATTTGCACACATAGTCCTCTAGAAATCTTTTTGCCTTGTTAATTGCTGATATTGCATGGTTGCATGGTATGCCAGACAGGTCCCACTTTCTGCAGCCACATGTATAAGCTTCCAAGTTTACAACATGTGTTTGCTGCCCACTGGTTACTTGCCAAAGATTTACACTATCTTGGATAGGTTTGCAAAATCTGGCCCTTTCCTTTTCCACCTCTAGCTTCTCAGCATAACGTGGTGTTATCTCCCACATAGCTGCCCTTCCTCTCTCTCTGTTCCTATGCCACCTCACCATTTGCTTGTCCTTAATACCATCAATCATAGTCCTAATAGGTTTTTTCCTAAAATCTAGGATATATTTGTTGAAAACCTTAGACAGGTTGTTAACAACCAAGTCAGTCTTGCAGTTAGTGTCAAAAGCATGCCTAGCCCATGTGTGCTTAGGTATTCCACTTAGCCACTTCCAAGCTTCTTCACTCTCAGTTTTCAGATCATTCATAGCAATGTTAAACTTAAATTGGTTATAAGCATAGCTGGCATTATCCATGCATTTCTTAAGATCTTCACCCCTAAACCCAGCATTCTGAAAATTTGCATAGAGGTGTCTAAGGAAAAATCTTTGATGGTAGTTTGGGAAAACATGATTTACTGCATTTAGCAGTTCCTGTTTAGAAAGCATGCTAAACTTAGTTGTTGTACTACTAAATATGTTGCATAACATGCTAATGCAGAATTAAATAACAATAAGATGTGCATGCATACCTTCTGTCTATCAGACATGATAGTATAATGGCCAAATTTCCCAACTTCACCTCCTAGACATATCTTCAGTTGGTGCAGAAACCAACACCAGTTAGCTGTGTGCTATTGTCCAACAATAGCAAATGCAAGTGAGAAAATGTTGTTATTTCCATCTCTTCTAGTTACAGCAAGGATTTGAGCACCAGTGGTCAACTTAATGAAGCATCCATCAACACCTGTTGTTGCAAGCAAGCAAAGAACAATGTAAGTCACTACTAAACACTAATAAACATTGAAAATTTGTGATTTACAAGGATGCCATAACTCACCAATGAATGGTCTACATCCATTCAGAAATCCCTCCCTTGCTCCATTTATGCAGAAGAACATTGCATGAAACCTTGGTCCTGGATGTGGTATTTTTGTAGTAGGTTTTGGAGTAACTGTTGTCACTACAACTCTGCTGCCAGGATTTGTATCCATGATGTTTTGAGCATAATCCCTAAGTTTGGGATACTGCTTCTTGTGGTCTCCTAACACAGCATCTACAACAAGGTTTTTTTGTCCTATAGGCCATGTCCTTAGGCACATCAACACCATACTTCTCCTGGTAGTTGTCAATCATAGTGTGTATGCTAGTGGTGGGATCTGACCTGAACAATGACTGATAGGTCTTTGCAAGCCACTTTGCACTAATCCTTGATGTCTCTGTGCTGGTAGGGCAAGTGTGCTCCAACCTCATTTTCTTAATAGCAAAAGTCTTCTCTCCTTTGATAACTGCAGCAACTATGCAAAACTGGTAGTGCTTTTGCTTACAACAAGCAATGATTCTTTGGTCTGAGTTTCTATGGTACCTGAAGTCTCTGGCCTGCGTGATGTGCAAGCTCAACAAAGCCTCTCTAAATTGATGCTGATCCTTAAAGCACATGTACATGCATAACTGCTGATGTGGTTGCTCTAGTTTGTCATTGTACCAGATCCTTGGTTTCCTTTTCTTGGCCCTACTCTTTCTCCCTTTGGTTAGAAAAGATGAGATTGGCTCATGTCCATCATCTTCATCCTGAAATAGCAGACCATCATCTTCTTCATCTGATGAAGGACAAAACCAGGTTGCAACTCCTCTAACACATTTGAATGTGACCTAGTAGTGGGGCCTCTCCTAACTGCCAGCTTCTTCCTCTTTTTGGCAGGTTTTTTCATTGGTGGTTCTTCTCTTGCATCCTCCTCCTGCTCTTTCTCCTCCATCTCAAACAAATCCTCAACCTCAGTGTCACCCTCATAATGTAGTTGTTCCTCTCCCGAGTCTTCATCTGAAGCTTCATCTTGATCTTCATCTTGTTCTTCATCTTCTTGTTCTGCATCTTCAGAAATCCTGTACTTATGCATGAAGAAAGGATTGCTATCACTGTCATATGCAGCCTCAGACTCATCACTGCTATTATGTGCTTGCTCAAACACTGGATCTTCCTCCATTACAGTTTTGAGCTTCTCCTTTCTGTAGTTTCTGCTCTCTTGTGTGCACACAACATTAGGTTGAGTAGGACTGCTGCTGCACTAACTATGAAAAACAACACTTTCTACATCAACAGCAAGGAATGCAGGCATACTGAGATCATACACAACAACTGGTTCATACAATATTGTTGCTAATTGTTCTTCTCTATGACAGACATCACTGACATCTGATCTCACTATATGTTCTTCTCTTTGGCATAAATTAGGTGCTGCCCTCACTAGCAAATTCAGAACTAAACTATGCTCATATTCCTTCTTTAGTTGTTGAAGTTTGATGTTTGTGTCAATCAATTCTAAGCCATTCTCTCTCCCGTCCTTTGTCCAAATTGTTCATGTGATACAACCCATCGGTCAAATAAAAACCTTGTGTTTGCATCACTGCATATAGGTTCAGAAATGTAACATCTGAGCTACATAGCTTCATATCTAGATTTGGTTGTGCATCAAAGTGAATCCGAACATCCCAAACAACATCATTCAAACTACAATTGACACATGACAAATTTAACATATCATGAGCAACTAACCCTAGCCGCCCTGATTTGAATTAGGAAGAAAGAAGGATAGAGGAGAGGCACTCACAGAACGCCGCCAGCCCCACTGGTCCAGTGATGGCTACTAGCAGGGTTGGCCACCCAAACCTCTGCCAGCCTCACCCTCTCCTCCATGGACAACAGCGCCTCCTCCTCATCGTCGCTGGAGTAGTACGAACTAGAGCCGCCGTCGTCCAGAGCCAGCCCTACGTGGTCGTCTGGCCCCAGGCCTGGAAGGTTTGGGTACCCGCTCGCACAGTCGCCACCGCCGCCGTCGCCGCCGCCACCGGGAGTCGCCGCCGCCATCGCCAGAGGGGAGAGGAAAGTTAGGGTTCGTCGGGAACGAGCCGGTTCGAACGAGAGTCGACGCGAGGGAGACCGACCGAGCCGGTTCAGTCCTAGTCAGCATCGCGCGTGGGGGGATACGCCACCGTGTCGCCTGACAAGTGGGCTAGACCAGTCAGATACACGGTCAATACACGGTTGTACGACTGTCAGCTCGTTTCGCAATACTTAGGCCCTAAAGTGATACTGACATGCTATTTTTGTGACTATTGGTACCAATTCGTTACAACATGCCGAAGTGTGGTAGTGTCCTGCAATTTTCTCCAGAATAACGGTAGGACCAGAGGTCCAGGTCACCAATCGCTTTGATGACCACCCCACAAGCCGAGCAAGTCTTCTGGTTGAACACCAGATTGTTCCTAGTTTTCCAAAGTTGCCAGAAAAGGACCATGACCCCCGCCTCCCAGGACTAGGCAGGAACCTCCAGGGGCGGCAGGGAATCCAGGGCCAGCACCGCCATAGCAGGGGTTGATCGAATGCCCACAGCATCCCAGACCGAAGCGCTAAGGGCACACCCAACGAACAGGTGGTCTCCATCCTCTAGCTCTGTATAATGCTCACATCGATCGGACGGAGAGCAGTTCCTCCGAGGAAGGTTCACTCGAGTACTCATCCGGCCGACAGTCAGCAAGAGCATGAAGATTTTGATCTTGCGAGGAAGACGCGAGCTCCAGATTTTGCTCGCATAACATGACCGCACCCCATGCAGTCGCCCGGTACAGGGCGCCGGTGGAGACTGCAACCTCAGCGCCCCAAGCCATGAGCCGGGTGTCATCGTCACTTGAGAGCACCAGATTTGCAGTAGCAGAAGCAAACTCATCGAGCTCCAGCCCCGTAGTGGTAGAGAGCATGTTCCGCGGGATGGAAGTCACTCCCTCCTGCATCACATCAGCCACTGTCGTGTTCGCCCGAAGGAAATGCGAGAAGAGCGACGAGAAGGAGAACGCCAGCACACCAGAGGAGTGCTAGTGGTCAAGCCAGAAGGTGATCCGTCTGTCGTCTTTGACAACCACCTTGGTGACTGCATGGTACATTCCCAAGCCATCCACCACTATCTTCTCCATGACCGAGGGCTTGGAGGGGACGTCACCAAGGTCCCCGTGGTGCCAGCGCCTGTACCAGGCGATCCAAGAGCCATCCATGTAGAGGTGAAGCCTGTGGACAAAGCGCAGGAGAAGACACCGATTCTGCCGCCGAAGATCCTTAATGGCAATGCCCCCTCGTGCTGAGAAAAACACATCCTGTCCCAAGCAATTAAACATCTGGATCTGAAGCACCGCTCCGATCCGGACCAGAAAAAGGATCAACACCTTTTCTCAATTAGCTAAAGCACTCGAGGTGTCAGGACAAGACAAGACATAAAATAGGAAGGGAGAGAGTTAAGGACAGAGTCACAGAGGACCATCCGTCCACCAAACGAGAGGAGGTGAACCCGCCATCCTGTTAAGGTTTTATCCATTTTGGCGATGAGGGGAGCAAAGGCAGAGGCTGACAGCTTCACCGGGCGAGAGGGTGAGGCCAAGATACGTTTGCGGGAAGAAGGAGATAGCGCACCTGAGGGTGGTCGCGAGGCGGCCTGTAGTATCTAGAGGGACATGCATAGGAACGAAAGTAGACTTGGAGAATTTGATCGTGTGGCCAGTGGCCGTCGTGAAATCGTCGAGCATGCTCTTGAGAGAGCGCATGGCCCCCTCAAAGGCATTGCAAATAATAAGGGTGTCGTCTGCGTACTGGAGGACTGGGCATGGGGCACCGACAACTAGAGGGTGAGAGAGCACCCTGTCCTCGCACGCCCACCTAACCAACCTCTGGAGCACGTCCGCGACAATGATGAACAGGTATGGGGACAAAGGGTACCCCTGGCGAAGCCCGTTCCGACAGTGAATCCAGTCCCCGGGGACCCTTTTGAGGAGGACGGCGGTGCGGCCAGTAGATAGGATTGACCGAACCCACGTACACCACCTGGAGGGAAAACCTCGATCACTCAGAATATGGTAAAGACTGTTCCAGCTGACGGAGTTGAAGGCTTTACGGAAGTCAAGCTTGAGGACCATCGCAGAGCACTTCCTAGAGTGACAAGATCGAAGAATATCAACAACATAGACAAAGTTTTCAGATATACATCTCCCTGCAAGGAACCCAGACTGATCGAGATCGAAGAGGGAGTGGATGATTTTTTGGAGCCGGGAGGTGAGCACCTTAGTGATGGCCGTCATGATGCCATTTTGCAGGGAAATTGCTCGAGGAAGCAGGAGCCGCGATCTTAGGAAGGAGAACGAGGAAGGCATGGTTGATCCACCCAAGATCAGCCCTGCCATGGAAGAAATCATTGAAGACCACCAACACATCATGCTCGACAAGCTGCCAAAACCGGCGGTAAAACCTAGAGCCAAAACCATCCGGCCCAGGGCCGTCGACAGGGTTAGCATCAAAAAGGCTTTTTTTTATTTCAGAGGAGGTGAAGGGGGCGCACAACTTGGTAGGGAGGTCAGCCTCGTGTCGGTAGAGATCAGTGACATACTGACATCAATGTTCCAGGAACTCGCATGGACCGAGCCCAAAAGAGTTCAGTAGAAGTTCTTGTGGATACATGTTTTGTGCGAGTGGGCGGTGAATCGCACACTGTCGTCCTCAAAACAGGAATGAGAGATTTCTTGCACCAGTAAGAAGCAAAAATATGGAAGAACCAGATGTTCTCATCACCCTCGAGAGCACCACGAGTCTTAGCCCGGGCACGAAAGTAGGCCACTTGCTCCCTAACAAAGGTTTGGAGGGAGGTAACACAAAGGGCCCGGAGGCAGCGTTCGTGACAGGAGAGGGTACGTACCTCCTCAATGAGGTCCAAGAGGGTAATCACCACCCTACAGTTCTCCTCGTGCAGCCGGGCTGGCGTGCAACGCCGCTCCCATTCTTTGTTCGGCAGACGGTAGCGCCGCAGCCGAGCCACAAACCTGGCAGTAGCATCAGCGCGGAAGGTATCTAACCACATAGACGCGATGGCAACCCGGAAGGAGACGTGGGCAGCGAACACATGCTCGAAGCGAAAAACAGGATATTTAGGAATACTGCAAGAGAAATGACCAACAAAGGGAACATGATCAGAGACATGGCAAGTGAGGGACGTCACAGAGCTGTCCACAAACTTCTCCTCCTAGGGCAAATTGATGAACATACGGTCAAGATGGACAAGGGTGGGCTGGTCCTCCTGTTATACCAAGTGAAGGCATGATTGAGCAGCGGAGCCTCAAGCAGATAGAGCTCATCAATGGCGTTGTTGAAGAGGGAGGCCTCTTACATGGAGAAGTTAGAATTGTTTCGGTCAGCGTGGGTCCTAGTGAGATTAAAGTCACCCATGATGAGCCATGGGATAGAGCTCAGGACGTGTGACCGCAACTCATCAATAAAGGCAATTTTGTTAGCCCTTCCCGTGGGGGCATAGACACTTGTCACATGAAGGGAGGCAAGATCACGAGACTTGACCAAATCAATAGTCAGAACATGCTCAATGCAGAGAGTCGCTGAGAAGGAGAAATAGACCCATTCCAAGCATTCACACCCCAGGTAGCACCAACGGAGTCAATGTGGGAGTACGCTAGGAGAGGAGGGGCGCAGAAATGAGTGCATTTTAGCGGGGGTGGGAGATCTCAACTTAGATTCTTCAATAGCGACAAGGTGGGGATTGAGACGAGAGAGCTCAGATCGAACGTCAGAGCAATTATCCGGGTCCCCAAGCCCACGAACATTACATGATAAAAAACACGCTGATATTCGCTAGATATGGGACAAAGTGAGACACTAAGCAAGGTAAGAAACCCGGGTCACACTCATCGCGAGCCCCACATTCAACAGAACATCATCGATTACATATGACATAAGGCCGTGAAAGGAACCCTTTACGGATCGAAGGGAAACACAAGTGCAAAGGGAAAGAAACGACTCGGACACCGGGGTTGCACGCAAGCATGGGTCCAAAAGAGCGCTCGCGGTCACCATGAGGCCTACGCCTCCGGGTCTGTCACCGCCCCTGCGAGGTCGACAGGGAACACACCGCATGGCACCGCCAGCTCCTGGAACACAACAAGTGGCATCGGGTGGGTGGGGTTGTCATCGAGATGCACCTCATGGATGATGTTCTTAAGGGGCGTCGAGGCCTTCGAGAAATCTAAGTTGCGCGCCTTGAGGCTGGCCGCATGGGTCACCCTAGGTACGTACTTGGTCGGCTCCTTGGCAGCCAGACGGGCTCTACGGTGGCCCCGCACGCACTGCTTACGCGCGTCATCCTCGTACACCTCCTCCAGGTCAAGATAAGGGGGATCTTCTCTGGTTCCACAACCACAGTAGCCACCATGGGAGCCGGGGGTGTCCTGAAGAGCACGAAAAAAGCAGGCAGGACGACAGAGTGAGGGGTGACAGGATATGAAAGAAAACAGAAAGAGCAGACGCGAACAACGATGGAGGTCTGGGAGTAGGGACGGTAGCCAGAGAGCTGGTCCATCCCCCTGCGGAAAGGGGGCTCACCGTGGAGGTTGTCCATGTCGATGTCATCGAGATGACGCCCGGACGTGGCCTCCGGCTCCACCACAGGGTCGTTCGACAGTCCACCCTCTGAGCCACGCGACGAGCAGATGTCGAACGGGGGGGAGGGGGAGGGGGGAGGTGTGTCGATGAAGGAGTAAGACAACGCATCCTCATCGACCGTCCAGGAGCAGATGAACCGCAAGGGCACGTCCGTCGCCTCGTCACCAAAGAAGTTGTGTACGAGGAGGCCGAACGGCACGTCCACCACACGCTCCATCTTGACGATGAACCAAATGGAGGAGAAGTCCGCCCATAGAGAGGCAGGAGGGGTGGATGCAGCAGATGTTCCCCGCCGAGCGGAAGCTTGTCCTGATGCCGGCATCCGTCCAATGCTCTAGAGGGAAGCCACCGGCAGACAGCTCACCGAAGTAGCCATGCTGCCAGCCAAAGTGGTTGGCCCCATGCTCCGGCTGCCCCAGGTCGATGTGGAAGTCATCAAAGGTGAGGGGGAAGAGGCTCATGGTGGCCTCCCTTTCAACCTCCTACGAGAAGATCACCATCATGGCCCCGTAGTAGGAGGGCGCCAGCTCGACCTTGGGGTTGCCCACCCTCTCCTTGAAGGCATGGCGCATCAACAGAGCAGGGGTGGCAGAAGGGGGGGAGAGATGAGGTCATGAGAGAATTGACGTCTCGGCCAGAGGTCTACTTTTGGCATGAAGACCTCCACCTACTCGGGCCGCGAGGTACGCCCCCCGTCAAAGGACTAGCGCATAGAGGGCGGCATGTTGGGGATAGTTGCATGGGAATTTTTTTTCTATGGACCCCATGTAGGATAACACAGTAGAAAACAAAAATTTTCCGACCTACGCACCAGCCCAGGACCATTATGGAGACTGCATACAAGGTTTGATCATTTTCATTACCGGCTCGTAGCGCAACGGAAGTAGAGTCGATGACGAACGGCGGTGTAGATCCCCGCAACTAGGATTTTACAACCTCCCAACCGTGAGGATCTTTACCCTCATCTGCCCCGCGGACAGCCCTCTGGGAGGCGGTCGGACAGTCCCCCGGATGGTGTCGCGGATAGCCCCTTCGGGAGGACCTCCGAAACTTGGACTGTCACTCGGACAGCCCTTCTGGAGGACCTCCAAAACTCGGACGGTCACAAGGACAGCCCTTCGGGAGGCACTCTCGAACTAAGACCGAAACTATGATCTCTCTACAGAGTTGCACACATACGGTGTCATCTATCCGGCAGGGCTTCGCCGTCCAGAATTAGTTCCCACCGGAACCCAGACAGCCTTTCGGCTCTGCGAAACTCTTTTCGTGGGAGGGAGAGAAGAAGCCAGATAATGCATGGAAGGTGTATGAGAGTTGGAGTGGCGATGGAGAGCTCCTCTCCACCTCCTTTTATAGGGGAAGGAGGGGGTGGGGGTGGCTGAAATTTCAGCCACATGACAAGCACCCACAAAACAAGGAAGCATGTTCCCACCAAACATGGAGAAAACATGTTCCCTTGTCCATGGTGTTCCCCATGGGCCCCCACCTTCCTCCCAACACTCTCCACCATTTGTGGAGGCTGCCCCCACCATGGGCCCCCACAACACCTTTTGTCCAGCCACAAGGGGCTGCCCCCAAAAAGGGAGGCACCCCAAAACAACCCCACGAAACGTGGGATCTTGTCCCCTCACACTGGGACAAGATGTTTTTCGCGACTATTACTTCTGAAAAATTCTGGAAGGTCCCAGAAAATTTCCAGCACCCTCTAAAATTATCTGGACACGCTCCAGAACATTTCCGGTATGGTGGTTTAATTTAAAACCATCTTCGTTTACCCGGTAAACAATTCCGGCAGCTCCGAAAACCTTTTCCGGTTTTTTCTCCGAAAAATTCCAGAAATTACCAGACCGATCTGGCAACCTCCAAAACATTCCCAGTGCTTTCCGAAACCTTTTTGGATCAATGGTTTTATCCGAAACAACTTTTCGGTTTTATCGAAACTTTTTCGGTGCTCTCCGGAACTTTTCCGTTGTCTCCAAAACTATTTCAATGACTTTCTCTCGGACTCCTTGTCTAGTATTCAGCAGATAGATGACCCTTAAGCGTGTGACCCTATAGGTTCGGTGAAGTATAGACATGACCCGGAACCCCTTCCGATCAATGATCAACATTAGAGCCGTGGACACCCATATTGACCCCTATACCCACACGAATGAATATTCGAGTGAACCTCCAGTTGCCATGTGCTATTCCTGTTGCTTCGCGATATGTTACAAATACCCGAGGTGAGACATGTTGGCATCCCTGGGGATCAACAACTTGTCCACTATGCCAGTTACCTCATTACCGGTGTTGTTCTCTTTTCTCGTTCCCGTGTTCCGGCATCCCCGTGATCAAATCACAAAGTGTCTGTCCAGACGATGATGGATACCGTAACACCGAGAGGGCCCAGAGATATCTCCCCATCGTCGGAGGAGCAAATACCAATCTTGAGCTATCAAGTTACTTGACATACTTTTCCATGAACCCGTCAGCCGCTGTAATAGCCACCCATTTATGGATGACGTTTAACAAACCCCAAAGTTCATGAAGCAAGAATGAAGAAACTCGATACTCTCATGGTCTAAGGAATTATGCAAACGTTAACTTCTCTGTGTTATTAACCATTAACTTATGCGAATGTATCTCATAGCATAACATCAATTCAGGTCGATTCAACACAAATGTTCTTCTAACATTATGCCCTCAAAATTGCCGGCATAGCCATGCCCATGATCAGGAAAACAGGATTATCATACAATACTTGAGCCAGTCTTAGAGGCCAGACTAGGAATACAATTTACCGTTTATTATTCCACACGTGCATATGAGTCTTCCTTCAAGCCTCGTGGTTATTGTAGACTCGAAAACCATATCAGTTATAGCATGGTACATAAACCTAATTATGAACAAGGAGATAATCAATAGCATTTATTATTACCTCTAGGGCATATCTCCTACAGACTCCCACTTGCACTAGAGTTAATAATCTAGTCAATGCTAATGCACTTTACACCTATGGCATAATGGTGTAAAATATGCTTTGCTTGTGGTATAGCCTGATGTCCAACGGATCTGACAACTTCAGCTCTGTGTGTAACTTTGCATATCCTCGCGTTTTCACGCTATCACAAAATTCGTATTTTGTGTGAACTTGGCTTTGCATATGTGTGAATCATTGGTCGAAACCTGATTCCTCAGACTGAGCTATGGAGCAACTATCTGCAATAGTGTCTCATAGACCAAAGCCATCTTGGAACCATACTAAGTTCATGAATGAACTATATGATTCAACAACTTCTTTGTCGCTTCTAAAGCGTCATCATACTTAGCCTTTGTTATAGAATTCACCACAGTATCTTGTTTGGAACAATTTCCAACTACCGTGCCACCATATTGTGTATCACACAAAACCCTCAATTAAATCAAAAATCGCATGGAGAAATAGTGAAGACTGTATCGATGTAACATATTACAACGAACTCTTCATGATTTCTGCTTGTGAGAAAACATGTCATCAGTACTACTCTAGTACTTAATGACATCTTTCACTGTTGTCCCATGATCAGTACTTTGATCACTTTGGTATCTATACTCGCAACAACTTGGGAGTATCGAACATATCTGGTTGTTTTTAGATACCATGGAATACATGATTAATCCAAACACTAAAGTGTGTGGAATCTCCATCATGTATTTTACTCGTCAGTGTTTTGGGACACTGAGTCTTGCAAAAACTCTTTCCATGTGACTTCGGCAAGAATCACTCCTTGGCATTTTAAATGCTAAAAGGTTTTAGCTCCTTGTCAATATGTATTAATTGCTTAGACCCATTAGGTAAATCTATGTCCATAGATCATCATGCCTAATACTGAGGCTATTTAGCCTAAGCACGTCATCGCAAAACTATTTTCTAATGAAGTCCTAATTCGTGTCAAGAAATTTATTGCCAATTAACAATGTGTCAAGCACACAACGTTTTTAGAAATATTATTATGCTCCCACTTACTTTCTTGAATCACAAGCATCTTCGTTACCCATTGATGAAGTCAAAAACCCTTTTGACCATTTCATCAAACCACGAAGATTCCAACTCCATTTTGCTCTCTTCTGTCCATTGCTAGAACTGTGAAGTTTGCATATTTACTATCACCCTTTGGATTGACAAATTACTTTGGACTGTATCACATACAAGTCCTAGGTTTCATTTCCATCAGATGGAAATCCTTTTGTCATCCATGTTTCATATCTCATGATTGATATATGTATTAATTGCTAGTTCAACCCGAACCGACCTTAAGCATCGCTACGGTGAAACAACCTCATCGTAGTCAACTCCTTGAACTTGTTATTTCAACAAGTCGAGTTTTATGGATAAAACATTTTTATCCATATCAGTTTTTAGTTCCATAAATGTTCGTTAGACTCTAAGTCCTCTGGAAGGTGTATCAAGGTTTTAATCTTGAATCACTTATATGGAAACTATCTCGGATTGTATTGGCATTTAGCCAATCCCGGAGTCAGGGGCCATCAACGCTTCCATGTGTATTGTAGGTATACTGTTGTCTAACAACAATATCTCGTTTACGCACCTGACATGTTTGCACGAGCTTTGCCTACGTGGTTCAGCTGCACGTTCGACCGAAGTCCATACAGTTTATTGTAGAGACTTTTGTATCAGTCATAGTAGGAAACAACGGAATTACTTCTAGGGTTTCTTTCCTTTGAACTGATGACGAAGATACTGGTTATCTCGTCGAGTTGCACTGTCCTCCCACTCACCTTTTGTAAGAACTATTCTCTTTAAAAGCATACCGTTTTGTGGCAAAACCCTTTGCCTTGGTATAGTGGTGGGGGAATACCCAATGACTTGGGATAACCATACAAAGTAGCACTTGTCTGATTTGGAATAGGTTTGTAACCTTTTACACAAGCTCCATATTCCAAATGTTTAAGAATATATATAACATGGTTGGGCGTACCATACCATGGCGTCATTTCAACAGACCTGATGGATCTCTTTTCAGTGTAAAAGCCGCAGTCTCTAAAGCATCACTCTATAAAAGGGATAATGGCAAATATAGTTATGTCATCTTTGATCTTACCATGTCATAAATGGTTCGATTATGTAACATCTCAAAATTCTAAATTTTGGAATGTTATATTAAATAAATAAGTAGGATTGTTTGCTTGAATTTTGTGTGAATGATTGTGTGAAACTGAGTGGAATTTTGAAACTTTTGAAATTTTAATGAGAGGGAATAAAATGACTTTCCCAAAATTTTCTATTTCGAATCCCTATTCAATTTTGAGTTCGAATATTTTCAAAACCCTCTTATAATTTTTTTCTCAAATGAGAGGAGGTAAATGTAGCGACCCGACCTGAAAGGTCAAGTCTCCGGTGTTTCCGTACCATCCCAAGATCATGCTGGTACACACACGGTACATCCATGTATATATCAAAGGGAAATCACACTGCATTATATTAATCAAAATCTCATATCGAGTCCTTTATTACAATAAAAATTACAATAAAGTGGCTAAAAGCCAACTCATGAGAATATCTAAATCTTGCGGAAGCGTCGAAGGTAGATGAGTCCATCTGACTCCAAGGGCATCTCACTGAGCATAGAACGTGTCCTCACTCCTGGTCGGAAAAGTACTCTGCAACATGATACGTTGCAGCCATGTAGGTCAGCATATGGAATATGCCGGCAAAGTCACAAGAGAGGGGTGAAAAGATAATCATCTATCTATATGCAAATATGGCAGGTGGGGTAGTAAGTTTTTGCGTAAAGCCAAGTTTTTCCTACATCAAGGGAGGGATTAAGCAAAATATTACTAAGTTTGTTGATTAATGAGATGGTTCCACCAACCAATTCTCATTCCCAAAATTATTAATACCCACATCATCATTATTAATTGTGTTGAGAGTTCCGGAAGTTTCAATTCCTTTGGCTCAAGTCGTCCATGACCGTGGACACGACTAATCGATTAGGTTTAAGTACTCTGCAGAGTTTTGCACATGTTCCCCACAAGATTTGGTCACCTCCGTTTGATTTCTCGCACTTCAGGGTGTTTGAGAAACGGATGACCAAAACATGGTCTTCCAAAGGGTTTCCCTGCGACTCTGTCGGTGCCCATCCTTTCCTACCGTTCTTCTACCTCTCGTAGCACCGCCTGTCCAGGGTCACCACGATATCCAACCAAGCCAGAGCCCATAATGACTTGTGGCTGTGCAGGTAAGCCTTGGGTTTTAAAGCATCCATCCATCTCTTTGTGCCTGGGTGGACCTTTCCGCGTGAATACTGGCCATCTCCAGCATCACCTAGGCAAATCCACTGGTTTCTCCAGGGTGCCGTTCAACCATCATCCACCCAGAGGTATGTTGAAAACTCGGAGTCTTAAATCTTGATCATTATGTAGGTCTTGAAATTATTAACTCTCTCAACTCTCATGAATCACACAACCAACCCCGTCTACTAATAGCATAGCAAAAGGTAAAACAACGTTTCCCGGGGCCAATGTGTCAAGAGGTTGAGGGGGGTACCTACCACATGATACTACTACAATGTAACCAAGTTTCCAACTAACCTATCTTGCATGCAATTGGGGAGATGGTAGAACTAATGCATATAAAACATGGGTAAACATGGTCAAAGTGACTTGCCTGATTGATGATCTTCGTACGTGAGTGACTCTAAGTAACAAGCTTCGCACTCCGGATAATCTAACGAAGCAAACAAGCACTCAATAAGCATACAACAGAATATTGTAACTCACAAACATCAACCAAGAACTAGTAAACAATCAAGACAAAACAATGCACAAATCTCAAGTAAGAAAACACACAAAGTTTTGTTTTCAAAAGGTGAGGAATGAAAACACTACTGACATAATGAAACCATTTGTAATAACAAAACAATTGTTGTCAGCAAGGAAACAATAGAATATTTTATTAATAAACAGAATATAATCAATTTAAGTTTGTTGGGAAAAGTTTAGTAAAGTTTATACAAGTTTGTGATAAACACTATATGAATCAACTATAGTTATATTAACAAAAGAATGAAAAACTAAACTTATTATTTATTTGTAAAACATGTTCTTAACAGAAAATAATTTACAATTAAATCTGTCTTAGAAAACAGAATTAAAATATACAAAACTTTGTTTGAAAGCAAAACTATTACTAGTTAGTTGTTTTAGTCAAAATAAACCTATTTGAAAATAAGTTGTGATTCCTATGTTAAATAAAATTAAACTAAGCAAATTTATATTTTTATTATCACTGAGTGAAAACACTAAATGTTTACTAACAGAACCTAATAAACAAATAAAACCAATTCTAAATCAAACTAATTAAAATTGAGTTTATAAAACTATATTATAATACTAAGCAGGTTCTGTTTATAGCTAAAACACTACTCAAATATATCCTAAAAATCTTCAAACTAAGCATGAAGGTAGTCCTAACTAATACCAAACAGTAGCAAAAAGATTCATATCAAAATCTATTTTCAAACTCTAGTTATTCAGATTTGAATATTTTGAGCAAATTTGATTAAATTCAAATTTTATAGTTCAAATTTGAAATTTAAAAGTACAGGGTGAAACTACATGAAAAATGTGAGCTATTGCAAAAAGAATCAATTCAAAACACTAAATAGATTAAAAGATATAAGCAAAACAAATTTTGAAAACATTCTGTTAATTAAAACAAAAACAGAAAAAGAAAAAAATGATTTGCGACGGTCAGGGGGGGTTCTGTGGCGCTGTCCGTTTGGCTAAGGGGGGTGTGCGCTCGGGGGTTACGGGCGGGCGACCGGTCCGTAAAGGAAAACGGTTCGGATTAAATCCGATCTAATCTGGGTCGTCGATTACAGATCGAACGAGTGGGGATGCTCACAGTGTTAAGAGGTCGCCGGCGTCGGGGTCTCCGGCGAGTCCGGAAGCGGCGAATGCGACGGCGAGGCGCTCCGGTGGTCGGGGAAGACGGGGAAGTGGTCCGGGCGATGGCGACGGTTCTCCGGAGTCGATTGGTGGCAACAGTGGGTGGAATGGTGGACGGAATCGGTGGCTATGGTCGACGGGGAGGTCCGGTGATGGTGGGAGCTCCGGCGAGCAATTGCGTAGCCTTCCGGCGAGGGACAGAGAGGGATAGGGGGGAGAATGAAGAGAGGGGCTGGCCGGTACTTATAGGGGTGCGGGGAGCGAGAGGGAGTGATGGGGAGACGAGATCTGCGGGGATGAAAAAAACAGCCAGCGAGGACGACGTCGCGTGCGGGAGGAAGGAGGCGACCGCGCGGGCGAAACGGTCGGTCGGGTGGGGCCCGGTGTCAGTGAGAGGGGAGAAGGTTAATGCGCGTTGGTCGGCCGATCGGTAGTAAATGCGCGAATAACTGCCGTGGGCCGGCCCGTTTAATACCGGAAACGGTTACCGTTTCTTTTTAATAATTTTCCAGAGATATTCAAAAGCTTTTAAAGCATTCAAACCGTTTATAAATATAGGGGTATTATATATCAAAATTAACAGAACAATAAATGCTATTTAATGAGCATTTCTATTCTGTCATTTGAACACTTTGAAAAAAATGATATTTTCAGAAATTGCCTAATTGTTTTTAAATCCTTTTTGCAAATATTTTCAAAATAACCCCTGGTTATTAGTGTTCAAATATATCACCAATTAGTCCCTGGTGTGGAGTGTCATGTTACTCCTCTCTTATTTTGAACATTTAACCAAAGTTTCCAATAGGTGAAAGCAACATAGGGAAAAGTAGAAGGGACTTTCAGAAATTTAGAGAAGGCATTTCAACAAATACATACATTCAAGAAATGATGATGATAGATGCATAGCTATATCATAAGATACCAAAATGGAATTTTGGGATGTTACAGTAAATGACTTTTAGATTATTAATTAGTCTCCGTATTTACTCATTAGTCCTAGAATTCTTTTAGACATAGCATTTTCTTCTGTAAAACAGCTTGGCCCAGATTTTTCAAATAGCCATAACTTTTTACTCGTTTATCAGAATTAGATGAAACCAACGCCTAGAGTTTCGTCTTGACCTCACCTATTGTAACATCCCAAAATTCCATGTGTTTGTAAATATAGCTATGCATCTATCTGCATCATTGCTTGAATACATGTATTTGTTGAAATGTTCTTTCTAAATTTCTGAAAGCCCTTTCTACTTTCAATGTGTTGCTTTCACCTATTTGAAATCTTGGTAATAAGTTCAAATAAGAGAGGAGGAACATGACACTCCACACCAGGACCCATTTGGTGATCTATTTGAACAAAAAATAACCAGGAGTTATTTTGAAAATATTTGCAAAAAGGATTTAAAAACAATTAGGCAATTTCTGATTTTTTTTCAAATTGTTCAAATGACATAATAAAAATGTTCATTAAATGGAATTTATTATTCTGTTAATTTTGATATATAATAATCCTATTTTTAAAAATGTTTTGAATGCTTTTAAAGACGATTTACTACTCTGGTTAATAAAAAGAGTAATAGTTTTAGTATTAAACGGGCCGGCCCACGGCAGTTACTCGCGAAGTTAATACCGACCGGCCGACCGACGCGGAAACCTCGCTCCCCTCTCGCTGACACCGGGTCCCACCCCGACCGACCGTTAGCCTGCGCGGTCGTCTTCTTCCCCGCACGCGACGCCGGACCTCGCCGGCAGTTACTCCCTCCCCCCCGGATCTCTGTCCTCTCTCCTCCCCCGCACCACCCGAGCACCCTATATAAGAGCCCCAACCTCCTCTCTCCATTCCCCCCTGAATCCCCTCTCTCCCTCGCCGAGGCGTTGCCAGATTCCTCGCCGGAGCTGCTCTGACCACCGAAGCTCCCTCCCCACGTGCCCGTCGCCTCGTACGTCTCCTCGCCTCTCCGACCCCTCCGTTCGACGCCGGACCTCGCCCGCCATCGTTTGAACCCCTTCGCTGCCTCTCTCGACCACCGAGGACCCCTCCGGCAACGTCCTCGACCACCGGCCGTCGTCACCACTCGCCGGAGATCCTCTCTCTCTCCGGTAAGTCATCGGATCTATCCTCACCCCTCGGATCTACAATCCACGGCTAGGATTAGAACCCTTTAAACCCGAATCGTTTTCCTCTTCGGTCCGGTCGCCCGCCCGCAAGCACTCGCACGCACACGCCCCCAACCAATAGGAAAGCGCCACGTAGCCCCCTGGCCGTTGCATATCTAGTTTTCTTTTCTGTTTTTGTTTTAGTTAACAAAGTGAGTTCAAATTTTGGTTTGCTTATATCTTTTAATCTATTTAATGTTTTGAGTTGATTCTTTTTGCAATAGCTCACATTTTTCATGTACTTTCACCCTATACTTTTAAATTTCAAATTTGAACTATAACTTTTGAATTGAATCAAATTTCCTCAAATATTCAAATCTGAATAACTAGAGTTTGAAAATAGATTTTGACATGAATTTTTTGCTACTGTTTGGTATTAGTTAGGACTACTTTCATACTTAGTTTAAGAATTTTTAGGATGATTTTGATTAGTGTTCTAGCTATAAACAGAATCTGCCTAGTATTATAGTATAGTTTTATTTACTTAGTTTTAGTTAGTTTAATTTAAATTTAGTTTTATTTGATTTAGTAGGTTCTGTTAGTTAAACTTTAGGTGTTTTACTTACTGTTAATGAAAATATTATTTATCTTGTTTATTTTCTTTGTTAATATAGGAATCACAACTTCCTTTCAAATAGGTTTAATTTGATTAAAACAACTAGTTTAGTAATAGATTCTTTTAATAGAGTTTTATATAATCTAATTCTGTTATCTAAGACAAGTTTATTTGTAAATTATTTTCTGTTAAGAACATGTTTTGTCAATAAATAATAAGTTTTGTTTTGCTATTTTGTTAGTAAAACTATAATTGTTTCATATAGTGTTTATCAAAACTTTTACAAACTTTACTAAAGTTTTCCCAACAAACTTAAATTGATTTTCTTCTGTTAGTTAATAAAAATCTTTTTATTGTTTCTTTACTGTCAACCATTGTTTTGTTATTACAAAATAGTTTTATTATGTTAGTAGTGTTTTATCAGTCATCTTCTAGAAAACAAAACTTTGTGTGTTTTTCTTACTTGTGATTTGTGCATTGTTTTGTCTTGATTGTTTGCTAGTTCTTGGTTGATGATTGTGAGTTACAATATTTTTGTTGTATGCTTATTTGAGAGCTCTTGTTTGCTTCGTTAGATTATCCGGAGTGCGAAGCTTGTTACTTAGAGTCACTCACGTACGAAGATCATCAATCAGGCAAGTCACTTTGATCATGTTTACCCATGTTTTATATGCATTAGTTCTACCATCTTCCCCAATTGCATGCAAGATAGGTTAGTTGGAAACTTGGTTACATTGTTGTAGTATCATGTGGTAGGTACCTCCTCAACCCCTTTGACAACATTGGCCCCTGGAAACGTTGTTTTACTTTTTCTATGCTATTAGTAGACGGGGTTGGTTGTGTGATTCATGAGAGTTGGGAGAGTTAATAATTTCAAGACCTACATAATGATCAAGATTTAAGACTCCGAGTTTTCAACATACCTCTGGGTGGATGATGGTTGAACGGCACCCTAGAGAAACCAGTGGATTTGCCTAGGTGATGCTGGAGATGGCCAGTATTCACGCGGAAAGATCCACCCAGGCACAAAGAGATGGATGGGTGCTTCAAGACCCAAGGCTTACCTGCACAGCCACAGTCATTATGGGCTCTGGCTTGGTTGGATATCATGGTGACCCTGGACAGGCGGTGCTACGAGATGTAGAAGAACGGTAGGAAAGGATGGGCACCGACAGAGTCGCAGGGAAACCCTTTGGAAGACCATGTTTTGGTCATCCGTTTCTCAAACACCCTGAAGTGCGAGAAATCAAACGGAGGCGACCAAATCTTGTGGGGAACGTGTGCAAAACTCTGCAGAGTACTCAAACCTAATCGATTAGCCGTGTCCACGGTCATGGACGACTTGAGCCAAAGGAACTGAAACATTCGGAATTCTCAACACTAGTATTATGATGATGTGGGTATTAACAATTTGGGTATGAGAATTGGTTGGTGGAACCATCTCATTAATCAACCAATTTAGTAATATTTTGCTTAGCCCTCTCTTGATGTAGAAAAAATTGGTTTTACGCAAAAACTTACCACCCCACCTGCCATATAAGCATGTAGACTAGATGATTATCCTTTCACCCCTCTCTTGTGACTTTGCCGACATATTCCATATGCTGACCTACATGGCTGCAACGTATCATGTTGCAGAGTACTTTTCTGACCAGGAGTGAGGACACATTCTACGCTCGGTGAGATGCCCTTGGAGTCAGATGGACTCATCTACCTTCGACGCTTCCGCAAGATTTAGATATCTCATGAGTTGGCTTTCAGCCACTTTATTGTAATTTTTATTGTAATAAAGAACTCGATATGAGATTTCGATTAATATAATGCTGTGTGATTTCCCTTTGATACATACATTGATGTACCGTGTGTGTACCAGCATGATCTTGGGATGGTACGGAAACACGGGAGATTCGACCTTTCAGGTCGGGTCGCTACACCTATCCAATCAACCTATCATGTCAATTTTTTTCAAATTTTCAAATTTCTAAATTTATTCAGATTTATATTCAAACTTCTTTTGATCATATCTTTTTATCCGTAGCTCCGTTTCCGATGAATCCAATTGCGTCGGATCCATATCAAAGTAATCTTTCCGTTCACATCATTAGTGTTATCATATCAACATATAATTTTGATCTTGCTCATACTTCTCTATTAGTCCCCAAAATGTGTTCACACATTGTACTAAGCTAATTCAATGCCATATTGAATTGCTTATAACTTTTGATCCGTCATTTTGAACCTAGTAATTCTTTTTTCTACACGTTCCTATTGACTTCCCATATATAGTAACATCATTAGTTTCAATCTTTGAACCTTTCAAATTGGAGCGATTCAATTTGAATCTGAACCTTCATTTGATCATATCTTGCAAACTGTAACACCTTTTCAATTGATTCCATTTGCCCCTAAATACTCGTGTCATATAATTCTATTCATAACCATCGTACGTCGGTTCAACTTCTTTTGACCCTTCCGAATTCAAATTCAATTCATACTTAAATTCACTATAACTTGTGTTGTAGTGTTCCATTTCAATTAATTCTTTTTGAACATTCATGTTGTTCTCTCATACCTTGGATCGTCTTCCGTAGTCTCTCCAACCTAAGCTTATATAGCAATAGTTCATCATCCATTAACTCTTTTGAGTTGATTCCTTCACCTTTCACCTTACAACCCCATAAGAACCTATCTTTTCTTATTAAACCTAGTATGTTGTTATTTTCGCACCAAGACATGTTTTGTTCTTGCGTTTTTCAGTTCTTCGTTTTGGCATGAATGTTTATTGAATGTTATTTGCTTACGATAGATTTTCATCGGAGAGTGACGAATAGTCTATCAGTTACTTCTGAGAGCGATATTATTCTTCATCAACAGTACATGCAAGTTCACTTTGACCATCTTTTCATACCTACGTTTTATTGCATATAGTGACATCATTTCAACAAATCCCTCCCGTAGTGTTATTGAAATTCTTGTAGTTGAGTAGAATGCATGAGGTAGGAACCCACCACTTGTTACTAAAGCCCCGGGAATGCTAGTTAGTACAATGCTATGCTAAAGTAGACGGGGTCTGGTATGAGTGTTCGTGAGTGGTGTGAAGAAGGACTCCACGTCAAAACGACGACTTCATGAAGACATCTTCAAGACCTGCATCTTCAAGACCTCAAGACTTCGAGACTCGAGAAGCAAGTTTTCAATACACACTACTGGGTGAGGGATGGAATTGATGGGCACCCTGGAGAAACCAGTGAGTGGCCGGGATGCATGGGGAAGTGCCATGACATCTTGCGGAAAGCCTCACCCAGACTCAAAGAGAAGGATGAATACTTCATGCCCAGAAGCTTACCTGTGTAGCCACAAGTCATTATGGGCTCTGGCTTGGTTGATCTTTGTTGTGACTCTACTGGGCAGAGCTACGAGATGTAGTCGACGTTAGGATTGGATGGGCACTGTCGGACAGTCAGGGAAACACTTTGAAAGACCATGTTTCGTTCATCTTGTTCTCAAACACCAGGCAGTGCGAGGACTTATCAGGAGGGAACGAATCTTGTGGGTAAAGTACACAACACTCTGCAGAGTTAAAACCTAATCGATTAGCCGTGTCCACAGTTACGGACAATTTGAGCCTCTGGACTTGGAACTATCTCTGAACTCCCAACACCGGACTGATAACTAATTGTGGGCAATTTATGATACTTATGGGCATTGAGACACTGGTTGGCGGAACCATGTCATGATAGGTAACTCCATAGTGAAATTCCTGATATTCCTTTGTTGAAGGAAAATAAAATCAGCTTTTACGCAAAAACTCAGACACAGAGCCACAAAGCCTTTGCATATAGAATAGTCTTTATTCTTCTGTTCTACTATGGTGATCTTGCCAGTACATTGCATGTACTGACCTACACGGCTGCAACGTCTTATGTTGCAGATACTCTTCTACGACGGGTAAGAGTACGATTCAGGGTTACGGTCTACACTCAACCCGCCGTTGGTGTTATTGGGACTCCACTCCCGTTGACTGTATTCCGCTGCTATTTTAAGGTATATATCAGTTTTACGTTAATTACATGTGATTGCACTTTGATATATACATTGATGTACTGTGTGTGCCAGCATACTGATCCAGGGATGGCACAGAAAACACAGAGGCTTGGCTCGTTTTGAGTCGGATCGCTACAGATTACATCTTCACGGACTTTTCACTTGCAGTGGTGTTCCGGGAGGTGCAAGTTATGAAACACTTTTCACAACTCATCAGACATTCTCTAAACTTGTAACTCAAATATTCCTTTCCGCAATCAAATTGCAGAAACATAATTTTCTTGGTACAATAACTTCTACTTCAGTTTTGAAAACCTTATGAATGATTTCAAAAGATCCAGACTTACGTCTCATCAAGTAAATATCCATATATCTACTTGAGTCATTTTTGAAGGTAGACAAATCCACTATTTGCAACAACATTTATCGGACTACATACATCAAATGTATGATCACCAATAAGTTCTTTGCTCGTTCCTTATGGCCTGTGAACGGTATTTTAGTTAGTTCACCTTTTGGAGGAAAGTTGCAAGTGTCAGATGATTCAAAATCAAACGACTTCAAAATCCATCATACTCGAATTTTCCATGCGGGTTTCTCCAATGTGACCAAATGCAGTGCCACACATATGTGGTATTCTTTTAGTCTTGCGACATTTAGCGTCATTGTTATGGATGTATCATATTTCCATCAATATTCATAACATACATCCCATCTAGGATGGAAGCATGGCCCTTCATGTTATTCATAATACTGAACAACAATTGTTATTTTTTTGAACAACTCTTTTGCAACAAACATTGTACAATGGGCTAGAGTGTATGAAACTCTAAAATGAATTATAAAAGTAAACCCAGAGGTAATGTATTATTATCAATATTCATAACATATGTCTCATTCATAATGAAAGTATGGCCCTTATGTTATTCATAACACCGAACATGAAAAGTTCTCTTATGAACAACCTTCTTGCAAGATACCTTATGCAAAGGGCTAGAGTGTGAAACTCTAAAACTGAATTATGAAACTTAATACATAGGGAATACACCGACGGAAGGCATAGTAACATTTACTATGTTCCCTGCAAGTATCTAAACCTCATCCCTAGCTAGTCTTTCAGGCCATAGTAGTTCTTACATCGAGTTGCAACAGAAGGCAATCGAGCGGGTATCTTTGTGACCAACTAACAATACCCAAGAATTAGTGATTAACATGTTTAACCATAATTCCCAAGAACTATATCTTTGACCAGCCTTCTATACATCAAAAACTTGTATGACATTCATACATGAGTTGGATATTCCAGTCTTCTTTCCTTTTGCCATTATACTTCTAACAGTTTAACTTTTTAGTATTTCTCAGAAGCACCCAACTTTAGAGTGGCGTTAGCCCCGGACTTCCTAGGCGTGAAAGTCTTACTAACACCCTTCGGACACTTCCTTTCTCTTTAAGTTGTTGTTTTATTCACCTTTCATCATATGACAGGCGTTCTCCTGGATCCCTCTCTTATCAGTCTAATGCATAGTAAACTCCTTTACTAATAGTTTGCAAACAAACATTGCTTTGGATATCTCATATCTTTTAGCTTTTGTCTGTCTCTGAAAATGATTTTTAGATTCCATGAATATCACATAACTATCCAAACTTTCGAAGTTCCGGTCTCATGGAAGCAAACATATTGCACTTTGACTGAAAAGGAATTCTAGCTTTTGGATCGAAGGACGAGAGTCATATGATCCATAGCATTAGCGGGAGAATGCCGAAAGCATGCAATAGGACAAAGTGCTTCTCGGCACTCTTGAGGACAATCCTCACATTACGTTACCAACCGTAAAGTTTTAACCAGATATTTAACAGTAATTCAATTTTAATAGGGAAGGTGGAAATGCGAGCCATTATCCTACAACTATTATGCAATCTACGCTTAGACAAAGTTCACAATTAATTGCACTAATAATTAAAAGAATTAATTCTATATTGCGCTCCCACTCAAATCAATATCTCTCATAATTGATTGTGAGTGATACAAGACCCGCATTTAAATTGTTCGCCATTGGTGTAACACCACTGATGACTAAAAATCTCAACCGGTAGGCCAACTTGCCAATCACATCTCTATGTGACTCTTGTTCATCTTTCGATGCGTGTGTTCCGAGCTCATGATGGTCATGCCTGAACGTCAAGACAACTAAGTGATCTTGTTGTGAGGTCTCAACTCACCCGCCTCACACTTCTCTAATCGTTCGTACCCGTGTGACACGGCGCACCCCGAAAAGATAGGTGCCGTGACGGTGCTACACTTGAGAGAACACTAACTATATATTTTTGTGAGAGATCACCCTAATAAAAAGTGACTACCGTGCAATCAAGAAGGGTGCATCATAAGGGATAAACATCTCAGGCAATTCATAATAGCATGATATGGTATAGCCCTTTCTGACGGAGAAGTCTTTCATTTCTTCGTCTTCGGCATTCGCGTCGGTGTTCACCTTCGCAAAGATTGCCACCACCTTGTCGATGGACTAGGTAATATTGCTATCTCTATAGCTAATAAAATAAGTGCATTACATAAGGTTGACATGCAGGTCATTAAAGTGCAATCATATGGCTCCAGCCATCATGCCGAATCATGACACGCAGGTCATGTTAATTACATCATATAGCCATCTCATACATAATCAAATTAATATGAGCATTTCTATACCACATCATATGCACATGCAAACCATCCTGCAAAACCAAGTTAGACGCCTCTAATCGGTTCATGCAAAAACTTGTTTTACATGGCTTCTAAGGTTTTGAAACAAATCGAATCTACCAATGTCCATCATCAAGTATGATAATTCAAGTTGCTAGATTAACTTTCTAGGGTGTATGAAACACGAGATAATAAAATCTCGAGCCCCATACTAAACTTTGTTATACGCGTGACCCCCGTGCAGATCGCGTCTGCATTGCCCTTTTGTCTGCAAAACATCCATCTTTCTCTACTATGGTGGAACCCAAAGAACTGTTAGCACTTCGTTGATCTGTCAATCAGCATATTCAGGAGCAGCATGAAAGGATCGCGGATTGCCAGAACTTTGTGAGATTCCACCATGCCGTTCAGATCAGGACTACGCAAATTCCAGGGAAGCAACAAGAACATCGGGTTACAGATTTCATCTGCTGCCCGCACAAATAATTTTCAGTAATAGATCTCATCTACTACCTAATTATATTGTGCAACACCCATACATCTCTATGTATTCTAGATCGCAACCTGCATCAACGCATAGCACGGCTCTTGATGCCACTGTAGGGTAACGCAGCAGAAAACAAAAATTTTCCGACCTACGCACCAGCCCAGGACCACGATGGAGACTGCATACAAGGTTTGATCATTTTCGTTACCGACTCGTAGCGCAGCGGAAGTAGAGTCAACGACGAACGGCCGTGCAGATCCCCGCAGCTAGGATTTTACAACCTCTCAACCGCGAGGATGTTTACCCTCATCTGTCCTGCGGACAGCCCTCCGAGAGGCGGTCGGACAGTCCCCCAGATGGTGTCGCGGACAGCCCTTCGGTAGGACCTTTGAAACTTGGACTGTCACTCGGACAACCCTTCTGGAGGACCTCCAAAGCTCGGACAGTCACACGGACAGCCCTTCGGGAGGTACTCTCAAACTAAGACCAAAACTACGATCTCTCTACAGAGTTGCACACATACAGTGTCATCTATCCGGCAGGGCTTCACCGTCAACAAATAGTCCCCACCGGAACCTAGACAGCCTTTTGGCTCTACGAAACTCTTTTCGTGGGAGGGAGAGAAGAAGCCAGATAATGCATGGCAGGTGTATGAGATTTGGAGTGGGGATGGATAGCTCCTCTCCACCTCCTTTTATAGGGGAAGGAGGGGGTGGGGGTGGCTGAAATTTCAGCCACATGACAAGCACCCACAAAACAAGGAAGCATGTTCCCACCAAACATGGAGAAAACATGTTCCCTTGTCCATGGTGTTCCCCCATGGGGCCCCACCTTCCTCCCAACACTCTCCACCATTTGTGGAGGCTTCCCCCCACCATGGGGGGGGGCCCAACACCTTTTGTCCAGCCACAAGGGGCTGCCCCCGAAAAGGGAGGCACCCCAAAACAGCCCCACGAAACGTAGGATCTTGGCCCCTCACGCTGGGACAAGATGTTTTCCGCGACTATTACTTTTGAAAAATTCTAGAAGGTCCCAGAACATTTCCGGCACCCTTTAAAATTATCTGGACACGCTCCGGAACATTTCTAGTATGGTGGTTTAATTTAAAACCATCTTCGTTTACTCGGTAAACAATTCCGGCAGCTCCGAAAACCTTTTCCGGTTTTTTCTCTAAAAAATTCCAGAAATTACCAGACCGATCTGGCAACCTCTGAAACATTCCCGGTGCTTGCCGAAACCTTTTGGTATCAACGGTTTGATCCGAAACAACTTTTCAGTTTTACCAAAACTTTTTCGGTGTTCTCTCCGAAACTTTTCCGTTGTCTCCGAAACTATTTCAATGACTTTCTCTCGGACTCCTTGTCTAGTATTCAGCAGATAGATGACCCTTAAGTGTGTGATCCTATAGGTTAGGTGAAGTATAGACATGACCCGGAACCCCTTCCGATCAATGATCAACATCGGAGCCGTGGACACCCATATTGACCCCTATACCCACACGAATGAATATTCGAGTGAACCTCCAGTTGCCATGTGCTATTCCTGTTGCTTCGCGATATGTTACAAATACCCGAGGTGAGACATGTTGGCATCCCTGTGGATCAACAACTTGTCCACTATGCCAGTTACCTCGTTACCGGTGTTGTTCTCTTTTCTCGTTCCCGTGTTCCGGCATCCCCATGATCAAATCACAAAGTGTCTGGCCAGACGATGATGGATACCGTAGCACTGAGAGGGCCCAAAGTTATCTCTCCATCGTCGGAGGATAAAATCCCAATCTTGAGCTATCAAGTTACTTGACATACTTTTCCATGAACCCATAAGCCGCCATAATAGCCACCCATTTACAGATGACATTTAACAAACCCCAAAGTTCATGAAGCAAGCATGAAGAAACTCGATACTCTCATGGTCTAAGGAATTATGCAAACATTAACTTCTCTATGCTATTAACCATTCACTTATGATGAATGTATCTCATAGCATAACATCCATTCGGGTCGATTCAGCACAAATGTTCTTCTAACATTGTGCCCTCAAAATTGCCGGCATAGCCATGCCCATGATCAGGAAAACAGGATCATCATACAATACTTGAGACAATCTTAGAGGCCAGACTAGGAATACAATTTACCGTTTATTATTCCACACGTGCATATGAGTCTTCCTTCAAGCCTCGTGGTTATTGTAGACTCGAGAACCATAACAGTTATAGCCTGGAACATAAACCTAATTATGAACAAGGAGATAATCAATAACATTTATTATTGCCTCTAGGGCATATCTCCTACACCCCAAGATCTATCTATGGAGATCAACAGCTACGAGAGGGGTAGTGCGTCCACATACCATTGTAGATCGCTAAGCGAGAAGCGTTAAGAAATGTGGTTGATGTAGTCGAACGTCTTGACGATCCAACCACGATCCGTCCCGATCTAGCGTCGAACGGGTGACACCTCCGCGTTCAACACGCGTACAAGTAGATGATGTCTCCGCCTCCTTGATCCAGCGAGCGAGGGTGGAGTAGTAGATGAGTTCTCCAGCAGCACGACGACGTGGTGACAGTGGTGGTGGGGCTGTCCCCACAGGGTTTTGCCAAGCTCTGTCGCAACACGAACAAGAGGAGAAACCTATCCAGAGAGAGGGAGGGATGCGCCGTGGCTTCTGGTGCGGCTTCCCTCCCTCTCCTCTCATATTTGTAGGGGGAGAGGAGGGGCCCGTCCACCCTAGGGTTTCCCCTAGGGTTAGGGGTGGTGTCCAAGGGGGCTGCCTTAGCCCCCAAGGAAGGGGGACGACGAGCACCCTTGGGCCAGCCCAGCCCTTGGTCGCATGGGACCTAGATGGGAGGGGCGGCCAACCCACCAGGGGCGGGTGCGCCCCCTCTCACAGCCCATGGGGACCTTGACGTGGCTTGAGACTGCGTCGGTAGTTCCCCAAAGAGGAAGGGATGATGCAACACAGAGACGGTAAGTATTTCCCTCAGTTATGAAAACTAGATAACAATCCATAGAGGAAGATCACGCACCCACATAAACAACACATGCACACAAACAACAAATACTTGCAACCCAACGCGAAAGAGAGGTTGTCACACTCTCTACGGTAATAAGATAGATTAGGCAATGATAGTTTTGGCAAATAGATCTCGCAAGAACACAAAATAAAATAAGTAAACAAAAAGTGCAACAAGGTATTTTTGTTTTTTGGATTCATAGATCTGAAAACAAAATATGCAAATAGTAGATTAGAAAGCAATATGTTGGAAAAGTAGACCCGGGGGTCATAGGTTTCACTGGTGACTTCCCTCATGAGTATAGCGCATGGTGGGTGAACAAATTACTGTTGGGAAATTGATAGAAGATCAAATAGTCATGACGATATCCCGGCAATGATCATTATACATGCATCACGTCCAAGATAAGTAGACCGAAAGGATTCTACATCTACTTCTATTACTCCACACATCGACCGCTATCCAGCATGCATCTAATGTATTACGTTCATGGAGAAACGGAGTCATGCAATGAGAACGGTGACATGATGTAGACAAGATCTATTCATGTAGGAATAGACCCCATCTTGTTATCCTTAATGGTAACGATACATGCATGTCTTGCTGCCCCTTCTGTCACTGGGAAAGAACACCGCAAGATCGAACCCATCACAAAGCACCTCTTCCCATGGCAAGAAAATTCAATATAGTTGGCCTAACTAAACCCAAGATTCGAAGAAGAAATACGAGGCTATAAGTAATCATGCAAATAAGAGATCAAAGAAGACTCAACTCATATTCATGGATAGAAACTGATCATGAACTCAAAATTCATCAGATCCCAACAAACACACCGCAAAAGTCATTACATCAAATAGATATCCAGGAGACCATTGTAGTGAGAAACATAGAGAGAGAGAGGAAGCCATCTAGCTACTACCTACAGACCTGTAGGTCTATGGTGGACTACTCATGCATCATCGGAGAGGCATCTATGAAGAAGATGAACCCCTCTGTTGGGATATAACCCCGTGGTGAGACCCGCCCTGGAGGCTCCGGGTCACACCTGGCGGCTCATAGACCAGCCCAAGGATGAGCCTTGAAGACTCAAGCCCAAGACATTTGGCGGCTTGCCAAGATGGGCTAAGATGAGGCCCAGACAGAGAAGGTATGAAGACCCAGGCAGATAAGCTGCCCGGAGACAGCTTGCTCAGGAAGGCAAGACAACGTAGAGATAGACTCGGACACGTTGTGAGAGTCGGTTACGACTTGTATGACCCGTGGTCTTGACCTCCTATATAAAGGCAAGACCCGGGGAGACTTAGACAGAGCCTAACTAATCGAGAGCTAGGTCAAGCGATTCCACTCCCTTGTAATCGAGATTCCAAGCAATACAAGCACAAGCAGGACGTAGGCTTTTACCTCTACTTGAGGGGCCGAACCTGGGTAAACCTGTGTCCTTCGTCCCGATCAACCCCTTTGAGTCCATCACCTTAGCGATGGCCTCGAATCTAAGTCCTCAAACATCTGCCATGACAAAACCATGATAGTTGGCACCCATCGTGGGGCTAGTGCTCGGTGGTGTTGAGTTCTCAAAGGTCTCTCTCCTAGGGTTCGAGGGATACGTGGTTGGAAGGATGAGCAAAAGTCGCCGCGGCCGGCTCTACATCGACGACACTGGCTGGGGCTCCAAGGCCGACTCTGTCGAATATGGATTCTGGGTTCCCTTTCGCGAAATCCACGTCTTCATCGGAAAGGTTGACGGATCTATGCCCGGGCCGGACGTCTGCACCAACATCGTCGACCCGGCTCGGCGCACGCAACCCCCCCAACATGTGCGACCCGCCTGTGCTAACCTAGGTGGAAGCATGTCTTCGTGGGCTTCACTCAAGGTAAAGATCTTGAGGCTTCTATGTCGCAAGAGACTCTTGTCTATTCAGAGGACGGGTATTCGAGTGGAGAGGCGGAATCAATCTACCAGCTTCACAATGGCGGGCTCGGGGGCTACGACGAGCTTTACCCCGAGTCGGAGCATTTTGAGCCGGAGGATCATGGGCTACCGATTCATGCGGCCATGTTCGTGGCAGGGTCAGCGCCGGGCGAGAGGAGCACAACCACCGAAGACGCAAACACGGGGGCTGACCCGCCGACACCGGCTCAGGTTCTTCTAGATCTGATGAATGAGCTCACAACCCTGATAGCGACTGAAGTCACGGCAAATAATCAAGCAGCCCGGAACTTGGAGATCACAAGATTTAAGGACCGGATGACGGAAGTCCAACAGGGGATTGGTGAGTTAAAGGCTCAGATGGATGCAGAGGTAGAGCACCTTAGGACAGATGCTTTTTGCCTTGAGCTAGAGCAGCAGTCAGCAGCTGCGGTGCAGCAGATGAGACATCAGTGCCGCTTACCAGAATACTATGAGGCCAGGAATCTTTTTAACACGTCAGGAATGGGACGGACAGCGGACGCGCCTGGAAGTCGGCCGGCGGCTCGGCAACAGCTTAACCCGCCCCGACGAAACCAGGACTCACCAGCGGCTTTCCCAATGCCGACGGGCACTACTCAAACCCGGCGGAGAACATGGTGGCAGCAGCAACCCGGCTTTAAACGATCCCTATTACTGACGAGGTTCCCTTTGCAGAGGAGGTGCGGAACACCCTTGGATACCTTCAAACGGCGATGGCCCAGCAAGAGAAATATACTTACAGCCGGAGCCGCGTGCATTCAACCCCCCTCCCCAGCCGCAGCTATGGCCGGTGCTATGAGTTGCCGGCGAGTTCTAGCAGTGATCGGCGCCGGGGGCTACCGCGAGATGATCAGACGGCTCTTGAGGCATAGGCGCTTGCAGACCGGGCGAGAGTACATCGAGAGGCAGCGGCTCTGGCAGGGGCGGTTCATCAAGAGCCTGTGCCTTCCGTATCAGTTGGAGTGGGAGTGAACACCAGGGCCGTGGGAGTGCCGTGTCTGGTGCCGGCTCTGCGAAACGTGCGACTGCTGAAGGATTTCAAAGGCCCTTGCAAAGTCCCGAATTACACCGCTGACTTATCTCCGGAGGCCTGGATCGAAAGCTATGAGCTAGCTATGGAGATGTTGGATGTCAATGACGTGGTTTGCACCAAATACTTTATCATGATGTTGGAAGGTCCGGCTCGCACATGGTTTAAGGGTTTGCCACCCAATACCATCAACTCATGGACTGAGCTGAAGGCAAGGTTCATTAAATTTTTTCAAGGAACTTGCAAGCAGCCTATGATGATTGTGGATCTGGATCACTATGTTCAACAGGAGAATGAGTCGGCTCATCATTGGGTCCGACGGGTGTCGACCATCATCCACTCGTCTGAATAGATAATGGCGGCTCAAGCGGTGTTGATCCTGGAAAAGAATTATCACTTTGTCCCTCTGAAGCAGAAGCTCGGTTGGCTCAAACGCACGTGTCAAGACATGGGGGGCTCATGGTGGCTCTCACGAAGTATGCCGATTCTGATAACACAAAGGATCCGGGCTCTGATGAGGAGAAAACTGGCCAGGGTAAAAAGAATAACCATGGCAAGGGTACGACAAGCAATGGTAACCAAAGCAAAAGGAAGAACCCGGATGGCGGGTCAGAATTGGTGGCTAACGCCAGCACCAGCCACAATCGTCCTAAGGGCAATGGGAAGTTTAGACCACCTTTTAATAAGGGTAAGACTCCTTTCAACTTAGAGGACATGCTCAACAAACCTTGTCCGGAGCACAGCCGACCCGACAGACCGGCGAGTCACACATGGGGCAATTGCCACATCATGCAGACATTCAAAGACTACAACATGCGACAACATAACAACGATGGTGGTGGCCCGCCAGCGGTTCAGGACCAGGCGGATCAGGAGCCGGGTTAGATCCGGCGGCTCAGGGTCCGGTCATCATGGCCAGGGCAACCAAGGAGGGCATCATCGACACTCTGGTGGCCATAATTAGCAACAGAATAATCAGTCTAGGTATCAGAATAATCCAAAGCAGCTCAGTTCGGGTCGGTACCATGTTTTTACAACTATCTTTAACAAGCGGGATCAGAAGGTGCACAAGCGGGCGGTTAATGCAATCGCGCTGGCTCTACCGCAATACTTGAAGTGGTCTGAGTATGACATCACATGGAGCCGTGAGGATCACTCGCCGCGTGTTGATGACCCGGAGCGGCTGGCCCTTGTAGTTGCCCCTCAAGTGGGAGGATATATGTTGAATAAGGTACTTATGGATGGTGGCAGTAGCATCAATATCCTGTACTATGACACCTTCCGGCGGATGAAGCTGCTTGATAAAGACCTTAGGCCCTCCTCGACAGTCTTTCATGGTGTGGTGCCTGGCAAGTCAGCTTACCCCATGGGTAGGATCTCCTTGGAAGTTGCCTGTGGTGACAAGTACAACTACAGGGTAGAGTCCTTGTGGTTTGAAGTAGTCAAAATCAAGAGCCCCTATCATGACTTGTTTGGGCGGCCGTGAAAGCACATTTTCTCCCTTGGTGGTTTTGGTAATTAATAACAACATATAAGTCATTGAACTAATGTTTCCACCAAGTATATTTCAGGAAATGTTCAATGATAGGATTGTCAAAAGGAGATTGTGGACATACCCCAAGATTCAAGGAAATAGGTTGGCCAAGCATCAAGCAAGAGGACTCTACATTTTATATTTGTGAGAAATCACTTTGAGTCCATAGGAAAGCCAATACTATTAAAAGGGGGAAATGTTTTGTTGGTGAACAATATGCTCAAACGTGCACAAGTGATAGTCGCCAAAAACATCCACAAAATCTCCCACCAAAGTCTGTTCTACTCCTACCACTCAAAAATCAGTGCAACCAACTTTCCCATACCGGTGCCACCAATTCTAGAACCTAGACAGACTCTGCCAAACCCTAGCCACTTCGGTGCAACCGATTCCATACCGGTGCCACCGAGTTGAGGTTGCCAACTTTATGTTACGCAAATTCACATTTTTGGTCCCGCCGAGATTGTTGGATCGGCATCACCGAGATTGGAAATATGACCGTTGGTCACCTTATCAGTGCAACCGAGTTTCCTATATCGGCTTTACCGAGCTTGAAAAGTTTCCACCTTTTGATCACTTCGGTACCACCGAGAGTAACACATCGGTGTCACCGAGTTGGTCATTTTGTGTGTAACGGTTGGATTTTTGGGGATGCCTATATATACCCCTTCACCACCACTTACTCGAGAGAGAAGCACTCAGAACTATTCCATACCTATCTTATCAGGTTTTCTGAGAGAGAACCACCTACCCTTGTGTTGAGGTCAAGATCTTCCACTCCAATCATATGGATCTTGATTTCTAGCCTCCCGAAGTAGCTTTCCACCAATCCCATCTCTTCCACCATGCCAAATTTGTGAGAGAGTGATTGGGTGCTGAGGAGTCTATCATCTTGAAGCACAAGAGCAAGGAGTTCATCGCCATTATCGAGCCTATTACCTTTTGAAGGGTAGTGCCTCCTAGATTGGTTAGGTGTCGCTTGGGAGCCTCCTACTTCGTGTTGTGGAGTGAACCAAGAAGTTTCTAAGGGCAAGGAGATCGCCTGCTTCGTGAAGATCTACCCATAGTGAGGCTAGTCCTTCGTGGACAGAAGCCATATGGAATAGTCAAGGTTGCTACTTCGTGGACCCTTTTGGGTGGAGCCCTCCGTGGACTCTCGTGACCGTTACCCTCCGTGGGATGAAGACTCCATAAACGTGGATGTACGATAGAGCCACCTATCGGAACCATGGGAAAAATCTTCGTGTCTACAATTGCGTTTGATCTTCCTACCCTACCCCTTCTATACATGCTTGTTTTTACTTTCCACTGCTATATACTCTTAGACTTGCATGTGTAGGGTGTACTTGACTTCCATGAAATGCTAAAAACTGTCAACCCTAAAACTTGGTATAGGCAAAACCTTTATTTGGTCAAGTAGTCTAATCACCCCCGCTAGACTTACTTTCGGTCCTACAAGTGGTATCAGAGCTTTGGTCTCCATTGCTTAGGTCTCACAACCTAGGAGAGTATGACATCTAGTGAGGAAAGTTATCACCGCAGAGGTCCGTACTTTGATGGCACTAATTTTGCTAGTTGGAAGAACAAAATGAAAATGCATATTCTTGGTCATAACCCCGCCATTTGGGCTGTTGTTCGTGTTGGCTTGCAAGGTGAGTTCTTTGCGGATGGACGGGAACCGAATTTTGAAGTGACCGCGGATGAATTGAAGATGTTGCAATTCAATGCTCAAGCATGTCACATTCTCTTCAACTGCTTATGCCCCGAAGAATTCAACATAATCAGCCGTCTTGAGAATGCAAAAGAGATTTGGGATACTTTGGTTGATATGCACGAAGGAACCAAGTCCATGAGAGAATCCAAGTTAGATGTTCTTCAAGGTCAACTTGACAAGTTCAAGATGAAGGATGGTGAAGGAGTCGTAGAGATGTACTCTAGGCTAGCTCTCATCACAAATGAGATTGCCGGCTTAGGAAGCTAAGAAATGACCGACAAATTCATCATCAAGAAGATACTTAGAGCTTTGGATGAGAGATACGACACCGTGTGCACATTAATCCAAATGATGCCAAACTACAAAGATCTCAAGCCTACGGAAGTCATTGGAAGGATTGTTGCTCATGAAATGACACTCAAAGATAAAGAAGAACTTCATCACAAGTCTAGCGGTGCTTACAAAGCCACAAGTGATGCTCCCGCAACTTCAAGCAACAACCTTGTCACCAATGAAGAGATAAGCCTCATGGTCAAGAAATTCAACAAGTTCTACAAGAATAGAAGCAAAGAAAGAAACTCCAACTCAAGATATGAAGAGAAGCATTCGTCAAGTCGTGACCGCAATTGTTACAATTGTGGGAAGCCCGGACACTACTCAAATGAGTGCACGGCTCCCTATGAAAGAGGAGAAGAGTTACCTCAAAGACGAAGCTCAAGGAATGAGTCACCACAAAGAGAGAGAAGGAATAGAGATGATCGCTATGAACAAAGACACTCAAGGAGAAGTAGAGATTTGGAGAAGACGGACAAGTACACCAAGAGATACACAATAATAAAACATCAAGCTCATGTTGGTGAATGAGTTTCTAGCTCCGACTCTGACAACAACTCCGAGAGAAGCTATCACTCCGACTCCGACCATAGTCAAGATGATGGTGTTGCTGGAATTCCTCTAGTGACTACCAACTCCTACGATCTATTTGATTCACCAAACGAAGGGAGTGGAAGTTGATTCATGGCTAAAGGCCCAAGGTATCACACCCCGAGTATCTTGATTTTGGTAGTGATGAAGATGATTTGGTTTGTGATGATGACTTGCTTTGTGATAAAACTAGTGATGTTGATCAAAATGAACTTGATAATCCTCATGCTAGTCAAGATGAGTCATTTGATGATGATAAGATGAAAATAGAACAACTAACTAAAGAACTAAACACTCTTAAGTTAGGTCATGAATCTACTCTCGAAGATCATAGAGAGCTTGTGAGAACTCATGAGAACCTACGCTTCGAGAATCTCAACTTGGAGCAAGAGCATGAGTTTCTCAAAGCTATCTATGACGATCTCTGAAAGAAGACTTCATATTATCTAGCCAAACAAATACTCTTTTCTACTTTCATGCCTCAAGTTAAAACTAAGCAATCTAGTAACAAAGGAAAGAAAGGTTTTTCATCTAGTAGCAACAATAAAAATGCTAAACCCAATGATGTTGCTTCTAGTAGTTCTATTGATTCCACTAATGATGATTCTCTTAGCCAAGTTACACTTGAGGAAGAAAATGCTTTATTGAAAGGAATTATAGAAAAGGGTATCTACAAGAGTCTTGCCGGATGTAATCAATTTGAGGAAATTGTACGCAAGCACGGACGATACCGGAAGAATCGTGGTGTTGGCTACTTCAACACTAATGGAGTTGAGTGGGAAGAAGGTCAATTCCCAAGCCCAAGTTTGTTCTTCAAAAGGATAAGTATGAAAATACTCTTCCCAAGGGAACAAACACTCAATATGACCTTCCACCACAAGACCACAAGCTCAAGGGCAAGAACAAGCTTCAGGAGGACATTGGCTCATATGAAGATGAAACCTTAGCTTTGGTGGAGTGGGTTCCCAAGGCTACTTCAAGCTCAACTACTACAAATGCCACTTCAACACCAAGGATCCCCATCAACTTGATGTGGGTTCCCAAGAAGAAGAACTAGTAGGTTCTTGAGGGGTGACTCTGCCAATGAAATTCACTCACATTCATTATTGGCAAGAACTTTTTGCACTCAACATCAACTCAATGCAATAGTTCAAGGAGTCACACATTCCCTCAAAGGTAAGCAAAGGACAAGGTGATCAACTAATCAATGGACATCATAACCTATGCTTTGCACTCCATGTCCATAGATATCCTTGTATTTGTCTCTTGTGTGTTGGGACTAACCCATGTAGGTGAGAAGAGTAAGGAAACAACAAGGATGCTCCCAACTCTTGGTGATCTTCATCAACATTGAGCATCCACAACTACCTCACCAACATGAAGTCTTCATCGACAAAACCCAAGGTTAGTTTATCCCTCTTATGGGGAGATGTCACATTAAGGGGGAGCTTTACTCTAAGACTTGAGTCAAAGCATCTCTTAGTATGTGAAAACATTAAATGCTTTATGTAAAAGTGGTAACCCCACTTGTGCTTAAAAGATGAGTATGACCTATGATCAAGTACTCTTACTTGTCTCCTAAGTCAAATACTCATATATAGATGACTTCGTCATCGCCCAAATGCTTGTTAGATGCTAGAGTGTTTGTGCATGTTTGTCATGATTTCTTTTGACATCTTATTGTGTGAGGATGTTGGTCTGCATTTATTTTCTCATTCGAGGACATCCAATTGTTGCTATTTGGCTTTTGATTTATCTTTTGCCAATTGGTTTGACAAGAATGCCTAGGACCACTCTTTAGCTATCTATGCTTTCTCACCTCATATTCCATTCATGCTGCATCACAAAATTTGAACAAGTACTTTTCGGTCCCTCTATGTGTGGAGCACTTGGAGTTCCGTATCGACAAGGACTGACCATTAAAACCTCCCAAGTGGAACTCGGTGGAACCAATCCCAAAAACTCGGTCTCACCGATTGCCTAGGGTTGATCTGGTTTTTAATCTCGATAACACCGATTTCATATTCTTGGTTACACCGAGTTTACCTATCAGCTAATAGTTGTGGAACTCGGTGACACCGAAAACATGAAATCGGTATCACCGACAGTGAAGGGTATATATTCTATGGACTCCGATGCTTTGATATTCAATCTTCAACGTCGTGCCTCGGAACCCTAAGATGTTGCCTCGAGACCCCTGGTCGTCGCCCTTGTTCTCCTGCGCCTCTGCGCCGCTAGGAATCACCGCCGTCGATGTAATCTACACCAACTTCGCCGCCGTAGAGGATCCGCGCCAAGCTAGGGTACGGATTAGATCTCTAGTGCGCTCCCCATCTGATTCTTGCGCATTAGATTCTGGATTATCATGTTTGAACCCTTTGCTTAGATATTCATCCACCCATAACTTCAAAATCTCGAGTTAGATGGATTTTCTAGGTTTTTGCTATCCGCCCGATATATCTCGGTGGAACCAAAACAGAAATATCGGTCTCACCGATATGCTTTTCTGTGAGGGCGAGAACTAACTCGGTGGAACCGAGTAGCTCTTTTCGGTCCTACCGAAAAGGCCGCCAAGTTTTTGTCAATGAGTTAGTCAGTCTCGGTCTCACCGAAAAATTCTTTTCGGCTGCACCGATATGTATTTGACAGATTGCAAAACTTTTGAAAACTCATTGCTCAATTTTCAAAAACCAGCCTCATTTTTTGATAACTCATCTACTTCTGCTCATCTACACTCTATTCACGGGGTCAGTATGTCAAGCTCAGAAGATAGTCAGAATGTGCCAGAGCAGGGAGTTGATATGAGTTTTGGAACAAGCCCAGAAGCCAGTTCTTTCTCAGACCCAGGCACCCCCAGCTCTCATGGGTTGCCCAAGGCTGCTACCAGAATTGGGAAGAAGCTGAAATCAGATGAAGAGGATTCAAACTTTGTACCTGAGGAGATGCTTGCTAAGAAGCAAGAGAAGGCTGCCAAGAAAGCTGCAACTGAAGCTACTTCCTCTCAAAGAGTTGTCAGCAAGATATATGCTCCTGCTTCTACCTTCAAAGCTCATTAGACTGCCAGACCAACAATATCTGTTGAGATCCCAAAGAGGGCTATGCCTAAGAAGGCAGGAGAGAATAAGTGTAGGAAGAGGATCATTCATGTGACTGGCAGACCCACTTCTATGTATGAAGATCCAGAGGATGCTGCTGCTGCTACTGATGAGGAGGTTGAGCCAGCTACAAAGGCTCCTCCCAAGAAGAAGGCAAAGAAGCTTATGTCAGATGCTATGCCTAAGACCAGCACATCCAAGAAGGCTACTAAGAAGCATAAGAGGACCACTAGGCAGATTCTAGCTTCTGAGAAGAACAAAGGAACTGCTTCCAGAGTTGATGATGTGGAAGACTTGACAACACTGATGAAGCCCAGACCACACCTCCCAGCTCACAATGCCAGCTACCCACTAGCCGAGGACATGAAGAAGAGGAAGGATTCTGGATTGAGGGCATGGAGAGAAATTGTCACACCCTATGTTTGTAGCACATTGGTATGTTTGGGTTTATAAAATTTGGAGCCAACTAAAACTTTTTCTATATGATTGTGCTTGCTTGCTTGCTATGTTGTTTGCTTGCTTGTTGATTGTGTTTTATGGCACTACTAGGTTCTATTCCACTCCATAATCATCTTCCTTGATCCAAACCCCTTGCCCAATGATCATGCCATGATAATAGTGCCCAAAACTATTTTTATCAATTTTTTAACCAAAAATGATTTATTTAATTTAAGTTCCAAAACTCCCTGAGATGAGGTTTGCACTGCAAGTCCTCAAATCAGGTGGACCCTTCTTTCCCAAAAGCTTTATTTCAAACCTACTATATTTATGACTTCTCAAAACCACCAAATATTATTTTCAAAGGTTATTTTAATATTTTATTTAAAGGCTTTTTCTTAAGGCCAGAAATGATTTTTCCTAAGGAAAAATTATTTAAATACTTTGAAAATATTTGAAAAAATTTCGAGGAACTAAGTGGACATATATTTTCCATATATATGAGTTTCAACACAAGGGCATGATCATATCAGAGGCAAAACCCCTCAAAACCCTTTTTGTTCAAATCAAGCTTTTGGAATGTTTCTATAAGAAATATTCTCAAAAAATTCCAGGAAAATTCTAGAAATACAACACTATCGTGGATGATGATCTTGCAAAGTTTCATCTCAATCCAAGTTGGTTTGGTTCACCAAATCATCCCAAAACCATTCCTGTTCAGAATCAAATTTGAGCAACTTTACATTGTGAAGTGTCTCCCCTTGGCGTCAAACTTTGTGGGCATGCTCTAATGGACAAATAGTGATGATACACTAAGTTGTGCATCAAGGGTGAAGGCCTAGCATCATTGGATCTTTAGAAATCAGTTTATGTCAATTTCTAGGATTCACCAAATTTCCATTATCAACTTTCTCTCCGTAAGCTCAAATTTGGTGGAGCATCTCATTTTCACCTAGCCTTTGACCCTGGTAAAAATATCAATAAGCTAGTAAATCTTTCTTGCCCAAAACCTCATCAAACACCTTCTGATGATTTTGTAAAACCAACATTTTCACCTCTTATCCTTTTACCCTTGGCCGCAGCTTTTTACCACAACCCCTTTGGGTTACTAGCTACCTCCAGTAACTTTTCCTAGCCAAAGCTCCATGGGTAAGTGGGTAAAACCCTAATTTTTCACCTCTGGACAACAGTTTTCTTCCTCTATCTTGGTTTCCCTTCTCTCCTAAGGCATCACCGGAGCATCCCATGCCCTTTTACCCATTGTTATCTCCCCCTAGATCCCCTAGGCATGAGTGGCCACGCAGAAGACGCTGTTGGCATGCTGTGGCATGCCAAACGCGCGCTCTGGAATGTGCTACAATGCCGACAAGCACTGTAGCCGTTGGCCACTGCATGGCCCCAACCATCTTCGGCCCTCCCCTCATGCCAGTTAATGCGCCTTGACATCCGCGACACGCCAAGCTGCCGGCCCCATCTCTCTCCTCTCTCCTCGGCCCTCCCACATGCGTGCCCGGCGCCGCCCGGTTCGGCCAACCGAAGCGCTCACACGTGCGGGCACCTCTCCCTCTCTCCTCCTTCCCTCTGGCCTAGAACGACCCCAGGAGCACCCCAGACTCACCCCTGTATCCCCGTGTGTCCTTTGGCCTCGGCCACGAGCTCGCCGGCACACCACAACTCGGTGGACTCGCCCCCTCCTATAAAAGGGCCTCCCGAGCCCCTCTATCCCCTCTGCTCTCTCTCTCCTCTCCCCTATAGACCCCCTGCACATTCCAAAGACTTCCCGTGGCTCCTGCGCTCGGTATCAGGCCGAGGACCGCCGCGGAGACCTCACCATCGATCTCCGGGTACAGAGCCCCTCCGGCGTCCCTTTCCCTTCAGTTGCTCCTCCCTTGCTCTTCTGACGTGACCCCCCTCATCCCTGTCTTCTTTGCAGCCTGGAACGGCCCCGACGACCTCCTCCCGAAGCCATCTCCACCGCAGGTGCTCCCCGCTGGCAACTCCGGCCACCTCCGGCCTGCATTCCACCTCCAGAGGACCGAAGGGTCGACACCGAGCCCGTTCCCGCCTCCAGGTCCCTTCGCCGCACCTCCCCTCGCTGCCGGTGAGCCCTCCCTCCTCTCTGTCCCGAGGTGGGACAAGGACCCGCTAGGTGGGGCCCACCTGTCGGCCTCTCTTCCCCTCTCCCACACTCTCTCTCCTTCCCCTCGTGCCGTTGACGACCGGGACCCGTGCGTCAGGTTTGAACCTGACCGCGCGCGAGGCTGGCTGGCTGGCTAGCTGGGCCGGCCCAGCCTCTGGCCGCCTCTGGACCAAGTCCCAGTGGCCATTCTTTTCCTTTTCTTTTTCTGTGGAGTTTGCAAAAATTCCACAAAATGAAATATTTATCCAATGCCAATTTTTCTTCCACCTAAATTCATGAAATAATCCCTAGAATTTAATAGTGCCAATTGGTAAAAATGTTTGCATATGTTTTTAGTACTGTTTTATTTTAAAACCTATATATGGGCACCTTTTTGCCTATGTTATTTTATTCCAAAATCTTTTTCAGAAAAAGACCCTAATAAAATATTTTTAGTATGACTTTTAGTATTTATCAGAGTAGGTGGACATTTTTGGTAATAGATTGAGTGCTCTGTTTTGTGTGATTGCTTATTATTATCGTTTATTTTCGCGACGATAGATTGACCGGTTGACGAAGAAGTTGGACCCAAAGACTTCGAAGACCCGTGAGACTTTGTTGAGCCAGGCAAGCATCCCTTTGACCATGATAAGAAACCATTTTATTGCATGTCATATAGCACTTTACTTTCATCGTATTTGATCATGTGTTGTGGTGTTCCCCTTTCGCTGGGATGCCTCCGGTACTTCTCCATTGACACTTGCATTGTGCGTGACCCTACCCCTTATGAGGGTTATGCGGGCGGGTATAGTTAGGATGCTAATAGATGCTATGCTAATGGGATGGGACTTATGCATGGTGATGGGAAGAAATGATTTCAAAGACTCTTCGAAAACCTCGTCGGGTGCCACTAATGCCCGACGGAGATGATGATGAAATGGTTGACCACTTGAGAAAGAAGTGATGTGCCGGAGCAAGTTGTGTATGTGTTTTCGAAAACAGATTAGATTTAAGGTCTGCTGACTGTTCCAACCTTACATGCGCAACCACAATACCCCTTATGGGACGGGGCTTTTGTTGATTACTATGGTTGGTGCTAGCAAGGAGCCCGCATTACCAGTGGCAAGAGTGAAGTGGTTACTCTTGATATGGGGTCATCCCTTAGAGGAAGGTCATGCGCTGTCTTTACAGGCCCCGGGTACACCGTTGCGTGCCCTCATGGATGATATGAGTGATGTATATCATGAGGGATGGCACCAATGAGTGGACTCTTTGTTTAGTATCACCATGGGAAAGGCATTGTTCGGGTGCTTACCTCGGGTATGTTATATACCGCGAGTCGTGGATGACACGGAAGTTCCCCGAGTCTTGTGGGTAAAGTGTGCAACCTATGCAGAGTGTAAACCTATTCGAATAGCCGCGTCCGCGGTCATGGACAGTTGGAGGTCCTTCTTAAACTATGTCCAGATGTTTTCATAAACCTTTGTGTGTGTATGGGTGTGATGGTGAAAAGGGGTCACATGAGATAAGCCTGATGACTAAGCGAGAGAATTGAACTAAGTCCGATGACTTAGCGGGAACATGAGTTGTTCAACCAATACTTATGATGGTGTTTGGTTCAAATGCATACTTACTAAATGTTGACGCATGCTCGCTAATTACTTGATCATGTCATTTGCATACAAAAATTAGCTTTCCGCAAATTTACCTACTTAGTGCTATATCATGCATCATTATTACCTCGTTCCACACTTGGGTTGCTTGCGAGTACATTCAAAGTACTCATTGGCTTGCCACTGGTTATTTAATTGGCCAGGCATGGAAGAACAGGAGTATGTTGAAGAGTTCGTTGGAGACGAACATGCGAACTAGGACGCTTCCCAGTCAGAATGCCTGTGGTTAAGGCAGATGGCATGGGTTCATGCTTTTGACCAAGATTTCTGCTGCTTGTTCTATTTTAAGTGTTTGGCCCATGTGGCCCTATCTATGTAAGACTAAGACCTTCGTGGTCACTATTTGTGTAAAGACGTTAAGTATGGATGTAAGACTCTTGTTATTCAGCTTCTGTGTGTTCAGTGAGCATTGATCTCTGGGATCACTATACATGTGCATTCGGATATCTCGACTTATGAGTCGGGGTCCCCACAGCAATAGATCCTTATGACCAGAGGAAGAAAACAGCTGTGGACTACAGGTTCTATACCAAGGAGCAGCAGGACTTCTATGAGACTGTGCTCTTTGACAAGAGTCCAACTGTTAGTGATGTGCGCTACGTTGATTGGAAGTTCATCAAAGAAAATGAGGACTACTTTCCAAGTGTCCAGGACAACTTCCACTGCATAGGTATTGATGAGTTCGTTGGCAGAGAATTCACAGCGTGGAATGATGAGATGATCATGCAGTTCTACTCCACTGCCCACTTCTACGGAGATGGTAGAATTGTGTGGATGACTGAAGGTGCGAGATACGAATCAACTGTTGAGGAATGGGCTGATATCCTAGGAGTTCCTGAAGCACATGATGGTGACTTGGATGTATACTTATAGTCCAAGGATAGTCACAATGCTATGGCTAAGATTTATAAGGAGATCCCTGCTACAAATGTGAAGTCTCACAGGCTAGGATCCATCTATTTCTTCCAGGCTGGCCACCGCACGATGAACACCATACTGAGGCACACCTTGATGCCCAAGTCAGGAGACGACAAGATGATCCGAGGCCACTTCATCAACATGTTTATCCACCTTGACAATCACACGAGGATCAGAGTCATGGATCTGATTGTTGAGACAATCAAGAGGGTTGATGCTGACCAGAAGCGCTCATGTTGTTATGCACCCTATATTCAGATGCTCATCAACTCAAGAACGGAGAAGCACATTTTGCCCTAGATCACCCACATTTGCCCCTACAGTCAGATCTTGAGGACAACATCATGGTGATGGATGCTGATCATCCCACTTCAGCTGCAGCTCAGGAGGAAGCAAAGGCAATGAGAGCTGCTAGTGCTCAGGTCCCTAGATCCAGGAATGAGCAAATGGATCTACTGATATCATCTGTTCAGGCCATGCAGAAGGACATTAAGGGGATTCTGGACAACCAGAATAGTCTTGTCAGGATATTTGATACCAGAATCAAGACCCTTACAGATAAGGTGGACAGGCTGACAAAGACCGTCATAGAGCTTTAGAAGGAAGTTGACTCCGTGCACATCCCTCAGGTCTCTTCTACTTCAGATGATGATGATGATGATGATGATGATGATGAGGATGAATCACCTCTAGGGCCAGGCACTAAGTTCACTACTCAGGCCAGATCAGCCACCGTGCCAGCTCCAACAGCTCCAACAGCTCCATCAGCTCCATCAACTTCAGCTCCATCAGTGACCACTCCAGCTCCATCCACGACATCTGTAGAGATCTTCGCCGATGCTATCATCTCAACTCCTTCACCAACAACCGGAGGATATATGCCCAAGAACGCTTAGATGTATACCTTTGAACTTTTTGGTAACTTGTTGCCAAAGGGGGATAACTGTATATAGATCTTTAGGCTTCGAGCGAGAGAGCGATTTGGTTTTTATTGTTTTTTTCAAAAACATTTGGTTCTTTTGGTTTGATACTTTTGTGATCATGTGTGTTATGCTACTATGTTATGTGTGATGCAACTATTTCCTATCATCTTAATGCTTATGCGATGATCATTCCCTTTGCTTGTGTGTGTTGTGCCATGTTATTCATTCTAAATTATTCTCGCACACCACCAAGTTGTATGTGACATGGAAGAAGTACCCCATATACCTAATCAATTGTGCATTTGAATTCAAACACAACTTCAAAATAATGCACAAATTTAGGGGGAGCTCTTGCTTATTACATACCTCTCAAAGTGACGATTATATTCATTGAATTTATCATATGTCGAAGCTTTGATCTATATGTTGTCATCAATTACCAAAAAGGGGGAGAATGAAAGTACATTTTCTCCCTTGGTGGTTTTGGTAATAAATAACAATATATAAGTCATTGAACTAATGTTTCCACCAAGTATATTTCAGGAAATGTTCAATGATAGGAATGGCAAAAGGAGATTGTGGACATACCCCAAGATTCAAGGAAATAGGTTGGCCAAGCTTCAAGCAAGAGGATTCTACATTTTATATTTGTGAGAAATCAATTTTTTTCCATAGGAAAGCCAATACTATTAAAAGGGGGCAAGGTTTTGTTGGTGAACAATATGCTCAAACGTGCACAAGTGATACTCGCCAAAAACATCCACAAAATCTCCCACCAAAGTCTGTTCTACTCCTACCACTCAAAATCGGTGCAACCAACTTTCCCAAACCGGTGCCACCGATTCTAGAACCTAGACAGACTCTGCCAAACCCTAGCCACTTCGGTGCAACCGATCCCATACCGGTGCCACCGAGTTTAGGTTGCAAACTTTTTGTTACACAAATTCACATTTTCGGTCCCACCGAGATTGTTGGATCGGCGTCACCGAGATTGGAAATCTGACCGTTGGTCACCTTATCAGTGCAACCGAGTTTCCTATATCGGCTTTACCGAGATTCAAAAGGTGCCACATTTTGATCACTTCGGTACCACCGAGAGTAACACATCAGTGTCACCGAGTTGGTCATTTTGTGTGTAACGGTTGGATTTTTGGGGATGCCTATATATACCCCTTCACCACCACTTACTCGAGAGAGAAGCACTCAGAACTATTCCATACCTATCTTATCTGATTTTCTGAGAGAGAACCACCTACCCTTGTGTTGAGGTCAAGATCTTCCACTCCAATCATATGGATCTTGATTTCTAGCCTCCCCAAGTAGATTTTCACCAATACCATCTCTTCCATCATGCCAAATCTGTGAGAGAGTGATTGGGTGCTGAGGAGTCTATCATCTTGAAGCACAAGAGCAAGGATTTCATTGTCATTACCAAGCTTATTACCTTTTGGAGGGTGGTGCCTCCTAGATTGGTTAGGTGTCGCTTGGGAGCGTCCTACTTCGTGTTGTGGAGTGAACCAAGAAGTTTGTAAGGGCAAGGAGATCGCTTACTTCATGAAGATCTACCCATAGTGAGGCTAGTACTTTGTGGACGGAAGCCATATGGAATAGTCAAGGTTGCTACTTCGTGGACCCTTTTGGGTGGAGCCCTCCGTGGACTCTCGTGACCGTTACCCTCCGTGGGTTGAAGACACCATAAACATGGATGTACGATAGCGCCACCTATCGGAACCACGGGAAAAATTATTGTGTCTAAAACTGCGTTTGATCTTCCTACCCTATCCCTTCTATACATGCTTGTTGTTACTTTCCGCTGCTATATACTCTTAGACTTGCATGTGTAGGGTGTACTTGACTTGCCATGAAATGCTAAAAACTGTCAACCCTAAAACTTGGTATAGGCAAAACCTTTATTTGCTCAAGTAGTCTAATCACCCCCCTCTACACTTACTTTCGGTCCTACAGGCCGGCTTATGCCAAGTTCATGGCTAGGCCCTGCTATGTCCATTTACAGCTCAAGATGCCCGGGTTAAAATGGACGATTACTGTTCATGGGGATAGGAATACGGCTATTGAGTGCGAGGAAGGAGACGCAACTTACGTGGAGTCAAGTTGTGCTGAGGCAGAACTCAAGTTCTATAAGGAAAATGTTGGCCCGGAGGACATGACTCCGCTGAAAAAGCCTACTATAGAGGTTGAGCCGCCCCTCAAATTTTTGGCGGATGATACCAAGTTGGTGTATTTCACTCCGGGTGACTCATCGCAACAGCTCACTATTGGGGCCAATATGGATCCCAAATAGGAAAGCGCTCTCATCGAATTCATCCGTGAAAATCGGGACATCTTCGCATGGAAACCTTCTGACATGCCGGGTGTACCGAGGGAGTTTGCTGAGCACCACCTTAATGTGGATCCTAAGTTTATACCCGTCAAACAATTTCTATGGAGGTTCAACGAGGAGAGACGCAAGGCCATTGGGGAATAGGTCGCCCGCTCTTGGCGGCGGGTTTCATCGTCGAGGTCTTTCACCCGGAGTGGCTTGCTAACCCAGTGCTCATGCTCAAGAAGAACGGCACATGGCGGATGTGCATGGATTACACGGATCTTAACAAGGCCTGGCCGGCTGATCCCTTTGCTCTCCCTCGTATTAATCAGATCATCGATGCTACAGAAGGTTGTGAGAGTTTATACTTCCTGGATGCGTATTCCGGATATCATCAGATCAAGATGGCAGTCAAGGACCAAGAGAAGATGCCTTTCATCATGCCTTTTGGTGCCTTCTACTACGTGTCTATGCCTTTTGGGCTCAAGAGTGCCCAGGCGACTTACCAACGCTGTGTGTAGAATTGTCTTCACAGCCAAATTGGGCGCAACGTTCACGCATATGTGGATGACATTGTGATCAAGTCAAGGAAGAAGGAGACTCTGCTTGATGACCTGAAGGAGACCTTTGAAAATCTACGGGTCTATAAGATGATGCTTAACCCGGCGAAGTGTGTCTTTTGTGTTCCGGCAGGCAAACTCTTGGGATTTCTGGTCTCTGAGCGTGGCATTGAAGCTAACCCAGATAAGATCAAGGCTATTAGCTCCTTGGCTGAGTCGGCGTGCATCAATGATGTTCAACGCCTGACAGGATGGATCGCCGCGTTGAGCCGTTTTATAAGCCGCCTTGGTGAGAAAGCCATCCCTTTATATCAAATGATGAAAGAGACAGACAACTTTGTCTGGAGTACGGTGGCGGGTGAAGCGTTTGAGGCGCTCAAGAAGCAGCTCACTGAGCCGCTGGTCTTAGCCGCTCCGGTTGAGAAGGAACCCTCGCTCTTGTATGTGGCGGCTAACAACAGGGTTGTCAGCGCTGCAATCATGGTCAAGCGCAAGGAGGAAGGGAAGGAATATCCAGTTCAAAGGCCGGTTTATTGTATCAGTGAGGTCCTGACAAAGTCCAAGCAGAGATATCCACATTGGCAGAAGCTAGTATATGGGGTGTTCATGGCCAACCGCAAGCTGAAGCACTATTTCTTAGGGCACTAGATATCCACATACTGGACAATACACTTTGATGGATCCAGGCAACTGGAAGGATCAGGGGCAGGAGTGGTTTTAACCTCCCCCAAGGGTGACAAGTTCTGTTATGTGTTGCGGCTGATGTTCCCTTGTACTAACAATGCAGTTGAGTACGAAGCCCTACTTCATGGCCTCAGGGTGGCTAAGGAGATGAACTTAAGCTGGGTTAGGTGCTTCAGTGACTCAGATCTTGTGGCTCAGCAAGTTTCAGGCACTTGGGACTCCAAGGATCCGCGGATGGCAGCTTATCGTCAGGCGGTGGATGTCATTACTGGTCACTTCAAGGGCTATCAAGTGGATCATATTGATTGTCGCAGGAATGAGGCGGCTGACGCCCTGTCAAGGTTAGGCTCTCAACAAAAGCCGGTGCCGCCCAACGTCTTTTTGGATGTTCTACATCACCCGTCAGTTAAGTTACCCTCCGAGGAAGACTTAGCTATTCCTGACCTAGAGGGACAGCTGGTGGCGGCTCTGCATGCTATTTCGGATTGGACTGTGCTTTACTTAGCGTACTTGACTCATGGTGAGTTACCTGAAGATGAAAATCTGGCCAGACAGATCACCAAATGGTCTAAGTCTATGACGATAGTCAATGGCGAGTTACATAAGTGCAGTGTCACCGGCGTGTTTCAATGTTGTGTCTCACCTGAGGAGGGCAAGGAAATCTTGAATGAAATTCATGCTGGTGATTGTGGAAATCATGCCATCTCAAAATCTCTAGTGGCCAAGGCTTTTAGGCATATATGGTTTCCTCTGGCCGACGGCTCACAAGGATGGAGAGGATCGGTCCACAAGTGTGACAGTTGTCAAAAGTTTGGCTGGTGGGCTCATGTTCTGGCTCAAGAATTGCACATGATTCCAATCACTTGGCCGTTCGCAGTCTGGGGGCTCAATATGGTTGGGCCTTTCAAGAGATCCAATGACAAAAAGACCCACCTCTTGGTGGTGGTTGACAAGTTTACCAAATGGGTAGAAGCTGAGCCGGTCAGCAAGTGCAATGCGGCTACGGCGGTTCAGTTTATTAAGAAGTTGATCTGCCCTTTTGGTTACCCTCACAGTATCATCACGGACAATGGTACGAACTTGTCCAAGGGGGCTATGAAAACATTCTGCGACATTGAGCACATCCGGCTTGATGTTTCTGCGGTTGCTCATCCACAGTCCACCGGTCAGGCGGAGTGTGCTAACCAAGAAATCCTGAGAGGTATCAAGCCCCGGCTTATGGTTCCTTTATAGAGAACGCTGGGTTGTTGGGTGGAGGAATTACCGTCCGTCTTATGGAGCATCAGAACCACTCCCAACAGGTCCATGGGTTATACACCTTTCTTCATGGTTTACAGTGCAGAGGCCGTGTTACCAAGTGACATCCGTCATGACTCGCCACGAGTGACGGCTTATGTTGAGGCAGACAATGAGACGGCACGTCAAGACGCGTTGGATGACCTGGAAGAGGAATGTGATCTGGCGGCAACTCGTTCGGCGATTTACCAACAAGACCTACGCTGCTACCATAGCCGCAGAGTCAAGACCCAGACATTTCAAGAAGGCGACTTAGTGCTGCGGCTGATTCAAGACTAGAAAGATGTGCACAAGTTATCCCCTCCATGAGAAGGACCCTTTGTGGTTAGCAGAAATCTCAACAATGGGTCATATTACCTCATTGACATCCGAGACGACTTAGAAACCTCGGGGCAGGAGACCCACCGGCCGTGGAACATAGCGCACCTACGGCCTTACTATACCTAAGTTGTTGAGACTCGACATTGTACACTATCATTGTACATATCATATTCATATATGAATAAAAGTTGGCATCCCTGCAAGCCGGGGCCTCCGCCATTTCACATATCTCAATCTATGCAAAAAATAGGACCGTCCAGGGAGCTTCCCACCCACCGGGTGTAGCTTATCAAACCCTATCAGTCGGTTCTCAAGCCAAAGAGTTGACTCCATCAACATGACCGTCCAGGGGGCTTCCCACCCACCGGGTGTAGCTTATCAGACCCTATTGGTCGGCTCTCAAGCCAAACAGTTGACTCCGTCAACATGACCATCCAGGGGGCTTCCCACCCACCGGGTGTAGCTTATTAGACCCTATCGGTCGGCTCTCAAGCCAAACAGTTGACTCCGTCAACATGACCGTCCAGGGGGCTTCCCACCCATCGGGTGTAGCTTATCAAACCCTATCGGTCGACTCTCAAGCCAAATAGTGACTCCATCAACACGATCATCCAGGGGGCTTCCCACCCACCGGGTGTAGCTTATCAAACCCTATCGGTCGGCTCTCAAGCCAAATAGTTGACTCTGTCAAGATGATCGTCCAGGGGGCTTCCCACCCACCGGGTGTAGCTTATCAAACCCTATCGGTCGGATCTCAAGCCAAACAGTTGACTCCGTCAACATGATCGTCCATGGGGCTTCCCAGCCACCGGGTGTAGCTTATCTAACCCTATCGATCGGCTCTCAAGACAAAATGTTGACTCCGTCAACATGATTGTCCAGGCGGCTTCCCACCCACCGGGTGTATCTTATCAAACCTTATCGGTCGGCTCTTAAGCCAAAAAGTTGATTCCATCAACAAAGGTCACTTGGGGGCTTCCCACCCACCGGGTGTAGCTTACACACCCTCTTGATAGGCTCTTAAGCCAAACAAGGTTAAACCTGCTTGTAAGCTGATGCTACTCCGCTAGGTGACCCAGCAAACTCTTACGAGTTAATCTCACCTAGAGACCCTGAGACGGCTCAAAGAAATTGATGGCTAATCTCCATAGAGACCATGTACTAGTTAAGGTTAAAACGGAGGCTCTTGTCACGAGAGAGCCGGCTTGCGGAAAGCAAGGATAAACTCTCCCATCTACTGCCGACTCTCTGCTATGTGGCCTGTTCGTACTCTTAGACAGTTAATCCTTAAGGACCCTATACTATTTAAGGTTAAAACGGCAGAATATGTCACGTGAGAGGCAGTTTGTGGGCTATAAGGGTACTCATGCCCTGTCGTGTCTCTCCTGGGACGTCACACTTCCTTTCAGTTAATCTCTCTTAGAGACCTTGAGCCGGTTCAAAGAAATTGACGACCAATCTCCACAGAGACCCTGTACTGCTAAGGAGTTTTAAGTGGTGAGTCAACCTAGTAGAACTGACACATGAGCTGTTATAAAAACAAGTTAGGAATGATACAACATCTTTGGGTGATGTTATTATAAGCCGCCCTCCTAACAATGTGAAGATACATCTATTCTTACAGGTTGATTAAACCGCCAAGAGCCGGCAAAACATCCAATATGAAAGTGCAAGGAAGATGTCGTATATTAAGCCGGACAATTTAATATGTGCACGATGGCACAGTTCGGGCAAAGGCACAGTTTACTACAAGCCTATTACAGACGCTCTTTGTAGAGCTCAAAAGTGATTCAAAGTTTTTACACTGCTCATGGCGGGTCATAGAGCCAGCTTATCCATGGCGTCACCAAATCCATCAGTTGGCTAGCGCGTCACCCTACTGCGGGTCTTCGACCTCCATGATGTGAAGATTGTCCATGTCCCAATTGCAGTGGGTTAAAACTGCAAAGTTTCCCTCTTCAAAGAAGGGGGACGGGTCAAGATCAAAAGCAAAGAGGTGCTTACTGCGGGCAGGCATCAGGTCCTTGGCTTCAAAGAGGGGGCCGCCGATTCTCTTCCGATCGGCACTGTAAGCCGCCTGGTATGTTGACAAGTTCACTTCCTCTGCTAACATGGAAGCGAGGACTTTGGATGCCTTCACACACCATGCGTAGTCAGCCTCCGTAAACTCTGATCCGTCATCCTTCTTAGAAGGAAACCCGTCCATCATGTCTTCAGGAGTCAACTCCGGAGCAAAAGCCAACGCCCAGCTTATGGCTGCGATGGCTCCCTGTCGGGCGGCTGATTTCTTCAGCTCTCAGATCTGTTTCGGCAGGGTGACAGCAGTTCTATGACCCCCCTCATAGTCGGAGGGATGTTATCCTTATAAATTACCGCTTTGATCATGCATACAGCTCCGCAGTATAGCTGCTCTGTCAAAGTATAGATAGCCTTCAGAGGCAGCAAGCTGTCAGAAGCAAGTTGACGGCTCCGTGGACCTGCATAAGCCAGATTTTTGGTCGTAAGTCGTCAGTATAAGTATTCATAAAAAGATTTTTTCTAAGTATTTAAATGCTTACCAAATATGGCGGCTGGCATCTTCATGATATGGCGCTTCAAGGATTGCAGCTCATCTGATACAATCACGAGGCGCTGGTCAGCATCGTCTGCTCGTTGAGTCAGGGAGGCTCGTTCTGTTTCAGCAGATTCTTTCAGAGCAACAATGTCAGCTTTAATCTTGGTTAGTTCCTTAGCAAGGAGCCAACACTTCTCATCGTCCTCACTTCGGGCGGCTTGCTGGGTGGCCAGATTGCTCTTTAAATTGGTCAATTCTGACCCGGCTTCGTTTAAAGCTTCCTATCACATATCAAAATGCGGAATAAGTCACCATGACAGAATTTTATCAGATGATGAAGATTAAGACAATATTACGCAAGTCTCAAGCAGATTGCAAGCAATATGTTTGACACTTGGGGGCTAATGTTTATTTGATCTCCCAAGATTTACAAGGAAGCTCCGGCTCAACTCTATCAAAATTGAGCCGGCCCTTGGGGGCTACAATTAGATCTTCAGACTATTTACAAAGAAGCTCCGGCTCAACTTCATCAAAATTGAGCCGACCCTTGGGGGCTACAATTGGCTCTTCAGATTATTTGCAATGAAGCTCCAGCTCAACTTTATCAAAATTGAGCCGGCCCTTGGGGGCTACAATTAGCTCTCCAAAGTATCTACAATGAATGCTCCGACTCAACTTTATCAAAATTGAGCCAACACTTGGGGGCTGCGGATGATGCTTTGAGCAACCAAAGCTAAATTAATAGTTGAGGCCTACATGCTAAGTATTGAAGACCCGACTTACCATTAGCTAATATTAACCCGACTCTTGGGGGCTATGTAAGGGTATAAGGAAAGGAGAGTGAGAATACCTTATATTTCTTGTTCATCAGATTCACAAGCTTGAGCTCCAGGTCCCGGCTTGTAGACAGACGGTTCAGATAACCAACATGAAGCTTGTCGACTGTCAGCTTCTCTAGGGCAGGAAGTTCAAATTCCAACTTCTTGGAGGTCAGTCGCCTCACTATGCTTTGTTAATACACAAGGTTGAGGGGAGTGAAAGCCGGTGCCGGTAATTTGGACGTCTGGAGTATTTGAATTGTCAACAGTCTTGGAAGGGCTTGACGGCTTGGAATGGGCCCTCGAAGGACTTTCAGGAATCATATCGTCGGCTGCCGGTTCAGTAGAATGATGAGCCTCTTCAGGTGCCTCCTTGGAAGCTGCCGAGGGGTCAACATGCGGCACAGGAGAATCCGGCTTGGCAGGCTCCGGCTCTCGAGCTTTGTGGCCAAGGGTAGACCCGCTGGTCTTCCTTCGTTTTGCTTGGGCCCTGGAAAACACAGAAGGTCATGGTTTAAGCTTTATATATAACACAAGTTTGAACATAAGCATAAAAGACACAGACTCTGGGTTAATCTTCACAGGCGGCAGAGCAGTTCCAGCAGAGTCGCCGAACGAAGGGGGTGATTCCTGAAAAACATTTAAGACAATATAAAACAATGTCGTATTGCAAAAGACAAGGTTGACAAACAAATTCAGGTTGAACAGATACCTCAGCCGGCCGCTTCCGTTGAGTCGGAGATAATCCAGCCATGAGATCGTTAGAACCGGTGCTCCGGGTCTGGCGTCGGGAGATTTGGTGTTGCTTTTTCAAAAGAAAGTGGGGGTCTAAGCAAGTAAGAGGATGAGAAAGTGGGACTTTCCAGATGACCCACCGTATCTTCTGTGGTACAAGATGTTCTGAGTCAGATGAAACGTAAGTTACCTCAAAAATGTTGGCGTGGCTCGCTGCCGTCTCATCCCGTGAATAACTATTGTTAATAAGGTGCATGGAGAGGCGACCAAAAGAATCAAGCTCTACCTTTGAGTCGTCAGTTTTCGGCTGTTCCTCGGGCTGTTCTTGGGGTGCAGTTTTCTTCTTCTGGCCGCCAGTTTTCTTCTTTGATTTCTTCGGAGGAGGAACATACTTCTTTTTCCAGAAGCCGGATTTTTCCTAAAAATATAAGCCAACAAAAGGTTGAGAGATTACAAAGTATAAGCTAATACAGAGATAAGGACATCCAGAGTCGCCCTTACATCTGGGGCCGGGTTTGCGGCATAGAAAGGTGCTAGCCCGATGGCACTGCAAGCTCCTAAAGACTCATGGACAAGGCTCCTGATCGCAGCCACAATGTCATCCTATGATAATGTTGTCTAATTAAAATAGAGGGGGTCATCAGACTAGCCTGTATACTCGCACATGAGGCGGCTGCGCCGGCTCAGGGGCTTGACCCTCAAAGAAATCCAGCAGCGGATTAAATCCAGTCCCTTCAGTCCATTGGCCATACGAGCTTTAATTTTTGCGTGAGCTGAAGCGTGCTTCGCCTGCTCAGTGGCTGATAGCCGGCCAGGAAGCTCAGTGGTTGTCTTGATCCGGGACGGACGATAACCCGACAAAGGATGCTCTCCTTCTGGGGAAGTGTCTTTGCAATAAAACCAAGTCCTTTTCCAGTCTTTAGGATGAGTCAACATCTGGACAGCCGGAAAAGTTATGTCCCGTCGCCTCTGAATGGAAATCCTACCAAGCTCTAAGCTTGGACCATCCTTTACCTCCGTCTGGCGGTTCACATAAAAAACTCACGAAATAGACCAACGGATGGCTCTTCTTGCAAGTAAACTTCACTAAGTACTTGGAAGTTGCATATGTTGAAGACGGAATTGGGAGCGAGGTCTTGAGGACTCAGTTTGAAGAAGTGAAGAATGTCCCAGAAGAATTTTGAGCCGGGGGGGGGGGGACAAACCCGTGCTCGAGATGATCTAAAAATACAACTACCTCACCCTCCCGAGGAACGAGCTTTATCTCATTACCCGGAACCCGCCAATGGATGACATCTTTGGTGGGTAAGGTACACGCATTTACAAAATCCATCAGGAACTCCTCTGTGATAGCAGAGCGAACCCAATTGCATGAATTGGATGCACGAGACATGGCGGCGATTCAAAACTGCGAGCAACAATGTGCGGCGAGTCGGGAGATGCCAGGCAACTAAGGGCGGTCAAAAAGTTCGAGGTTCTATAAAATTAAGCCGCCAAGAGCTGTTTGGCGAAATCCGGAATTTCATTGGCGGGTCAAGTTTATGAGTAGACGAGGTAAAATTTCACTATGTGTGGAAAATAAGTTTTACAAACTACCTATGCAGTTATAGATCTATAAAACAGAGGAAAATTAGGTTTATCCGACTTAGTGACGAACAATCGAACCAGTGACGTCCATGAAGACAACAAAGATGGCAACTACAGATCTGCGTGGTGCTATTGTCACTCTCCTATGGTGCGCCACAATGGAAAAGAAGGCATTATCATATTCAACGATGTTGGAATTATCTACCATTACGGAGAAGCTCGTGTTCTATCCGGGTGGAGGACTCCATGAAACCCTACCGAGAACTTCAGATCTATGGGAGGAGAAGAACTCACCAGAAGGGATGCGACGGGCGTGGGTGAATCTCTGGTACGATCAGGTTGATGCAGCGGCCCGGTGGGACGTCGGTGTGGAAGCTTCACTGGAGCAAGATACGCTGGAGCGGCAGGATCGGGAGGAAGAAGAAGAAGTGTGAAGCGGAGAAGGAAATGAAATCCGTTCTTTGCGGTCCTATTTAATAGGCAAAAGGTGGAAACGGGCATGAGAATCCAGGCGACAGATATTGATTGACCGAGGAGGACACCTCGATTCTTGGGCCATTGATTTAATAAGGGAAAGATCTGTTGCGGTTGCTAGAGGATCTTTTTAACATATTTGATGTGACGTCACGGTGGGTCATTTTGTATTACTTTCAGGTGACATAAGCGAGACTCGTCGCCAACTAAGAAGGAGGTTAAAATGAGCAAGCTCAAATAAACCTGGGGCCTAATGTTGGGGATATAACTCCATGGTGAGACCCGCCTAGGAGGCTTCGGGTCACACCTGGCGGCTCATAGAACAGCCGAAGGATGAGCCTTGAAGACTCAAGCCCAAGATGTTTGGCGCCTTGCCAAGATGGGCTAAGATGAGGCCCAGACAGAGAAGGTATGAAGACCTGGGCGGATAAGCCGCCCGGAGACAGCTTGCTCAGGAAGGCAAGACAATGTAGAGATAGACTCAGACACGTTGTGAGAGTCGGTTACGACTTGTATGACCCGTGGTCTTGACCTCCTATATAAAGGCGAGACCCGAGGCGACTTAGAGAGAGACTAACTAATCGAGAGCTAGGTCAAGCGATTCTGCTCCCTTGTAATTGAGATTCCAAGAAATACAAGCACAAGCAGGACGTAGGCTTTTACCACTACTTGAGGGGCCGAACCTGGGTAAACCTGTGTCCTTCGTCTCGATCAACCCCTTTGAGTCCATCACCTTAGCGATGGCCTCGAATCTAAGTCCTCGGACCTCTGTCGTGACAAAACCACGACACCCTCCATGATGGTGTTAGATTGGATCTCGAGGTTCTGGAACTTGCGACGGCTGGAATTTTGTTTCGTTGACTCCCCTACGATTTTCTGTTTTTTGGGAATTTATAGGCTTGATACTCGGTTGAGGGGGTGACCGAGGTGCCCACCCTCTACCAGGCCACGCTAGGGGCCTCTAGCGTGCCCTGGTGGAGTGTGGACACCCTGGGCCCCTTCTTCTTGTTATCTTTGGCCCATCTTCCTTCTTATGGTCCATAAAAATTCCACAAAAATCCCCGCAGCATTTGGGCTCCGTTTGGTACTGACTTTCTACGAAGTAAAAACAAGCAAAAACAGCAACTGACACTTTGGCACTATGTCAATAGGTTAGTCTTAAAAAATGATATAAAGTTGCTATAAAACGATTGTAAAACATCCAAGATTGATAATATAACAGCATGGCACACGCAAAAATTATAGATACGTTGGAGACGTATCAGCCGTCCGTAGCAGGTGGACCCACCCGATGGACCCCCGAAAGACTTCCTGCATCCCCGTCACAAAACCGGTAAGTCTCGGAACCTTTCCGAAACTCGAATACCAACTTCCCATATATCAATCTTTACCTCCGAACCATTCCGTAACTCCTCGTGACGCCTGGGATCTTATCTCGGATTCCAAACAACTTTCGGTCACCATCATACATAACTCATTAATACCAAATCATCACCGAACGTTAAGTGTGCGGACCCCGTGGGTTTGAGAATGATGCAGACATGGCTGAGACACTCCCCGGCCAATAACCAATAGCGGTACTTGGATGTCCATATTGGTTCCGACATATTCCACGAGGATCTTCATCGGCCGAACCACGATGTCAAGGATTCAGACAATCCCATATGCAGTTCCCTTTGTCCATTGGTATGTTACTTGCCCGAGATTCGATCGTCGGTTTCTCCATACCTATTTCAATCTCGTTACCGGTAATTCTATTTACTCATTCCGTAATAGAACATCACAAGAAGCTTGCAAGCAATGTGACTAACTACTTAGTCACATTGCTTGCAAGCTTCTTGTGATGTTGTATTACCGAGTGGACCCAGAGATACCTCTCCATCATATGGAGTGAAAAATCCTAGTCTAGATCCATGCCAACCAACAAACACCATTGGAGATACCTGTAGAGCACCTTTATAGTCACCCAATTACGTTGTGACGTTTGATACACACAAGGCATTCCTCCGGTGTCAGGGAGTTGCATGATCTCATGGTCGTAGGAACATATACTTGACATTGATAAAGCAGTAGCAATAAACTAACATGATCAAATTCTATGCTTAAGGTTGGGTCTTGTCATCACATCATTCTCCTAATGATGTGATCCCGTTATCAAATAAAAACTCATGTCTATGGTCAGGAAACCTTGACCATCTTTGATAAACGAGCTAGTCTAGTAGAGGCTCACTAGGGACACAGTGTTTGTCTATATATCCACACATGTATTTGAGTTTTCAATCAATACAATTCTAGCATGGATAATAAACATTATCATGAACAAAGAATTATAATAATAACCACTTTATGTTTGCCTCTAAGGCATATTTCCAACACGGTGCGCTAGGAGCAAAGGAGGGAGCAATCGTGGGGGATGCCAACAGTGCAGCCCCCTGGGGTAGGTCGCACCGACGCGGGGAGCAGCCGCCACCCCCCTAGTCGTGAACATAGCGAGCAATCCAACATTGTCGATTGAGTCACTTGATGTATGTTTTGGTAATCGACATGCAGATTCCCGAGGTGATAATGGGGTAATTTAGGCACATAGGTTGGTACATGTTTTCATCCTACTTTCTCCGACATAAAATTTGGGGTACTCTTTAGGATTGAATATTATGAATATGAAATTGTTTGGTGTTATTTTAGTATGAACTCTAGGGTTGTTTATGACACTTATAGGATGGCTCAATAGTTGATTAGAAAGGATAAATTTGAGGAGGTTTTTTACCTACAACAATTTCATTTTATGTTCTCCGCTATTGATAAGAACTTCAGAGTGATTCATTGTCACGCGTTGAGGGATGATTATAGGATTCAATTATGTTAGCACTGTTGAGAGATTAAACTAATGAAATTATGAACCCTAGACCTTATTTCTAAGCATTGCAATACCGTTTATGCTTACTTTTGTCACTTGCTACCTTGTTGTTTTTATTTATTCAGATTATAAAAACATACATGTACTATCCATACTACACTTGTATCATCATCTCTTCATCGAACTAGTGCGCCTATACAATTTGCCATTGTATTGGGTGTGTTGGCGACACACGAGATTGCTTGTATTTGATTGCAGGGTTGTTGGAGAGATACCACCTTCATCCTACACCTCTCGTGGATTGATAAAACTTAGGCCATCCACTCTGAGGGAAATTTGCTACTCTCTACAAAACTCCATGCTTGGAGGCCCAACAAAGTCTATGTAGCGAGCCCACCCAAATGGATCGGTGCCTCTGTGTTTTTTGTGCCATCCCTGGATCAGTATGTTGGCACACACAATATTTTGATGAAATACCAGAACATCACATGTAAAAGAAATACCGTAGATCCAGAGTATACCTTATATATCACAGCGGAAACAAATCATAAGGGCGTGGAGTCCCATCAACACCAATGGCAAGTTGAGTGTAGACCGTAACCCTACAGCGTAACTCTTACTCGTCATAGAAATTTGTGCAACATGATAAGTTGTACCAGTGTAGGTCAGTACATTGAAAGTTCTGGCAATATCACAATGGAAAGCATATGATAAATACTATTTTATATGCAATATGGTTGTGTGGCTCTATTTCTCAAATTTTGAATAAAAGTATGTTTTAGTTATTTTCCCTACAACAAAGGAATGTCAGGAGTTTTCACTACAGAGTTATCTAATATGACATGGTTCTGCCAACCAATGTCTCACAGCCCATAAGTATCATAGGCTGCCCAAAATTAGTTATAAGTTGAGTGTTGAGAGTTCAGAGATAGATCCAAGTCCAGATGCTCAAATTGTTCGGAACATGGGACGCAACTAATCGATTAGGTTTTAATTCCGTAGAGTGTTGTGCACTTCACCCACAATAATCGTTCCCTCCTTGTAAGTCCTCGCACTGTCGGGTGTTTGAGAATAGGACGAATGAAACATGGTCTTTCAAAGAGTTCCCTTGACCACTATCCGGTGCCCATACAATCCTACCATCGACTACGGGTACGTTTGGTTGTTAGGCCATCCCACCCTGGGACAGGGATAGCCATTTTTACCTGGATGCCAATCGTTTGGTTTGTGGACAAGCAAGGACAAGACTAGCTAGATGCTGGGAATATTCCTCCAAAATAAGGCTTCGCCTATCCGCAAAAATCTCACGGACCTAGGTATCCTGCGGGCGCCAGACACGAATGCAGCCGCAGAACTTTTTTTGCCACCCTCTTTTCTCGTTCACCTCTCCCCAACCCTACGCCTCTGTTCGTTTCTACATCGGCGGCGGCGGCGACAGAAATAGAAGCACGGCGGTGGCTACGATGACAGAAAACGAAGCACGACTATAGAGGTGATTGCATAGTGACATGGATCTCCTCTTTTGAATCTTCTAATTGTCATGCCCTCTGTCTTTTCTATGCCATTTCTTCCTACATATGGAGGCGGATCTCTCGGGCCGGTTGTGTTGCGCGCGTTGTGCGTTGGGAAGGCATGTCGGGCGGGCGTGTGGGTTGCGCGCTTGGCGTGCCTGCTGCGCTCGCTATACGCTGGGCATGCTTCCCGACCGGGAGTGTGGCCTGCCTTTTCCGTTCTTGTGTGTGTGTGTGTGGTGTACTCATGTGTGCATGATGTGCCGATGCTTCTTCCCTTGATTATCTTCCCTAATGATTCGTTGATTAATTCCTGCTTCAACTGAAAGGGAAAAAGGAATAAGAATTTAGAGGCTATATGCATCCTTGAAACAAACAAAATATGGGATAACCTCACCCACCAACCAAACAAAAAATGTCTATCCCTAGCCAGCTATATAGGGATACCCATAACCACCCTAGCATCTACATGTAACCAAACACATCCTACATCTTCTAGCACCATCCCAGCCAGAGTCACAACTAAGGTCAACCAAGCCAAAGCCCATAATGACTTGTGGCTACACAGGTAAGCTTCTAGGCTTGAAGTATTCTTCCATCTCTTTGAGTCCAGGTGGAACTTTCCTCATGAGTACTGGCCTACTCCGTGTTACTAGGCATCCATTGGGTACTCCAGGGTGCGCCACAACAAATTTCCACCCAGTAGTTTCCATTGAATTCTTGTCTCGAGTCTAGAAGTCTTGAGGGATTGCGGTCTTGTGAATGAAGGCCTTGAAGTTTCCGCTCTTAAAGTTGTCGTCATTAACGTAGAGTCCTCCTTCTCACACCTCTCACGGGCACTCTTCCCAATCCCTGCCTACTATAGCATAGTGATAACATAAACAACTTTCTAGGGCTTGGTAACAATGGTGTGGGTTCCTACCTCATGCTTCTACCCAACTACAAAATTCAATACAATACTAGAGGAAATGTTGAAAAGGTGACACTAAATGTAATAAAACATATGTATGAACATATGGTCAAAGTGAATTTCTCTGTACCGTTGATGAACTTTATCGCTCTCAAAAATCCTAATAATTTTGCTCGTCACACTCCGAGCAATCTATCATAAGAATAGAACATTCAATAAATAACCATGCCATATAGAAGAATCCAAATAAACACAAAAACTAGATATGGCATAGTGCAAAAAGTCAACAACAAAAAAGGTTTAATAGATAAAATAGGTTCTTATGGTGTTATAAGGTGAAAGGTAAAGAGATCAATTCAAAAGAGTCAATGGCTGATGAACTATTCGTATATAAGCTTAGGTTGCATGCAGTATGGGAGATGGTCAAAAGTATAGGGAGAACAACCTGAGTGTTGTTTGACAAATAACATATGGCATAAGAATTCATTTGCAAAAAAGAATTAATTTAAATGGAGCACTACAACACAAGTTATAGCGAATTGAAGTATGAAGTGGATCGGAATTTGGAAATTCAAAAGTATTTGAATTGGAGCATGGTAGATTTGAACATAAAGTATATGACACAACTGTTTAGGTGTAAAAGGAACAACTAAAAATGTGTTATAGTTTGCAAGATACAGTCAAATGAATGTTCCAGTACAAATTTGAATCACTCAAATTTGAAATGTTCAAAGGTTGATACTAGTGATTCTATTGGATATAGGAAGTCAATATGAACATGTAGGAAAAAGAATTACTAGATAAAGAATAATGGATCAAAAGATACAAGTAACTCAATATGGCATTGAATTCGCTTAGAACGCTATGTGGCAACACTTTTGTGGACTAGTACAATAATCTGACTATGATCAAAATTATACTCCCTGCGTTCCACAATATTGTGCGCACGCGTCTTCCAAGATCTAAGTTTGACCATACATTTAACCAAAAATACTGACTCCGGCGGGTGCAAAAATTATACCACTGAATCCATATCAAAATACGAGATCAATGGTATATTTTTTGCTCTCGCCGCAACCGGTCTTGTTGGTTAAATGTATGGTCAAACTTATACTCGGGGAGGACGGACGCACTACATCATGGAATAGAGGGATTATGTTGAAAAGATAATGCTAATGGTATGAACGGAAATATTAATTTGATACAAATCTAACACAATTGGATTTATCAGAAACAAAGCTACAGATAAAAAGATATGATCAAAAGAAGTTTGAATTTAACCATGAACAAAGTTCGAAATTCATAAGATGCAAAAAGTTGATTTGATAGGTTCAATGGATAGGTGGGATCAAGACGAAAATCTAGGCATTGGTTTCATCTAATTAAGATGAACGAGTAATAAGTTATGGCCATTTGAAAAATCAAGGCCAAGTTGTTTTATGGGGAAAAAAGAGCCATGTCTAAATATTTCTATTATTAATATGTAAATAGAGAGACTAATTGATAATATAATTTTTCTACCGTATATTGGTCTAGGAATAATAAACTCCGGAGTATAAAATAAAATACAAAGAGAGATACCTTCAAAACGAAGAGACAACTTCAGAAAAGAGAGGACTTTCAAAATTCCTGTCACAGAGAAGATTTTTTTAGGCTAGCTGCACCAAAAAATTGATTTAACTGGAATTGAATGATTTTTTTGCTGTCCCTTGGATGCACATTTATCGATAAGAGGGAGGTCTAGAGCTCAAAGGCTCGTAATGTGAGACTAAACATAGACGAAGAAACGAAAAAGAGAGAAAAAGGCACCGCATGGTCCTAAATTGGTCGGCCTGCCCGCACGTGAACAATTCACGGGTTTTTCAAGAAAAAAACAAAAATTCCCCTAAAAAAATTGAAAAAGAAAAAAATTTGGATTGACATGGTTTTCTCTTAAAAAAATATAATTTGAAGCAAACAAACTAAAATAAAACAGCAAACGAACTAAAATATAATTTGGATTGACATGGTTTTCTCTAAAATAAAACATCAAACGAACTCAGAACAAATTGATATTTTGTACAAAAATACTAGACTATATGTAGGTCCACGTGAACTATTTATTTAAAAAATAAAAAAAATACAAATATTCTTTTAAAATTGCAGAAGCAATTTGGGGCTCAAAATCAGTTCAAACATGACTTTCTAAGAATGTCAAATGGCTCCAAAATAATTTCACACTATTTTTATAATGGAGGGCGTCATTTTACCCACATTCATAATTAATATTTTTAAGAGGAAAATATTTTGAATAAAAGTCAAATAAACGAACATTCATTAAATTAAGATAATAGCTATGAAAATGATTTCAATTATTGTTTAATAATAGATTTGTTTGTTTCATAATTACTTTCCATAATTTCTCACTGATATTTGAAGAAGTCATGTTTCCTTCTCTCTTTATTTTATGGAAATGAATTCGAAACTCGAAACTGGTTTTTTTCTTCCAAAAGTGAATTCAAATGGAATAAAAAATAATTTCCTTTACTCCCCACTCTCTTTCCTACAATTTGAAAAATTCATTTTATCTTCTCTCACAAAAATCCTTGAGTGGCCTAAAGTTTTTGATTAGAATTATTTTTAAATGAAATTTCAAATTGTCATCATTGAAAATTGGGAAAGTCCTTTTATTCGCTCTCATTAAACTTTCAAATGTTTAAAATTCCACATAATTTAAAACAACAGTGACACAAGCAATCAATAGAACTTAATTTAGTAAAATTACAAAATTTAGAATTTTGGGATGTCTACAAGAATAAAGTTGTGTAGTAGACATCGAACGGCGACATGCATTTTTTTGTAATTAAGCATGACTTGTGCCTTTTGCTTTAAGTTGCAATTTTCTTTTTGACAATTTGACTGGTGCATTCCATGATATGTAAGACCGTATATCTTGGAGAAGCTTCATTTCGAATATAGGGAGAATTCAGAGATGAAGAGAGCTCGCCTAAGGACAAAACATTTCTTTTTTGATGTTATGCTCTACAATGCAGTAAATCACTCAAATTTTGGTTTTTCAAATTACGGAGGACTATGCAAGGCCTACGGATTTCAGGAGGACATGAAAATATCCTTCGATCTTGGTCACGAAAATGATCGTGAAGATAATATCAAAATTTGGGTAGATGTGGACATGATTCTAGTTCTACCTCCATGTGAGTTTGTGAACAAATTTGTTAAGTAATTTATATTGTATATTGAAAAATAGTTGGAAGTCATCCCTATTAAACTTTTTTATTTATAATTGACAGCTTATTTGTGTTCTCCAAGAAATACATGGAAGGTAGTCGACAAGACCTACTATCGTTATGGCTCCAAGTTGATACTTTTAAGACCAATTACCAGACTGGAAAAAGTTATATTGGATACGTGCCACTAGTGCACAATTTGAACCATGTTAACATTCGTGCAGATATCATAGTAAGATTTTTTTACTGATGTGTCACTACTCCATCCTTTGCATACATTATTCTTAGGCAAAACTGGATTGCTAACTACGTTACTATTATGTTCTTCAACAGAAACTCCCGCCAGAGGTTGTGTCTGACCTGATGTTTGTCGTATTTCATTTGAATATTATTCGCTTACAGCCAAGTCTGTCGGTGTGTTCCCTAGTGCAAACTCGATTTCTTGAACGAATGAAAGCCTAAAAAAGGGATGGAGCAAAGCAATGAATGCACGCAGGAAATTACTTGGCAGAGTCAAGAAGGATTTGCTCAGGCCACAAGTTGGACACATATGGATCACTATTCTTCATAATGGAGATGGAGCGATTTACCTATTTTATGCCATTTTACCAAAGAGAGAGTAGTAGGTCCTAGCTAGTACTCATCATGTGCTAGAATAATGATGAGTTATTTAACTAAGATGTTAAAAATTAGTTAGTGTTAGTTAACTTTTCATGTGCTAGATTATGAGTTCTTATATGACCATGATGACGATTATGAGGAGACTGTGGTTTTGGCCATGTGCTAGTATGATGATGAGTTGTTGTATCATTGGGTGGAAAACATGGATTAGATTATATTGGATAGATCCAATTATCCAAGTTGTATTAGTAGGATGATATGATGTTGGGACGACACACAAGTGTGCCTATCATTTGAAACATGTGTGTCGTCCCAACATCATATCTTCATACTAATCCAACTTGGTTAATCATTCAGCACTGGGGTGTTGTCCCAACATCATATCGTCGTACTAATCCAACTTGATTAATAGGATCCATCAACTTTAGTCTAATCAGTGTTTCATCCACTACCTCTTCTATGCTACCGTATAATTTTTATAATGGTGTACAAATACAGAAAAAATAAATAGTGGTGGCACTGGACAAGAGTCGGTGCTACTGCTATTTAGCCATAGCTCTTTTAAAACATACGCTACTGCTATCACCACTAGTAGTAGCGCGGGGTAGAAAAACCGGTACCGCTAAAAGTTACTTGTAGTGCCCTAGAGGTAGCACGGAACCCCATGCTACTGCTAGGCAAAAAACAAGCGCTGCTAGTAGTGCTTTCCCTAGTAGTGTTATTCTATTAACGCCAAGGTACAATGTATCGTCAAACTAAACGGTTATGCAAATTAATTCAAAATGTTTTGGTCAAATTGTAAACCACGAGAAGAGTTCTATTTTCTTTAGTACGATTGCCTCTCAACCTATGTGAGACCTACAAAAGCAAGTTCTTTGAATCCATGTGGAGGCCTTTACCGAGAGGTGTTTGCAATTGTCGATGGCAATGGGAAGGGTTACCAGTGGCACGTTTGAACACATTGGTGAAAAGAGTCGGTGTCTAAGGATGGTCGAAGAGAAATTTTGCTTGTGTGGGAAGAGAAGTGATGCTTAAATCGGCTATACATGTTATAACCACATATAGCATGAGTTGTTTCATTTCTGACAAAAAGTATTTTGCAAGCAACAATTGATGTCTTGCATGGCAAATTATAGGTGGAGTAGCTCCATTGAAAATGATGTTTTCATTGGATATGATTGAAGAGGGTAGCTACACCAAAGATTAAAGTGGGGATGGGGTTTTGATATTTTCACTAGTTTAGTCTTTCTCTCCTTGGCAAGAAGGGTCGAAGTTGATTAGCACACCAATATTACCTATGTTCATGAGTTCTAAGTGGGGAGTATTTCCCTAATGGCGAGTTTTTGCAAGCAACTGCCCCTTTGAGTAAGTCCGGCACAGGGAAACCTATTATAATAGGAAGGAAGGCTTGGAGTTTGGCCCTATTAAAAGGTCTTAGACGGCATTAACATATCAATTTTGGAAGATAGATGGATACCAGGTATAGTCTCACTAAAACCCATGGGATGAATGGGTGTTGACCCATTAGTTCGAGTGGTTAATCTTATTGATGATTACACAAGGACTGGCGAGTTGATGTAATCTATAGTATTTTTCTTGCTCCAGATGATGAAGCAATGTTGTATACAACACTGAGTTCAACTCGAGATGATGATTTCTTGCCTTGGGAACCAGAGAGATCATGTACTTAACCTATTAAACCAGCCTATCGTTCTCTTGTGACTCATAACAAGTGTTCAACTCTAGGGGGAAGGGACTTCTATGGCACCATCTTTGTCAAGATAAAAGTTATGGACCGCCCTTTGGAAACTCAATGTACATCGACGTTGAGATTTTTCCGGTGGTGGGTGCTTCAAGGGATCTTACATGATGGACTAACCCTCAAACACATACACATTAAACCGATTTCTATATGCGATATGTGTGAAGCCATGGACGAAGATTTGGCACATGAACGTATCCATTGCTCACATGCACAATGGTATTGGGCTCCAACTACGGAGTTTTTCCCTTAAAAATTACAAATTTACATCACATGACTTGGCCTATGGATGTACCGCTTGAAAGTCTGTTCACTCATTAAAAAAATGCAAGGTTATTTTTTATTATGCACGCGATCTGGTCAACTTGGGAGAGGTGGATGCGAAAAAGATGTTCTTGATCCAACTCAAGCGATGAAGTGGGCTCGGGATGATCTGGCGACGTTATCAATGGGCGTGTTGATGCCGTCCTGACCCAAGAAGGATCATGGTTAATACAGAAGGTGATGTTGACATATATGCACAGAAGGGTGGAGTTAGGGGTTGCTTGATCTCACCTTGCTTATTTGGGTGACTAGAGCATACCGGTGGTAAACCTCTAGTTTTCGCGCAACAACTCCCTCTCGATTGTTGCACCTATCTTGGATGAAATAAGAAAGAGATCTATGAATGCGGGCGAGGAGCAATCGGGTCGGCACCTCTTTGAAATCTACACGTTCGTTATTGTCTTGGGATCCATGCAATTAATGTAGTTCATTTTTTGGAACCGATACGATACGGGATAACTACTCGTCGGTAACAACACAAGATCATTGGATCACATTTTTTAGGCCCCCACGACTCTATTTTGTCACATGCGAGCAAGTTGAGGCGGAGTAGAGAATGTTCATAAAGATCAAGGGAGACCAGGTTCGCTGGCCACACGCAGCACCATGTCACATCCCGCCATTAATGGCCACCGTGACCTCGCCTTATCTCCTTCCAACTCTTCCCAACCTCCCACCAGGACCCCCACCTACCACCCGTGCGTTCCACCCCCAGCTGAGATCCAGTCGAGATGATGGGCCGTGCGTGTAGGTTCCGAGCAAGGCATGCGCATCTAGCAGCCCTAGTGGCAGCGACAATGTCAATTCTAGCTCCACAACAATCATTTCTGATGGAGCTGCTGCTGGAGGTGGACGTGGACGAATCAGAGGCACATGCGGAGATCCTCTGTATGATGCGGGAAAAATTCCCCAACCGCAACAGCTGGCCTGCGGTGTGCGTGGAGATCATCTGCTACTCGACGTCCGCGGACCAGGAGAGATTCAGTAGCTATGATAGAGGGATTGACTACCAGATGATCTTCCAGGCCATCCAAGAGTCAGAATCGGCGGATCTAGTTCAAGCAGCGAAATGCAGGTGCTACAAAACGAGGAATCTATCATGACTCAATATCAGGCGACCATCGATGGTTGGGCTATCCAATCTCCCTCCTGGAATGCTGCTATCAGGGGTCAGACCCCCACGCATCCCTTGACGGAGTGGAATTCTGGTGGGCATACTCTACGGGGGTTTGTGCCCCTAAACCTGGAGTACGTCATGCAACGGCCAGAGAGCGGAGTCGTGATTTGGAGCCGCGGCCATGGCCGGGAGATCAAGGAAAGGTAATTCCATCTGCCAAATCGTCAATCAAGTTTATTCCTAAGATCTTACACGGCTTGTGTCGTAATGATATCTCTTCTCCTGTGCGGGTTGTCCCTCTAGTACGCAATCTCAATTTGAGTACCCTAGAATTGGATCATGGTTAAACATTTCGGGGATCAGCCCTCGAACACCTTGGAAGTGGCAATGGAGTTTTGAAAACCATGCCAGAAGTGACGACCGCTACCAAGGGGAGAATGATGCCAGCCACCTTTCCCAGACCCACACCTGCCCCACAGATTCGGGGGCGTGTCCTTGATGGGGTGGCGGGATGACGAAATATGCTTTCTCCTAAGGCTTTTGCTGATGAGGAGGAGATAGCGGATTTCTACGGTCAGCTTTGGCTTATACCATCACCAAGCCAACGCCATCCCTCCCACAAACCCTCCCCTACAAACCCTAGCTTTGCTCCCCACCCACCTCTTCTCTGTGAGGAAGGATCTATTCCGGGAGGGGCGTTACACTGCTGATGACTGCTTTCCTGTCCACCACCTGAGTAGATCTGATCCTAAACCTACCAATTTCCGCTCTACCATCGATGGAATCGTCCCGGGCTCTCTCTCCTTTGTGGGAATTGTCCGGAAAACCGTGGCGGAAAACCAGGGGTAGCAAGGACAAGGGTGATACGTGTCTAACGTATCTATAATTTTTGATTGTTCCATGTTGTTATATTACCAATCTTGGATGTTTTACAATCATTTTATAGCAACTTTATATCATTTTTGGGACTGACCTATTGACATAGTGCCAAGTGTCAGTTGCTGTTTTTTTGCTTGTTTTTTACTTCGCGGAATATTAGTACCTAACGAAGACCAAATATTGTGAAACTTTTTGGAGATTTTTTGGACCAGAAGACAACTTGGGAGCCAAGGAAACATCTGAGAGGAGGCCTGTGGAGCCTACAAGACACCAGGGCGTGCCAAAGGCCCCTAGCAGGGCATGGTGGGTTGTGGGGCTCACATAACCCCTCTCCACCGCCTATCAGCTCTATAAATACCCATATATTCCAAATACCCTTGGGGAGTCGACGAAACACAATTCCAGCCGCTGCAAGTTCCGAAACCACAAGATCCAATCTAACACCATCACAGAGGGGTGCATCGTCTTGATGGGTGCCTCTCCGATGATTCGTGAGTAGTCGACCATAGACCTATGGGTCCATATGGAGTAGCTAGATGGATTCCTCACTCTCTTCTGATTCTCAATACAATGGTCACTTGGAGATCCATTTGATGTAATGACTTTTTGCGGTGTGTTTGTTGGTATCTCACGAAGTTTAAGTTCATGATCAGTTTCTATCCATGAATATTATTTGAGTCTTCTTTGATCTCTCATATGCATGATTACTTATAGCCTCGTATTTCTTCTTCGAATCTTTGGTTTAGTGAGTCCAACTAGATTGCTTTTTCTTGACATGGGAAGAGGTGCTTTGTGATGGGTTTGACCTTGAGGTGTCCTCTCCAAGTGATAGAAGGGTCAGTGAGGCACACATGTATCGTTGCTATTACGGATAACAAGATCGGGTCTACCTGCATGAATAGATCTTGTCTACATCATGTCATCCTTCTTATTGCATTAATCCGTTTCTGCATGAACTTAATACACTAGATGCATGCTACATAGTGGTTGTTGTGTTGAGTAATAGTAGTAGATGTAGAATTGTTTCGGTCTAGTAATCTTGGAGGTGATGCCTATATTGATGGGAGACGTGGTAGTAAATAAAAATTATTCCTATGTGTTCACCAAGATCTATCTATGGAGAAACCAGCAACGAGTAAGGGGAGAGTGCATCTTCATACCTTTGAAGATCGCTAAGCGGAAGCGTTACAAGAACGCGGTCGGTGGAGTCATACTCGCAGCGGTTCAGATCGCGGTGGATTCCGATCTTAGCGCCGAACAACAGCGCCTCCGCGTTCAACACACGTGCAGCCCGGTGAAATATCCTACGCCTCGATCCAGCAAGGAGGAAGGAGAGGTTGAGGGAGAGCTCTGCAGCACGACGGCGTGGTGACGGTGGAGCTGCGTGGTCTCCGGCAGGGCTTCGCCAAGCACCACGGAGAACGAGGAAGAAGAAGGGTAGGGCTACGCCGAGAGAGAGAGAACTCGTGTGTCTGGCAGCCCCAAAACCCTCCACTATATATAGGAGGAGGGGGAGGGAGGGCACAGCCCTAGGGTTCCCACCCTACGAGCTGCGGCCGGCCTTAGATGGCCATCTGGCCGGTGGCCAGAGAGGGAGAGGGGAGGGCGCAACCCTAGGTGGGCCTTAGGCCCTTCTGGGCCTAGGGTTTCCCCTCCCTCCCACCTTTCCTGCGCCTTGGGCCAGGGTGGAGGGCGCACCAACCCACTCTGGGGCCAAATCCTCACTTCCGGTGGCCAAATCCTCACTTCCTATATATCATTCTTTATGTCTGGACCATTCCGGAACTCCTCGTGACGTCCGAGATCTCATCCGGGACTCCTAACTACCTTCTGTAACCACATACACTATTTCACTATAACCCTAGCGTCATCGAACCTTAAGTGTGTAGACCCTACGGGTTCGGGAGACACGTAGACATGACCGAGACACCTCTCCGGACAATAACCAACAGCGGGATCTGGATACCCATGTTGGCTCCCACATACTCCATGATGATCTCATCGGATGAACCATGATGTTAGGGATTCAATCAATCCCGTATACAATACCCTTTGTCTACCGGTATGATACTTGCCCGAGATTCGATCGTCGGTATCCCTATACTTTGTGCAATCTCGTTACCGGCAAGTCTCTTTACTCGTTCCGTAACACATCATCCCGTGGCTAAATACTTAGTCACATTGAGATGATTATGATGATGTCTTAACGAGTTGGGCCCAGAGATACCTCTCCGTCACACGGAGTGACAAATCCTAGTCTCGATTCGTGCCAACCCAATAGACACTTTCGAAGATACCCGTAGTGCACCTTTATAGCCACCCAGTTATGTTGTGACGTTTGGCACACCCAAAGCATTCCTACGGTATCCGGGAGTTGCACAATCTCATGGTCTAAGGAAATGATACTTGACATTAGAAAAGTTTTAGCAGACGAACTACATGATCTTGTGCTACGCTTAGGATTGGGTCTTGTCCATCACATCATTCTCATAATGATGTGATCCCGTTATCAACGACATCCAATGTCCATGGTCATGAAACCGTGACCATCTATTGATCAACGAGCTAGCCAACTAGAGGCTCACTAGGGACATGTTGTGGTCTATGTATTCACACATGCATTATGGTTTCCGGTTAACACAATTATAGCATGAAAAATAGACAATTATCATGAACAAGGAAATACAATAATAACCATTTTATTATTGCCTCTAGGGCATATTTCCAACAGTCTCGCACTTGCACTAGAGTCAATAATCTAGTTACATTGTGATGAATCGAGCACCCATAGCATTCTGGTGTTGATCATGTTTTGCTCGAGAGAGAGATTTAGTCAACGGATCTGCGACATTCAGATCTGTATGTACTTTACAAATATCTATATCTCCCTCCTGAATGTAATTACGGATGGAGTTGAAGCGGCGCTTGATGTTTCTTGTCTTCTTGTGAAACCATGGCTCCTTGGCAAGGGCAATAGCTCCAGTGTTGTCACAGAATAGAGTCATCTGGCCCGACGCATTAGGAATCACTCCTAGGTCGGTGATGAACTCCTTCATCCAGACTCCTTCCTTTGCTTCTTTCAAAGCAGCTATATACTCCGCTTCACATGTAGATGCCGCCATGACGCTTTGCTTGCTGCTACACCAGCTGACTGGCCCTTCGCTCAAAATATACATGTATCCGGTTTGCGACTTGGAGTCATCTGGATCTGTGTCGAAGCTAGCATCGACGTAACCCTTTACGACGAGCTCTTTGGCACCTCCATATACGAGAAACATGTCCCTTGTCATTTTCAGGTAATTCAGGACATTCTTGACCGTTGTCCAGTGTTCCGCTCCGGGATCACTTTGGTACCTCCCTACCAAACTTATGGCAAGGTTCACATCAGGTCTGGTACACAGCATGGCATACATAATAGAGCCTATGGCTGAGGCATAGGGGATGACACTTATCTCTTCTCTATCCTTTGCCATGGTCGGGCATTGAGTCGTACTCAATCTCACACCCTATAACACAGGCAAGAACCCCTTCTTGGACTGATCCATATTGAACTTCTTCAATATCTTTTCAAGGTATGTGCTTTGTGAAAGACCTATGAGGCGTCTCGATCTATCTCTATAGATATTAATACGTAATATGTAAGCAGCTTCTCCAATGTCCTTCAATGAAAAACATTTATTCAAGTAGGCCTTTATACTTTCCAAAAGTTTTATATCATTTCCCATTATCAGTATGTCATCCACATATAATATGAGAAATGCTACAGAGCTCCCACTACTTTCTTGTAAATACAGGGTTCTCCATAAACATGTACAAACCCAAACACTTTAATCACCTCATTAAAGTGAATGTTCCAACTCCGAGATGCTTGCACCAGCCCATAGATGGAGCGCTGGAGCTTGCATACATTGTTAGCATCTTTAGGATCGACAAAACCTTCTGGATGCATCATATACAGTTCTTCCTTAAGGAAGCCATTAAGGAATGCCGTTTGACGTCCATTTGCCAGATCTCATAATCGTAAAATGCAGCAATTGCTAACATGATTCGGACAGACTTCAGCATCGCTACGGGTGAGAAAGTCTCATCGTAGTAAACTCCTTGAACTTGTCGATAACCCTTAGTGACAAGCCGAGCCTTATAGACGGTCACATTACCATCCGCGTCAGTCTTCTTATTAAAGATCCATTTATTTTCAATGGCTCTCTTATCATCATCATTAACTTCCACTCCAGCCGGTGTAGGCTCCACAGAAACAATTTCCTGTGTTGCGCTACTCTCCGGTTCGAGTGGAGGTACAGTTACCTCATCAAGTTCTATTATCCTCCCACTGACTTCTTTCGAGAGAAACTCTTTCTCAAGAAAAGATCCATTCTTGGCAACAAAGACTTTGCCCTCGGATCGTAGGTAGAAGGTATAGCCAATAGCCTCTTTGGGATATCCTATGAAGACGCACTTTTCCGCTTTGGGTTCGAGCTTCTCAGGTTGAAGTTTCTTCACATAAGCATTGCATCCCCAAACTTTTAGAAACAACAGCTTAGGTTTCTTTCCAAACCATAATTCATACGGTGTCGTCTCAACGGATTTTGACGGGTGCCCTATTTAAAGTGAATGCGGCAGTCTCTAATGCATATCCCCAAAATGATAGAGGTAAGTCGGTAAGAGACATCATAGATCGTACCATATCTAATAGAGTGCGATTACAACGTTCAGACACGCCATTTCGCTGAGGTGTGCCAGGCGGCATGAGTTGTGAAACAATTCCACATTTCCTTAGGTGCGTGCCAAACTTGTGACTTAAATATTCTCCGCCACGATCAGATCATAGGCACTTTGTTTTCCTGTCACGTTGATTCTCTATCTCACTCTGAAATTCCTTGAACCTTTCAAAAGTTTCAGACTTATGTTTCATTAAGTAGACATACCCATATCTACTCAAGTCATCAGTGAGGGTGAGAACATAACAGTAGCCACCACGAGCCTCGACACTCATTGGACCGCATACATCGGTATGTATTATTTCCAACAAGTCAGTTGCTCGCTCCATTGTTCCGGAGAACAGAGTCTTGGTCATCTTGCCCATGAGGCATGGTTCGCACGTGTCAAATGATTCGAAATCATGAGACTCCAAAAGTCCATCAGTATGGAGCTTCTTCATACGTTTGACACCAATATGACCAAGGCGGCAGTGCCACATGTAAGTGGGACTATCGTTATCAACCTTACACTTTTTGGTACTCACACTATGGACATGTGTAATATCACGTTCGAGATTCATCAAAACTAAACCATTGAGCAGTGGGGCATGACCATAAAACATTTCTCTCATATAAATAGAACAACCATTATTCTCAGATTTAAATGAGTAGCCATCTCGCATCAAGCGAGATCCGGATACAATGTTCATGCTCAAAGCTGGTACTAAATAACAAATATTAAGGTCTAACGCTAATCTCGAAGGTAGATGTAGAGGCAGCGTGCCGACGGCGATCACATTGACCTTGGAACCATTCCCGACGTGCATCGTCACCTCGTCCTTTGCCAGCCTCCGCTTATTCCACAGCTCTTGCTTGGAGTTACAAATGTGAGCAACTGCACCGGTATCAAATACCTAGGAGCTACTACGAGCGCTGGTTAGGTACACATCAATAACAAGTATATGACATATACCTTTAATGTTGTCGTCCTTCTTATCGGCTAAGTACTTGGGGCAGTTCCGCTTCCAGTAACCGATACCCTTACACTAAAAGCACTCAGTCTCAGGCTTGGGTCCATGCTTGTTCTTCTTCTTCCCGGCAACTTGCTTACCGGGCGCGGCAACAGCTTTGCCGTCCTTCTTGAAGTTCTTCTTACCCTTGCCTTTCTTGAAACTAGTGGTCTTATTTACCATCAACACTTGATGCTCCTTTCTGATCTTGACCTCTGCTGATTTCAGCATCGAGTACAACTCAGGAATGGACTTCTCCATCCCTTGCATGTTGTAGTTCATCACAAAGCTCTTGTAGCTAGGTGGAAGCGATTGGAGGATTCTGTCAATGACCGAGTCATCCGGGAGATTAACTCCCAGCTGAGTCAAGCTGTTGTGTAGCCCAGACATCTTGAGGATGTGCTCACTGACAGAACTATTCTCCTCCATCTTACAGCTGAAGAACTTGTCGGAGACGTCATATCTCTCGACCCGGGCATGAGCTTGGAAAACCAATTTTAGCTCTTGGAACATCTCATATGCTCCGTGTTGCTCAAAACGCTTTTGGAGCCCTGGTTCTAAGCTATAAAGCATGCCACACTGAACAATGGAGTAATCATTGAAGCGAGAATGCTAAGCGTTCGCAACGTCTTGCTTTGCTGGGAGAAGGGGTGGGTCACCTAGTGGTGCATCAAGGACATACAATTTCTTGGAAGCTATGAGGATGATCCTCAAGCCACGGACCCAATCCACATAGTTGCTTGCATCATCTTTCAGCTTGGTTTTCTCTAGGAATGCGTTGAAATTGAGGGTGACATTCGGATTGGCCATTGGATCTACAATATAGATTGTAAAGATAATTTTAGACTAAGTTCATGATAATTAAGTTCACATAATCAAATTATTTAATGAACTCCCACTTAGATAGACATCTCTCTAGTCATCCAAGTGACACATGATCCATGTCAACTAGCCCGTGTCCGATCATCACGTGAGACAGACTAGTCATGCATGGTGAACATCTCCATGTTGATTGTATCTTCTATATGACTCATGTTCGACCTTTCGGTCTTCCGTGTTCCGAGGCCATGTCTGTACATGCTAGGCTCGTCAAGTCAACCTAAGTGTTTCGCGCGTGTAAATCTGGCTTACACCGTTGTATGCGAACGTTAGAACCTATCACACCCGATCATCACGTGGTGCTTCGGAACAATGATCCTTAACAACGGTGGACAGTTAGGGTGAACACATTTCTTGAAATTTTATTGAGAGATCATCTTATTTACTACCGTCATTCTAAGAAAATAAGATGTAAACATTATAAACATCACATGCAATCAATATAGTGACATGATATTGCCAATATCATCTTGCTCCTTAAATCTCCATCTTCGGGGCACCATGATCATCACTGTCCCCGGCACGACACCATGATCTCCATCATCATGATCTCCATCATCATGTCTTCATGAAGTTATCTCGCCAACTATTACTTCTACTACTATGGCTAACGTTTAGCAATACAGTAAAGTAATTACATCACGTTTATGATTGACACATAGGTGATACAATAAAATAAGACAACTCCTATGGCTCCTGACAGTTGTCATACTCATCGACATGCAAGTCGTGAATCCTATTACAAGAACATGATCAATCTCATACATCACAATGCATCACATCACATCCTTTGGCCATATCACATCACAAGGCATATGCTGCAAAAACAAGTTAGACGCCCTCTAATTTGTAGTTGCAAGTTTTTACATGGCTGCTATAGGTTTCTAGCCAGAACATTTCTTACCTACGCCAAAACAACAACGTGATATGCCAATTGCTATTTACCCTTCATAAGGACCCTTTTCATCGAATCCAATCCAACTAAGGTGGGAGAGACAGACACCCGCTAGCCATTATGCAACAAGTGCATGTCAGGCGGTGGAACTGGTCTCACTTAAGCGTACGTGTAAAGTTGGTCCGGGCCGCTTCATCCCACAATACCGCTGAATCAAGATAAGACTAGTAGTGGTAAGAAAATTAACAAGATCGACGCCCACAACAACTTTGTGTTCTACTCGTGCATAGATTCTACGCATAGACCTAGCTCATGATGCCACTGATGGGAGACGTAGTAGTAAATCAAAAAATTTCCTACGTGTTCACCAAGATCTATCTATGGAGAAACCAGCAACGAGTAAGGGGAGAGTGCATCTTCATACCTTTGAAGATCGCTAAGTGGAAGCGTTACAAGAACGTGGTTGGTGGAGTCGTACTCGCAGCGATTCAGATCGCGGTGGATTCCAATCTTAGCGCCGAACAATGGCGCCTCCGCGTTCAACACAGGTGCAGCCCAGTGACGTCTCCTATGCCTTGATTCGGCAAGGAGTAAGGAGAGGTTGAGGGAGATCTCCAGCAGCACAACAACGTGGTGACGGTGGAGCTGCATGGTCTCCAGTAGGGCTTTGCCAAGCACCACGGAGAACGAGGAAGAGGAAGGGTAGGGCTGCACCGAGAGAGAGAACTCGTGTGTCTGGCAGCCCCGAAACCCTCCACTATATATAGGACGAGGGGGAGGGAGGGTTCAGCCCTAAGTTTCCCACCCTAGGAGCTGCGGCCGGCCCTAGATGGCCATCTGGCCTACGGCCAGAGAGGGAGAGGGGAGGGCGCAACCCTAGGTGGGCCTTAGGCCCATCTGGGTCTAGGGTTTCCCCTCCCTCTCACCTTTTCTGCACCTTGGGCCAGGGTGGAGGGCACACCAGCCCACTTTAGGACTGGTCCCTTCACTCTCGGCCCATGCAGCCCTCTGGGGCTGGTGGCCCCACTTGGTGGACCCTCGGAACCCTTCCGATGGTCCCGGTACGTTATCGGTAATTCTCGAAACACCTGGTGGCCAAATCCTCACTTCCTATATATCATTCTTTACCTCAAGACCATTCTGGAATTCCTCGTGATGTCCGGGATCTTATCCGGGACTCCGAACTACCTTCGGTAACCATGTACACTATTTCCCTATAACCGTAGCGTCATCGAACCTTAAGTGTGTAGACCCTACGGGTTCGGGAGACACGTAGAAATGACCGAGACACCTTTCCGGTCAATAACCAACTGTGGGATCTGGATACCCATGTTGGCTCCCACATACTCCATGATGATCTCATCGGATGAACCATGATGTTAGGGATTCAATCAATCCCGTATACAATTCCCTTTGTCTACCGGTATCATACTTGCCCGAGATCCGATCGTCGGTATCCCTATACTTTGTTCAATCTCGTTACCGACAAGTCTCTTTACTCGTTCCGTAACACATCAACCCGTGGCTAACTCCTTAGTCACATTGATCTGATTATGATGATGTCTTACCGAGTTGGGCCCAGAGATACCTCTCCGTCACACGGAGTGACAAATCCCAGTCTCGATTCGTGCCAACCCAATAGACACTTTCGAAGATACCCGTAGTGCACCTTTATAGCCACCCAGTTACGTTGTGACATTTGGCACACCCAAAGCATTCCTACGGTATCCGGGATTTGCACAATCTCATGGTCTAAGGAAATGATACTTGACATTAGAAAAGCTTTAGCAGACGAACTACATGATCTTGTGCTACGCTTTGGATTGGGTCTTGTCCATCACATCATTCTCCTAATGATGTGATCCCGTGATCAACGACATCCAATGTCCATGGTCATGAAACCATGACCATCTATTGATCAACGAGCTAGCCAACTAGAGGCTCACTAGGGACACGTTGTGGTGTATGTATTCACACATGCATTATGGTTTCCGATTAACACAATTATAGCATGAACAATAGACAATTATCATGAACAAGGAAATACAATAATAACCATTTTATTATTGCCTCCAGGGCATATTTCCAACATATATAATGATCATTTCCTTCAATTTCGTCATGATTATTTGATCTTCTATCAATTGCCCAACAATAATTTATTTACCCACTGTGTGCTATACTCTTGAGAGAAGCCACTAGTGAAGCCTATGACCCCGGGTCTATCTTTTAACATATTTCTTTCCTATCTATCTTTTTCGCACTTGCTTTCAGATCTACTATTCCAAAACCCCCAAAATACCTTGTTGCACCTTTTATTTTCATATTTTATTGTGTGTTCTTGTGCGTCTATTTATCCAATCTCATACAAACTGATCTATCTTTTACAGTGGAGAGATTAACAACCTCTCTTACGCGTTGGGTTACAAGTATTTGTTCTTTGTGTGCAGGTACTGTTTACATAGTGTTGCTTAGTTCTCCTACTAGTTCCATAACCTTGGTTTGATAACTAAGGGTAATACTTACCATAGGTGTGCTGCATCATCCCTTCTTCTTTAGGGAAATACCGACGCAGTCTCAAGCCACGTCAAAGGAATTTCTAGCGCCGTTGCCAGGGAGACATCTCAACATCTATCAGGCTCCTAATCACAAATCTCATATCCTTGCAATTTACATTATTTTCCATTTGCCTCTCGTTTTCCACTCCCCCACATCTAAAAAGGTTTTATGAAAATACAAAAATATTTTCCATTTGCCTTTTTGCTTGTTTGCTATCTTTGCTTGTGTTGCCATGTGCCTTCTATTTGCTTTCTAAAAATCTATTGATATGGATCCTCATCGACTTTATCATCTTTTCAAAATACGAAATTATGATGAACCAATTGCTAGTGAGTTGAGTGCACTTGATTATCTCTATGAAGTATTGTTTGAAAATCATGAATCTGAAAATTCTGATGAAGTGTTGAAAGAAGAAATTTATAAGGTGATTCATGATAGCTCCTTGATTGCAAAGCATGATTGTAATGATGTTACTATAAACTCTATTAATGTCAATTATGTCAATGATAAGCAAAACTACAAGCTTGGGGCCGACAATTTTGTCATGTCCACTTCTTATTGCAATGATCATGATTAGGGTGATAATGCTTCTTATGATCTTGAAAATTTATTTAAGCCTCGTGTTGAATATGTTATTGATAATAACGTTTGCAATAGTATCAAAAGTGGGTTTGGGAGAGCGTCAACTTTAGGTAAAAAGAATAACACATATTTGGGGAGTGTTCAATCTTATGAATTTTATGATAAAAGTGGGTTTGAAGAGGTCATAACTTTAGTTGATCATAAATCCCACTATTTAGGAAGATGATAAAAATTATGCATGTTAATCATAAATACAGTATTGTTTATAATAGCTATATTTTTTAATTTTATTATTATCCTACATGTAATTATTATGAGAGAGGAAACTATGGTTGTAGAAATTTTCATGGTACTAAATTACCTCTTTTCATGTTGAGATTGCTATTGCCTCTTTGTTCTTCCTTCAATATGCTTGTTTATGCTTGCCTTGATAATTTGTTTGCTTATAAAATGCCTATGCATAGGAAGTATTTTAGACTTAAGTGTGTTTTGGATATGTTTCATGATGATCTCTCATGAGGGCATCATCGAAATCTCAAGCCTATCGTAATGGCTATAAAGAAAGAGCTTGTTGGGAGGCAACCCATTGAATACAATTTATTTTTGCCTTTTTCTTCATATTCTTGAGTGTTTACATAATTATTCTACTATTATGATTCTGTTTTTTATGTTTTAATTTGTGTTTGTGCCGAGTAAAGCCTTTAGGATCATGTTGGGTGCTAGTTGATTTGATCTTGTTGAAAAACAAATTTTTTTGCTTCCAGTAAAAGAATTTTTTAAAGATCATAGACATGACGAAAATTTATGAATTTTTTTAAACAAGATTTATATACAAATTTCTAACATTGTCCTTATTTTTTAGAATTTGTTGAGTTAAAGACTATGGGTAGAGTACATATTACTACAAACTGTTCTGTTTTGACAGATTCTGTTTTTGTTGCATTGTGTGCTTGTTTTGATGAATCTATGGCTTGTATTGAAGGGTATAAGCCATAGTAAAGTTATAATATACTCCCTCCATCCGGAAATACTTGTCCTGGAAATGAATAAAATGGATGTATCTATAACTAAAATAAGTGTTGATACATCCACTTCCAGGACAAGTATTTCCGGACGGAGGGACTAGTATATATAATGCAATAATAAAATATGAATGAGTTTGCAAAAGTACTTATACTGGTGATTTGATTTATTATACTAACGGACCTCCCAAAGATTTTGTTAAGTTTTGTGTAGTTGAAGTTTTCAAGTTTTGGGTCAGATCACGATGGATGAAGGATTAAGGAGTGAAAAGAGCCTATGCTTGGGTGTAAGAGCACATTTCTCCATGTGTGGTTTTGGTAATTGATGACACCCCTATAGACTAATGGTTGCCTTGAGTTATATTCGAAGGATTTGTCCATAGGTACTTCTTGAAGTCCATCTGTTGGGTTTCAAGGAGTTTATATGATGACCAAGGTGGTATTCAAGGTTTATCCTAAGTTTGGTCATGTGAGAGTTGAGCTTATTGCAATCATGTCTTGAAGAAGAAGATAGTGTGAGCATTCATGATTACCTTCAAGACATCATCTTTATGAAGAGAGAAGATAAGATACAAGGTTGATCAAGACTAAGTCAAAGAGTGAATCAAGTGATCAACACACAAAGCGTACAAGATGTACCGAGAGGGATCAAGTGATCCCATGGTATGGTAAGCATTATCCATTACGCTTTGTGTACTAACCCATTTCCTTGTGAGAGTTCCTTGTGGGGTTAGGCATATTTCCATGGGATTGCATCAAGAGAAAGATCCCATACAACCCATGGAAGATGACATCAAGTGGTGATCATTATCAAGGTTGTGGCGTTCAAGTTCAAGTGAAGCATCACGGAGAGATCAGAGTTGAAGCTTGCCGTCCATTGTGGTGACAATGGACTTGTGAAGATATGCCGCATAGTAGCTCACCCATAGTGGAGTATGGGGGAGCAATCATCTAGTCTTCATCAAGCCAACGCAATAAAGAAAGGTGGTCCATCTTGAGGAAGTCAGGATCGTCATCATCTAGATCAACTGGACTATGCGCAAGGCTAAGGTTTGACCTTGATAGGGTTTTCTATTTTACTGGTCTCATAGTGGTAGTTGGAGACTGGGTTATAGGGTAGGTAACCGTGCTATCAAGGGGGCTCTCAAGTGATTAGCTTGATCGTATCATTCGTTGAGAGCTCAGACCATTGCATCTTGGCATCATCATCTTTCTTGGTTCTTGGTTGGTTTTTTCTCTTTGAGGTTTCTTGAACTTATGGTCAACTTCATGACTAGCTCAAGCTCATCGAAAATGGAGTCCATATGCATATTCTATGATGTTTTAGATGTTGGAGTTATTGCCGATTCTTCATTGTAAGAGGTTTCTCATCTCTTCTCCTTTGGCATTCTTTTATTGCTGATTCTTCATTGTAAGAGGTTCCTCATCTCTTTGCTGTTGGATAGCTCTTGTTAGCCTGAATCCAACAAGCTTGAGTTTTCTCAATTCGGAGCTTGCTTGCAGAAGTTGTGACAGTTCTGGTGTTGCTGTTCTAAGGTTTGCGGTAGTACCGCTCCTCCGAGCGGTAGTACCGCTCCCTCGAGCGGTATTACCACAAGTGGCACGGAAGTAATTTTTTACTTCCACCTCGAGGGCGGTAGTACCGCATGTTGCACGGATGTAATTTTGTACATCCGCCTTGCTGCGGTAGTACCGTGATTCCTGCACGGTACTACCGTGCGGACTTTTCTCGCACAGTTTCCTATGCGGAGGTTGGCACGGATGTAATTTTTTACTTCCGTGCGCCTCCAGTATGTCACAACCCTAGCAAGTGTCTAGGCTAGCATTGTGTTTGCATCATCATCATCATCATCATTGCATCAATATGAAATGGGGAGAAAGAAAGAAACCCTAAGCATTTTATGAATTAAAGGAAGTCCAGATAAATGAAATTTCAACAAATCCAAAATGCCCATCAAAAATGCTCCCTATGTCTGATAATTAAAGGCATGGATATACCAGGGACCATTTCAATTATTTGAACATTGGAAATATTTTAAATTAATGAATTATGTGTCTGAAAATGACAAATAAAAACATTATCATTATCACTGCTTTCAAAATAATCTGAAACTTTTGATACAAGTTTGAAATATTCAAACTTGAAGTTATAAAAAGTTTTAGAATTATTGAAGGGGTATTTGGACCTGCAAGAAATAAACAAATGTCAGAAGAAATCAGAAAACAGAAATAAAGGAAAAAGAAAAGAGAGAGAGGAGACTTACCTGTGGCCCAGCACTGTAGCAGGCCCGGGCCAGGACGAAGCGACGCCAGTCGTCGTCCTCCTTGCGCCAGAAGGACGCCGGACGCGTGGTCGCCGCGCGCCGGCCACCTCCTCCCTGCCTGGCACCTTGCTGGAGGGCTGGGAGGGCGCCAGCGCGAAGCACCTCGCCGCCGTGGCCCCCTCTTCTCTCTTCTCTCCCGCGCGCTCTCTCTCTCCCTTGCGCATTCCCCTCTCTGCTCCCGCCATGGCCACCCCGCTCCTCGCTGTCGTGCCGTCGCCCTAGCCAACCCCGAGCCCATCTGAGCCAGCCAAACACTCCGCCCGAACCCCCTGTACCTCCTAGCCGAGCCACGCGTCGCCGGAAGCTGTCTATCGTCGCCGCGCCGTCTTCTTCCTCCTCGGGTCGCCGGAGGGGAAATCGAAGCTCACCGTCGATTCCGACCGTCCCCGAGCCTGATTTCGACGCTCCCAGGTCATGGGGGTAACCTGTACGAGGCATTCTACGGTGACGTTTGAGTGCGTGGATGTTAGATCTAGTATGCTAGTAGACGTATCGCCACAGTCCTGTGTATCTTGTGGGATATGATCAAGGTCGAGAGTTGAGTTCCGGAGGTGTAGATAGATAATGTATAGGATGCTTGTAATGCCTCCGATGAGTTGTGTCATCTCTCCGTAGTGTTTTCATCTTGGGTTTGTACTGAACTAAGCCATGGTGTGTATGAAACCTAATGTTCATATGGTAGTTGCTTTACCATGTTGATTGGTGTTTATCTTACATGCCATGTTGATCAGTGCATTCCTTAATTCATACCGTAGATTTGTTGTTCCCCATGTCTAAGCTATGGATTGTATTCCTCAGGATGGTGTCAACCAGGAACAACCCCGTGCATGCTCATGAGCAAGGCGAGAGTAGCCAGCCAAGGCAAGAGGAGCTACCACATGCACCATCTCTGGCGGAAGTGATGTTAGAAGCTGAACGGAATAAGAGGGAGACCAACAGGCTGTTGGAGAGGATTGAACAGAACACTGCTCACGCTCCTCGCAATGATCACCATGATGGAGTGTCACTTGGTGACTTTATCAAGCTGTGTCCGCCTAAGTACCATCATTCGATCGACCCCCTCGATGCGGATGATTTGCTGACTAGCATGTCACGTAAGATCCGAGCTGCAAATGTTTCAGAGGCCAATAAGGTGACCTTTGCGACATACTTTCTGGAGGGACCTGCCAACCTGTGGTGGGAAAGCTATGAGGCTATGCGTCCCCAGGGACCTGCACCAACATGGGCAGAGTTCAGCGCCGCATTCCGTATCTATCACATCCCGGAAGGGCTGATGGATCGCAAAAGAGAGGAATTCTCTGCCTTCACCCAGGGCAGATTGTCAGTGGATGCATACATTCGCGAGTTTGGAAACCTTGCTCGCTATGCTCCAGAGGAAGTCTCAACCGATGCCAAGAAGCAGGCTAGGTTCCGCAAGGGACTAAATGCTGAGCTTCGTCGAGATCTTCGTCTGCACGAGTGCACCACCTTTCAAGCTCTCGTCAATAAAGCTATCAATGCTGAGTCTGGACAGATTGACTACGAGGCCACAAGGAGGCATAACCGTGACTTCAACCCTGCATCGGGTTCAGGACCCAACAAGCGCCGAATATGGGTACCCAATGCAGCTATGCCGGCAAGGTACACTACGAGGCCATCCTTCCAGGCACCTTGTCCAGTTCAGTCCAACCCTCCACCCAGACCATTTGGAGGACCACAAGTAAATGTTGCCCCTCGTGCTACAGTGGTATGCTACAAGTGTGGAGAACCGGGACATTATTCTCGTGAATGTCCCCAGAACAATGCCAAGCCCGCTGGACGCGGAAAACCAGGGAAAGCCTTCTATGTGAAGCCAACTCCTGCCCGTGGGTGAGTGAATTATGTGTCTGCCGAAGAAGCTCTTGAAGACCCTGATGTCATTCTAGGTATGCTTCTTGTTAATAGCCATCCAGCATCTGTTCTATTTGATACTGGGGCATCTCATTCATTCACCTCAGAAAGTTATGCACAGTTGCATAACATGTCTTTATGTGACATGCCCACTCCTTTAGTAGTTCAGACTCCTGGATCAAAATGGCAAACCTCTAGAGTGAGCCATGACAATGAAATTCTGGTGGATAGACTAGTATTCGTAGCATCCTTGATAGCTCTTAAGTCTTCGGACATCAATATCATTCTAGGTATGGATTGGATGAAAGCCCACTATGCCAAGATTGATACTCATTCGAGGAATGTTCAACTTACACATCCCTCGGGTGAGATAGTTAATGTCTCTACTCGAACAACCAAGTGCCAACTCTATTCCCTAAATGGTAGCCCTCTCCCTGAGCTAGAAGATATTCCGATAGTCCGTGATTTTCCGGATGTCTTTCCAGAAGAACTGCCAGGTATTCCACCTGTCAGAGATGTTGAGTTCGTGATAGAACTTATTCCAGGGACAATTCCAATAGCCAGAAGACCTTATAAGATGGCACCCCTAGAACTAGCCGAGCTAAAACCCCAACTCGATGAAGCTTTGAAGAAAGGTTTCATTCGTCCTAGTTCTTCTCCTTGGGCTTGCCCTGTCCTCTTCGTTAAGAAGAAGGATGGATCGGATCGAATGGTTGTGGATTACCGACCAGTGAATTTGTTCACTATCAAGAACAAGTATCCGCTCCCCAGGATCAACGACTTGTATGATCAACTCGCTGGATCCTCTGTCTTTTCCAAAATGGATTTGAGGTTGGGATACCATCAAATCAGAATTAGAAATGGGGACATTCGAAAAACGGCTTTTGTCACTCATTATGGCCAATACGAGTACACCGTCATGTCCTTCGATTTAACCAATGCTCCAGCCACTTTCTCTCGTCTGATGAATTCGATCTTCCTGGAGTATGTGGATAAATTCGTCGTGGTTTATCTCGATGACATACTCATGTACTCGAAGAACGAACAAGAACATGCCGAGCATCTAAGGCTGGTATTGATGAAACTTCGAGAGCATCGTCTATATGCCAAATTCTCCAAGTGTGAATTCTGGTTGCCGGAAGTGACCTATTTGGGCCACGTGATTTCTGGCAAAGGTATTGCTGTCAACCCCGAGAGAGTTCATGCCGTCCTTGATTGGACTCAACCTGAATCGGTTAAGCAAGTTCGGAGTTTCCTTGGCTTAGCGAGCTATTGTCGCCGCTTTGTTGAGAACTTCTCCAAGGTTGCGAAACCTCTGATTGAACTCCTCAAGAAAGATAAAAAGTTCGAGTGGACCCCACAATGCGAGCATAGTTTTCAGGAGTTGAAAAGACGACTGACCTCTGCTCCCGTTCTTTTGCCACCAGATTTTTCTAAGGACTTTATTATCTACTGCGACGCCTCGCGACAAGGATTAGTTTGCATTCTTATGCAAGATCGTCATGTGATTGCATACGCATCTCGACAGTTGCGTTCACATGAGGATAATTATCCAACACATGATCTTGAACTTGCAGCTGTAGTGCATGCACTAAAGACATGGCTACATTACCTTCTGGGTAATCGTTGCGAGATATACACTGATCACCAAAGTCTGAAATATATTTTCACCCAGCCGGATTTGAATCTCAGGCAAAGACGATGGGTAGAGTTGATTACAGATTATGACTTAGGGATAACTTACACCCCGGGAAAAGCCAATGTCATGGCTGATGCACTAAGTCGTAAGTCTTATTGTAACAATTTGATGTTACAACAAGGTCAACCGCTTCTCCATGAGGAATTCAGGAAGTTAAATCTTCACATTGTTCCTCAAGGATTCCTATCCAACCTGGTGGCAAAACCTACTCTTAAGGATCAAATAGTAGTTGTCCAGAGATATGACCAAGGGATATCTCGGATTAAGGAAAATATCGTTAGCGGAAACGCTAAGGATTTCTCTAAGGATGATGGAGGTGTGGTGCTCTTTCAGAATCGGTTGGTGGTTCCCAAGAGCACCCGTCTAAGACAGCTGATTCTTAAGGAGGCTCATGATTCTCCTCTCACAATTCATCCGGGTAGTACCAAAATGTATCAGGACCTACGCCAGAGGTTCTGGTGGACTAGGATGAAGAGAGAAATTGCTCAGTATGTTGCTAATTGCGACGTTTGTCATCGTGTGAAAGTAGAACATCAAAGGCCTGCTGGAACCCTTCAACCTTTAGCTATTCCTGAATGGAAATGGGATAAGGTCGGTATGGATTTCATCACCGGTTTTCCCAGGACCAAGAGAGGGAACAATGCTATATTCGTAGTCATTGATCGCCTATCCAAAGTGGCTCATTTTCTTCCTATTCGTGAAAGCATTACTGCTAGTCAGCTAGCGGAGTTATATGTTTCTCGAATAGTTTCTCTTCATGGTGTTCCTTTGGAGATTAACTCAGACCGCGGAAGTATCTTTACTTCTCGTTTTTGGGAAAGTTTTCAAACCGCTATGGGGACTCATATATCCTTTAGCACTGCTTTCCACCCTAAGTCAAGTGGTCAAGTTGAGCGAGTCAATCAAATTCTCGAAGACATGCTCCGAGCTTGTGTTATATCTTTCGGAATGAAGTGGGAGAACTGCCTTCCATTTGCCGAATTTGCTTATAACAACAGTTATCAATATGACCAAGTTCGCGTTATTCGTGAAAAGTTGAAAACAGCCCAATCCCGTCAAAAGAGTCAATATGACCGTCATCATAAGTCTGTGACTTATGAAGTTGACGAGAAGGCTTACCTTCGGGTTACACCTCTGATGGGTACCCATCGATTCGGTATGAAAGGAAAGTTGGCTCCTCGTTACATTGGACCTTTTCGCATTCTTGCTAAAACGAGGAGAGGTTGCCTACCAATTGGAACTTCCTTCGCATCTTTCCAAAGTTCATGATGTCTTCCACGTCTCTCAACTCAGGCGTTGCCTTTCGGACCCTGTCCGAGAAGTGGACCACGAAACGCTTGATCTCCAAGATAACCTTTCATACCGGGAATACCCCGTTCGTATTCTCGACCAAGCTGAGCGTACCACTTGGCGTCAGAACATCAAGTTTCTTAAGGTTCAGTGGTCGCACCATTCTGAAAAGGAGGCGACATGGGAAAGAGAAGATCGTCTTCGACCAGAGTACCCCGCGCTCTTCCCGACAACTTCAAAATCTCGGGACGAGATTCTTTTAAGTGGGGGTGAGTTGTCACAACCCTAGCAAGTGTCTAGGCTAGCATTGTGTTTGCATCATCATCATCATCATTGCATCAATATAAAATGGGGAGAAAGAAAGAAACCCTAAGCATTTTATGAATTAAAGGAATTCCAGATAAATGAAATTTCAACAAATCCAAAATGCCCATAAAAAATGTTCCCTATGTCTGATAATTAAAGGCATGGATATACCAGGGACCATTTCAATTATTTGAACATTGGAAATATTTTAAATTAATGAATTATGTCTTTGAAAATCACAAATAAAAACATTATCATTATCACTGCTTTCAAAATAATCTGAAACTTTTGATACAAGTTTGAAATATTCAAACTTGAAGTTATAAAAAGTTTTAGAATTATTGAAGGGGTATTTGGAACGGCAAGAAATAAACAAATGTCAGAAGAAATCAGAAAACAGAAATAAAGGAAAAAGAAAAGAGAGAGAGGAGACTTACCTGTGTCCCAGCACTGTAGCAGGCCCGGCCTAGGACGAAGCGACGCCAGTCGTCGTCCTCCTTGCGCCAGAAGGACACCGGGCGCGTGGTCGCCGCGCGCCGACCACCTCCTCCCTACCTGGCACCTTGCTGGAGGGCTGGGAGGGCGCCAGCGCGAAGCACCTCGCCGCCGTGGCCCCCTCTTCTCTCTTCTCTCCCACGCTCTCTCTCTCCCTCGCGCATTCCCCTCTCTGCTCCCGCCATGGCCGCCCCGCTCCTCGCCGTCGTGCCGTCGCCTTAGCCAACCCCGAGCCCATCTGAGCCAGCCAAACACTCCGCCCGAACCCCCTCTACCTCCTAGCCGAGCCACGCGTCGCTGGAAGCTCTCTGTCGTCGCCGCACCGTCTTCTTCCTCCTCGGGTCGCCGGAGGGGAAATCGAAGCTCACCGTCGATTCCGACCGTCCCCGAGCCCGCTTTCGACGCCCCTGCGTTCGCCGTGAGCCCCTGGTCCTTTTCCCCCTCTTTCCCCCTTTCTATCTCGCGCCCTAGCCTTAGATTCCATCGGAGCCCGAATGGCGCCGCCGCCTGAGCTCGTCGCCGGTCGCGTTCCGGTGATCGGTTGGACCTTCTGAGGCCACCATTAAGCTTGCGGAGTCACGTAGTTGCTGTCAGTGCCAAGTAGGAGCTTTGCGTGCCCTGGTTCGACGAGCCCGAGCTCGCCCGAGCTCCGGCCGCTGCCCAGCTCATCGCCGGCGTCGATTCCGACCACCCCAGCTCGTGGGAAGGGTTGGAATGGACGTGCGTGTCGACGCTGAGTAGATAGGTGCCATCCGCCGTGGATTTGGTCACCGGAGGTGGGTTTCCGAGCCCCTCCTCCGTTCCTGGAGTCGCCGGCGGCTCAACGCCGGTGGCCCTGGTCAGTGTGACCACGGGGTTTGACACCTGACAGGTGGGGCCAGCCCCCTGGCTAATTAGAAATTAGTGCTAATTAAACATTTTAATTAATTAAGTTAATTAGACACTGACAGGTGGGCCCAGTTAGTTAATTAAAACTGGATTAGTTTTAATCAGTTAATTAAATTAACCAAACAATGACATGTGGACCCCACATGTCAAGTTTGACTCTGGGCCGAGTCAGCTGACCAGCTGATGTCATCATGACATCATGCTGATGCAATAAGTCAATTTCCTATTCAAAAATAATTTCAGAAATTATTTAAACCTTTGAAAAATCATATAAAATAATCTGTAAGTCAGATGAAAATAATTTATATATGAAAATTGATCAGAAAAATCCAATGAAACCAATGGTGCTATTATCATGCATGTTAGGGCAACCTAAATAGGTGAACATGGACATTTTAGCATTAGGTCAATATATAGAATTTGAAATGAGAACAACTTTGAACCTATATTCAAATGCATTAAAAATTGACATGATCACTAGTTACATTAGCTCATCCATGCATACCATTATGCCATGATCATACATCATATTGTTGCATCTGCTTGTATTGAATGTTTTTATCTGCGTTGTGGTAGGCCCTAATCCGGAGGATACTACTCCGTACCCTGACGAAGGAGAGAACTCTTCCGCAACCCAGCAAGGCAAGCAACCTCATTGATCATTTTGATAACATCCCACTCTCTCGCTCCTGCTCTCATTTATTGCATTAGGACAAACGATCACATGTCAGTTATACACGGTAGATGATCCTATTCTTATGCATGACCTGATCTTGTCACAGTAAATAGCTAAACCTTGCAACCTAGCATACCTAGTAGATGCTTGTGCCATGATGTGCTTAGCTTACTTTGCCTACTATGCTTGTTATGCTTAGAGTTGTGTCAAGTCGGATTCATCTGGGTGATGAACTGAGTGAAACAGTGTTGTCCGATGTGATGAGCTTATAATGAATACGATTTGGTAAAGGTAGCGATGAGAGGCTATGTAGGAGTACATAGTGGGTTGTCTCACTGGGACCGTTCTTAGGAACTGGGTTCCATGTTTGTGATCCAAGACTAGATACTACCACACGTTGGGATACTTAACTGACCCTCTCGACTCATCAGTCGCTTAGTCTTTGGTCCAGGTATTGCAAGTAGTTTCTGGTGTTTATAGCATGCTGGAGGCCATGCGTAGCACTGACCCTCGGGGTGGGTTATGACGCGGTAGGCAGTGGCACGGTGTACCAAGGGTCACCCGAATGGTGGGCTTGGGAACCCCGCGCACATCGTTTGGGACCGTAGTGGAATCTTCGGCCGGACTTCCATGCGGTTCAGTCTCAAATAGGCGGTAGCCTGGACTAGAGGTCTTATGTGATTGACGGTCGTGGCCGACTCCCTTGCTAGGCATCCGCTTGAAGGTTGTCGAGGTGCATGGTTTATGGCACACAGCGATAAGTGGCGAGAGCGTGTGTGAAGAAGTACACCCCTGTAGGGTTATGAAACTATTCGAATAGCCGCGTCCTTGGATATGGACTACTTGGAGAACTTATGCTGTTCATAGATAATCAAATGGATACTTCTAAAAATCTCAAGACAAGTGTGAGTACCGTGGATGGCACTCTTTCGGAAGGGGAAGGTGAGTCCATGGTGGTGTATTGAGATGGAGTTAGTGTACTCGTGTGCGATAATTGAAATTGTAACAAAGAAGTTAAAATTGAGTAGTGTAGGTTAGCCATGAGTCAGAGCTGGCTTTCTGCATAAACTCCACCACCCCCTTGTTGATACATGAGCATAAATAGATTAGGTCTGTTTTAAAGACTTGCTGAGTACGATTGTACTCATCCTTGCTTAATTAATGTTGCAGAAGAAAACCAGGACCCATCAGGTGGGTTCTATCTAGACGTTGACGATGCCGAATAGCTGGTGTCCCAGCTACGATCTTGCCCGTGTGGTGGGCTGTAGATAGTCAGGCCATGTGCCTCTTTTATATTTTGCCGGTACTCAGACAGCTTAAGTTTCCGCTGGCTTGTACGACTATGTTTGTATGACTTGAGTGCCGGGTCATGTGACCCCTATCTGTAAGAACATATTATGCAAGGCTCGTCTGAGCCTCTTAAATAAAAGTCATGTTATTGTATGGTTATGTTGTGATGCCATGGTTGTATCTATGAATATCGGGCATGTCGTGCGTACGTGTGACGTGCAACGGTATGTATGGGATCAGACACCTAGTCGTGTGCCTTTAGTAGTACTCTTTACGGGAAACTGCCTCTTTGTGCTTCCACCGAGCCATGGTAGCTTGCTACTGCTCCTGACACATTGATTGACCGGCATGTATCCTTCTTTGCTGCGGTGTCTGTTCCTTCGGGGAAATGTCTCGCAGTGTAATGGAGTCCACGTAGCCTGCTACGACTCGTCTACACACGCTTGAGACCGACACCTGCATTGTTGGGTTATGTATGCCTGTTTCCGTATGGATGTGCCACTTGGGTTCTATGACTAGTCATGTCGGACCGGGTTCTTTGCTGTGTGATTGCCAGCGACATGTTCACATACGTGAGCTAAAAGATGCAAACGGTCCCGGCCAAGGTAAGGTGGTAGCCGTGGAGTACCGTGCGTGAGGCCGCAAAGTGATGTGGCTTGTTACAGTATGGAATCATATAACTTAGGATCAGGCTCCCGACACAGTACCTGCCTCTGCCGAGCCATGCGGTAGTACCGCACGGGCTCGCGGTAGTACCGCTGTGGCGGTCCTACCGCTAGCGCCGTAGTGCTATTTGGCCAGAGCCAGGTACTTCCGCACAAGCGGTAGTACCGCACTGCCCTGCGGTAGTACCGTGAGCCATCACGATAGTACCGTGGGTTCTGCGGTACTACCGTAATGTGCAGGGCTGGCAAGTGGGTAACGGTTGGATTTTTCCCCACCTATAAAAGGGGTCTTCTTCCCCATTGAACCTTATCCTTGGAGCTCGTGTTCTTTCCCCATTGTTGACCTTCTTTGAGCTTGCTTTATCTCAATCCCTCCAATGATTCTTGCTCCTTTTTGCGGGAAATGAGAGAGGAGATCTAGATCCACATTTCCACCAATCACTTTCTCCTCTAAGTGAGGGGAACCCCTTGGATCTAGATCTTGGAGTTCTTCGTGTTCTTCTTTGTTCTTCCTCTCATTTCCTCCCTAGCATTAGTTGCTTTGTTAGGATTTGGGAGAGAAGGACTTGGGCACTCCGTGTTCCCTTGGCATTGCATTTGGTGCATAGGTTTGAGTTCTCCACGGTGATACATGGAAGTGAGAAGTTGAGAAGCTATTACTCTTGGGTGTTTGTGCACCCTAGAGCTTGTTCCTCTTGGGTGCTTTGGCGCCCTAGACGGTTGGTGGTGCCTTGGAGCTCAATCATTGTGGTGCAAAGCTCCGGGCAAGCTTCGGGGTCTCCTATTAGGTTGTGGAGATTGCCCCAAGCATTTGAGGTCACCTCGGAGCCACATTCCATTGTGGTGAAGCTTCGTGGTGTCGTTGGGAGCCTCCAATCAAGTTGTGGAGATTGCCCCAACCTTGTTTGTACGGGTTCGGTGACCACCCTCAAGGGTCCCTTAGTAGAATCACGACATCTTGCATTGTGCGAGGGCGTGAGGAGATTACGGTGGCCCTAGTGGCTTCTTGGGGAGCATTGTGCCTCCACACCGCTCCGAACGGAGATTAGCATCCGCAAGGGTGTGAACTTCGGGATACATCGTCGTCTCCGCGTGCCTCGGTTATCTCTTACCCGAGCCCCTTTACTTATGCACTTTACTTTGTGATAGCCACATTGTTTATGTTATATATCTTGCTATCACCTAGTTGTATACCTTGCTTAGCATAAGTTGTTGGTGCACATAGGTGAGCCTAGTTGTTTTAGGTTTTGTGCTTGGCTAATTAAATGAAAGTTTTATTCCGCATTTGTTCAAGCCTAAACCGTAATTATTTTAAAGCGCCTATTCACCCCCCCTCTAGGCGACATCCACGTCCCTTTCATTGGGGATGCTACAACACCCCAAGATAACATTCAAAGAGAAACAAGCAACTAAGCTTGGGGATCCCCCGAGTGGCATGCCCTCTTTCTTCTAACGACCATCGATATTTTACTTGGAGCTATATTTTTATTCATCACATATCATGAGTTTTGCTTGGAGCTTCTTGTATTATATGAGTCTTTCCTTGATTTTTTCTTCAAAAGTAACCTTGCTGGACACACCTATTTGAGAGTCAACATTATGCTATGATTTGTTAGAATTGCTCTATATGCTTCACTTAAATATTTTGAGCTTTGGAATTTCTCTAGTGATTCACTTATATCTTTTTGAGCACGGAGTGCTTTAATTTTTTGAACAAATACTCTAATGCTTCACTTAGACTAATTTGAGAGTTAATGAATTTTGAAGAAATTCTCTCATGCTTCACTTATAGTCTTTCGAGAGATGAAATTTTTATGCTCATTTACTTCACTTAAATTTATTTGATCTTGTCAAAACCAATGGCAATATATGAAACTAGTCCCAAAGTGATAGATATTCAAGAGGGATATAATAAAAACTTTCATGAAGATCATTGGACAAATTAATCTTGATTCCTTGTAATAGTTTTGAGACATGATGATAGTAATATGTGAGTTATGTTGGTGAGAAATTATGCTTTAGTAAGAATATTGGTGTTAAGGTTTGTGATTCCCTATGCAAGCACGAAAATCAATAATTATGCAATGAAATTACATCCTACTTATGGTGCATTAATCGATGTTAGTTATGCTTAAGGCCCATTTATGTCAATTTCGTTTCTTGGTGGGTGGTTCTCAATCTATTTGCTAGCCTCCACTTGTACTAAGTAGAAATACTACTTGTGCATCCAAATTCCTTAAACCCAATTTTTCCATATGAGTCCACCATGCCTACCTACATGCGGTATTTCCATGCCATTCCAAGCAAATTTGTATGTACCATCTCTAATTTTCAAAATGGTTTTCCTTTTTGTGTGCCCGCACCACTTATGGAGCGGAAGGGGGCGACCAATATTTTTCCACACTAGATGTTTTATTCTCATGATGAGTATTTATTCAGTTGTCATTGCACAAGAGTACGACGGTAATAGGGATGCCCAGTCTCGAAATAAAAAAGAAATTTAACTTATGTTGTGAAATAATAAATTCCTTGGAAAGTGTTGGTATGGATGGTACCCGTGGATACGGCTAGCCATCGATTGTGAAAGAATGGTTGGAAAAGGAATAAACTTTATTTTCTGTTTGGGAACCGCTAATGATATATCTAGCATGGAAAGTATTGAACATTCTCAGTCGTATTCGTTGACAGGAAAGGTATCCCTACTTCCCTTTGTGAAGGGCCTATCTATTTACTTTATGCCTTTTTTACATTTTGAGTCTCCATATTCTCTTATAAAGCACCAACTAGGGGGCACGCTGTAGTTAATATTTGAGTGTGTTTCATGAACGGATCAATGATTGAGCATGATGGGCTAGGGATAACTTTGTTTAGTGTTGATATTTGAAAGACATGGTTTCTTGTTGGTGTGCTTTAGTATTAAAGGCTTCATGTCAATACTAGACTATTGCTTTGAACCATCTAAAAGTCCAAATGTCCATGCTACAAAAGAAAAGAATATTTGATGAACATGTTAGGCAACATTCAAATAAAAATTTCTGTTTTTATCATTTACCTACTCGAGGATGAGCAGGAATAAAGCTTGGGGATGCTGATATGTCTCCCGCGTATCTATAATTGTTTATTGTTCCATATTGTTATATTATCAATCTTGGATGTTTTACAATCATTTTATAGCAACTTTATATCATTTTTTGAGACTAACCTATTGACATACTGCCAAGTGCCACTTGTTGTTTTTTGCTTGTTTTTTACTTCGCAGAATATCACTACCAAATGAAGCCGAAATACCTTGAAATTTTTCGGAGATTTTTTGGACCAGAAGAATTGTTGGGAGCAAAGGAAGCACCTCAGAGGAGGCTTGTGGGGCCGACAAGACACCAGGGCGTGCTAGAGGCCCCAGGCATGGCCTGGTGGGTTGTGGGGCCCACAGTACCCCTCTCCACCGCCTATTAGCTCTATAAATGCCCAAATATTTCAAAAACCCTAGGGGAGATGACAAAAGACAATTCGAGCCACCGCAAGTTCCAGAACCACAAGATCCAATCTAACACCATCATGGAGGGGGTGCATCATCTTCATGGGTTCCTCTCCGATGATGCGTGAGTAGTCCACCATAGACATACGAGTTCGTAGGCAGTAGCTAGATGGCTTCCTCTCTCTCTTTTGATTCTCAATACAGTGGTCTCTTGGAGGTCTATTTGATGTAATGACTTTTTGCGGTGTGTTTGTTGGTATCTGATGAAGTTTGAGTTCATGATCCATTTCTATCCATGAATATTTATTGAGTCTTCTTTGATATATTATATGCATGATTACTTATATCCCCGTATTTCTTCTTCGAATCATTGGTTTAGTTAGGCCAACTAGATCGATTTTTCTTGCCATGGGAAGAGGTGCTTTGTGATGGGTTCAATCTTGCGGTGTCCTCTCCTAGTGACAGAAGGGGAAGAGAGGCACACATGTATCGTTGCAATTAAGGATAACAAGATGGGGTCTATTCCTACATGAATAGATCTTGTCTACAACATGTCATCGTTCTTATTGCATCACACTGCTTCTCCAAGAACTTAATAAACTAGATGCATGTTGGATAGCGGTCGATGTGTGGAGTAATAGTAGTTGATGCAGAATCATTTTGGTCTACTAATCTTGGACGTGATGCCTATATAATGATCATTGCCTTGGATATCATCTTGATTCTTTGATCTTCTATCAATTACCCAACAAACCCAACAACAATTTGTTTACCCACCATGTGCTATACTCATGAGAGAAACAAATAGTGAAACCTACGCCCCTAGGTCTATCTTTTAACATATTGCTTTCCGATCTATCTTTTTTCGTATTTGCTTTCATATCTACTACTCCAAAAACCAAAAAATACCTTGCTGCACTTTTTATTTGCATCTTTATTTTGTGTTGTTCCGCGATCTATTTATCCAATCTCATACAAACCGATCTATCTTTTACCATGGTGTCACAACTCTAGTTTCATTATCATTGCTAATGCATTCATGCATTTTATTTTATTTTATTTTTCAAATGAATTGAGGAAGTGATCAAGCCTCATAATTCATTTTTTTGCCTAAAAGCAATATAAAAATTACTTCAAATTGATCCAAGAAAATGTCCGTGGGTTTCCAATAATATATTGGACTGAGGTAAAATTGAAAGCAATAATTATGGAATGACAGACACATTTTATTTTGGGCTTTTGAATTAATCAAACACTTATTTCTTTGGATTATATTTTTTCAAATATAGGATATAAGTGCATTAACTCTAAAACTTTTTATGTGGCATTGGTTAATTCTATTTAGGCCACATAATTAAGTTCATGACTTTTATAAATGGTTTGATATTTTAACAAACCAAAACAAATGTCAGAAAAAATAGAAAAGAAAATAGGAAATAAAATAGAATAGGTAAAGCCTCACTAGGCCACTTACCTGGCCCAGGAGGCAACTGGCCTAGCCCGCCTGGCGAGGCGGTCGTCTTCAACCTCTGCCAGTAGGCAGAGGGGAAGGCGCCCACCCGAGACGGGAGGCCGACACCTCCACCCTGTCCATCTGCTTCCCCAGCGGGGGGGGGGGGGATAAGCTCCGGAGTAGTCTGGATCAGACTCTCTCTCTCGCCTCTCCTTTCTCCCTCCCTTATGGCTCCCTCTTCCCTGCCATGGCCGAGCTTTGCTCGAGCTCGCCGCAGCCTCCCGTGTAGTCAGGGCCAGTCCCTCGTCCGGCCATTGCAACTCCGAGCTTCACCGTGACCCCCTTGACCTCCCCGTGGATCCAGGCGGCGCTAGGAGCACCACAACGCCTAGGCCGTCGTCCTCTTGCCTGCCTCGGCCGCCATACACTGTGCTGATTTTGCCAGCTTGGGAGCTCCTCCGACCTTGCCATCACCGTCATCACACCCACCATGAGCCGCCGCATTGGTTCCCCATCCTCCCCAGCTTCTCCATGTCCTCCTGGACATAGCGCCGCCACCATGGGATCTCGACGCCATAGATGGTCCAGACACATTGATTGACCGGCATGTATCCTTCTTTGCTGTCATCTCTATCCCCTCGGGCAAATGTCTCGTAGTGTAATGGAGTTTATGTAGCCCGCTATGACTCCTCTACACGCATTTGATGACAGAGATGTCTCACGGCGTAATGGAGTCCGTGTACCTTGCTATGACTCATCTACACACGTTGATGACCGACACCTACATTGTTGGGTTACATATGCCTGTCCCTGTACGGTTGTGCCACTTGGGTCTATTCCTAGTCATGTGGACCCGGATTCTTTAACGTGTGAATACTAGTGACATGTTCATATCCGTGACCCAAAAGGCGCAAGCGGTCCCTGCCAAGGTAAGGTGGAAGCCATGGGTTACCATGCATGAGGCTGCAAAGTGGTGTGACATGTTATAGGATGGATTGATATGGCTTAGGATCGGGGTCCCGATAGGGTTGGTATCAGAGCTGAACTCTCTGTAGGTTTACGAAGCCAAACTAGTCAATGTTGAGTCTAGTAATGCTTTAGTTATATAAGGGAATTTATTGTGGAAGGGAACGTAGGGCTCTTTTTACTCCTTTCCTCATGTCACTCTATTCTAAGTCACCCTATTCTCTTTTACGGGGATTAAGAACTAGGCTTCTTACCTATCTGCTAGGATGACGAGTTACTGGACCATAGACTTATAAAATGGATGAGTCTTGTCCCATCAGAGTCGTGAGAAGTGATGCGTATGTTCTCTGTGCCTTGAACCATGATGATGAGTTGTTATGCTGCCCAAATCTTGTAAAAATTGCCTCATATTTCATATCCATACAACCGTTATGTTGTCCGAGTTCTTCTAGGTTTAGATATGTTTTAGTGTTCTTCCTTGTTTCTGAACCCTAGGTTTTCCTTCAGGATGTTGCCTGTTACCCAGAGATTTGCTGGTCATGGTCAGAACCATGGAGATGGTAGGGATGAAGAAGATCCTCCCAACCTGCCTTTTTTAGCGGAGGCTATGCTAGAAGTTGAGAGGAACAAGCGTGCTACCAACTGTCTGTTGGAGTGCATCGAGCAGAATACATCCCATCATCGCAATGATCTAGTATCCATCAGAGACTTCATCAAATTGCAATCACACACCTTCCACCACTCCATTGAGCCACTAGATGAAGATGATTGGCTCCGAAGTATCAACAACAAGCCATGTTATGCAAACGTGGCTGAAGGAGACAAGGTTATCTATGCCGCATATCACCTTTAAGGTTTTGCTAGTTTGTGGTGGGAGAATTTTGAGTCCATGCGTCCTGCAGGCCAAGCTACGTTATGGAAGGAATTATGTGACGCTTTTCGTGAGCATCATATTCCATGGGCCCTGATAGATCGTTAACAAGAAGAGTTTTGCAATCTGACCCAAGGCAAGATGGATGAGGATGCCTATATTCGGAAGTTTGGACGCCTCGCACGTTATGCCCCAGAACAGGTATCTACAGATGCCATGAAGGAAGCAAGGTTTAGGAAAGGCCTTAACGTGAAGCTTCGTCATGATCTCAGTCTGCATGAGTTCATCAGTTTCCAGGTTCTTGTGAACAAGGCAATCCAAGCAGAAACGAGCAGAATGACCTACGAGGAATCCTACAAGCACAACCATGATGTTGGATCATCTTCAACGCCTACATCCCAGAAGCACATGATATGGATTCCAAACACCGCTCTCTCTCCGGGATATGCACCGAGGCCATCCTATCTGCCGCCTCGTTTGCCAATGACATGTGTTCCCTAGAAGAACCTCATCAAGCAGATGATCAACCCAGATCCTCATCCCGGTCACCGGGCATGCTTCAAGTGCAGTCAGCCCGGACATTATTCGAAGAATTTCCCTTTGCAAGAAAATGTCCATCCTCTTCAATCAATGTTGCCGATCATGGCAAGCTCCAAATCAAGCAGTTTAACGCCAGTTCAGTTGATTATAGTCATGGATGTGTGCACCATGTAACTACAGAAGAAGCTAAAGATGATGCTAATGATGTGCTTAAGATGTTCTTGTCAATTCTCATCCAGCTTGAGTTCTATTTGACTCTGGAGCATCTCACTCTTTCATTTCTAAAAGGTATGCTTTGTCGCATGATGTGTATTTTGATATTATGCCAACTCCTTTGGAAGTTCAAACTCCAGGTTCTAGATGGCAAACTGCTAGAGTGAGCCATGGAAATCAAATCCTTGTTGATGGTTTAGTATTTCTTGCTTCTCTAATAGCTCTCAAGTCTTCAGACATCAATATCATTTTGGGGATGGACTAGATGACAGTTCATCATGCTAAAATTGATTGTTTCAGTAGGTTTGTCCAGCTTACCCATCCTTCTAGCCAGATAGTCAATGTCCAAACCCGCATTCTAGAGGGCATGATTTATTACCTTAATGCTAATCATCTTCCAGACTTGAAAACATCCCAGTTGTCCGTGACTTTCGGAATGTTTTTCCAGAAGAATTGCCAGGCGTTCCACCTGACAGAGAAGTAGAGTTGTCATAGACCTTATTCCAGGAACTGCTCCAATTGCTAGAAGACCCTATAAGATGTCCCCCCAAGATCTAGTTGAGCTTAAGACCCAACTTGATGAATCTTTGAAGGAAGGTTTTATCTGTCCTAGTTCTTCTCCATGGGCATGTACCGTCCTCTTTGTCAAGAAGAAGGATGGTATAGACCGAATGGTTGTCGATTATCGACTGGTTAATCTGGTCACGATAAAGAACAAATATCCGCTCGCCAGGATCAATGATCTGTATGATCAGCTCGCAGGATCTGCAGTCTTTTCCAACATGGATTGGAGATTAGGTTATCATCAAATCAAAATCAGGAACGATGACATTCCAAAGACGGCTTTCGTCACTCATTATGGGCAATATGACTACACCGTCATGTACTTCGGTCTAACCAATGCCCTAGCCACCTTCTGCCACTTAATGAATTCAATATTCATGCAGTGTATGGACAAATTTGTCGTGGTTTACCTCTATGATATCCTCATATTCTCAAAGAATGAAGACGAACATGCTGCGCATCTTAGGATGGTATTGATGAAACTTCGAGAGCACCGCCTTTACGCCAAATTCTCCAAGTGCAAATTCTGGTTGCCAAAAGTGACCTATCTAGGTCACATAATCTCTGTGAAAGGTATTGCTGTAAATCCCGAGAGAGTTCAAGCTGTCCTTGACTGGACTCAACCTGAATTGGTGAAGCAAGTGAGGAGTTTCCTTGCCTTAGTGAGCTACTGTTGTTGCTTCGTTGAGAACTTCTCCAAAGTTGCCAAACCTCTAACTAAACTCCTCAAGAAAGATAAGAAGGTCAAGTGGACTCCGAAGTGCGAGGAAAGTTTTCAGGAGTTGAAAAGACGATTCACTACTGCACCAGTACTTGTACCCCTGGATTTCACAAAGGACTTGTTATCTACTGTGATGCATCGCGACAAGGTCTAGGTTACAGTCTTATGCAAGATCATCATGTGATTGCCTACGCATCTTGACAGTTGCGTCCACATGAGGAGAATTATCCAACACACGATCTGGAACTTCCGGTGTAGTCCATGCACTTGTCCCTTGACGACATTACCTTCTGGGTAATCGTTACAAAATATACACTGATCACCAGAGTCTCAAGTATATATTCACCCAACCGGATTTGAATCTCAGGCAAAGACGATGGATTGTGTTGATTACGGACTATGACATAGGAATCTCAGGAAAAGCCAATGTTATGTCTGATGCACTAAGTCGTAAATCCTATTGTAACAACCTCATGTTGCTATAAAGTCAACCACTTCTCCATGAGGAATTTTGTAAGTTAACTATTCACATTGTTCCTCGAGGATTCCTTTCTACCTTGGTGGCGAAACCGACTCTTCAAGATCAGATCGTACAAGCCTAGAAGCATGATACAAGAATTTCCCGAATCAAGAGCAACATCACTAGAGGAGTTGCTGGACGCTTCTTGGTAGATGATCAAGGTGTTTTATTCCTTGAGAACCTCTTGGTGGTTCCCAAGAGGCAACAACTTCGGGAGCTGGTCCTTAAAGAAGCTCATGATTCTCCTCTCACGATTCATCCCGGCAGTACCAAAATGTTTCAGGACCTACGCTAGAGGTTCTGGTGGACCCAGATGAAGAGAGAAGTCGCTCAATTCATTGCTAACTACGATGTCTGTCGTCCCACTAAAGCAGAACATCAAAGGCCTGCTGGCACCCTTCAGCCCTTGGCTATTCCTGAGTGGAAATGGGACAAGGTCGGTATGGATTTCATCATCGACTTTGCAAAGACTAAGAAAGGGAATGATGCCATCTTTGTGGTCATTGATTGACTTTCAAAAGTGGCTCATTTCCTTCCAGTTCGAGAAAATATAACTGCTAGTCAGTTAGCAGACTTGTATATTTCTTGAATAGTTTCTCTTCATGGTGTTCCTATAGAGATCAATTCAGACCGTGGAAGTCTTTTCACCTCCTGATTTGGGGAAAGTTTCTAGAATGCTATGGGAACCCATCTATCCTTTAGCACCGCTTATCACCCTCAGTCAAGGGGTCAAGTAGAAAGAGTCAATCAAATTCTTGAAGATATGCTTAGAGACTATGTTATCTCATTCAGAATGAATTGGGAGAAATGTCTTCCATTCACCAAATTTGCTTATAACAACAGCTTCCAGTCTAGTCTAGGCAATGATCCTTTCTAAGTTCTGTATGGATGAAGATGTCGAACACCATTAAACTGGTCAGAAACCGGTGAAAGGAAATTCTTTGGACCGGATATGATTCAGGACACAGAAGAGCAAGTTCGCATCATTCGTGAGAATTTGAAAACCTCCCAATCTCGTCAAAAGATTCAATATGACCGTCGTCATAAGGATGTAAGCTATGAAGTTGACGAGAAGGCTTATCTTTGGGTTTCACCTCTGAAGGGTACCCATCGTTTCGGTATCAAAGGCAAATTGGCTCCTTGTTACAGTGGTCCCTTTCGCATTCTCGTTAAATGAGGAGAGGTTGCCTACCAATAGGAACTATCCCCGCAAGTTTCCAAAGTTCATGATGTCTTCCATGTCTCTCATCTCAAGTGTTGCTTCAAGGATCCTATACGCGAAGTAGACCACAAAACGCTTGATCTTGAACATGACCTTTCATATCGAGAATATCTTGTTTGTATTCTTGATGAAACCGAGACCAGCACTCGACGTTGCAACATCAAGTTTCTCAAGGTTCAGTGGTCTCACTATTCCGAGGATGAAGCAACCTGGGAGCGCGAAGATCGTCTTAGGCTTGAGTACCCTGCACTCTTACCGACTACTCCTGAACCTCGGGACGAGATTCTTATTTAGTGGGGGTGTGAGTTGTCACAACCCTAGTTTCATTATCATTGCTAATGCATTCATTCATGCATTTTATTTTATTTTTAAAATTAATTGAGGAAGTGATCAAGCCTCATAATTCAAAATTTTGTCTAAAAGCAATGTAAGAATTACTTCAAATTGATCCAAGAAAAATGTCCCTGGGTTTCCAATAATATATTGTAGTGAGGTAAATTCAAACCAATAATTATGGAATCACAGAAACATTTTATTTTGGGCTTTTGAATTAATCAAACAATTACTTCTTTGGATTTATATTTTTTCAAATATAGGATATAAGTCCATTAACTCTCAACCTTTTTATGTGGCATTGGTTAATTCTATTTAGGCCACATAATTAAGTTCATGATTTTTATAAATGGTTTGATATTTTAGCAAACCAAAACAAATGTCAGAAAAATTAGAAAAGAAAACAGGAAATAAAATAGAAAAGGCAGAGCCTCACTTGGCCACTTACCTGGCCCACAAGGCCACTGACCCAGCCTTCCTGGCGAGGAGGTCGTCTTCAACCTTTGCTAGTAGGCAGAGGTGAAGGCGCACATGCCGATCCGGGAGGCCGACACCCCGACCCTGTCTGTCTCCTTCCCTAGCAGGGGGATAAGCCTCGGAGTCACATGGATCAAACTCTCCCCCTCGCCTCTCCTTTCTCCCTCCCCTCTGGCTCCCTCATCCCCGCCATGACCGAGCTTTGCTCGAGCTCGCCGTAGCCGGCCGCGTAGCTAGGGCTAGTCCCTCGTCCGACCATCGCAACCCCGAGCTCCTCCACGACCCCCTCGACCTCCCCTTGGATCGAGGCATCACCAGGAGTAGCAAAACACCAAGGCTGTCGTCTTGTTCCCCGCCTCGGCCATCGTATGCCGTCGTCGATTTTGCCGGCTTGGGAGCTCCTTCGACCATGTCGTCACCATCATCAGACCCACAGTGAGCCGCCGCATAGATTCCCCCTCCTCCCCAGCTTCTTCGTGTCCTCCTGTCCATAGCGCCACCGTTCCCGAGCGCCATCGCCACGGGAGCTCGCCGCCAGCTTCTCTAGACACATTGATTGACCGGCATGTATCCTTCTTTGCTGGCGTGTCTATCCCCTTGGGGAAATGGTCGCAGTGTAATGGAGTCCATGTAGCCTGCTATGACTCATCTATGCATAGTTGTTGACAGAGATGTCTCATGGCATGAAGGGGTCCATGTTGCTTGCTATGACTCGTCTACACACACTGATGACCAACACCTGCATTGATGGGTTATGTATGTTTGTCCCTGTACAATTGTGCAACTTGGGTCTATGACTAGTCATGTTCACCCGGGTTCTTTGACGTGTGAATGCTAGCGACATGTTCATATTTGTGAGCCAAAAGGAGCAAACGGTCCTGGCCAAGGTAAGGTGGCAGCCATGGGTTACCATGCGTGAGGCTACAAAGTTGTGTGACATGTTACAGGCTGGATTCATATGGCTTAGGATCGGGGTCCCGACACATGGAGAGATTTACAACCTCGCTTACGCGTCGGGTTGAAAGTATTTGTTCTTTGTGTGCAGGTACCGTTAACATAGTGTTGCTTGGTTCTCCTACTGGTTAGATAACCTTGGTTTCATAACTGAGGGAAATACTTACTATAGTTATGCTGCATCATCCCTTCCTCTTTGGGGAAATACCGACACAGTCTCAAGACATGTTAAAGGGCCATGCACGGCTCACCATAAACCACCTCCCAAGAAGCCTGCGGGAGGGGGAGGGGGCCAAGCAGAAAGCTCCCATTGCTCCAGCCGCCAAGATTCAACCACCCGAGGTGGCTCCGCCTTCGACACAACCAGCCCCTCCCGCTCCAACTCTGCCAGCATCTCCGAGTGAGCAGCCCATGGATCCGAGGTACAAAGATATGATTTGCTTCAATTGCGGGGGCCTGGCCACTATGTGGGCAATCACGTTAAACCAAATAAGTGCTTTCTCTATTCTGGTAGTCATAACGTCAACAATTGTGCTGCTTCGGCTGGCTTACAACCCACTGCCACATACTTCGGTAGTGCTGCTACTGGGTTAGGTTTCTACCATGTGGATGTGCCACTACCATTCGAAATCAGTTGGCTCAACTTTGATAATTGTGATGTTCTGAATGTGGTCAGAAGAGATATCAAGGCAAAGGATTTGTTGGTGCAGCTTAATAGAATGTTTTTAAAGAACAAACAGTGGCCTTGGAAGGTCAGAGAACTGTCTTCTAAAGCCTTCCGTCTGAGAATCCCCCCTTGGAAAAATATAGATGGCCTACTAGAATTCCTAGCTTTCAACCTACCTATTGGGGGTGTCACAGCCAAAATCGCTGAATGGACTGGTGCAGCTGGTCCTTTTGGAGAACTGACACAGGCTTGGATTCAAATAGGTGGCATTCCTCCCTAGTGGTTTACATGGAAAGTGTTTGCTCAAATTGCATCTATGTTTGGCATTCTTACTTATGTTGATTGGAATGGTATCTTCAAAACATTCTATGATCAGATCAGGATCAAGGTTGCATGTAGAGACCCAACAAAGGTTCCATTTGAAAGGCTTGTGGAAATGAAGAAGAAACTATACTTACTATATTTCACTGTGGAAGGGTTTGATCAAGTGGGAAATGACAATAATGGAGATGATGATGATCCTGGTCAAGATAAACTTCCTAGAGATGATGGAAAATTTGAACAACAAAATCCCAAGGATGATGATGATATGGCAGATGATGATGGGCCAGTAGATGAATTAGACAAAGCCAATTTCCCTCAGAAGTGCCCTGCTGCTTCCAGCTCCAAAAACAACAAAACTCTCTCTGTGTCTGATGCTGATTTCCACCCTAACATGTTCCAATATGATAAACATATACAATTCTTGGAAGAAACTAAGGAGAAACCAAGACCTCTACCCATGGTGGAAGAGACAAATACCTTTGATATCCCCAGACCCCGGGATACCATGGAGGAGGGGATGTTATCAACATCAATGTCTCTTGCTGAGCAAATGGATTACTGCTCTGCCCAACTGAACAGATTTGAAGTGGTTGACACAGATGATGAAAATGAGGATGATCGGCAAGACATGCAAGTCCTAACTGATGAACTGGTAGACAAGTTTGCTTCAGGCAAAAGGTCCCTAATAAACGTTCTAGACCATACCAAATCTGAGAAAAAGAGAAAAGGAACCAACAATGTGGCAAGCCCAATAAAATGGGGCCTTGTCCTAACTCACAAGCTTAACACCAGGAATCATGGAGATGTCAAGATTATGGAAAAAGCCGTAGCTTACAACCAGAAGAAAAACCTGGAAATTCCCAAATAATTTAAAGGTAACTCTTACAAAGTTCTAGAACCTTATGTTCTTATAGATCATCTGCAGAAAAATTGAGTTATGCATGAGTGATTCTTCTATTGGGCAAAATGATATTCTAAACGACCTAACCGACTCCGAAAAAGCTAGTTGCTTAATATTTGATGATAAACATCCCGAGGAGGTGCTTCCTGACAATGTAGATATTGTGGAGTCTTCTGACTCTAGAATTGCATCCAGGGGTACTGCTGGATCAATGGGTGATAGCCCAACTCTATGTACTAAGGCTAAACCTTGTGGTTTATCTCACCCCTTTAAATTCCAATGATAGGAGCTTTTTGGAATATTAGAGGACTAGGCCAACCTATTAGAATACAGTGCCTTGCTTAATTCATTACTAATAATCATCTTGATTTTTTGGATTTCTTGGAAACCAAGAAACAAACTATACCTGGCAATGCTCTAAAATCTCTATTAGGGAATCCAACTTTTGTTGGCATTTTCTCCCGGCTCTTAACACTATTGGTGGGATCCTTATGCGTCTTAACTCCGATTTATTTGAAGTAATTGGTTTGGTAGATAAGAGGTATTATGTTATTGGCACCATTAAAAATAAAAATGATAATTTTATGTGCCATTTGGTACTGGTTTATGGCACTGCCTACAATGAACTCAAACTGGAGTTTATTGCTGAACGACATGCAGTGTTGGATGCGTTGTCATACCATGCTCTTCTAGGGGGTGAATATAACCTAGTTAGGACTAGTATAGATAAGAATAATGGTAACATCAACAACAATTTCGCTTATCACTTTAATGAATGGATTAACAAATGGGCCTTGGTGGAGGTCGTTATTTCCAACCAAAATTATATCTGGATCAATAATCAAAATAACCCTATATTTGCTGCCATTGACAGAGTGCTTATCACTACCGATTGTGATGCCCATTTTCCCCTATCAGCTGTTAATGCTCTTCTGGGGATTTTTAGTGACTATAATCCGTTGATTATTGATATTGGTGCTCAGAGGGTTACCTCCCCGAAACTTTCAGATTCGAAAAATGGTGGCTTGACCACCCTGACAAAATGCCTAGTGCAAGGTATTTGGAATACTCTCACCCTGGCATGACTGCCGTTGATATATGGAAATTTAAGACCAGGCTCTTCCGCAAAAAAGTGAAGGGCTAGAGCATCAATCTTGAAGCTGCCATGAAAAAGAAAAAGAGAGACTTGATGGTAGAGTTCGACATTTTAGATGTTTTTTCTGAGAAGAACTTACTTAGTAATGATGAGAAGCTCAGGATGGATGAGATTAGGAAAGACCTAGATTATATTTGGCGTAAAGAAGAGACTGCCATGTGGCAGAGATCGAGAGATCGTAGAATCATAGAAGGTGACAATAATAATGCTTACTTCCATATCCTAGCTAACCATAGACATAGTAAAAATCACCTTGTGGTGCTAGATGGACCTGATGGACCTATCACGACTACTTCAAATATGTTGGATGTGGCTACATCCTTCTATAAAACCCTTTTTGATTTTGAGGATAGACATAACATATGGCTGGGTGATTCCTTTTGGAATGAGGGTGAGCTTGTTACAGGCGGAGAATGTGATGCTCCAAAAAGATTTTTCAGAGGAGGATATTAAGAAAGCAATCTTTGATTCGTATGCTCATGGAGCTCCAGGCCCTGATGGTCCGTCCTTCATTTTTTACCAAACCTTTTGGGAGGTAACCAAGAAGGATTTCATGGCTCTAGTTAGAGACTTCGAAGAGGAAAACTAGACCTATATAGGCTTAACTTTGTGTTGATTCTTTTGATCCCTAAAGAACCTAATGCTAGAGAGATAAAGAAATTTCGACCTATCAGCCTTAGCAATTGTGAGGCGATTTTTTCCAAAGCTATGAATAACAGACGCTCGCCTCGTGGTGGCAGATTGATCTCCATTAATTAAAATACTTTCATAAAAGATAGGTTTATTTTGGAAAGTGTGGTTATGCCACATGAGGTTATCAATGAGGTAAAAAAATCAGGTTCGAAGGGTCTGATTCTCAAATTGGACTATGAAAAGGCATATGACAGAGTTAGTTAGGAATTTAGTTTTGAAATGCTAGCATCTCAAGGGTTTGGTAGTAAATGGATTAATTGGATCAAAAGTACTTTAATCCAGGGCTCTTCCTGTGTGAGAATTAAGTACACAAATGGTCCATACTTCATTAGCAAGAAAGGCTTGAAGCAGGGTGACCCCTCCTTGCCCCTGCTATATAAACCCGGCGTGGGGGAGGTAGTATGTTTTGCAAACCATGTGCAAAGGGGTTTCTGGCTGCCTGGGTCAGAATTCTTTAGACATTTCCTTGAATTTTTCAAGCTCCGGACTCAAGATCTTGGCTGTAACTGAATAATCAGCCTCTATCAATTCCAAGTGTTATGTGAGGTGTATCTCCAGATTGAACTGTCTTTGACTCTCTTTAGAGAACTCTTCTATTTGAACCGCCAAACAGAGACCAAAGATGGCCACTTGGTGGCATCTCTATTCTGAAAAGAAAGGACAGTCTTTTTGCTGAGACCATGTTGGCGAGTCATCTGAAGGGATGGAATGAAACTTGGTTTTACTTCAAAAATATTGCCCTCGAAGGCCAAACCCCATTGTCAGGTTTCAGATTAAACAGGCTTGGCGTTATTGATTTTCCGGGTTGGCCAACTGACGAAGAGAAGAAACTATTGGCTCATGTGTAGCTTAGATTGAAGGCCCTCAATGCCAATGGCCTGGCTAGGATTGACTTGATCCCATGTTGGATTGACGTGGCTTGAGACTGTGTCGGTATTTCCCCAAAGAGGAAGGGATGATGCAGCACAACAACGATAAGTATTTCCCTCGGTTATGAAACCAAGGTATCTATCCATAGAGGAAGATCACGCACCCACGTAGACACCACCTACACACAAATAACAAATACTTGAAATCCGACGCGGAAGAGAGGTTGTCAAGCTCTCAATGGTAAACATATAGATTAGGTAGTGATAGTTTTGGCAAATAGATCTCGCAAGAACACAAAATAAAATAAGTAAATAAAAAGTGCAGCAAGGTATTTTTTTGATTAATAGATCTAAAAACAAAAAGGAAATAATAGTAGATCACAAAGCAATATGTTGGAAAAGTAGACCCGGGGGATGTAGGTTTCACTAGTGGTTTCTCTCATGAGTATAGAACACGGTCGGTGAACAAATTTCCTATTGGGAAACAGATAGAAGATCAAATAGTCATGAAGATATCGAGGGAATGATCATTATATAGGCACCATGTCCAAGATAAGTAGACTGAAACGATTCTGCATCTACTTCTATTACTCCACACATCGATCGCTATCCAGCATGCATCTAGTGTATTAAGTTCATGGGAAAACAGAGGAACGGTGACATGACGTAGACAAGATCTATTAATGTAGGAATATACTTCGTCTTGTTATGCTTAGTGACAATGATACATGTGTGCCTTGCTTCCCCTTATATCACTAGGAAAGAACACCGCAAGATCAAACCCATCACAAGGCAGCTCTTCCCATGGAAAGAAAAATCTATCTAGTTGTCCTAACTAAATCAAAGATTTGAAGTATAAATACAAGGCTACAAGTAATCATGCAAATAAGAGATCAAAGAAGTCTCAAATCATATGCATGGATAGAAACTTATCATGAACTCAAAATTGTAGCGACCCGACTCAAAACGAGTCAAGCCTCTGTGTGTTCTATGCCATCCCTGGATCAGTATGCTGGCACACACAGTACATCAATGTATATATCAAAGTGCAATCACATGTAATTAACGTAAAACTGATATATACCTCAAAATCTTGGCGGAAACAGTCAATGCGAGTGGAGTCCCAATAAACACCAACGGCAGGTTGAGTGTAGACCGTAACCCTGAATCATACTCTTACTCATCGAAGAAGAGTATCTGCAACATGAGACGTTGCAGACGTGTAGGTCAGCATTTTGAATATGCCGGCAAGTCACAAAAGATGGGGTGAAAATAATCATCTATACTATATGCATATATGGCAGGTGGGGCTATAAGTTCAAGTTTTGCGTAAAGCAAATTTTTCCTACAACAAGAGAGGGGTAATGCAGAAATTATTACTACAAAGTTGGTTGATTAATGAGATGGTTCCACCAACCAATTCTCATACCCAAGTTAACAATAATACCCTCATCATTATAATTATTTGTGTTGACACTTCCTGATAGTTTCAGTTCCTTTGGCTCAAGTTGTCCATGATTGTGGACACGGCTAATCGATTAGGTTTGAGTACTCTGCAGAGTTTTGCACATGTTCCCCACAATATTTGGTCGCCTTCGTTGAATTCCTTGCAATTCAGGGTGTTTGAGAAACGGATGACCAAAACATGGTCTTCTAAGGGGTTCCTCTGAGACTCTGTCGGTGCCCATCCTTTCCTACCGTTCTTCTACATCTCGTAGCACCGGTTGTCCAGAGTTACCACAATCTCCAACCAAGCCAGAGCCCATAATGACTTGTGGCTGTGTAGGTAAGCCTTGGGTCTTGAAGTATCCATCCATCTCTTTGTGCCTGGGTGGACCTTTCCGCGTGAATACTAGCACTTCTCCAGCAACACCAAGGCTAACCACTGGTTTCTCCAGGGCGCCGTTCAACCATCATCCACCCAGAGGTATATTGAGTCCTTGAAGTCTTGAAGTCTTGATCATCATGCATGTCTTGAGATAATAAATTTACCTCACAACAGTCCTGAATCTCACAACCAACCCCGTCTCCTAAGACGTAGCAATTGTGAAGTAACGTCCCTTCCCGGGCAATGGTAACAGGGTGTTGGGTTTCTCCTACCTCATGATACTACTACAAGTTCAAGCTCAATAACCTACTGGATGTGTGATGGATAGATTGATTCTAATGCAAATAAAACATAGGTAATATAAGATGATCAAAGTGAACTTGCCTGTGCTGTTGATGAAGAATAATATCGCTCTCAGAAATACTTGATAGAACTATTCGTCACTCTCCAACAAAAATATATATAATCAAACATTACATTCATATAAGCAATCATACTAGCAATCAATACAACAATAAAAAAGCAACACAAAACTAAAACCAACAAGGTTGTGATGAAGGAAATACTTAAGACAAAACTCAAAACAACAAAACTTCATCAACACAACCAAGGGTTGGTTTTCTCTACAAATAATCCTATTTTCAAAAGTAACAAAACAAAAAAAAAGTAAAATATGACAAAAGTATTTTAGTAAATATTTTACTTAGTGAAAGAATTACTTTTGAAGAACAACTAAGAACTAAGAAAGTAATACTATAAACAACATAGGTTTTTGCCTAATAAACTTAACAACAAGAAAAAAATGAAATATTAAAATAACAGAAAACAAAATATGTAACAACTAAGTTAGCAGAAAGTATATTTTATAAAACAATATTATTAAAGGTATTTTCCAATAGCAAATCAAACTAGCAATGGAAACCAATTACAAGTTATAATTAACTAGAATTGATTCTCATGCAATCAACTAATAAAATAATATTGGTTTGAAGGGCTACTGTTATCTAACATAAAACTTTATAAAATCTACCAACTAATATAAAAGAAAATAAATTAAAACAATTTAAAACTAAAGAAATATAGATAATCCTAAAAAGAACTAAAATAGAATCTGTTTTGTTAAAAATACTAATTTAAGTTTTGCTAAAAATTCTAAAATTTTACCTACTCATAAATAACATCACTAGTGACCAATAGCAAAAGAATCAACTCAAAATAAATTTTTAAACTCAAGATATTCAGAAAATAAGATTTGAATCAAATCTATTTGAATTCAAATTTAAATTATTCAAACATAGTCAAACTTCATATCTATAGAAACTAGATAAAATTTGTGACATAATGCAAAAAGAATCAAATTAAAATAATTGAAAACTTAAAAGATATGAATAAAACAAAAACAGAACTAAATATGTAAAAGAAACTAAAATAGCAAAAAGAAAAATTATTCTAACGGACAGGGGGTGACATGGCAGTCTCTGATTGGCTGGAGGGTGTGCGCGTTCTAGCGATTCGAGTGGACGGCCGACTCCTAACAGAAAACGTTTCGGTGTTTAATAATAAAACCTACATTCTAATCCTGGCCATTCTTTTAGATCGGACGGGGGAGGCGGAAGGGGAAGCTCACCGCGGTGGTGGTGGAGTCCGGCGAGAGCTCCGGCGACGTCCGAGGCGGCAAGGTCGACGGGGACGGTGCTCCGGTGATCCTCCGGCGTGTTTGAAAGCACCGGTCGACACGAGCGAGGATGGCGACGAGGTAGGTGGCGACGGCGAGGCTCGAGGATGACCGGTTGGAGCGCGACGTCCGTAATGACTGACGACGGCATTGGGTCTGGATGGTGGGGCGTCTCCGGTGGGTACTGGCGTCGGTGAAGGGCACCATAGGGTGAAGGAGATGGCAGCGATGACGTAGGTGGCCTCGAAGGGGCTCAGGGAGGGCGAGGTGGAGCAGCACGAGCTCGAGGAGCTTCGATGGTGGCCGGAGCTTCGACGAGCAATGGCGGCGGCGAGAGGGCACAGGGGATGGGGCTTAGGTGTGGAACGGGTCGCGGAGGGGGCAGGGGTCTTATAGGGCCTCGGGGTGGTCAGGGAAGGAAAGGAGAGGGAGATCCGGCTCGGTGATCTCACCGGCGAGGAAAGGGGAGGAAGACGACCACGGAAATCACGCTAGCGGTCGGTGGGGCCACGCGGTCAGCGAGAGAGAGAGAGGGGGGTGCTGGCGGTCGGTGGCCGGTGCGGAAGGAAACCGGATCCGCTCGGGCCAGGTTTGGTAGGTGCACCGGCGAGTGTTTCCTAATAAACCAAAAGTTTCCTTTTATTAATTTTCAAAGAAAAGGAAACCTCATTATGGCAAACCAAATAATTCCTAAAATAAATATTTATATATTAAAATGACCAGGGGAATAAATGCAATTTAATGAACATTTTTCCGCGTCCAAAATAAATACATAAAAAAATGTTTTTCCAGAAAATGGTCAATTGGATTTATTTCTTTTTGCAAATATTTTTCAAATAACCCCTTGGGTTTTATGGTTCAAGTAGTTCACAAAAATAACCTTGGTGTGGAGTGTCATATTACTCCTCTCAAGTTTTGTCAAGGGGTTTGAATTCTTTCAACTTCAAACTGGAAATTCAAATATGAAAGGAACTCCATATCAGGAAATTTCAAATAGTTTTCAAATTCACTTTTCAAATCTTTTTATATTGAAGAAGTCATGTCATCTTCTCCCCCTGATTTGAAATGTAAGAATTTGAATTCAAAATCACATGGGAAAGTCATCTCATTCCCTCTCATTCAAAAGTTTTTAAAAGTTTCAAATTTCACTCAATTCAATCACTCAAGCAAACAAACACTCATTCTAATATTTATTATAACATTCCAAAATTTGGGATGTTACAAACCTACCACACTTAAAATGAATCTCGTCCTCGAGATTCGAAAGGGCTAGAAAGAATAGGTTAGGGTTTGGGGGTCTTCTAGCAAAAATCCATTGACCAAGAAAGGTGTGGGGTCTACCACACTTAAAATGAGCATTACTGGGCCCTCAAAATCATGGCTATCCTATGGATGCATTTGTTTGTTCACATTCTTCACGATAGCTCCTTCGGGTGATGCTCTTCCATTTAAATCAAAAACTTGTGTTCTCATAACAAAATGCACTTTCCTCCGATACTGGGTCTTCTTAACTGACAGGTCTCATGATCATTCTAAATAACCTATCGAAGATCTCATGGTGGTCTACCATCTGTGGGTATCCTGTAGTGAAAATGGGTCTTGGCTTCATTCCTCACCGTAAAATTCCAATGTGTGATAGCAACTGTCATGTACAAGGGGTTTTCTTCATACCTCTCTAAGGCTTAAACAAAAACTTTGAAAGAAACGTCGTCTCTTTACTATGGGTAAGTCACTCAGATTTACCATTCCGAATAGCAAGAGAATGATAAGAGTAAGTCGTCATGGTGGCCAAGCCATGTCGCACTAAAATCATTACCTAGTATAAGGCTTAGTGAATCTCGTATTCTAACACTTGGGCTTCCTCACAAGCATTGCAAAAATTCCTCTTGTCAATGAATGAAGTTCGGATAAATCCTTTGATTCTGCAAGCTAAACAAAAACATCTATCGTTTCTTCACATCTCTCAGGCTTTCAGATACTCCTAAGGAAAAACGTTTGCTGATGAGTCGTAGCTTCTTCCAAGTTTCTTCCTTCACAAAGGTAGGGCTTGATCGTTATCAATCCTGAGGTCAGTGAGTTGTGGGTTCACTTGAACACTTGAACAGATTTAACTCACTCTTGGGGTTACAATCATTTCATATTCTAACATTACCTTTAGTTCACTCCACCATACCCTTGAGGTAACAATTCACATACCTATTATTGTCTGGATTCCACTCTATGGAATTCATTTTCCTTTCCATTGTTCTGTTTAACCTTGGGTATTGTTTCATCCCAATCATTCCTTTTCCCAATATTCTAACTTCAAAAGTATTTTGTCACAAATGTTGTCATCCACACAGCTGGATATGTTTCCACATTCTCTTCACATGTATTCAGTTATCCAAACTCCTTACCATGAATGGTATTTTCTTCATTCATTTGTCCCTGTGGTTACTACCACACTTAAAATGAAATGTACATATGCCTGCACAAACCATGTTTTCTCATATCCTCGAAATTGGTCAGAGATCTTTGTTCATGGAGTAACAACTCATGTATACCAACATGGAAAAATTGGGACTCAATAAATTTCATTGATTTATGAAGTTATTACAATCTTAGAGACTTTTGTTACAACATAATCTCATGAAAACAGGAGTGTTTTATGTTACACATATTACCATCCTCAAAACGTAACTACTCCATTCTAGCCTTCTTCTCCTTTGGACATTCGCTAGCATAATGTCTTGCTTCCTTGCAACGAAAACAGATGACGTCTGACAATTCTCGAGGCTTCTTGATGTCGGTGTTTTCTCCTTCGGTTCTTGGTTCCTTTCCTGGGCAGATATATGCATAGTGGCCCATATCCTTGCACTTGAAACATCTGATATGACTCAGGTCCTTCTGTTGATTGGCTCGTTTCTTCCTGATACACTTTCTCTTCTTCCTAGACCCTTGCATATAGATCATAGCTTCTATTTCGTGAGGATCATACCCAAACATTTCTGTTGGGAATTCGTCCAGATATTCCTTTGGACAATCTGGTGAGATATGTCCTTCTTCTCCACATGAATGACATGACTTGGTGCAGGTACCCCCAAATGGGCATCTCTCAGGCTTTCAGATACTCCTAAGGAAAAACGTTTGCTGATGAGTCGTAGCTTCTTCCAAGTTTCTTCCTTCACAAAGGTAGGGCTTGATCGTTATCAATCCTGAGGTCAGTGAGTTGTGGGTTCACTTGAACACTTGAACAGATTTAACTCACTCTTGGGGTTACAATCATTTCATATTCTAACATTACCTTTAGTTCACTCCACCATACCCTTGAGGTAACAATTCACATACCTATTATTGTCTGGATTCCACTCTATGGAATTCATTTTCCTTTCCATTGTTCTGTTTAACCTTGGGTATTGTTTCATCCCAATCATTCCTTTTCCCAATATTCTAACTTCAAAAGTATTTTGTCACAAATGTTGTCATCCACATAGCTGGATATGTTTCCACATTCTCTTCACATGTATTCAGTTATCCAAACTCCTTACCATGAATGGTATTTTCTTCATTCATTTGTCCCTGTGGTTACTACCACACTTAAAATGAAATGTACATATGCCTGCACAAACCATGTTTTCTCATATCCTCGAAATTGGTCAGAGATCTTTGTTCATGGAGTAACAACTCATGTATACCAACATGGAAAAATTGGGACTCAATAAATTTCATTGATTTATGAAGTTATTACAATCTTAGAGACTTTTGTTACAACATAATCTCATGAAAACAGGAGTGTTTTATGTTACACATATTACCATCCTCAAAACGTAACTACTCCATTCTAGCCTTCTTCTCCTTTGGACATTCGCTAGCATAATGTCTTGCTTCCTTGCAACGAAAACAGATGACGTCTGACAATTCTCGAGGCTTCTTGATGTCGGTGTTTTCTCCTTCGGTTCTTGGTTCCTTTCCTGGGCAGATATATGCATAGTGGCCCATATCCTTGCACTTGAAACATCTGATATGACTCAGGTCCTTCTGTTGATTGGCTCGTTTCTTCCTGATACACTTTCTCTTCTTCCTAGACCCTTGCATATAGATCATAGCTTCTATTTCGTGAGGATCATACCCAAACATTTCTGTTGGGAATTCGTCCAGATATTCCTTTGGACAATCTGGTGAGATATGTCCTTCTTCTCCACATGAATGACATGACTTGGTGCAGGTACCCCCAATCTTTTGTCACCATTAGCATGGGCATACTCATCAGAGGTTCCTCAACGCTAGTAGGTGTTTGGCCCATCTGGTGTCTTCTGGTCCAAAAACAAATCTCCAAACATTTCCAGGACGTTTGGGCTTCGTTTGGTACTGATTTTCTACGAAGTAAAAAACAATCAAAAATCAATACTAGCACTTTTGGCACCATGTCAATAGGTTAGTCCCAAAAAATGATATAAATTTGCTATAACATGATTGTGAAACATCCAAGATTAATAATATAATAGCATGTAACAAGCAAAAATTATAGATACGTTGGAGACGTACCACGGATATCCCGACGGATTCAACCCATCAGTGTAAGAGGTGATTTGATGTGCAATTACTCTGGCGAGTAAAAATATGTGCAGCGTTTTAGCGCAAAAAACATGAGAGAGGCCAGTATCAACAAGCACAAAAAGAAGTTTTCCCACTACAAAGAAAAGTGTAAACTAACTGGGATGGCCCCGCTCAACCTGAAGAACCCGGTTCCTCTAGTACGTACTTTGTGTAAACTTGACCTTTTAATTTCTTACTTTACTTTGTATAAACTGACCTTTGTACAAACTTGACCTTTTCCATGCTAAATGGCCAGCTTATTTCTTTGCAGGACGGATCTGATTTCTAGAAAGCTACTGAAAAAATTGGTGCTCCTTCATCAAGACGGATGGATGAAACGACTCAAGAAAACTCTTCAGAGGCGGCTCAAGATTCATCTTCAAGAGTGGAGTCTGAGGTGGAACTTGATTCACTTGGCCATTTATTTATGGAACTTGCTTATGTGCTGTCTTCTCAGGATGACTCTGAGTCTAGTTATGCCAATTTCCTCAAGTTCCTTAGAAACATTTATCCCAAGAAAACCAAAGCAAGTCGTCCGAAAGGCTAAGTTTTCACATCCAGATGCTTACTTAGATCCCAATTTTATTTTGAAGAAAACTCAGCATGCCGGTCAATCAAAATGCAAGACCCGAAGCAATTCGGGCAACTTAGATCCTGACATGCTTGATACGTCACCAACGTATCTATAATTTTCGATTGTTTCATGCTATTATATTATCTGCTTTGGATCTTTTATATGCATTAATATGATATTTTATATTATTTTTGGGACTAACCTATTAACCTAGTGCCCAGTGCTAGTTTCTATTTTTCCTTGTTTTTGAGTATTGCAACAAAGGAATATCAAAAGGAGTCCAAATGGAATAAAATTCTATGATGATTTTTCTTGGACCAGAAGAAACCCAGTAGACTTGGAAAAGAGGTCAAAAGAGCCATGGGTGGTCCACAACCCACCTGGCGTGGCCAGGGGGTGCCCTTGGCTTGTGGGCCCCCGTAGCTCTTCCAATGCTAATTTTGTCCTATAAATTCATAAATATTCCTCGAATACCAAAGAGAGACATGATAATACTTTTCCGCCACCGGAAGCCTCCGTTCCTGAGAGATGCAATCTTGGAGCCTTTTCCGGTAATCTGCCGGAGGGGGATTCGATCACGATGGGCCTCTACATCAACTCCATTGCCCTTCCGATGATGCGTGAGTAGTTCACCACAGACCTACGGGTCCATATCTAGTATCTAGATGGCTTCTTCTCTCTCTATGTTCTTCAATACCATGTTCTCCATGATCTTCATGGGGATTTATCCGATGTAATACTTTTTTGTGGTGCGTTTGTCAAGATCTAGTGAATTGTGCATTTATGATCAAATTATCTATGAATATTATTTGAGTCTTTTATGAATTCTTATATGCATTATTTCATATCTTTTCAAGTCTCTTCGATTCGTTGGTTTGGTTTGGCCAACTAGATTAGTAGTTCTTGCAATGGGAGTAGTGCTTAGTTTTGGGTTCAATCTTGCGGTGTCCTTAGCCAGTGACATAGTAGGGATAGCGAGGCACATATTTATATTGTTGCCATCAAGGATAAAAATACGGGGTTTTCATCATATTGCTTGAGTTTATCTCTCTACATCATGTCATCTTACCTAATGCGTTACTCTGTTCTTCCTCAACTTAATACTCTAGATGCAAGTAGGGGTCGGTCGATGTGCTGAGTAATAGTAGTAGATGCGGAATCATTTTGATCAAATTGACACAAACATGATGCCTATATGCATGATCATTGCCTTGGATATCGTCATAACTATGCGCTTTTCTACCAATTGCTCGACAGTAATTTGTTCACCCACCATATTATTTTCCTTCAAGAGAAAAGGCTCTAGTGAAACCTATGGCCCCAGGGTCTATTTTCCATATTATATTTTCAGATCTATAAACCAAAAATACCTTGCTGAAGGGATTGACACCCCCTTTATAGCGTTGGGTGCAAGTGTTTGATTGTTTGTGTAGGTTCATAAATTGGGGCCTTGCTTGTTCCTCCTACTGGATTGATATCTTGGTTCTCAACAACTGAGGGAAATACTTCTCTACTTTTCTGCATCAGCCTTTCCTCTTCAAGGGAAAACCAACGCAAGCTCAAGCAGTAGCAACAAGGATTTCTGGCGTCGTTGTCGGGGAGGATACACATCAAGCCTACTAAGTACCCATCACAAACTCATCTCTTGAATTTACATTATTTTCCATTTTCCTCTCATTTTCCTCTCCCCCACTTCACTAATTTGCCGTTGATTCGCCTTCTCTTTTTCGTTTGCCCTTTTTGTTGCCGGATCTCTAGCGTGCTGCTATGACTAGCGTTACTACCTTCCCTTTGTCACCAGACTTTGAAGGTTTATACTTCAAGAAAAAACAAGGGGAAAATATTAAATATGCCTGGTATAGGCTAACAGAGTCCTACCGTATCTCCAATCTAAAAGGAGACACAAAAGTTTCTGCTTAGAATTTTTTACATTGGTTTGGCTTTGCATCGTAGAAAACTTTTGGATTTTTCCTCAGAGGGAAATTTTATCGAACTTGATACAAGTGCCACTTATAAAGTTTTGGAATGAATTTTGGGGACTCCACTTAGAAAAAAGGGGCTTGCCTTTTCACAAGAGGGAGTTCAAATTCTCGACAAATTGGGTGACTTACATAAGCACTTAGTTGAGTTACGAAAATATCACGAACCCCTCAAACATATTAATGGGAACATCAGTCTCTTGAACAGTTTGATTGCCCTTTGCAATAAGCGGTTGGATATCTTGGATCTTAAAATGGTCCCTTGGCCTTAAAATTCGGGGAAGCGGAAAGAGCCCCTTGGAATCAAGAAGGCCCTCACCAAAGTTGCCAAAGATGACAATACCTATATCTATTGTGTTATGCCTAGCTAGGGGCGTTAAACAATAGCGCTTGTTGGGAGGCAACCCAATTTTACTTTTATGTTTTTGTTTTTGCTTCTGTTTTTGAGTATTTCACACATTATTACCTCTGTATTAATTGTGTTTTGGTGTTTTTATTAGTGTTTGAGCCAAGTAAGACCTTTGGGATGGTCTATGGTGATTGTTGATTTGATCTTGCTGGAAAAGAGAAACTTTTGTGACCAGTCCATGAATTTAATAAATTTACCAGAGATATGAATGAGTCTGAAATTTTACAAAAGATTGATATAAAAATTACCTAGGATGTCCTAATTTGTTCAGAATTTTGGAGTTACATAAGTATTCGAAGTTTACAGATTGTTGTAGGCTGTTCTGTTTTTGACAGATTCTGTTTTCTTTGTGTTGTTTACTTATTTTGATGTATCTATGGTTGTATCGGGGGGTATGAACCATGGAGAAGTTGGAGTACAGTAAATATTACACAAATATAAATAAAGATTGAGTCCACAACAGTAACTAAAGTGGTGATTTATTTTTCTTATACTAACGGATCTCACGAGTTTTCTGTTGAGTTTTGTGTTGTGAAGTTTTCAACTTTTGGGTAGAGATTTGATGGACTATGGTCTAAGGAGTGGCAATAGCCTAAGCTTGGGGATTCCAAGGCACCCCAAGGAATCAAGGATGCCAAAGATCCTAATCTTGGGGATGCCCCAATAGGCATCCCCTCTTTCGTCTTCAATCCATCCGTAAATTTACTTGAGGCTATATTTTTATTCACCACATGATATGTGTTTTGCTTGGAGCGCCTTGTATGATATGAGTCTTTGATTTTTTTAGTTTACCACAATCATCCTTGCTGCGCACATCTTTTGAGAGAGGCATGCATGAATCTTTAATTATTAGAATACTTCACTTATATTTTTTGAGCTAGGCAATTTTGCTCTAGTGCTTCACTTATATCTTTTTAGAGCACGATGGTGTTTCACTTTATAGAAATATTTGAACTCTCGTACCTCACTTATATTATTGTGAGAGTATTTAAACAGCATGGTAATTGGTTTAGGTCATGAATTTAGTCCTAATATAATGGGCATTCAAAAAGGGATATAATAAAAACTTTCATATAAAGTGCATTGAACATTATGAGAAGTTTGATTTATTGCATAAAGTTTTGAGATATAAAGATGGTGATATTAGGGTCATGCTAGTGAGTAATTGTCAATTGGTAAAAAATACTTGTGTAAAGGTTTGTGATTCCTGTAGCATGCACGCATGGTGAACTGCTATGTAATGAAATAGGAGCATGATTCGTTTATTGATTGTCATCCTTTTGTGTGAGGGTAGGGAGCGTGCGACGGTTAAATCCTACCAACCTCTCCCTAGGAGCATGCGTCTAATACTTTTCTTCGATGACTAATAGACTTTTGCAATAAGTACGTGTGTTCTTTATAACTAATGTGAGTCCATGGATCATACGCACTCTCACCCTTCCACCTTTGCCAGCCTCTCTAGTACCGCACAACTTTTGCCGGTGCATTACACCCACCATATATCCTTCCTCAAAACGGCCACCATACCTACCTATTATGGCATTTCCATAGCCATTCCGAGATATATTGCCATGGAACATCCACCGTTCCATTTAGTATGACATGCACCATCATTTTCATATGGCTTTGCATGATCGTAAGATAGCTAGCATGATGTTTTCATGGCTTGTCTATTTGTTGATGTCATTTGCTATAATAGATCATTGCACATCTCAGTACACCACTGGAGGCATTCATATTGAGTCATATTTTGTTCTAGTTTCGAGTTGTAATTCTTGAGTTATATGTAAATAAAAGTGTGATGATCATAATTTTAGAGCATTGTCCCATGTGAGGAACGGATGATGGAAGCTATGATTCCCTCACAAGTTGGGATGAGACTCCACACTTTATGAAAAATAAAAGAGGCTAATGAAGCCCAAATAAAAAAAGAGGCCAATGATGCCCACCAAAAAAACAAGAGAGAAAAGAGAGAAGGAACAATGCTACTAACTTTTTTTCCACACTTGTGCTTCCAAGTAGCACCATGATCTTCACGATAGAGAGTCTCCTATTTTGTCTCTTTCATATACTAGTGGGAAATTTTCATTATATAAATTGGCTTGTATATTCGAATGATGGGCTTCCTCAAATTGCCCAAGGCCTTCTTGAGAAAGCGAGTTGGATGCACACCCATTTAGTTTCTTTTTGAGCTTTCATACACTTATATCTCTAGTGCATCCGTTGCATGGCAATCCTTACTCACTCACACTAGTATTTAATGGGCATCTCGCTAGCCCGTTGATACGCCTAGTTGATTTGAGACTATCTTCTCCTTTTTCTTACAACCTCCACCATATTCTATTCCACCTATAGTGCTAGATCCATGGCTCACGCTCATTTATTGCGTGAGAGTTCAAAAGGTTTGAGAACATAAAAGGTGTGAAACAATGGCTTGACTTGTCATCGGGGTTGTGCATGATATAAATACTTTGTGTGGGGAAGATGGAGCATAGCCAGACTATATGATTTTGTAGGGATAACTTTCTTTTGCCATGGTATTTAGAAGATACATAATTGCTTTGTTAGTATGCTTCAAATATTACTATTTTTATGTCAACATTAAGCTTTTGTTTTGATTCTTATGGATCTGAACATTCATTCTGCAATAAAGAATATTAAATTGATAAATATGTTAGGTAGCATTACACATCAAAAGTTCTGTTTTTATCATTTACCTACTCGAGGACGAGTAGGAATTAAGCTTGGGGATGCTGATACGTCTCCAATGTAACTATAATTTTTGATTGTTCCATGCTATTGTATTATCTGTTTTGGATGTTTTATATGCGTTAGTATGCTATTTTATATTATTTTTGGGACTAACCTATTAACCTAGTTCCCAGTGCCAGTTTTTGTTTTTTCTTTGTTTTTGAGTATTGCAGAAAAGGAATATCAAACGGATTCCAAACGGAATAAAATTCTACGATGATTTTTCTTGGACCAGAAGAAACCCAGCAGACTTGGAGAAGAGGCCAGAAGAGCCACAGGTGGGCCACAAGCCACCCTGGTGCGGCCTGGGGGGGCCCTAGCTTGTGGCCCCCCGTAGCTCTTCCAACCCTAATCTTCTGCCTATAAATTCAGAAATATTGACCCAATACCAAAGAGAGCCACGATAATACTTTACCTCTGCCGGAAGCCTCCGTTCCCGAGTGATCCAATCTTGGAGCCTTTTTCGGTAATCTGCTGGAGGGGGATTCGATCATGGACGGCCTGTACATCACCTCCATTGCCTTCCGATGATGCGCGAGTAGTTCACCACAAACTTACGAGTCCATAGCTAGTAGCTAGATGGCTTCTTCTATCTCTATGTTTTTCAATACCATGTTCTCCATGATCTTCATGGGGATTTTGCGGTGTGTTTGTCAAGATCCGATGAATTATGGGTTTATGATCAAATTATCTATGAATATTATTTGCATCTTTTGTAAATTCATCTATGCATGATTTAATAACTTTGCAAGTCTATTCTAGTTATTGGTTTAGTTTGGCCAACCAGATTGGTAATTCTTGCAATGGGCGAAGTGCTGAGTTTTGGGTTCAGTCTTGCAGTGTCCTCACCCAGTGACATAGTAGGGGTAGCGAGGCACGTATTTTTATTGTTGCCATCAAGGATAAAAAGATGGGGTTTTCATCATATTGCTTGAGTTTATCCCTCTACATCATGTCATCTTACCTAATGCGTTACTCTGTTCATCATCAACTTAATACTTTAGATGCCGGCATGAGTTGGTCGATGTGTGGAGTAATAGTAGTAGATGCAGAATCGTTTCGGTCTACTTGACACAGATGTGATGCCTATATGCATAATCATTGCCTTGGATATCGTCATAACTATGCACTTTTCTACCAATTGCTTGACAGTAATTTTATTTATGGCCCTAGGGTCTATTTTCCATATTATATTTTTAGATCTATAAACCAAAAATACCTTGCTGCAATTTTATTTATTTTTTACTTCTATCAGTCTTTTATATCTTTCTCTTTCAGATCTAATCCTTGCAAATAACCGTGAAGGGATTGACAACCCCTTTATAGCGTTGGGTGCAAGTGTTTGATTGTTTGTGTAGGTGCATAAATTGGGGCCTTGCTTGTTCCTCCTACTAGATTGATACCTTGGTTCTCAAAAACTTAGGGAAATACTAATCTACTTTGTTGCATCACCCTTTGCACTTCAGGGGAAAACCAACATAAGCTCAAGAAGTAGCAATGCTCCACCGCATCGCACACCATGTGTTGAGGTGCCCATAGTCCCATGTCTTCTCGTCCTAGAGCTGGTCTTTTTAAACAACCACTTAGTCTGTCAAACTCACTTTATTAGGCATCTCATCCATCGTCTAATGACTCAACGGCGACCCAGCTTCCCGCTTTCAATGTGAATCGTGGGTAAGCCATAATTTTGTGTCGACTTTGTCTACTTACTTTGAAACGTATCTTCCCTTAACGTAATTCTTGATTTGTGGCGATCATAGGGCCAAAGCTATTACTTCAAAATGTATTCTCGGGTCAACTTCAGTGAATCAGTCCAAGACATTCCAAATCCTTCACCAGAGGTGGCAACCATCGAAGTTGATCCTCCTATGGAAAATGACCCGAAAGCTAGGGTCGAGCTAATGGCGGATGCTGATATGTCAAGGCCAGATGAGCCGGTTTCTATGGGACAATCAATAGATGTCAAAGGCACCTTGATTGATTTATCTACTTGTTCGCCCAGCCCGGCGCATCCTCCTAGTCCGGCGGCTCATGTTAATGAACCCATTTCGCTGCCTGATCAGAGCGATCCAGATGTTGTCATTGTCAAGGAGGGCTTCCAAATTCCTGTTGTTTCCACCTCAGAAAAAATTGTTGCCAATGATGAGACGATAGATTTGGACAAGGGGAAACCAAACTAGCAGTCCCGAACTTATTTGCACCTGATGTTGCAGACATTCATCAGCAGTACTTGACTCGATTGTCTGAGAACCAGGAACTTGAGATCAATTTAATCAATGATCTTAAGAAAAAATATGAGATAAAATTCCTGTTTTACTGTTTGGTCATTATATAATGTCTTCAGCCCTCAAGGACCAGCTTATTATGGAAATGGTAAGTTGGTTCTTCAAAGTAGACATATTGGACTATAGATGTATCCCCCAAGGACCGACATGTTATGATCATGAAAAGTTGGTAATTTATGCTTTGAGTAGATAATACAGAACACGGATGTAGCCCCCAATGGTCGCTTATCCCTCTGAGTTAGCCAGATCTTTTGTTGTAAAATGTATATATTTGTTTTGTAAACTTGAAACCATGTAGCCCCCAAGGGTCGGCTTATTTCTACGAAATAACTGGGTCTTGTAATTATGTGTGACATGAAATTTTGGCACATTAGCCCCCAAGTGTCATGTGGATTGTTTACAACCTCATGGGACTTTAGATAATATGAAAAATAAGTTTGAGATGCCATAGCCCCCAAGGATCAAGTCACCCTCTGTAAGGCGGCTTGTGGTTTTGTAAGAATAATCATTGACAAAATTTTAATGACTGTCAGGGATATGTTGAAGATGCTGAATCCGTGGATGTGAAACTGCAGAAACGTCTTAAAGAAGAGATGAAGTTGAAAGTTGAAGCTGGTCTTGCGGCGACTCGTTTTGAAGAGTCCGCGTGTCAGGCGCATGCGTCTTGAGAAAGCCGTCAAAAAATTTGAAGAAAAAAAACTGCCCTCTTGAAGCATGCTAAGAAGGTTGAGGGCAAACTTGGTCCTTTGAATGAAAATTATGCCACCCTGGTGAAGCGGATCAATGAGATGCTGACGACCATCTTCGATATGTACTCAGAGCTCTATTCACTTGAATTGTCGGGTTATGAATATATGGTGGATCATCATTTGCAATTACCTTTGAACGCTGGACGAAGAAATCATACCCTTGTGGAGTTGCCTATTGTGAAATTGAAAGCTTTTTTCACATATGTAGAGCAATTATTCACATGATCTCTCTTCTCCATAAGTGTAGTAAAGAACATAAAATACCCGCTAGGAGTATCAAGGATATGTTGAAGCAACTGTCCACTGTGCCACAATAGGTCACAGAGACCCGAAAATCGGCGTCTCGAGGTGGAGCAAACATGACTCTCACTCGTGCAAATGCATATTTGCCTGAGCTAGATCTGAAGGCTATGAAAGATGGCTTTCCTGAATACAAACTGGACGGCTAAAATTTTATACATATTGATTTTTCCAAGTGTTTCAAGGAGACTCAGCCCTTGGCGACTGTAATAGCTGAAGAGATTAACCTTTCGCAATATAACACGGTATACTCCTATGAGAATGAGCGTATCAACGCCCCAATGACGAGCCGTCAGAGTTGGTGCCACCTCGACGTAAGAGACCCTTTGCTCCCGATGTCGATTCGTGAAGTCTTACCGAGTGGTCTTTAAATTTTGTGTCCTTGCTTTCAATTCGGTGGCAACAAAAGGACCGGCAGGCTGAAGATGAAGATGAGCCAGCAGAAACTAGTCCAAAGGCGGCTGATGTGGGTCATTCTTGAAGGTGAGTCCCAATGATGAATTAGCCGCCAGGCGGCTCATGCCCATGAGTGTTGGGAAAAAACATTAATATTTTATGCCTCATGGTTCGAGTCCGTAATAGGGATAGTTTTAAAACTCTGAAATTCCCTGTCGTGCCATCACACATGTTGGCTACATTTTTCTTGTTGTGGTGAAACTTGTCATGACACCTTGGTATCTTGATTTATTTTCCCAAAATGATGTTGTGCTACTCTTTTGCTTGCCTCTAAATTTTTGACTAGATTAGAGATGTCAATTCGAGGTGGCAGAGAGATTAGCTTACGAGGGTTAAGTCTTTATTGAACCCTACCGTGACATTGTTGCAGAAGATATGTAGCTGAACTAGCCTTGATAGGATCACAGTTTCATGAGTCGGCAAAAATATTATACGTGAAAGGTTAAGAAGTAATAACATATGGTGATAATAATAATAAAAAGACTGCAATAAGCTGGTTCAATGACACCTTCCAAGAAGACTGGCTTTCAAGGCCCAGGTCTTGCTTCAATGAAGCGGGTATGATAACCCATGGTTTATCCTAGCTCTCTATATGTCGGTTCTCACGTGACTCAAGCTGATGTTTTAACCTTGAGAAGTTCATGGTCCATAATTGATTGACTTATCAAGAGTACACACGGTCACCTGATCGGATTCTCATGAAGCATACATGCAGATTTAACCATATTTTGGCGATTTTATGCAAGATCAAGAGGGTGAGAAACCTAAACTCGATGAGTTGGAAGCCCCCAAGTGACCTATGATCATGGAAAAGCTCAACATAGGATATACAGGAGACAATGCTACTACTGCAAAACATCTGGGGTCCAGATAAGCTTACTTTATTCCATTGATCATAATATGATAGTATGATGTTTCGTTGAGCTGGAAGCCCCCAAGTAGTATGTTTCAAACAACAAAGACTCATGCTCAATTTGTAGGCTGAAACGACAGAGACCTCGAGCTTCGGGGGTGCTAACTTTATTAGATTTGAACATATATAAGTATGTATAGAAATTGGGGTCGGTACAAAGGTAGTAAGCCGGTCACTCTAAGTATAATAAGGCCGAAGGTGAGCCGGGTCAACACACTAAGTGGCTAGTTTTCTCGAGGAGACTCGTATCAGTCGGGTCAAGATCGACTATATTGAATTTCAGCTCTTCAACATCGCAGGACGACTCAGCATCAGCTGCATCTCCTTCCTCACACTCTTGGGCTATCTTCCTGCTGCCTCCCAAGATTATAGTGCCTTTGGGACCCAGCATCTTGAGCTTGAGGTAGACATAGCAGAGATGAGCCATGAAACGAGCGTAAGCTGTTCTTCCGAAGAGAGCATGGTAAGGGCCTTTTATCTTTACCACCTCAAATGTTAAGGGCTCGCATGTGTAGTTATGTTCATCACCAAAACCGATGTCGAGCTTAATCCGCCCCACTTGGTATGCAGACTTTCCAGGAACAATGCCATGAAAAATTGTGGTTAAAGTGCAAACTGTTATCTGGGAGGTTCATCCGCCGAAAGGTGTCGTAATACATGATGTTGATGCTGCTACCCCCATCCATGAGGAAATTTGTGAGAGTATAGCCACTCACCTTAGGCGCCACCACCAAGGCTAGATCTCCTGGGTTGTCTACCCCCGGGGGAGGGGGGTGATCCTCTCTGCTCCAGGTGATTGGCTGCTCAGACCAATTGAGGTATGTGTGAACTGCTAGTTCGACCATGTTGATGGCTCTCTGCTTGAGCTTTTTGTCTCTTTTGCAAGTAGTGGTGGTGAAAAGGTGGTATTGACCACTATTCAGCTGCTTAGGATTACTTTTAAACCCAGCATAAATGTTATGCTGTTGATTGCCCTGACCAGGACGCTGCCCATTGCCATTGTTTCCCTCGTGTTGAAATCCCGACCCTGAGTCACGCTGTCCATTAAAACCTGATCCTGAAAATCCGCCAGGTGAGCCACCCAGTGAGCCTCTCGAACCATATTGACCCGGACGTCCTCCACCATTGCCTCCCTGATGATTTTGGAAAGCCTGGTTACGAAATTTGACGGGGGGATAACCCCGGGGTAGCCTCAGCCGGCTCTTTACTCCAAGTTTTTGAAACGACTGCCGGGCGAGCCGCCTCCCCCCGCAGTCCGGCTCCGCGCTGCCAGCTGCGACGGGCTGGCCAGCTAGCAGTGGAGACGACTGGCTCCCCTAGCCAGTGATGCATTGGATACCGTGGCCAGGGCGTGCGTGGCTACACTGCCCCCCCCCCCGTTGCATCGGGGGTCAGCGCCCGCGTAGCTACAATGAGGGCATAAGTGCCTCTAACCCTAGCCGACTGCGACCGGCCTTACGACACAGTGCCGGCACCCCCTCAACCACTCCATTACCTTCCCTAGCGTGGCTACAGTGTGGCTGGCCGTACCGCTAAATGCGGTCGGCTGTCACTAGATGACACCTCAAAGGACGACCCGTGCCTTGACGCGACAGGCACGGGGGCCTACCAGGTGGGCCCCCTTCGGCTTCCGACGGGACCCCGTAGTCGGCTGGCCCTACCAACGACAAGACCCCTCAGTCGGGGGCCCCATGGCCAGCTAGAGAGACCGCCAGATGGGACCCTCCGGCACCCTCTATTCATATTGTATTCTGGAGGTTGGCCTATAAAACCCCTGGGGCTTCCCCATGCACGGGGCGATAACTTCCCCAACACACACACACACACATGTAGAGAGGCAACAAACGCAAGCTAGCTCCTTCTTTCTCCTCCACCCATACAACTCAAGGAGCACCATTGTATCCCTATTTGATTCATCAACCAGACTAGCGGGACTAGGGGTATTACCTCCCATAGATGGCCCCGAACCTGGGTACATCGTGTGTGCAGCACCGCTTGTCCGTGATCCCGCTCCCGGAGTCCACCGGCATCCATCGGCGCAAACCACTCTCGATAAGCCTACCCATGGCATTTGTCATGAGAAAATGACGACAGCTGGTGCCCACCATGGGGTCAAACACGACGCCAGCCGGAGTCATACTCCGGGCAGGAACCCTTGCCAACTCTATCGGGCATCTCACGTCCGGGCTGGTTAGCATGCCCGTGGGGTCTGCCCTCGCGGAAGCTACCGCAGTACCCAACCGTGTTTCCACCCGCCTCGCGGGAGGAACCGCCGTCTCCTCCCCCGAGACAAACTGCATCGGCGCTCCGCTCGACATCATCGACCTCTGTGCGCTCACCACCGAGCTGTGCCTCGACAACACGTCGGTGCCGGATGAGTACCCTAGCACGATGCTCGGCCGCTACAACCCGCCCCCTTGCATAGGCAGAGGTAGACGCAAAGGAGGCGAGAGAAGATGGTGTCGATATCCTCGAGGAGGCCGCGAGCTGGCACTGAGCCGAATGGCTATCTACCAGCAGAAGCTTCGGCACTACCACAACAAGCGGATCTGGCCCCTCTCCTTTCGCGAGGGGGACCTAGTGCTTAGGCGGATCCAGCGAACAGCCGGCCAGCACAAGGTGTACTCCCTATGGGAGGGCCCGTTCATGGTCAGCAAAGCACTGCACAACAACACGCACTATCAAAATAGACACCCAGAAGCCGTAGATGCGCAAGAGAGATGCCTCCGGCGAGGAGATGGAGCGCCTGTGGAACGCGGCGCTTCTCCGTCTTTTTTACTGCTAAAGACCAGTGTATGTATGTACCCTCCCCTTTTGGGCTCATGAATGCAACGGGTGCCCCAAGCCATCTCTTGGGGCAAGCTCCTTTCGTTTCCTTACAAAGCATTTCGCCTCACTCACCGGCTCCCAGGACCCGGTCCCATGGTCCCGGGGGCTCGTCGGCTAGTCTTGACGTCACCCCCAAAGACGGTCAAGCAGTGTGTACTGAAGAAAAACCCTCCCTCCCAACCCCAGCTATAGACCGGCTCCCCGTTGTCTGGCTCGTGGGTCCTCGGGAAGGTAAACTTAATGCACACGAAAAACGGTCATAAGGGGATGATGTCTACTACGCAACCTTCCCCTTGTAGACGTTGTTGTGCCTCCAAGTGCAGAGGTTTGTAGGACAGTAGCAATTTTCCCTTAAGTGGGTGACCTAAGGTTTATCAGTCCGCAGGAGGCGTCCGATGAAGATGGTATCTCTCAAGCAACCCTACAACCAAATAACAAAGAGTCTCTTGTGTCCCCAACACACCCAATACAATGGTAAGTTGTATAGGTGCACTAGTTCGGCAAAGAGATGGTGATACAAGTGCAATATGGATAGTAGATATAGGTTTTTGTAATCTGAAAATGTAAAAACAGCAAGGTAACTAATATTAAAAGTGAGCACGAACAGTATTGCAATGCTTGGAAACAAGGCCTAGGGTTCATACTTTCACTAGTGGAAGTTCTCTAAACAATGATAACATAATTGGATCATATAACTATCCCTCAACATGCAACAAAGAGTCACTCCAAAGTAACTAATAGCGGAGAACAAACGAAGAGATTATTGTCGGATACGAAACCACCACAAAGTTATTCTTTATGATCGATCTATTCAAGAGTTCGTAGTAAAATAACACGAAGCTATTCTTTCCGTTCAATCTATCCTAGAGTTCGTACTAGAATAACACCTTAAGACACACATCAACCAAAACCCTAATGTCACCTAGATACTCCATTGTCACCTCAAGTCTCCGTGGGCATGATTATACCAGATGGATCACACAATCTCAGAATCATCTATTCAGCCAACACACAGAACTTCAAAGAGTGCCCCAAAGTTTCTACCGGAGAGTCAAAACGTGTGCCAACCCATATGCATAGGTTCCCGGGGTCACGAAACCCGCAAGTTGATCACCAAAACATACATCAAGTACTCACATGAATATCCTATTGTCACCACAGATAGACACGTGCAAGACATACATCAAGTGTTCTTAAAGACTCAATCCGATAAGATAACTTCAAAGGGAGAACTCAATTCATTACAAGAAGGGAGAGGGGGAAGAACATCATAAGATCCAACTATAGTAGCAAAGCCCGCGGTACATAGAGATCAAGACATCTCAAGAACATGAGAGAGAGATGAAACACATAGCTACTGGTACATACCCTCAGCCCTGAGGGTGAACTACTCCCTCCTCGTCATGGAGATCGCCGGGATGATTAAGATGGCCACAGGAGATGGATTCCTCCTCCGGCAGGTTGCCGGAACAGGCTCCCGATTGGTTTTTGGTGGCTGCAGAGGCTTGCGGTGGCGGAACTCCCGATCTAGGTTTATTTCTGGAGGTTTCTGTATTTATAAGACCAAATGGCATCGAGAACAAGTCAGGGGGACCCACGAGGGAGTCACGAGCCCCTCAGGTAGGGTGCCAGAACAGGCTCCCGATTGTATTTTGGTGGCTACAGAGGCTTGCGGCGGCGGAACTCCCGATCTAGGTTTATTTCTGGAGGTTTCTGTATTTATAAGACCAGATGGCATCGAGAACAAGTCATGGGGACCCACGAGGGAGTCTCAAGCCCCCTAGGCACGCCCAAGGGCGGTGGGCGCGCCTCCCAGGCTTGTGGCTTCCTCGGGACTCTTCTCCGGTATCTTTTTCTCCTGGTATTTTTGATATTTTCCATAAAAAATCACGGCGAAAGTTTTATTCCGTTTGATACTCCTATCTGAAAAAGGTCAAAAACACGGAAAAAACAGGAACTGGCACTAGGCTCTAGGTCAATAGGTTAGTCCCAAAAATAATATAAAATAGCATATAAATGCATATAAAACATCCAAAGTTGATAACATAATAGCATGGAACAATCAAAAATTATAGATACGTTGGAGACGTATCAGGGGACGCCGGTTTGGGCTACCCGCAACACTTTTTCTTAGCCTCTGCCACTCACCTTAGCCTAAACACCCTCGCAGTTTCCAAATTCGTGACTGACTCCCCCGTGGCGGATGCCTCGTCCTAGCTACAGGCCGACTCTTGGTTGTCCGGCTGGCGGGGCCGATACCAAAGGGGACAAGGCTTTGGGCAGACGAAACCAAAAGGGAAAAATGGCTAAGGCCGTGTCGGCATGCACAAATATTTTGGCAACCAAAAGCATAATAACTTATATACACAAAAGAGCATAAATGACCCACGACCACAAGTTCATTACATACACCCTAGTGAGTGGAATTGCGGTCTAATCAAATGTAGCAAAATAAAAAAGAAGACACTAAATAGCGGTAGTTTCGTCTTCTCCTCCGACATTCCCTGCGGCGGCTGAGGCAGAGGTCCTGTACTTGGCGCGGCATGCCCCGCGTCGCCCCCCTCGTCCAAGTCCAAAACCGGCTCGGAGTCAGTGTAATCTTTGATGCTAGACCCGGTGTCTTCGTCGTCCGTCTCTGCGGTGCTGCCCTCCAGGTCGTCAAAGGCGAGCGTGTACGGGTCCTCTAGGATCGCCTCGCCGTTTGCTGTGCACTTTGGGATGTACTTATCCCACATGGCGAAGGAAGCAAGGTCACTGGCCCACACGGCCAGTGCATCAGCAACCGCCTCCAGCTTTGCGTCGGTGCTAGCGGGCTGAGTGGTGAGCAGCCCCAAGTCCAGCTAGACGTACCATGACCTTGCCATGCGCAATGCCATGGCCGCTCCAGCACGTGTGGTGGAGGCCCTCCAGGCGTTCACCCGCATAGTCCCAAACTCGAGACACCTCGACAGTTGGCTCATAGAGTCTGGCTCCATCGCAGCCGGCTAGAGGGTGCATACCAACGCGGTGTCGGCTGCCTGGAGCTTCTTCAGGGCTCGGACCACCTCGGCCAGGCGCACCTTGGCGGCAATCCCCACCTCATCCAGGGTCCAGGCAGCGTGCTGCTCAATGGTGATCCCCTGAGTATGTTTTTCCTTGCGGTGTGCCTCCACGGCCACATCCGCGACTCCCTGTGTGCCTGAGAAGAGCTCTAAGGGGGAAGAAGGATGAAAAATGACCAAGAAAGAGAAACTCCAACTCGAACAACCGCACAAAGACAGCAAAACTCACTAGTCAGCGGCTGGTCCACCTCGTGCCACTGCTCCTACAGATCGAGCTCCCGGGCTGACCACTCCTTGACCCGGCACTCGTGCTCTGCTTGGGCCATCCACGCCTCCTCGGCCGCCTTCACCAGCGCGACGTGCTTGGTCTCCAGCTCCCGGCAGAGAGCCGCCTCCCGCTCCCCCGACTCCCTGCAGAGACCTGCCTCCCGCCCCTCCAGCTCTCAGCGGTGGGCCACCTCGTGCTCATCCTTCTCCTCATGTGCCCGTTCCGCCTCCTGCCGGAGCCAGTCGCACTCCGCGGTTAGGAAGTCCTGTCGTTCCCTGAGCTACACCACCTAGCGATGGAGGCTAACCGTCTTGGTGTGGGTGGCTGCCCAGGACGAAAACGCCTTTGTCAGAAAGCAAATAAGAGAGGGATTCACCCTGCCTCCAGAGCAGCCGTCTTGAATCCTGGGGGCTACACCCAGCGGGTGCGCTCGTGTGCCCCCAATGAAGATTCAGAAGAACATTAGCTTGCAGATCCGTGGGCAAGACGGCAGACGGCTTTCGGCTCCACGGTACTAGCCTAGTAGCGTGTTGTATGAGGCCACCCGACGGTCGTGTGCGGACTGCAGAGGTCACAAAAGCAAAATGCCATTAGGCTCGACCCGCCTACATCCCAGCCGCACTAAGCCTCGGGGGCTACACCGAGTGGGTGCGCTGGCGCGCCCCCACTGGAAAAAATCAAAGCAAAGTACAAAAGCCTCGAACTCTTACTACGGTGGATTCCTCGAGGCGCACCAGCTAGTTGCTCGCGGTCTCAGCGTCCTGCACCATCTGGGCAGGGCAGGCGGCGAACTCCGCGATGACGGCCACGAACATGGCTCCAAGAGTGTTGGGTGCATCATCGATGGACGCCCCTTCGACCACAACCTAGGTCTCCTACGGCCGACCCCTGTCGGTGGGTCCACCCTTCTCCTTGATCACCAGGGGACCCGCCCCTCCCGGCGCCATGGTGCCAGATGTCCTCGCTAATGAGCCGAGGATGTTTGCCCCCCAGGCATTGCATACTCAATCTCCGGCGCCCCGCCTCCGGCGCTGCCTCCGCGGCTTGCGTCCGAAGATGAAGCCTCAGGAGCCGGAAGCTCCGGAGCCAAATCTTGAATGACGACCTCCGGGGGCTCCTTCACCCCTCGCGGCATGTCATTCGTCTGCGACGGGCCGTGTCGCTACCAGGCTCCGCCCCATTGACGGCACCAGTAGCACTCGCGGCCGTGCGAGCCTCCGCCCGCCGCGCGTGGTCATGCTTGTCCTTGGATTGCCTCTCCTGGCCAAGGGGGAAAGGCTCCATGATTGGTCGCCCGCCTCCGCGCCAGCCCTCCCCAGCGGCTGCTTTCATGCTGCCGCCTCCCACGGGCGGCGCTCTTCCTCGCACCGCTCCTACTCGGCCTCCTCGAGGTCCTCCCATGCCTGGCGCGCCCTCTCCTTGGTGGTTTTTGGCAGCGGTGTGCCCGCCTTCTCAGCGGCCGTAACCCTCCACATGGCGCGTGGTTCCCAAGAGGAACAAGATGAGAAGGGGGAGTTGACTAAAAACAAGCAAGCACAGAAGGAAAACAAAACTTATCCGATGACAATGGTGATCACCCGCCTAGTGGGGCCTGTCCAGCCGACCCACTGCTTCTTCCCGCCAACTCAGTGATTGCCGCCCACCTGCCTGCTAGCTATCCACTTGGGGGCTGGCCTGGAGCTAGCCGGCTGCTTCCCCTTGTGGCCTGCCGCCACGTCGCCTTGGCTGGGCTTGTGGTCGGTGCGGCGGATGAGCCTCCTCGGTGCCGTGGTATCATCCCTTGAGGCCTTGGGGGTTCTCCGAGGCTGCTGCATTGCACGCCCTCTCCGATTCAGCGTCATCATCGGACCAATCCCGCAAAAGCTATTGGTGGAGGAACTCATCCGCCCACTTGGTGGCCTCCGTATCCGTCTCAGCCCCGCTGGCTTCGGACGCGCCGGATCACTCCGACTTCGCTGGCTCCACGTTGTTGGCGTCCTCGACCTCCTCATGGTCCGACTCCGCCACGTCAGCAGCCGGCTCCTCGTAGTTCTATAGGTGCGGGAAGACCTGCATGCAAGAGAAGCCCTCCTTCGCCAGACCGAGGAAGGGCGTCGGCTTCAAAAGAAAAAGAAAGTGTGAGGGACGACTCATCACTTACCCGTGGAGCCGGATGGTGCCGACTGTACGGGGCCTTCCCCCATTGCCATTTGCCCTCGTCCATCTTGGCGGACGAAATGGAGTTCACCCTCCTCGCCACCTGCACCATCTTCATCTCTTTGGTGGAGAGTCGGCAGGGGTCGCGCCGCCCTCCCAACTTGCAGATCAGGTGCGGCTAGCTCTGTAGCGGTTGTACCGGGTGTGCCACCATCATGGCCAGGAGGTCCGAGGCTGTCAGCCCCTCTGTACTGGCATCACCACTAGGCGCTCATAGATCCGGTCTTCCATCTCGGGTGACTAGGGAAAATCCGCCCTACAGTTCAGCATCTGGTGACTAGCGGCTGGTTGACTAAGTCAAGGAGGTTGATGTAGTCCTCCTCCGGCTTCACGCTCTTCACATAGAAGAACCATTTTTGCCAGTTCTTCACAGAATCCCGCAAGGGGAGTTGCGGGAATCTGGCTCCGGCTCAGAATTGAATCAGGGTGGCTCCGCAGGTGGTCATGTGTCGGGACCCCGATCCTAAGCCATAAGAATCTAGCCTGTAAGACATCACACCACTTAGCAGTCTCACGCATGGTTACCTCCACGGCTGCCACCTTACCTGGGCCAGGACCGTTTGCGTCTTTTGACTCACGTATGCGAATGTGTCGCTAGCATTCAAATGTCAAAGAACCCGGGCTGGCATAACTAGTTGTGGAACCCAAGTGCCACATCCATACAGGGACAAGCATACGTAACCCAGCAATGCAGGTGTCGATCTCTAGCCTGTGTAGACGAGTCATAGCAAGCTACAAGGAATCCATTACACCATGGGACATAAATGTCATCACTGCACGTAGACGAGTCGTAGCAGGATACATGGGCTCCATTACACTACGAGATATTTCCCCGAAGGGACAGACACAACAACAAAGAAGGATACATGCCGGTCAATCAATGTGTCCGGAGTAGTAGCAAGCAACCAAGGCTCGGTGGAAGCACAAAGAGGCAGTTCCCCGTAAAGAGTACTACTAAAGGCACACAACTAGGTGTCGGATCCCATATATATCATTGCATGGCACACGTACGCACGACATGCCCGATATGCATAGATACAACTATCGCATCACAACATAACCATACAACATTACAACATTTATTTAGAAGGCTTGAAAGAGCCAATACAATAAGATGTTACAAACAGGGGTACGAAGACCCAACATCCAGAGCATTCACAAACGGAAGTTAAACATGTCTAGGTACAGACATCTACAAAAGTGGCTGGAGGAGCCTGAAAAGCTACAATGACCCTACCAAAGGAACCAAACCTCTGTCTGGGATTCCCCAGCTAATCCAGTCAACATCGAACTTCACGTCACGAGTACCACTAATGAGATTGACGTCTCCTCTGCAAAAACATAATTAAACAAACGTGAGTACAAAGGTACTCAGCAAGACTTAAGTCAGAACTATCTACATATGCATCGGTATCAATGAAGGGGGATTGTGGAGTTTATTGCAGCAAGCCAGCTTTGACTCTTGGCTAACCTGTACTACGACTACAAGTGATCTCTTTGAGATGGGATAGCGCACACGAGTCCACATATTCACCAATCAATACACCACTATGGATCCACTTCCATCTCCCTACGAGAAGGCCATACATAGCACTCACGCTTATCTTGCGCATTTTGGAGTATCCACTTCAATTTGTCTATGAACCACATAAGTTCTCCAAGTAGTCCATATCCGAAGACGCGGCTATTCGAACAGATTATTTCACCCTGCAGGGATATACTTCTTCACACATGCTCTCGTCACTTATCACCATATGCACGTCATGCATCTCGGAAACCTTCAAGCGGAAGCACTAGCGTGGGCGTCGGCCACGACCGTCAATCACACAAGACCCTAGTCTAGGTTTATCGCCTATTTGAGACTGAACCCGCACGGAAGTCCGGCTGAAGTTTCCGCTATGGCCTCAAACGATGTGCGTAGGGTTCCCAAGCCCACCATTCAGGTGCAACTTGGTACACCGTGCCATTATGCCTGTACCGCATCATAGTGCATCCCTTCGGGCAGCACTATGCACGACCGCCAACACTTTTCCTACAAACACCAGAAACAAGTTGCAACTCCTGGACAAAGGTCTAGGCGATTAATAAGTCGAGCAGGGTCATATTTCAGGGCCCAAAGCGTGGTAGTAATTGTCTTGGATCACAAACACAGAACTCAGTTCTTAAGGTCGGTCCTAATGAGACAACCCACCATGTACTCCTACATGGCCTCTCATCGCCACCTTAACCAAATCGTGTTCAAACACTTAGCTCTCACACAGTAGGACATGAATCCTGCCATTCCGATCCATCACCCAGATGTATTAGACCCCACACGACACGACTCTAAGCATAGCAGGCAACGTAAGTAAGCAAGCACGGATGAGTAAGCACAACAAGGCTCAAGCAGTTGCTACTCATGCTAAGTGGTCTCAACTATTTACTGTGGCAAAGACAGGTCATGCAAAGGAATGGGTTCAACTACCGATGACATGTAACAGTTGAATTGTTGTTGTCCTAATGCAGTAAAAGAGAGCAGGAGCAAGAGAGTGGGTTCATATCGATATGCCCAAGGGGGTTTGCTTGCGTGACAGTCCTGAACATATCACTTCTCTTCATTAGTGTCAACGTTCACATCGTCGGAACCATCGTCTACCAAGAGGGAATAAACACCGGCAAACAGGAAGAAGGAACACATTAAATGCAATGCAACAAACATGATGCATGATATGACAAGTTATGGTACTGAATTGACCTAGAGGCATAATTAGTCAAGTTAATTGAAGTGGAATTCAAACAAGTTTGAATTCCATCTCCAAATGATATTTCATATATTGCCCTATTCACAAAATGTCCTACTTGGTGATGTTAACTTGCTCAAACATGCATGATCATGGCATAAATAGATGCATTGGATTTTTCTGATCATTTCACATATATAAATTATTTTCATCCGACTTACATATTATTTTCTATGATTTTTTATATGTTTTGAGCATTTTCTGAAATTATTAAATCATTTATTGATATATTTGAAATTCAGAAATATTTATTGGGTCAGCATAAAGTCATAGTGATGTCATCAGGTCAACTGTCTGCCTAGGGTCAAATCTGACCAGTGGGGCCCATTGGTCAGTGACCCATTTAGTTAACAACATTATTAACACTAACTTCTGACTAATCTAAAAATTAACCAGGGCCGAGGCCCGCCTGTCATTGACCCATATGGGTCAAACCATGGCCAACTGGGGTAAACTTCCCTGGAGTTTACCCGCGGCTCATCGCCGGTGACCATCTGTAACCGAGAGATAGACATATTAGAGGCTCTCATGATTAGAGGTAGCAAACACCACCCTTGTAACCGAGAGATCTTCTTCATCATCAATACCAGACAATCAGGACGTAGGCTTTTACTTCCATGAGAGGGGTCGAACCGGGGTAAACTCTGCGTCTCTTGATTCCTACTAACCCCTCTCAAGCCGCCACATAGTTGCGCTTCCGCACCGAACCTAAGTCCGTTCACCCAGACATCTGTAACATCCCAAATTTTGGAATGTTATAATAAATATTAGAATGAGTGTTTGTTTGCTTGTGTGATTCAACTAAGTGAAATTTGAAACTTTTAAAAACTTTTTGAATGAGAGGGAATGACATGACTTTCCCATGTGTTTGAATTCAAATTCCTACATTTCAAATCAGTGAGAGAAGATGACATGACTTATTCAATATAAAAAGATTTGAAAAGTGAATTTCAAAACTATTTGAAATTTCCTGATATGGAGTTCTTTTCATATTTGATTTCCAATTTGAAGTTTGAAATAATTCAAACCCCTTGATAAAACTTGAAAGGAGTAATATGACACTCCAACCAAGGGTATTTTTGTGAAGTATTTGAACCATAAAAACCAAGGGGTTATTTGAAAAATATTTGCAAAAAGAAATCAATCCAATTGAGCATTTTCTGGAAAAAACATTTTTTTAAAAGTATTAATTTTGGCCGTGGAATTTTTTTCATTAAATTGCATTTATTCCCTTGGTTAATTAATATATAAATCTTCATTCGCGGTCGTCTTCCCCCCCTTTCCTCGCCGACGCATCACCGGAGATCACGGATCTCGTTGGTCCTTTCCTTCCTAGCACCTCCGACCTCCTAGCTATATAAGCCCGAGACCCCGCACCCAGTTCCGCCCGTTTCCCCCTCGTCCAACCCGCTGCCCTCGCCGGAATCCCTCACCGGAGCTCCGGACACCACCAAAGCTCCTCGAGCTCCTGCCGCTCCACTCTGACCTCTTGAGCCACCACACTCACCACCAACCACTCCCCCTCTCTCGCGCACACCTCCCAGTACCCTTGCCCGATCCCTGCACCCACCGGAGCCCCTTCCCCGACAACCACCCGAGCGCCGCCGCCGCCTCCGAGCTCACCGTCATCGCCATCGTCGCCCTTGAGCCTCGCCGACGCCACCTACCTCGTCGTCGTCCTCGCCTGCATCGAACGGAGCAAACCCCGACACCGGACGATCACCAGAGATGCCGTCTGGATTGAGCCGAGCCCTACCGTCGATGTCGACCTCGCCAGCGACCCTCGTGAGCCCCTCTCTCTCCCCTCCGTTCGATCTGTTTGAACGGCCACGATTAGAAGAGGATACCTCTTCGGTTTATATCAAATAAACTGATCGGTTTTCTGTTTAGTTAATTGGACCGAACCGTTTTTCTGTTAAGTATCGGAGGTCCGCCCGAAACACTCGCTCGCACACACCTCTAGACCAATCACAGCTTGCCACATCACCTCTGTCCGTTAGAATAATTTTTCTTTTTTCTATTTTAGTTTCTTTTACAAATTTAGTTCTTTTTTTCTTTTAATCATATCTTTTAATATTTTAATTTCATTATTTGTGCGTCACGTCACAAATTTCATCTAGTTTATGTAGATATGAAGTTTGACTATTTTTGAATAATTTAAATTTGAATTCAAACAGATTTGATTCAAATCTTATTTTCTGAATATCTTGAGTTCAAAATTTTATTTTGAGTTGATTCTTTTTGCTAATGGTCACTAGTGATGTTATTTATCAGTAGGTAATATTTTAGAATTTTCAGAATATTTTAAATTAGTATTTGTAACAAAACAGATTTTGTTTTAGTTCTTTTAGGTTTATTTATATTTCTTTTGTTTTAAATTGTTTTATTTTATTTTATTTTAAATTAGTTGATAGGTTTTATAAAGTTTTCTGTTATACAACAGTAGCCCTTCAAACAAATATTATTTTATTAGTTGATTGCACAGAAATCAATTCTAGTTAATTATAACTTGTAATTGATTTCCATTTGCTAGTTTGATTTCTTAATTGAAAATATTTTTATAAATTGGTTTATAAGTTTTAATTTTTGTTAACTTAATTGTTTTATAATTTGTTTTTCTCTTATTTCATTATTTCATTTGTTTTTCTTGTTGTTAAGTTTATTAGGCAAAAACTTATGTTGTTTAGTGTATGATCATAGTTCTTAATTGTTTTCAAAACTAATTATTTTTGCTAGTAAAATATTTACAAAAAGACTTTTGTTATATTTTAATTTGTTTTTGAGTTTTTACTTTTGAAAATAGGATTTACTTGTAGAGAAAAACCAACCTTAGTGGTGTTGCTAAAACTTTGTTGTTTTGAGTTTTGTCTTAAGTATTTCCTTCATCACAATCTTGTTGCTTTTGGTTTTGCGTTACTTTTTGATAGTTAGAATTGATTGCTAGTATGATTGCTTATATGAATGCAATGTTTGATTATTATAGATCTTTATCGAAGAGTGATGAATACTCTATCAAGTTGTTTCTGAGAGCGATATTACTCTTCATCAACAGTATAGGCAAGTTCACTTTGATCATCTTATATTACCTATGTTCTATTTGCATTAGAATCAATCTATCCATCACACATCTAGTAGGTTATTGAGCTTGAACTTGTAGTAGTATCATGAGGTAGGAGAAACCCAACACCTTGTTACCATTGCCCGGGAGGGGACGTTACTTCAAAATTGCTACGCTTTAGTAGACGGGGTTGGTTGTGAGATTCAAGACTGTTGTGAGGTTAATTAATTATCTCAAGACCTACATGATGATCAAGACTTCAAGACTTCAAGGACTCGATATACCTCTGGGTGGATGACGGTTGAACGGCGCCCTGGAGAAACAAGTGGTTAGCCTAGGTGTTGCTGGAGAAGTGCCAGTATTCATGCGGAAAGGTCCACCCAGGCTCAAAGAGATGGATGGATACTTCAAGACCCGAGGCTTACCTGCACAGCCACAAGTCATTATGGGCTCTAGCTTGCTTGGACATTGTGGTAACTCTGGATAGCCGGTGCTACGAGATGTAGAAGAACGGTAGGAAAGGATGGGCACCGTCAGAGTCTCAGAGGGACCCTTTAAAAGACCATGTTTTGGTCATCCGTTCCTCAAACACCCTGAAGTGCGAGGAATCTAACGGAGGCGATCAAATCTTGTGTAGTGACCCGACTCAAAATGAGTCAAGCCTCTGTGTGTTCTGTGCCACCCTGGATCAGTATGCTGGCACACACGGTACATCAATGTATATATCAAAGTGCAATCACATGTAATTAACGTAAAGTTGATATATGCCTTAAAATCTCAGCGGAAACAGTCAACGGGAGTGGAGTCCCAATAACACCAATGGCAGGTTGAGTGTAGACCGTAACCCTGAATCGTACTCTTACCGTCGTAGAGCTTATCTGCAACATAAGACGTTGCAGCTGTGTAGGTCAGTACATTGAATGTACCGGCAAGAGCACCATAGTAGAACACAAGATAAAAACTATTCTATATGCAGTAAGGCTTTGTGGCTGTGTGTCTGAATTTTTGAATAAAAGCTGATTTTATTTTCTTTTCCTACAACAAAGGAATATCAGGAGTTTTCACTACAGAGTTACCTAATGTGACATGGTTCCGCCAACCGATGTCTTAATGCCCACAAGTATCATAAGTTGCCCACTATTAATTATCAGTCCAGTGTTGAGAGTTCAGAGATAGATCCAAGTCTAGAAGTTTGAATTGTCTGTAACCGGGGACACGGCTAATCGATTAGGTTTAACTCTGCAGAGTGTTGGGTACTTTACCCATAAGATTCGTTCCCTCCTGGTAAGTCCTCTCACTGCCGAGTGTTTGAGAACAAGACGAACGAAACATGGTCTTGCAGAGTGTTTCCCTGACTACTGTCAGTGCCCATCCATTCCTAACGTCGACTACATCTCGTAGCACTGGCTATCCAGAGTTACCACAATGTAAGCTACTGGGCATGAAGTATTCATCCATTCCTAACGTCGACTACATCCCATAATGACTTGTGGCTACACAGGTAAGCTACTGGGCATGAAGTATTCATCTGTCTCTTTGAGTCTAGGTGAAGCTTTCCGCAAGATGTCATGGCGCTTCGCCATGCATCCCGTCCATCCACTGGTTACTCAAGTGATGCCCAATCAACCATCCTTCACCCAGTAGTGTGTATTGAAGAACTTGTTTCTCGAGTCTCGAAGTCTTGAGGTCTTGAAGATGCAGGACTTGAAGATGTCTTCATGAAGTTGCCGTCTTGATGTGGAGTCCTCCTTCTCACACCACTCACGAACACTCATACCAGACCCCGTCTACTTTAGCATAGCATTGAAATACTAGCGTTCCCGGGGCTTTAGTAACAAGTGGTGAGTTCCTACCTCATGCATTCTGCTCAACTACAAGAATTTCAATAACACTACTAGAGGGATTTTTTGAATGATGTCACTACATGCAATAAAACATAGGTATGAAATTGATGGTCAAAGTGAACTTTTTCTGTACTGTTGATGAACAAAATATCACTCTCAGATAAGGCTTGATAGAACTATATGTCACTCTCCGATGAAAATCTATATAATCAAACATTGCATCCATATAAGCAATCATACTAGCAATCCATTCTAACAATCAAGAAGTAACACCAAACCAAAAGCAACAAGGTTGTGATGAAGGAAATACTTAAGACAAAACTCAAAGCAACAAAGTTTCCTCAACACAACTAAGGTTGGTTTTCTCTAATAATAAATCTTATCTTCAAAAGTAACAAAACAAAAACAATGTACAATATGACAAAAGTATTTTAGTAAATATTTTACTAGTAAAAAGAATTACTTTTGAAAAACAACTATGATCTTTGAAAACAACACACTAACAACAAGAGTTTACTACTTAATAAACTTAACAAAAGTAAAACAAATAAAACGAAATAATAATAAGATAAGATAAAACAAAATATAAAACAACTAAGTTAACAGAAAGTATATTTTATAAAACAATTTTATTAAAGGTATTTTCTAATAGCAAAACAAACTAGCAATGGAAATCAATTACAAGTTATGATTAACAAGAATTGATTTCCATGCAATCAACTAATAAAATAATATTTGTTTGAAGGGATACTGTTATCTAACAGAAAACAGTATAAAATCTATCAACTAATATAACAGAAAATAATTTAAAACAATTTTAAACAAAAGGAATATAAATAAACCTAAAAGAACTAAAACAGAATCTTTTTTGTTAAAAATGTTAGTTTAAAATATTGTAAAAATTCTAAAACTTTACCTACTGTTAAATAAAGTCACTAGTGTCAAGTAGCAAAAAGAATCAATTCAAAATCTATTTTTAAACTCAAGATATTCAGAAAATAATATTTGAATAAAATCTGTTTGAATTCGATTTTAAATTATTCAAATATGGTCAAACTTGATATCTACAGAAATTAGATGAAATTTGTGACATGATGCAAAAAGAATAAAATTAAAATAATTAAACACATGAAAGATATAAAGAAAACAAAATCAGAAACTATTCTGTTAACCGAATTAAAACAGAAAAAGAAAAAAATGTTTCTAACGGACAGGGGGTGACGTGGCGCTCTCTGATTGGCTACAGGGGATACGCGTTCTAGCGATTTGAGTAGACGGCCGATATTTAAAGAAAACGGTTCGGTTAATAATAACTTAACTGAAAATAGGCCGGTTCTTTTAATTAAACCGATGGGGTATCCTATTCTAATCGTGACCGTTGAGACAAGATCGAACGGAGGGGAATAAGGGGAAGCTCACCGCGGCGGTGGTGGAGTCCGGCGAGAGCTCCGGCGAGGTCCGAGGCGGCATGATCGACGGGGACGGCGCTTCGGTGGTCCTCCGGCGCGGCTGATGGCACCAGTCCACGCAGGCGAGGATGGCGATTTGTTTGGTGGCGCTGAGATGGCTCGAGGACTTCGGTGTTGACGACGGCGAGCTCGTGAGCGGAGGAGGTCTTCGGGTGGTCAATGGAGAAGGGGCTCTGGTGCGTGTGGGGCACGGATGAGTGGATGGAGACGTGCGCACGTGCGAGGTGGAGAGGTTGGTGGGCTCGGGAGAGCTTGGGGCGGTCGGGGGTGAGCAGCAGCTCAACAATGGCGCGGCGGTGCGGTCCGACTCCGGCGAGAAATGGCAGCGAGGAGGGGCATCGGGCAGAGGGGGAACGGGCGGAACAGGGAGCGGGAGGCCTCAGGTATTTATTGTTGGAAATATGCCCTAGAGGGAATAATAAAATGTTTATTATTGTATTTCTTTGTTCATGATAATTGTCTATTGTTCATGCTATAATTGTGTTAACCGGAAACCACAATACATGTGTGAATACATAGACCATAACATGTCCCTAGTGAGCCTCTAGTTGACTACGTTGTTGATCAATAGATGGTCACGGTTTCATGACCATGGACATTGGATGTCATTGATAATGGGATCACATCATTAGGAGAATGATGTGATGGACAAGACCCAATCCTAAGCGTAGCACAAGATCATGTAGTTCGTTTGCTAAAGCTTTTCGATGTCAAGTATCGTTTCCTTAGTCCATGAGATTGTGCAACACCCGGATACCGTAGGAATGCTTTGGGTGTGCCAAACGCCACAACATAACTGGGTGGCTATAAAGGTGCACTACGGGTAGCTCGGAAAGTGTCTATTGGGTTGGCACGAATCGAGACTGGGATTTGTCACTCCGTGTGACGGAGAGGTATCTTTGGGCCCACTCGGTAAGACATCATCATAATGCGCTCAATGTGACTAAGGAGTTAGCCACGGGATGATGTGTTACGGAACGAGTAAAGAGACTTGTCGGTAACGAGATTGAACAAGGTATAGAGATACCGACAATCGAATCTCGGGCAAGTATCATACTGATAGACAAAGGGAATTGTATACGGGATTGATTGAATCCCTGACATCCTGGTTCATTCGATGAGATCATCGTGGAGCATGTGGGAGCCAACATGGGTATCCAGATCCCTCTGTTGGTTATTGGCCAAAGAAGTGTCTCGGTCATGTCCACTTGTCTCCCGAACCCATAGGGTCTACACACTTAGGGTTCGATGACGCTAGGGTTATAGGGAAATGGTATACGTGATTACCGAAAGTTGTTCGGAGTCCCGGATGAGATCCCGGATGTCACGAGGAGCTCCGGAATGGTCCGGAGGTAGAGTTTGATATATAGGAAGTCCAGTTTTGGTCACCAGAAAGTTTTCGGGCTCATCGGTAGTGTACCGGGAGTGCCGGGAGGGTGCCGGAGGACCCCCGGGGGGGTGACGACCATAGGACTTTGTGGGCCCTTATAGCAGGTGTGCCTGCCCTTATTGGTCTGGCCAAGACCTTCTAGAAAGGCCCATGCGGCTGGAGGAGTAGAGATAAGGGCATAGGAGTTTGAAAAGGAGGAGATCCACCTCCCTTGTGGGAGGTGGACCCTCCCTTTGATTCGGCCGAAGCTATCCTCCCTTGAGGAGAGTCCAAGCCAGCCCTCCCTCTCCCTCCTCCTATATATACTTGAGGTTTTGGCCTTTTGAGAACAGTTCTAAGCTCTCTCTCTCACGCCAAATCCCTACCTCTCTTCTTCCTCCTCCGCAACGCTTAGGCGAAGCCCTGCCGGAATACCTTGCTACTCCACCACCACCATGCCGTCGTGCTGCTGTAGGAGCCCTTCCCTAACCTCTCCTTCCTACTTGCTAGATCAAGGTGTAGGAAACGTCACCGGGCTGCACGTGTGTTGAACGCGGAGGTGCCGTTGTTCGGTGCTTAGATCGGAATCCACCGCGATCTGAGTCGCTGCGAGTACGACTCCATCAACCGCGTTCTTGTAATGCTTCCGCTTAGCGATCTTCAAAGGTATGAAGATGCAATCTATCCACACTCGTTGATGGTTTCTCCATAGATAGATCTTGGTGACACGTAGGAAAATTTTGATTTACTACTACGTCTCCCAACAGTGGCATCATGAGCTAGGTCTATGCGTAGAATCTATGCACGAGTAGAACACAAAGCAGTTGTGGGCGTCGATTTTGTTAATTTGCTTACCACTACTAGTCTTATCTTGATTCGGAGGTATTGTGGGATGAAGCGGCCTGGACCAACTTTACACATACGCTTACGTGAGACTGGTTCCACCGCCTGACATGCACTTGTTGCATAAGGTGGCTAGCGGGTGTCTGTCTCTCCCACCTTAGTTAGATTGGATTCGATGAAAAGGGTCTTTATGAAGGGTAAATAGCAATTGGCATATCACGTTTTGGTTTTGACGTAGGTAAGAAATGTTCTTGCTAGTAACCTATAGCATCCACGTAAAAACTTGCAACTACAAATTAGAGGACGTCTAACTTGTTTTTGCAGCATATGCCTTGTGATGTGATATGGCCAAAGGATGTGATGCGATGCATTGTGATGTATGAGATTGATCATGTTCTTGTAATAGGATTCACGACTTGCATGTCGATGAGTATGACAACCGGCAGGAGCCATAGGAGTTGTCTTATTTTATTGTATGACCTGCGTGTCAATCATAAACGCCATGTAATTACTTTACTTTATTGCTAAACGTTAGCCATAGTAGTAGAAGTAATAGTTGGCAAGACAACTTCATGAAGACACAGTGATGGAGATCATGATGATGGAGATCATGGTGTCGTGCCGGTGACCGTGATGATCATGGTGCCCCGAAGATGGAGATCAAAGGAGCAAGATGATAATGGCCATATCATGTCACTATATTGATTGCATGTGATGTTTATCATGTTTACATCTTATTTTCCTAGAATGACGGAAGTAAATAAGATGATCGCTCACTAAAATTTCAAGAAAAGTGTTCACCCTAACTATGCACCGTTGCTAAGGATTGTTGTTCCGAAGCACCACGTGATGATCGGGTGTGATAGATTGTAGCGTTCGCATACAACGGGTGTAACCCAGATTTACACACGCGAAACACTTAGGTTGACTTGACGAGCCTAGCATGTACAGACATGGCCTCGGAACACGGAAGACCGAAAGGTCGAACATGAGTCGTATGGAAGATACGATCAACATGGAGATGTTCACCATGGATGACTAGTCCGTCTCACGTGATGATCGGACACGGGCTAGTTGACATGGATCATGTGTAACTTGGATGACTAGAGAGATGTCTATCTAAGTGGGAGTTCATTAATAATTTGATTATGTGAACTTAATTATCATGAACTTAGTCTAAAATTATCTTTACAATCTATATTGTAGATCCAATGGCCAATGCGAATGTCACCCTCAATTTCAACGCGTTCCTAGAGAAAACCAAGCTAAAAGATGATGGAAGCAACTATGCGGACTGGGTCCATGGCTTGAGGATCATCCTCATAGCTTTCAAGAAATTGTATGTCCTTGATGCACCACTAGGTGACCCACCCCTTCTCCCAGCAAAGCAAGACGTTGCGTACGCTTGGCATTCTCGCTTCAATGATTACTCCATTGTTCAGTGTGGCATGCTTTATAGTTTAGAACCGGGGCTCCAAAAGCGTTTTGAGCAACACGGAGCATATGAGATGTTCCAAGAGCTAAAACTGGTTTTCCAAGCTCATGCCCGGGTGGAGAGATATGACGTCTCCGACAAGTTCTTCAGCTGTAAGATGGAGGAGAATAGTTCTGTCAGTGAGCACATCCTCAAGATGTCTGGGCTACACAACCGCTTGACTCAGCTGGGAGTTAATCTCCCGGATGACTCGGTCATTGACAGAATCCTCCAATCGCTTCCACCTAGCTACAAGAGCTTTGTGATGAACTACAACATGCAAGGGATGGAGAAGTCCATTCCTGAGTTGTACTCGATGCTGAAATTAGCAGAGGTCGAGATTAGAAAGGAGCATCAAGTGTTGATGGTAAATAAGACCACTAGTTTCAAGAAAGGCAAGGGTAAGAAGAACTTCAAGAAGGACGGCAAAGCTATTGCCGCGCCCGGTAAGCAAGTTGCCGGGAAGAAGAAGAACAAGCATGGACCCAAGCCTGAGACTGAGTGCTTTTACTGTAAGGGTATCGGTCACTGGAAGCGGAACTGCCCCAAGTACTTAGCCGATAAGAAGGACGGCAACATTAAAGGTATATGTGATATACTTGTTATTGATGTGTACCTAACCAGCGCTCGTAGTAGCTCCTGGGTATTTGATACCGGTGCAGTTGCTCACATTTGTAACTCCAAGCAGGAGCTGTGGAATAAGCGGAGGCTGGCAAAGGACGAGGTGACGATGCACGTCGGGAATGGTTCCAAGGTCGATGTGATCGCCGTCGGCACACTACCTCTACATCTACCTTCGAGATTAGCGTTAGACCTTAATATTTGTTATTTAGTACCAGCTTTGAGCATGAACATTGTATCCGGATCTCGCTTGATGCGAGATGGCTACTCATTTAAATCTGAGAATAATGGTTGTTCTATTTATATGAGTGAAATGTTTTATGGTCATGCCCCAATGCTCAATGGTTTAGTTTTGATGAATCTCGAACGTGATGCTACACATGTCCATAGTGTGAGTACCAAAAAGTGTAAGGTTGAAAACGATAGTCCCACTTACATGTGGCACTGCCGCCTTGGTCATATTGGTGTCAAACGTATGAAGAAGCTCCATACTGATGGACTTTTGGAGTCTCTTGATTTCGAATCATTTGACACGTGCGAACCATGCCTCATGGGCAAGATGACCAAGACTCCGTTCTCCAGAACAATGGAGCGAGCAACTGACTTGTTGGAAATAATACATACCGATGTATGCGGTCCAATGAGTGTCGAGGCTCGTGGTGGCTACCATTATGTTCTCACCCTCACTGATGACTTGAGTAGATATGGGTATGTCTACTTAATGAAACATAAGTCTAAAACTTTTGAAAGGTTCAAGGAATTTCAGAGTGAGGTAGAGAATCAACGTGACAGGAAAATAAAGTGGCTACGATCTGATCGTGGCGGAGAATATTTAAGTCACGAGTTTGGCACGCAGCTAAGGAAATGTGGAATTGTTTCACAACTCATGCCGCCTGGCACACCTCAGCGAAATGGTGTGTCTGAACGTTGTAATCGCACTCTATTAGATATGGTACGATCTATGATGTCTCTTACCGACTTACCACTATCATTTTGGGGATATGCATTAGAGACTGCCGCATTCACTTTAAATAGGGCACCTTCAAAATCCGTTGAGACGACACCGTATGAATTATGGTTTGGAAAGAAACGTAAGCTGTCGTTTCTAAAAGTTTGGGGATGCAAAGCTTATGTGAAGAAACTTCAACCTGAGATGCTCGAACCCAAAGCGGAAAAGTGCGTCTTCATAGGATATCCCAAAGAGGCTATTGGCTATACCTTCTACCTACGATCCGAGGGCAAAGTCTTTTTTGCCAAGAATGGATCTTTTCTTGAGAAAAAGTTTCTCTCGAAAGAAGTCAGTGGGAGGAAAATAGAACTTGATGAGGTAACTGTACCTCCACTCGAACCGGAGAGTAGCGCAACACAGGAAGTTGTTTCTGTGGAGCCTACACCGGCTGGAGTGGAAGTTAATGATGATGATCATGAAACTTCAGATCAAGTTACTATTGAACGTCGAAGGTCCACTAGGACACGTTCCGCACCAGAGTGGTACGACAACCCTGTCCTAGAGGTCATGTTGTTAGACAACGGTGAACCTTTGAACTATGAAGACGCGATGGCGGGCCTGGATTCCAACAAATGGCTTGAAGCCATGAAACCTGAGATAGGATCCATGTATGAGAACAAAGTATGGACATTGGTGGACTTGCCTGATGATAAGAGAGCCATTGAAAATAAATGGATCTTTAAGAAGAGGACTGACGCGAATGGTAATGTGCCCGTCTATAAGGCTCGGCTTGTCGCTAAGGGTTATCGACAAGTTCAAGGAGTTGACTACGATGAGACTTTCTCACCCGTAGCGATGCTGAAGTCTGTCCGAATCATGTTAGCAATTGCCGCATTTTATGATTATGAGATCTGGCAAATGGACGTCAAAACGGCATTCTTTAATGGCTTCCTCAAGGAAGAATTGTATATGATGCAGCGGAAGGTTTTGTTGATCCTAAAGATGCTAACAAAGTATGCAAGCTCCAGCGCTCCATCTATGGGCTGGTGCAAGCATCTCAGAGTTGGAACATTCGCTTTAATGAAGTGATTAAAGCATTTGGGTTTGTACAGGTTTATGGAGAACCCTGTATTTACAAGAAAGTGAGTGGGAGCTCTGTAGCATTTCTTGTGTTATATGTGGATGACATACTGACAATGGGAAATGATATAGAACTCTTGGAAAGTGTAAAGGCCTACTTGAATAAGTGTTTTTCAATGAAGGACCTTGGAGAAGCTGCTTACATATTAGGTATTAAGATCTATAGAGATAGATCGAGACGTCTCATAGGTCTTTCACAAAGCACATACCTTGAAAAGATATTGAAGAAGTTCAATATGGATCAGTCCAAGAAGGGATTCTTGCCTGTGTTACAAGGTGTGAGATTGAGTACGACTCAATGCCCGTCCATGGCAAAGGATAGAGAAGAGATGAGTGTCATCCCCTATGCTTCAGCCATAGGCTCTATTACGTATGCCATGCTGTGTACCAGACCTGATGTGAACCTTGCCATAAGTTTGGTAGGGAGGTACCAAAGTGATCCTGGAGCGGAACACTGGAAAGCGGTCAAGAACATCCTGAAGTACCTGAAAAGGACAAAGGACATGTTTCTCGTATATGGAGGTGCTGAAGAGCTCGTCGTAAAGAGTTACGTCGATGCTAGCTTCGACACAGATCCGGATGACTCCAAGTCGCAAACCGGATACGTGTATATTTTGAATGAAGGGGTAGTCAGCCGGTGCAGCAGCAAGCAAAGCGTCGTGACGGCATCTACATGTGAAGCAGAGTACATAGCTGCTTCGGAAGCAGCAAAGGAAGGAGTCTCGATGAAGGAGTTCATCACCGACCTAGGAGTAATTCCAAGTGCGTCGGGCCCGATGACTCTATTCTATGACAACACTGGAGCTATTGCCCTTGCGAAGGAGCCCAGGTTTCACAAGAAGACAAGACACATCAAGCGCCACTTCAACTCCACCCGTGATTACATTCAGGAGGGAGATATAGATATTTGTAAAGTGCATACGGATCTGAATGTCGCGGATCCATTGACTAAACCTCTCTCATGAGCGAAACATGATCAACACCAGAATGCTATGGGTGTTCGATTCATCACAATGAAACTAGATTATTGACTCTAGTGCAAGTGGGAGACTATTGGAAATATGCCCTAGAGGCAATAATAAAATGGTTATTATTGTATTTCCTTGTTCATGATAATTGTCTATTGTTCATGCTATAATTGTGTTAACCGGAAACCATAATACATGTGTGAATACATAGACCATAAGATGTCCCTAGTGAGCCTCTAGTTAACTAGCTCGTTGATCAATAGATGGTCATGGTTTCATGACCATGGACATTGGATGTCATTGATAACGGGATCACATCATTAGGAGAACGATGTGATGGACAAGACCCAATCCTAAGTGTAGCACAAGATCGTGTAGTTCGTTTGCTAAAGCTTTTCAATGTCAAGTATCGTTTCCTTAGACCATGAGATTGTGCAATGCCCGGATACCGTACGAATGCTTTGGGTGTACCAAGCGCCACAACGTAACTGGGTGGCTATAAAGGTGCACTACGGGTATCTCCGAAAGTGTCTGTTGGGTTGGCACGAATCGAGACTGGGATTTGTCACTCCGTGTGACGGAGAGGTATCTCTGGGCCCACTCAGTAAGACATCATCATAATGAGATCAATGTGACTAAGGAGTTAGCCACCGGATGATGTGTTACGGAACGAGTAAAGAGACTTGCCAGTAACGAGATTGAACAAGGTATAGAGATACCGATGATCGAATCTCGGGCAAGTATCATACCGATAGACAAAGGGAATTGTATACGGGATTGATTGAATCCCTGACATCGTGGTTCATCCGATGAGATCATCGTGGAGCATGTGGGTGCCAACATGGGTATCCAGATCCCACTGTTGGTTATTGGTCGGAGAAGTGTCTCGGTCATGTCCACGTGTCTCCCGAACCCATAGGGTCTACACACTTATGGTTCGATGACGCTAGGGTTATAGGGAAATGGTATACGTGATTACCGAAAGCTGTTCGGAGTCCCAGATGAGATCCCGGACGTCACGAGGAGCTCCAGAATGGTCCGTAGGTAGAGTTTGATATATAGGAAGTCCAGTTTTGGTCACCGGAAAGTTTTTGGGCTCATCGGTAGTGTACCGGGAGTGCCTGGAGGGTGCCGGAGGACCCCCGGGAGGGGTGTGACGACCATACGACTTTGTGGGCCCTTAGAGGAGGTGTGCCAGCCCTTATTGGGCTGGCCAAGACCTTCTAGAAAGGCCCATGCGGCTGGAGGAGTAGAGATAAGGGCATAGGAGTTTGAAAAGGAGGAGATCCACCTCCCTTGTGGGAGGTGGACTATACCTTTGATTCGCCCGAAGCTCTCCTCCTTGGAGGAGAGTCCAAGCCAGCCCTCCCTCTCCCTCCTCCTATATATACTTGAGGTTTTGGCCTGTTGAGAACAGTTCTGAACTCTCTCTCTCACGGCAAAGCCCTACCTCTCTTCTTCCTCCTCCGCAGCGCTTAGGCGAAGCCCTGCCAGAATACCTTGCTACTCCACCACCACCACGCCATCGTGCTGCTGTTGGAGCCCTTCCCTAACCTCTCCTTCCTCCTTGCTGGATCAAGGCATAGGAGACGTCACCGGGATGCACGTGTGTTGAACGCGGAGGCGCTGTTGTTCGGTGCTTAGATCGGAATCCACCACGATCTGAATCGCTGCGAGTACTACTCCATCAACCGCGTTCTTGTAACGCTTCCGCTTAGCGATCTTCAAAGGTATGAAGATGCAATCTCTCCCCAATTGTTGCTGATTTCTCCATAGATAGATCTTGGTGACACGTAGGAAAATTTTGATTTACTACTACGTCTACCAACATTTATAGGGGCGGCTCGGGGTCATAGAAAGGAAAGGAGGAGGAGATCGCGGATCCGGTGGTCGTCGGCGTGGAAAGGGGAGGGGACAGAGGAGGGAGGAGAGCGTGGGGTTAGCGGGATCGGACGGTGGGGTCCACCAGTCAGTGGGAGAGAGAGAGAGGCGGCGGTGTCGGTGGCCGATCCGGAGGACGTGGGCCGCGGGTCGGTTTCCTATTAAAGAGCTTTTTCCTTTTATAAAAATAACAGAGATGGAAACTATATTTTGGCAAACAATACATTTCCAAAAAATGAAGTTGTATATACAGGAATGATCAGGGAATTAAATGCAATTTAATGAACATTTTTCCACGGCCAAAATAAATACTTAAAAAAAAAATTCAGAAAATGCCTAAATTGATTTTGATTCTTTTTGCAAATAATTTTCAAATAAACCCATGGGTTTTAGGGTTCAAAAATTTCACAAAATACCCCCGGTTTGGAGTGTCATATTACTCCTCTCAAGTTTTGTCAAGGGGTTTGAATTCTTTCAAACTTCAAATTGGAAATCAAATATGAAAAGAACTCCATATCAGAAAATTTCCAATGTTTTCAAATTCACTCTTCAAATCTTTTTATATTGAAGAATTCATGTCATCTTCTCTCACTGATTTGAAATGTAGGAATTTGAATTCCAAAAGCATATGGGAAAGTCATGTCATTCCCTCTCATTCAAAAGTTTTTTGAAAGTTTCAATTTTCACGCAATTTCAATCACTCACTCAATCAAACAATTATTCTAATATTTATTATATCATTCCGAAATTTGGCATTTTATAAACCTACCACACTTAAAATGAATCTCGTCCTCGAGATTTGGAAGGGCTAGAAATAATAGGTTAGGGTTTGGGGTCTTCTAGCAAAACCATTGACCAAGAAGGTGTGGGGTCTACCACACTTAAAATGGGAGTTACTAGTCCCTCAAAATCATGACAGTCCTCTGGGTGCATCTGCCTCTTCACATACTTCATGATAGCTCCTTCGGTGATTCTCTTCCGTTTTAAATCAAAATCTCGTGTTTCCTTGGTTAATACAAAGTTCTCCCGTTACCAGATCTTCTTGGCTGACAAGTCTCGTGATCATTCTAAGTAACCTATTGAAGATCTCATGGGGGTCTACCATTAGTGGTTATCTTGCAGTGAAATGGGTCTTGGCTTCATTCCTCACCGTAAAATTCCTACATGTGGCGGCAACTGCCATGTACAAGGGGTTTTCTTCAGAACCTTTCTAAGTCTCAAACAAAAGCTTCAAAGAACGTCGTCTCTTTACTATGGGTAAGTCACTCCGATTTACCAATCCGAATAGCAACAGAATGATAAGAGTAAGTCGTCATGGTGGCCAAGCCATGTCGCACTAAAATCATTACCTTGTATAAGGTTTAGTGAATCTCGTATTCTAACACTTGGGATTCCTCACAAATGTTTCAGAAATTTCTCTTGTCAACGAACGAAGTTCGGATAAATCCATTGATTATGCAAGCTGAGCAAAAACATCTATCATTTTCTTCACATCTCTCAGGCTCTCGGATACTCCTAAGGAAAAACATTTGCTGGTCAGTCGTAGCTTCTTCCAAGTTTCTTCCTTCACAAAGGTAGGCCTTGATACTTATCAATCTTGAGGTCAGTGAGTTGTGGGTTCACCTGAATACTTGAACAGTTTTAACTCACTCTTGGGGTTACCATCGTTCCAATTTCCAACATTACCTTCAGTTCACTCCACCATACCCTCGAGGTAACAATTCACAAACTTATTCTTGTCTAGATTCCACTTCTGCGGAATTTATTTTCCTTTCCATTGGTCTGTTTAACCTTGGGTAGGGTTTCAGCACAATCATTCCTTTTCCCAATATTCCAGCTTCAAAAGCACTTTGTCACAAAGGTTATCATCCACATAGTTTGATGTGGTTCCACATTCTCTTCACCTATATTCACTTATCCAAACTCCTTAACCGGAAAGGTACCTGTGGTTACTACCACACTTAAAATGAAATGTACACATGCCTACATAGACCATATTTTCTCATATCCTCGAAAATGGTCAGAGATTTTTTTGTTCATAGAGTAACAACTCATATACTTCAACATAGGAGAATCATGACACCATAGATTCCATTGACTCATGAATTTATTACAAAATCTGAGACTTCTGTTACATAACTTCAAAAATGATAAGAGTGCTACCTATTACATTTATTACTTACAAAATCCAAAACTCAAACTACTCGTGTTTAGCCTTCTTCGGGCAGGTATAGGAGTAGTGCCCTGTCTTGTTGCACCGATGACAAGTGATGTGGCTCAGATCCTTCCGTGTAGAAAACCACGGAGTCTTCTTCTTCATGGGTTGGGTTCCTTTCCTGATGCTTGGCTCATACCTCTTGCAAAAACACTGTGGCTTCTCCAAGCTACAATGCAAACATCTGATGCCTCTGCTTACTTGGCCTTTGTTCTTGTCTAGGTTGATCATTTCTTCTATCTCCTGAGGGTCATATTGCACTTCTTCTATCGGGAAGTCTCCCAGACACTTGTTCGTACAATTATGAGAGATATGTCCTTCTTCTCCACATGAATAACATGACTTGATACTTATTTTTGGGTCTGGTATATCTCCCATCATCATGGGTTCTTCTAACTTTTTCCCGAGGGCTTCTTTCATTGCTTCCTTCTGTTGCTTCATGACTTATTGTACCTTGGAGGGATAGTGAGTGGTTCCTTCACAAAAGAAACATGTCACCTGCCCAGTTGGGCATTCCTCAGCTCGGTGATTTTCTTCACAATGAGGACATCCATCCTTGTGTTCTTCCTGGGTGTATCCTATTTCTCCACATATCCTGCATGCAGAAATCTTCTTCACATCTTTGCAACGGGGCTTCTAGGTGTTGGTAACAACATGAGTTCTTTGCAGAGTCATCTTGAATTCTTCCCAAGTGATTGATGCTTGCGTATCATGGATAGCTTCATGCATCTTCCACCAATTTGTAGCACCTTCTTCAAAGTACCGAAAAGCATACTGGACCATCTCCTTTCTCGCAACATGGTTACTCCTTAGATGATCCTCCATGTTCTGAATCCATTCTTTTGTCTCTAACCGAGTCATCGCTCCAGAATACACGAGTCCAGCTTCATTCAGCATCTATTGGGTTCAAGGTTTTGGGATGAGATGCGTAAGAGACAGAGACAGAGAGAGAGAAAAGATACAAACAACTCAAAGACACAAAACATCAAACTCAAGTTCACACATTCATACAGTTCATTCAAACTATAGTATTGCCACCCACATAAGGTTGGTATGGTCGATTACTCAAATCGTAAAAACGTTTATCCTTTATTCTCTCATGGTGGGGCCACTACTAAGCTAGTCTATATCATGTCTTCGTCTTCAGTGGGTTTTTTCTGGTCATGCTTGATATTCTCAAGTTCTTCTACCAAATTTTCCCTGTTGATGTGGAATTTCTGGTGTCGTCCCTGTAGTTCCAGGAGTTGGTTCTTGAGCTTCTAAATTTCAACATCTCCAGCATGTCCCATGGCCTGACTGTTCTTCAAGTCTTGACAAAGCTTCTGAATCTCGGGATCGTGTTTCTTCAGATTGGCTACCTTCAGCTTCTCAGCCTTGAGGTTCTCACGAAGTGCTTCGTCCTCAAATAACTCTGAGAGAAGGTACATTTGAAGGTTCTTGATGTAGTGCTCCAGTTCTTGATTGTACACAAGTATGGGGGAAAACATCATCTTCTGTTTGTCGGTTAGGATGATCAGTGCTCCATCAGGCTTCTGCCATCCAAGCCTTCCAAAGTAGTGGTTGCACAACTCAACACAATGACGATAGCTCAAACGTGCGATGGCATCATGGACGGTAGTGTTCATGCCCATCTCACATTCATGGCTCAATGTGCCATAGTTGATGTCTTCAGTCTTGGGGTCTTCTTCACGTCCAAAAACTTTAGTTTCGATGCCCCAGAATCCAGACTTCCTCTTACTCACCTTGATCTCAGGTATTGACAGCTTCACCATCTTCACTAGCTCCATGAGGAATGAGCCTCCGGGAACATCTTCGTAGTCCTCTCTTTTGTTCAGGGTGTAGTTCTCCATCTACAGTTTGAAACACGGAGGGTTCAGCAATAGAATTTAGAAGTTACGAGAGTAGTGAAAACAAAAGTTGTTCCTATCAAGGTCTTCCTATTTCTAATCCATTTCCTAGGGTCACGTCCTACAGTCAACATGTGCTCTCATACCATTTCTGTAGCGACCCGACTCAAAACGAGTCAAGCCTTTGTGTGTTCTGTGCCATCCCTGGATCAGTATGCTGGCACACACAGTACATCAATGTATATATCAAAGTGCAATCACATGTAATTAATGTAAAGTTGATATATACCTTAAAATCTCAACAGAAACAGTCAACGGGAGTGGAGTCCCAATAACACAAACGGCAGGTTGAGTGTAGACCGTAACCCTGAATCGTACTCTTACCCGTCGTAGAGCTTATCTGCAACATAAGACGTTGCGGGCGTGTAGGTCAGTACATTGAATGTACCGGCAAGATCACCATAGTAGAAAAGAAGATAAAAACTATTGTATATGCAGTAAGGCTTTGTGGCTCTGTGTCTGAATTTTTTGCATAAAACCTGATTTTATTTTCTTTTCCTACAACAAAGGAATATCAGGATCTTTCACTACAGAGTTACCAAACATGACATGGTTCCGCCAACCAATGTCTTAATGCCCACAAGTATCATAAGTTGCCCACAATTAATTATCAGTCCAGTGTAGAGAGTTCAGAGATAGATCCAAGTCTAGAAGCTCAAATTGTCTGTAACCAGGGACACAGCTAATTGATTACGTTTAACTCTGCAGAGTGTTGTGTACTTTACCCACAAGATTCGTTCCCTCCTGGTAAGTGCTCGCACTGCCCAGTGTTTGAGAACAAGACGAACGAAAGATGGTCTTTCCTAGTGTTTCCCTGAGTACTGTTAGTGCCCATCCATTCCTAACGTCGACTACATCTCGTAGCACTGCCCAGCCAGAGTCACAACAAAGATCAACCAAGCCAGAGCCCATAATGACTTGTGGCTACATAGGTAAGCTACCGGGCATGAAGTATTCATCCGTCTCTTTGAGTCTGGGTGAAGCTTTCTGCAAGATGTCATGGCGCTTCGCCATGCATCCCAGCCATCCACTGGTTACTCCAGTGATGCCCAATCAACCATCCTTCACCCAATAGTGTGTATTTAAGAACTTGTTTCTCGAGTCTCGAAGTCTTGAGGTCTTGAAGATGCAGGACTTGAAGATGTCTTCATGAAGTTGTCGTCTTTACGTGGAGTCCTCCTTCTCACACCACTCACGAACACTCATACCAGACCCCGTCTACTTTAGCATAGCATTGAAATACTAGTGTTCGCGGGGCTTTAGTAACAAGTGGTGGGTTGCTACCTCATGCATTCTACTCAACTACAAGAATTTCAATAACACTACTGGAGGGATTTGTTGAATGATGTCACTACATGCAATAAAACATAGGTATGAAATAGATGGTCAAAGTGAACTTTTTCTATACTATTGATGAACAAAATATCGCTCTCAAAAAAGGCTTGATAGAACTATACGTCACTCTCCGATGAAAATCTATATAATCAAACATTGCATTCATATAAGCAATCATACTAGCAATCCATTCTAACAATCAAGAAGTAACACAAAACCAAAAGCAACAAGGTTGTGATGAAGGAAATACTTAAGACAAAACTCAAAGTAACAAAGTTTCCTCAACACAACTAAGGTTGGTTTTCTCTACTAATAAATCCTATTTTCAAAAGTAACAAAACAAAAACAAGGTAAAATATGACAAAAGTATTTTAGTAAATATTTTACTAGCAAAAAAAATTACTTTTGAAAAACTACTATGATCTTCGAAAACAACACACTAATAACAAGAGTTTACTAGTTAATAAACTTAACAAAATTAAATCAAATCAAATAAAATAATAATAAGATAAGAGAAAACAAAATATAAAACAACAAAGTTAACAAAAAGTATATTTTATAAAACAATTTTATTAAAGGTATTTTCTAATAGCAAAACAAACTAGCAATGGAAATCAATTACAAGTTATACTTAACTAGAATTGATTTTCATGGAATCTACTAATAAATAATATTTGTTTGAAGGGCTACTTTATCTAATAGAAAAATTTATAAAATCTATCAACTAATATAAAAGAAAATAATTTGAAACAAAAAGAATATAAATAAACCTAAAAGAACTAAAACAGAATCTGTTTTGTTAAAAATGCTAATTTAAAATATTCTAAAAATTCTAAAACTTTACCTACTGTTAAATAAAGTCACGAGTGTCAAGTAGAAAAAAGAATCAATTCAAAATCTATTTCTAAACTCAAGATATTCAGAAAATAAGATTTGAATCAAATCTGTTTCAAAGCAATTTTAAATTATTCAAATATGGTCAAACTTGATATCTGCAGAGACTACATGAAATTTTTGACATGATTCAGAAAGAATCAAATTAAAATAATTAAAAACATAAAAGATATAAAGAAAACAATATCAGAAACTATTCTGTTAATTAAATTAAAACAGAAAAAGAAAAAAAATGTTTTTAACGAACAAGGGGTGACGTGGCGCTCTCTGATTGGCTACAGGGGATACGCGTTCTAGCGATTCGAGCGGACGGCCAATATTTAAAGAAAACGGTTCGGTTAATAATAACTTAACTGAAAACCGGTCGGTTCTTTTAATTAAACCGAAGGGGTATCCTATTCTAATCGTGACCGTTGAGACAAGATCGAACGGAGGGGAAGAAGGGGAAGCTCACTACGGTGCTGGTGGTGTCCGGCGAGAGCTCCGGCAAGGTTCGAGGCGGCGTGATCGACGGGGACGGCGCTCCAATGGTCCTCCGGCGCGGCTAATGGCACCAGTCGACGCAGGCGAGGACAGCGATTCTTCTGGTGGCGATGAGATGGCTCAGGGACGACGGTGTTGAGGACGGTGAGCTCGTGAGCGGAGGAGGTCTTCGGGTGGTCGACGTAGAAGGGGCTCCAATGGGTGTGGGGCATGGGCGATTGGATGGAGAGGTGCGCGCGTGCTAGGTGGAGAGGTTGGTGGGCTCGGGAGATCTTGGGGCGGTCGGAGGTGAGCAGCATCTAAACAATGGCGCGGCGGTGCGGTCGGACTCCGGCGAGAAATGGCGGTGACGAGGGGCGTCGGGCAGAGGGGGAAACAGGCGGAACAGGGTGCGGGAGGCCTCAAGTATTTATAGGGGTGGCTCGGGGTCATAGAAAGGAAAGGAGGAGGAGATCGCGGATCCGGTGGTCGCCGGCGTGGAAAGGGGAGGGGACAGAGGAGGGAGGCGAGCGCGGGGTTAGCAAGATCGGACGGTGGGGTCCACCGGTCAGTGGGAGAGAGAGAGAGGGGGCGACGTCGATGGCTGATCCGGAGGAGGTGGGCCGCGGGTTGGTTTCCTATTAAAGAGCCTTTTCCTTTTATAAAAATAACAGAGATGGAAACTATCTTTTGGCAATCAATACATTTCCAAAAATGAAGTTTTATATAGCAAAATGATCAGGGAATTAAATGCAATTTAATGAACATTTTTCCACGGCCAAAATAAATACTTAAAAAATTATTTTCAGAAAATGCCTAAATTGATTTTAATTCTTTTGCAAATAATTTTCAAAGAACCCCATGGGTTTTAGGGTTCAAATATTTCACAAAATACCCCTGGTTTGGAGTGTCATATTACTCCTCTCATGTTTTGTCAAGGGGTTTGAATTCTTTCAAACTTTAAATTGGAAATCAAATATGAAAAGAACTCCATATCAGAAAATTTCAAATGTTTTCAAATCCACTCTTCAAATCTTTTTATATTGAAGAAGTCATGTCATCTTCTCTCACTGATTTGAAATGTAGGAATTTGAATTCCAAATGCATATGGGAAAGTCATGTCCCAATTCCTCTCATTCAATTTTCACTCAATTTCAATCACTCACTCAATCAAACAATCATTCTAATATTTATTATAACATTCCAAAATTTGGGATGTTACATCTTGTGGGGAATATGTGCAAACCTCTGCAGAGTACTCAAACCTAATCGATTAGCCGTGTCCATGGTCATGGTCAACTTGAGCCAAAGGAACTGAAACTATCTGGAACTCTCAACACAAATAATTATAATGATAAATGTATTATTGTTAACTTGGGTATGAGAATTGGTTGGTGGAACCATCTCATTAATCAACCAACTTTGTAGTAATAATGTCTGCATTACCCCTCTCTTGTTGCAGGAAAAATTTGCTTTACGCAAAACTTGAACTTATAGCCCCACCTGCCATATATGCATATAGTATAGATGATTATTTTTCACCCCCTCTTTTGTGACTTGCCGGCATATTCGAAATGCTGACCTACACGGCCGCACCGTCTCATGTTCCAGATACTCTTCTTCGACGAGTAAGAGTACGATTCAGGGTTATGGTCTACACTCAACCTGCCGTTAGGCTTTATTGGGACTCCACTCCCGTTGACTGTTTCCGCTGAGATTTTAAGGTATATATCATCTTTACGTTATTTACATGTGATTGCACTTTGATATATACATTGATGTACTGTGTGTGCCAGTATACTGATCCAGGGATGGCACAGAACACACAGATGCTTGACTCGTTTTGAGTCAGGTCGCTACAACATCTTCCGTGACAAATCCATGATAGTTGGCACGCACCGTGGGGCAGCTCACACGGTGAGGTTGTGTTTGGAGGGATTTCTCTAGGGATTGAGAAGTTCATGATTCACTCGATAAATAAAGCTAGGACGGAAGAATCTACATCGACGTCGAGTTTGTCAGTTTGGATTGGGAAAAGTTTTCAGAGTTAGCATAAATCTGATTACAAAAGTTTTCAGCAATGGCGATCATGTGCAACGCCCGTACGGATCAAATCTCCATAGTTGACTCGCAGCTGCCGCACGGGCCGGTGTGATCTATCAAATTGAAGCCAGATCGATTTTGTGCGCCGCAGCAAGTCGCCCATCTTAGCCAGTCAAGGTTTTCGATTGCAAGTATTGACATGAGTAGTGGCCGTATCTGACTACTCTCTATCCACCAAAGTCGCTGCACGTAGAGACCACGTACGGGCAACAGCAAAAAGCAAAGAAGAAAAGGGCACTTTGACCCGGAAGAAGTTACAGGCACAGACTCGACAACACACGTCCAAGTCGTCTCCGCCACTGACTCCACGGCACCTCGACTCGACGACGTGCGTCCGAGACGTGTCGACCCCTCGCCGTGCAGGCTGGGTCGTTCCTACACGCTCGCCCAGCCACCGTCCAAGATGCCCCTGACTTGGTCTTTGCCGCCGCGCCCTGCGCCTGCCTTGTCGTCTGCTTCTTGTCACCTCGCCACCAGCCGCCATGCTCGTCACGTTGCACCTCGGTCGGCTCGAACGCCACCTTGCCTCACCTGTCTTTGCTTCAGCAACACTGCCTCACCCGCAGACTACGCCTCCACCGGCGGCCCTCCTTGCTACGCCTGTGCCAGTTTGGCCTCGCCTCGACACGTGCCGCTGCATGCGCGCCTCACCGCTGGCTTCGCTTCGCCCTGCCACCACCACCCGGGCCTTGCTCTACCCGTAACCCAGCCTCTCGCTGCATCCGCGCTTTGCCTCTGCCCTGCGCCGACGCCGCTGATCCGCCCTGGACAAGCCGCCACAGCAACCTCCGACTCTATTGCTATGCCCCGATGTGGTGTCTCCGTTCCTACCGAGCCGCAGCCTCACCTAGCTGTCGGCCGGTCCACCGCTCCTACTGTGCTGCTTGAGCGACTGACCGGCTCGCTACCCTTCCTCGCATCTCCACACCGCTGCTCCCGCTTCGCCAGCTTGCTGAGCCAGCCGCCATTGTGGCCGCTGCTGCACCCCGCCATGGGCTCCTCTCGCCTCCGGCTACTACCTCCGGGCCTCATGGCATCGCCACTACCCTGGACTGAGCTGCCCCACGCCACTGCTCTTGCCGGCGCACCGCGCCGCGCTCGGTTGCTCCCCTCCGACGCGGGGCTGCCTCCCGGCTCCCCCACCACCGGCTCAAGGCTATTCCGCTCGTCCATGCCGCAAGACGCCGCCCTGCTCGAGCCGGCTCCGATCCGGCAGTCGTTCCCCTCATGTCCGGGTGACGTCGATCCGCTGGCCCCTGGTGTTAGCTAGCCCCCTCCTTGAGCTATTTTTTGTCCGATGCAAAGGACTGAGGAGAAAGGGGCAACTGCCAGAAAAAAGGTGTCATCAGCCCGACGGTTTATAATTTTTGACAAAATATGTCAGGTGAAGTTCATCAGGTCTATTCTTATCGATGTATTTTCATTCTTCCAAGAACAATTACTTTGCCCTGGAAATATTTTTTACGCAGGATAGTTATCAACTACAAAGATGGCATTATACTAAGGAGTTGGAACGCACATCAGCATGCGCGTTGCTCGACGGACGCGTGTGAGTTGCCACCCCCGCGGACGGTCTACATCAACTTACCGGTACCGAGCGCGCTCACCCGCCAATATGAGCCGCCCAACGGACGCACGCAAGATGCCGCCCACGGTCTAATTTACATCAAAATATTAGTGTGGTGCTCGTCTGTATAAGCTGCCCGACGGATAGGCGCACAAGTCGCCGCCACTATAGTTTGGTTAACTTCAACAACCAGCCGGAACGAACCATCGACCGGATTATTGAAAGAAATCATACGGGATCATCTATAGCCCGGCCCGATCAACCTCGACCTTCAGTGGAGATTCTCAAGCCGCCTCTTCAAGTCAACTTAAGACACGGGGGCTACAGACATGGCAAGACACGTTTGGTCGTTTTCAACGAGAACTCCGGGTCATGGCAAAATTAACCCGATCCTCGGGGCTACTACATCTTTGGCGGAAGATTAAAAGTTGCCCAAGAGGACGAACCGCTGTGATGCACCATTCAAACATAGGTTCCCGGATTTATCGGATCATCACTTGGAGCTTCTGCCATTTCTTCATACAAGATGGCGGTTTACAAGATGGTGACTTACAAGATGGTGCACAAAACATTGGTTGTCGAAGGGGGCTTCTTACCTTCGGGTATCACTTATCTCACCCTAATAGTCGGCTTTATGCCATTCTGGTTAACATGTTAGCCCTGGTTCTCGAAGGGGGCTTCTTACCTTTGGGTATCGCTTATCTCACCCTAACAACCGGCGTTCGCGCCACATTCCAGCTGACATGTCAGTTGCGGCTGTCGAAGGGGGCTTCTTACCGACGGGTATCACTTATCTCACCCTAATGGCCGGCTTTATGCCATTTCCGGTTAACATGTTAACCGCGGTTGTCGAAGGGGGCTTCTTACCGACGGGTTCGCTTATCTCACCCTAACAACCGGCATTCGCGCCACATTCCAGTTGACATGTCAGCTGCGGCTGTCGAAGGGGGCTTCTTACCTTCGGGTATCGCTTATCTCACCCTAACAGTCGGCTTTATGCCATTTCCGGTAAACATGTTAGCCGCGGTTCTCAAAGGGGGCTTCTTACCTTCGGGTATCGCTTATCTCACCCTAACAATCGGCGTTCGCGCCAAAAATGTTGACAAGTCAACATTGGCTGTCGAAGGGGGCTTCTTACCTTCGGGTATCGCTTATCTCATCCTAATAGTCGGCTTTAAGCCATTCCGGTTGACATGTTAGGCACGGTTGTCGAAGGGGGCTTCCCACTTCCGGGTGTAGCTTATCTATCCCTAACAACCGACGTTCACACCAAAAATGTTGACAAGTCAACATCACATCATACATTGCATCATACTTTGCATCATACATTGCATCATATTCACATGACATGCCGGCTTATCAAGCCGGGTCAGAGCAAGATTATGAAAGAAGGAGCAATGTTATTAAAGATATAACATCTCCGGGTTGTGCTTCTTCAAGCCGCCCTCACAACAATGCAGAATATTTTTCTGTCATGTTTATTTTTTGCAGGTATTATCTCTTAAGATGAGCCGCCGTTAAGTATTCTCCAAGAGCAAATGGATATTTTAATAGCCAACATGGCTGGACCTTCATGGTTTATCATAACCAGTAATAAATGATTGGAGTTTTCAAGCCAGCTCAGAGAATTTATTATTTTTCAAGAGCCGCCATGTCAGATATAATGCAGTGTCATCTAATTGGCCGGTTCTCGGATTTCTTCATTTGTGCTCTGTAGTAATCTAAAACAGTCTTGGATTTCTCCAAATATATATTTGTCGGGTTGCATCGCAACCACGAGTAGGGATTTCATGTCAAAAGACAAAGGAATTATTCTAGGATATTCATTCCAGGTTATATTACAACCACGGTCAAAGATTCATTCAACAAATTGTGGTGAGTAATATTATTCTCACATAGTCCCGAGTCGCCGCAGGCAGACAACCCGACACTTGGGGGCTACACTATTCAAAGCCAGTTTATATCAATTATGCAAGTCCCCTGTTGCTGCAAGCACACACCACAGCCTTAGGGGGCTAATGCAAGACGGTTTTCAAATCACTATTGCCAGCAAGACCCTATTATGTCAAGGAGATGGGTCGGCATTTTTATATTTTTCTAAGTCCCAGCCCAGTAATTCTTACTGACCAGGCACTTGGGGGCTACAATATTCAGCTATTTAAACAGATTATGAGGTTCAAATTCAAGACCCGGCGCATCACATTCTGATGAGCCGGCCCTTGGGGGCTACACCCGCCGAAGCTTTCTGATGAGCCGACCCTTGGGGGCTACACCAGCCGAAGCTTTATAAGGTATAAGGCAATTATAAGTCCCAGGCTGCTGCGGGCAGGACAATCCGGCACTTGGGGGCTACACAGTCCAAAATGTTATTTGCAAAAGCACCAAGTTATCATGGATAATCTCGGAGCTTGGGGGCTACAGGTAATATGGACATATCAAAAACTTGGAGGAGAATTTTCAAGATATTAATTATGGAATTCAGTTGTTAGACCCAACGTCACCAACATTTATAACTCGACATTATCAAGAGATCATAACCTGCTAGATTTTATATAACCCGCCCTGCTTCACAACAATGGAAGTCCGGTTTTACATCAAATGGATTTTTATTCCAATATTTTTATCAAGTCAGCTAGATTCTAGTTATTTGACCCGGCGTCACCAACGATTATGACCCGATGGAGATGACGCGCCAAGAGTATTGGAAGCCGACTCAATGGCATATGGGTATTCTATTCCCAATATTTTTCAAAGGACGCTGACAAGCAAGACGATTCTCAAGATGACTCATTCATATGCAGAAAAGACCTCGATTTCTGAGGAGCCATTGTATAAGCCGGACAAAGGAGCAAGCCAGCCACTTAACATCTTTGTTACTTTTATTTTAGGAGCTTAGCAAGAATAAATTCAAGCTAAGCTGGGGGCTAATGTCGGGATATGCCCCGCGGTATGACCCGGCCAGGCGACTCACAGGAGACCCGATAAAGACATAACATTTTATTAATGACCCAGCAGGCGGGTCGCAGGATGGCCAGGCCCAAGACCCAGTGTGTAAGCCGGTGCCAGGCGGCTCACAAGCGAAGGCCCAAAGAGAGAAAGACTCCATGTCGAAGGAAACAAGACCCGGAATAGGATTCTAGAGAGACTAGTCCTAATCCTACTCCTAGTAGGACTGTATTTGTAAACCTACCCTCTCCTCTTATACAAGGAGGGGTAGACTACCCCTAGAGGAAAAAGATTCACAAGTCCACAAGTTTAGACAACACAAGATATTAGAGATAGACAGATTAGAGGCTCTCGTGATTAGAGGTAGCAAACAGCACCCTCGTAACCGAGTGATCTTCTTCATCATCAATACCAGACAAGCAGGACGTAGGCTTTTACTTCCATCGAAGGGGGCGAACCTGGGTAAACTCCGCGTCTCTCGATTCCGACTAACCCCTCCCAAGCCGCCACATAGTTGCGCTTCCGCCCCGAACCTAAGTCCATTCACCCGGACATCTATCGTGAGAAATCCATGACACAACTCTTTTATGATATTCCCACTATTAGTCATGAGAAGAAATTTTCATGTGTGGAGAGTAGTGAAACTTCTATGCTTGTAGATCATGAAAAGAATGCTTTATGTGCTGGTTATATTGTTTAATTTCTTCATGATGCTACTGAAAATTATTATGAGGGAGGAACATATGCTTGTAGGAATTGCAATAATATCAAGTTTCCTCTCTATGTGTTCAAAGTTTTGAAGTTATGCTTGTTTTGCCCTCCTATGCTTGTTGATTATTGCTCCCATAAATTGTTTTCCAATAAAATCCCTATGCATAGGAAGTGGGTTAGAATTAAATGTTCTTTTCATGAGATTCATGATGCTCTTTTGCATGTTTCAATTATTATTCCTTTACGAGCATCATTGAAATGAGCATGCCTAGCTAAAAGGCATTAAAGAAAAGCGCTTGTTGGGAGACAACACAACACTTTTACTTTCTATTTTTGTGTGTTCACATGATTAAGCTACTGTAGTAATCATGTTTTGTGTCTTTTATTTCAATAAATTGTGAAGTAAAGCCTTTGGGATAGTGTGGATACCTGCTTGTTTGATTTTTTGCAAAAACAGAAAGTTTTGCATCCAGTATATGAATTATCTGATTTTACTAGAGCATAAAAAAATTGAAATTAAAAAAAATATGCAAATTACTTAAGATTTCATAATTTTTCATAATTTTTAGAGTCAGGTAAGTATGGTAATCATTCAGATCTTTACAAACTGTTCTGTTTTTGATTGATTCTGTTTTGCATGCATAGTTTGCTTGTTTCAAGTGTTCCTATAGATTATCTTGAGTCATATAAATTGTGCGAATGATGGAATACAGTAGGTAACCTGTGGGAATAATTATGAATCTTGTCTTAACAGTACCTAAGTGAACGATTTATCTTTACTATACTAACCCATCTCACGAAGTTCTTTTAAGTTTTGTGTAATTCAAGTTTTAGAGTTTTGGGTGAGACACCGATATGAGAAGAACAAGGAGTGAAAATAACCTAATCTTGGGGATGCAAAAGGCACACTCAAGGTAATATTCAAGTAAGACTCAAGCGTCTAAGATTGGGGATGCCCTGGAAGGCATCCCCTCTTTCATCTTCAACATTATCGGTATATCTTACTTGGAGCTATATTTTTATTCGTCACATAATATGAGTTTTGCTTGGAGCATCATTTTATTTTGTTGTTCTCTGTTAGTTGTTATTTACAATCTTGTTTTTTCAATAAAAATTTCCAAGAATTTCCTTTAGGATGCTTGCATTGCATGTTTCCACATGTGCTGGGTCAAAACAGAAAGTTCTGCTGCAGTGTTTGAATTTCATATTTTACCGAAACGTGGAAAATTTCAGGAATTTTTACAAAGTATTGTCATATAACTTTTATAGAATTTTCTAAATTTTCAGAATTATTTGAGTTACAGAAGTACACTGTTTTCATTAATTGCTACAGACTGTTCTGTTTAGACAGATTGTTGTAATAGTTTTGTTATCTATTTATCATATAGTTTCCATAGCCTATATTGGTAGATATAAATTGTGTAAATGATAGAATACAATACCTAATGTTTGGAAATTATTATGCATCTTGTATTGGAAGTACATGAAGTGTTGATTTATTCTTATGTGTACTAATGTCACGCCCAAGATGCGCGCCTATCCATATTAAGGCACGGGGGGCTCAACAGGGATAGAGGCGCATCTTGTCGTTCTCAAGTTCAGCATTATTACATACATTTAGGAAGAGAAGAGTATATGAGTTGGCTTACACTCTCCACATGCTGAATTACAATTCCACACAATTATTCCAATCATCTCTACAAAGGCAGGGTCCGGCGACGGACGAAATCAAACGATAAAATGATGCAATCACACTGGCTTGCTAGGCCAAAGATCTCGACCACGGCCACTCTACTCGTGTGGATAAGTGATGTACATCCTGCCATGCTCCTCGTCATACTCCCACTAGAGCTGCGTCACATCATCTGGCACGATCTCATCTGTACCTGCACCTGGATTGTTGTAGTAATATGTGAGCCACGGGGACTCAGCAATCTCGCAGCCGGGTACCGAGACTATTCAAGCTCATAGGTTGGAATGGGGTATGTGTTTGGTTTGCAGCAGCACTAAGCATTTATGGTGGCTAAACTTACGAAACATCAAAGTAAATATGTGGTCTACGATAAACGATCAAGAACTAGAATGACCTCTAAGAGATCCTGAACACCTACTTATGTCAATCATAACCCCACCATGTTCTCTCTCGGTTCATGTTCATGAGCAGAGACGATCGTGGATACTCACACAGTTGGTGTATTTTATTAGAGTTTACTTCAAGTTAACTAACACTGGGTGTTAAACAAATATCCTAGTTACCACATAACCGCGGGCATGACTTTCCGAAAGTTTTAACCCTGCAAGGGTGCTCCAACTAGCCATCACAAATTAGCCACACTCCACAGGAAAAACCTCCACCATGGATCTCTTGATCATCCTAGGCAACTCCAAAGGAATTCCGACACCTCGAGATAGCCCGAAGAAATCCAGAGTTCCACACGCAAGCCACTCGAGAAAGGTAAAACAAGTCCAGCAAGACCACCCAGTGAGCCAGATCCGCTTCTAGAGCCGTGCGCTCTCTATCAACAGGCATCATCCATCTATGCAAAGTGGACGGTTTCCTGAAAACGTCTCGAGTTACCCCAACGTGGCACCGCCGACTGCTAGGTGGGTGGACCAACACTCATGCGGAGCACTGGCCCGGGGGTTGATTAATTATCCACGGGGTTGCAAAGCCCTATGCAATTTTATTAAGTTGTTTAAGCAAATAGTACCAATGTTGGGTCTTGCCAGACAAGTTTTAATCTCCACCAAATAATCAAGGGGGTCCCCATAACAACCCCGAGCATGTTAGGAGCGCAAAATATGGAAACATAACATCGGTAACAAGAAACTATGGCGGTAAAAGTGAAATAAAACACCGAGCAAAAGGCCAAGCCTTCCACCATACCAAGATATATATGTGAATTAAGTTAAATAGCAGATAATATTGTGATATGCCAAAATCCATGTTATCACATGGATACAACCTGCACCTACAACTAAGAACGCTATAAGAGGGGCTGAGCAGCGGCAACTTAGCCAATCAAGGTTTGCTAAGATCTGGAGGGGTTAGAGGCTATCATGGCAGTGTAGGAGGCTTGACATTCAAGTGGTATCTAGCGCATATGTAACGATAACAAAAATACATCTAGCAAAGCAAAGGTAGTGTAGGGATCCAGGTATGATCATCTTGCATGTTGGTTCTTCAGAGGGACAAAGAGCGGGGTCCTCATAGTGGTACTCTCCTGGATCCTCGTACTCAGTTTAAACACTCGCGTTTACCCAAGAGAAACAACAACAATAAACATACAACCAAGGTGCACAAACATGATGATGCACGATTCATTTGAAGTATTTAACATGGCAAACCTAAACTAGTCATGTTTCATATGCAATAGTTTAGTTGCTTACAATTCTGGACAGAACCTCATGTTAAGTTATTTAAACATGTATGATCATGGCAAATATGGATGCTTCATGCAAAATCGATACAAATGCATATGAAGAACGTAGGAAACGGAGTTACAGTTCTCATGCTACGCTCACGACAAGTTACGAAAGCAAAACACAAGACAAAGAATGCCATGGGCTATTCCTTGGCATTCCAAGGTAGCCACTGGTTAGACAATGAAAAAGCAACCACAATGGAGTCAAAGATCAAGAAATTCCATGGATTATAGGTCCAACAAATCACAAAACACAAAAACAAACAACCTGCCACTAAACAACAACATAGCAACTTTCACAGCTAATAACTAGAGCTAGAGGAAGTCTCCAACCACAAGAAAGGCATTGACAGAAACTACATAGCATGCTTATCAAATTATCCAACTAAACAATCTGGAATGGAGGCACACATCAATAAGCATGAAGCTCACAAGTTGGCATGATGAAAAAGATTTTAGGGACTTCGACAAAATAACTGTTTTCTAGAATCTGAGTTAAGTTGATAGCAATTTGATAGCAGAAACTAATGGTGATAGAGACCACCTCATGGCATGAAAATTAACAGGATGGTAGAGGGAAACCTCTATTTCAAATCACTAGCACTGAGCTTGAGCTAATTCACAAGATATCACTTGGTAGCATCCACTCTTCATGGCATAAAAATATTAACAGATTCTCGGACTTAGAAATATTTAGCAAGGGCAAAACTGGACCCATGTTAACAGAATAGCAACTTGACAGCAGCTTTAAACCATGTTGCAAAGGCTTAATTCCCAAGTTTTCAACACAATTTAGAAGAGTATGGTTATCACAATAAAACATGTTAAGGCCCCAAACTCAAAGGAACAACGCATCCATGGGAACCATCATCTAAGCATAGCAAGAAAATAATAGCATTCAACACTTAGAAAAAAGTGAGATAAGAAACCAGTGTTATTATCTTAGCATGTTAACAGCAAGAAACCCACTTATCCACTTAGCCCATGCGAAGATCAAGCTTCGAGAAAACCTTGGCACCTTTCAGTTGTTCAAACAACTCATTGATGTTGGGAAGTGGGTACTTGTTTCTGATTGTCTTCTTGTTTAATGGACGGTAATCGACACAAAGTCGGTCTGTACCATCCTTCTTTTTGACAAACAAAACACCACAACCCCATGGAGAACAACTTGGTCTGATCAGACCCAGATGTTCTTGTTCATCTAGCTACTTCTTCAACTCTTTCAGCTCTTCGGGGCCAAGTTTATAAGGGCGCTTGCAAACCGGTTCAATTCCGGGCTCGAGGTCAATCACGAACTCGACTGGCCGATGCGGAGACATTCCTGTCAATTCTTCTGGAAAGACATTTTCATACTCACAAACCACCGGAATTTGAGAAATAGCCGAGATTTCACCCTTCTCATTAAGAGCAAAGAGATGGATTGTGTCATCGCGAGATACGAAAATAATCACATCTTCTGAAGGATGAGTCAGCTTGACTTTTTTTTGCTTGACAATCAACATAAGCCTTGTTCATAGCCAGGAAGTCCATGCCCAGAATGAGATCAATAACGGAATTATCGAGAACAATTGGAGAAGCCAGAAAGGAATAATTGCCCATCTTGGTAGAAACATCCGAAACTACCAAACGAGAATTCATCACTTTGCCGGGAGAAACTATTGACAAAGGCTTGGATAAACTAATAGGACACAAATCATGCATCTCGATGAATGGCCTTGAAATGAATGAATGCGATGCACCAGTATCAAACAACACTTTTGCAGGAAAAGAATTAACTGAGAGATTACCCATGATCACTTGAGAAGAATCCTCTGCCTCTGCTGCGTTCACCATGTCCACCCTTGCTTACTTGGGATTATGCTTCACCATTGCATTGCCTGAGGCCTGACTAGAGGAGGAGGCGGAAGACGCCGCTGGTTGCACTTGTTTGAGTAGTGACCCTTCTAACCACACTTGTGACAAGTAACCTTAGATAGCGGACGAAAGTTGCCTGGAGGAGGAACAAAAGCTTACTTTGGCGCCTGGGGTCTCCGCTGATATACTGGGTTGGGTGGGTGGGAAGAACCACAGCCACCGAACTTCTTCTGCTGCTAAGGAGGACGAAATGGAGGAGGATTAGGCACCCAATACTTCTGCTGCTTAGGAACCATCTGAGAGCTGGAAGAAGAAGAATAGGAATCTCTAGAACGCCTCCTTGAGTTCTCCAACTTGAGCTGAGTTGCCTCGACCTTCAAAGCCATGTTGTAGAACTGATCAAACTCACGAGGCTCTTGAAGGACTAGACCCGGCAGAAGCTCAACCTTGAGACCACCTATGAACTGATAAATCGTGGACTTGTCATCTGGAACAACTTGCTTAGCATAGCGGGCCAGATTCTGGAACTCGATGTTGTATTGGTAGACAGACTTGCTTCCCTGCTTCAGGTGCCTGAACTTCTCACACATCTCCTCAACAAAGCTTGTCGGAATGTAATGGGACCTTAAGTCACAATAGAAATCGTCCTAGGTAACAACACGATCGCCCCTAGAATCCTTGTACTACTGCCACCACTCTGCTCCCTGACCCTTGAGCTAGAACAACGCGAATCTGACAAAGTCCTCTGGTCTGACATTGTTGCACTCAAAATGCTTACTCATGTCACGGAGCCAATCATTAGCATCAAAAGTCTGCTCACAACAGGTGAAAGACTTGGGATGGTTGGCAAGGAACTGGTTGAGCGTCACAAACTGAGGCTGATTCTGAAAATTCCCTTGAAAGCCTTGCTAGCCCTGATCTCTTTCTTGCAACAGCCTAAGCAACATTTGGGTATTCGCATTGGTTGCGACCATCACAGCTTGCCAAGCTTCTGGAGGAGGAGGCAGTCACAGGGGTGGTGGAACATCAGATTGCTCCCCGTCACGACCCGCACTCATGCGAGTTTTTGGAGCCATCCTGGAGATGGACAATAACATCAGCACCTCATTGATAAGACGAATTCAAAAGCTGAATCAAATGCTTGAAAGAAATTGAACGAATAACATAACAGCCTTCCTACTGAAAAATTAGTAAGAATGCCTTCTTCGGTTCGTGATCACATCATCAGATATTAGAAGCTACTTGCAATAACACAAAAGTATTGAGCTAAATGCTCAGAACAAATTTATATGCCCTCATACATCTGAAGAAGATAATCCTAGATAACTACATGAGTTCCCACCTAAGAACTTCCGAAAACTTTCTGGTTATGCAATCAGGATTGGGGATACAAGGAGGAAATATCTCACACAACTAGCAAACCTACATCCCAACTGTATCCATCCTTCAACACATAACCATAGGCTTTCGCAAATCCATCTAACTCGAATCCTCGAAAGAAGAACGATACTAACAATGGTGGTACCTCAGACGCCTCCCCAGTACTGAGTGACTCCGACCTTATCTCACCAAGACAAGTATTGAAGTAATTCTGAACACCCTCTGTCTTGAGATACTAAGGAAGCTGAATGATAACGATGTGCCAAGAATTCCTTGTAGCTCAACTCCCCGGAAGAAATCAAGTCAGACAAGAGGCACCAAGACAAAACTCTGTCACATCGGTACCATATAGACTCCAAAATCCCCGCGTGATCCTAAAATGTTTTTGAGCGAGAAGAGGAGTAGAATAAAAAATCCTAAGCCGAATACCTCTCCAGAGCATAGAAGAGGAGTAAAAAGAAACCTGCTCTCTGATATAAATAGACTCAAAATATTTTTACTAGACTCGACTCGGCCAAGTTCGATCAAGCAAAGGGCTCCTATGGTCGTATGGCTCTGAATACCAACTTGTCATGCCCAAGATGCGCGCCTATCCATATTAAGGCACGGGGGCCTCGATAGAGATAGAGGCGCATCTTGTCATTCACAAGTTCATCATCATTACATACATTTAGGAAGAGAAGAGTATATGAGTTAGCTTACACTCGCCACATGCTAAATCACAATTCCACACAACTACTCCAATCAACTATACAAAGGGAGGGTCTGAATACGGATGAAATCAAACAATAAAATGATGCAATGACACTGGCTTGCTACCCCAAAGATCTTGACCATGGCCACTCTACTCGTCCTGATAAGTGACGTACATCCTGCCACACTCCTCATCATACTCCCACTGGAGCTGCATCACATCATCTGGCACAATCTCATCTGTACCTGCACCTGGATTGTTGTGGTAATCTCTGAGCCATGGGGACTCAGCAATCTCACGCCCGCGTACCAAGACTATTCAAGCTCATAGGTTGGAATGGGGTATGTGTTTGGTTCGTAGCAGCACTAAGAATTTATGGTGGCTAAACTTACGGAACATGAAAGTAAATATGTGGTCTACGATAAACGATCGAGAACTAGAATGACCTCTTAGAGATCCTGAACACCTACTTACGTCAATCATAACCCCACCGTGTTCTCTCTCGATTCATGTTCATGAGCAGAGACGATCACGGATACTCACACAGTTGGTGTATTTTATTAGATTTTACTTCAAGTTAACTAACACCGGGTGTTAAAGAAATATCCAAGTTGCCACATAACCGCGGGCATGGCTTTCCGAAAGTTTTAACCCTGCAGGGGTGCTCCAACTAGTCCATCACAAATTAGCCACACTCCGCGGGAAAAACCTCGACCACGGATCTCATGATCATCCTAGGCAACTCCAAAGGAATTATGACACCTCGAGATAGCCCGAAGAAAATCAGAGTTCCACACACAAGCCACTCGAGAAAGGTAAAACAAGTCCAGAAAGACCACCCGGTGAGCCAGATCCGCTTCTAAAGCCGTGTGCTCTCTATCAACGGGCATCATCCGTCTATGCGAAGTGGACGGTTTCCTGAAAACACCTCGAGTTGCCCCGAGGTGGCATCGCCGACTGCTAGGTGGGTGGACCAACACTCATGCGCAGCACTGGCCCGGGGGTTGATTAATTATTCACGGGGTTGCAAAGCCCTATGCAATTTTATTAAGTTGTTTAAGCAAATAGTACCAATGTTGGGTCTTGCCAGACAAGTTTTAATCTCCACCGAATAATCAAGGGGGTCCCCATAACAACCCCGAGCATGTTAGCAGCGCAAAATATGGAAACATAACACTGGTAACAAGAAACTACGGCGGTAAAAGTGGAACAAAACACCGAGCAAAAGGCCAAGCCTTCCACCATACCAAGATATATATGTGCATTAAATTAAATAGCAAATAATATTGTGATACGCCAAAATCCATGTTATCACATGGATACAACCTCCACTTGCAACTAAGAATGCTATAAGAGGGGCTGAGCAGCGGTAACTTAGCCAATCAAGGTTTGCTAGGATGTGGAGGGGTTAGAGGCTATCATGGCAATGTAGGAGGCTTGACATTCAAATGGTAGGTAGAGCATATGTAACGATAAGAACGAGAAATCTAGCAAAGCAAAAATAGTGTCGGGATCCGGGTACGATCATCTTGCATGTTGGTTCTTCAGAGGGACAAAGAATGGGGTCCCCGTAGTGGTACTCTCCTGGATCCTCATAGTCAGTTTCAACACTCGCGTCTACCCAAGATAAACAGCAACAATAAATATACAACAAAGGTGCAATGCACAAACAAGATGATGCATGATTCATTCGAAGTATTTAACATGGCAAACCTAAACTAGTTATGTTTCACATGCAATAGTTTAGTTGTTTACACTTCTGTACAGAACCTCATGTTAAGTTATTTAAACATGCATGATAATGGAAAATATGGATTCTTCATGCAAAATCGATACAAATTCATATGAAGAACGTAGGAAACGGAGTTACGGTTCTCATGCTATGCTCACGACAAGTTACGGAGGCGAATCACAAGACAAACAAGGCCATGGGCTATTCCTTGGCATTCCAAGGTAGCCATTGGTTAGGCAATGAAAAACCAACCACAATGGAGCCAAAGATCAAGCAATTCCATGGAGTATAGCTCCCACAAGTCACAAAACACTAAAACAAACAATCTGCCACTAAACAGCAACATAGCAAATTTCACGGCCAATAAGTAGAGCTACAGGAAGTCTCCAACCACAAACAAGGCATTGACAGAAACTACATAACATTCTTATCAAATTATCCAACTAGACAATCTGGAATGAAGGCACACATCAATAAGCATGAAACTCACAAGTTTGCAAGATGAAACATAGTTTCGGGACTTAGAGAAAATAACAGTTTTCTGCAATCTGAGTTAAGCTAATAGCAAGTTGACGATAGAAACTAATGGTGATAGAGACCACCTCATGGCATGAAAATAAACAAGATGGTAGAGGGCAACCTCTATTTCAAATCACTAGCACTGAGCTTGAGCTAGTTCACAACATATCACTTGATAGCACCCACTCTTCATGGCATAAAAATATTAACAGATTCTCGGACTTATAAGTATTTAGCAAGGGCAAAACTGGACACATGTTAACAGAATAGCAACTTGACAGCAGCTTTAAACTATGTTGCAAAGGCTTAATTACCAAGTTTTCAGCACAGTTTAGAAGAGTATGATGATCACAATAAAACATGTTAAGGCCCCAAACTCAAAGTAACAACACATCCATGGGAACCATCATCTAAGAATAGCAACAAAATAATAGCATTCAACACTTAGCAAAAATTGAGATAAGAAACCAGTCTTATTATCTTAGCATGTTAACAGCAAGAAACCCACATATCCACAAGGTTATCATGCCAAGCAAAAATACCAGGGCCTAGTACCCACAAAACACTAGCATAATCATGTTGACAAGATCAACATAGCATGCATGGAGTAAATCCTACAAAAATCACAAAAGGCCATCCCACCACAAAAATAGCATTTCACCAAGTTGCTCAAATGACAAAACTGATGACACCATTGGATTCCTAGGATTTTTGTACCCCAAATCCATATGTCACACCCCTATGTTCATGTTAATAAGTTGCCCAAAACTCAACTCAAAAATGCACCTATTCTCTTATAAGTCAAAACTTACTCAAAAGACAGTTGACAGATCTGGCCATGTCCATATTTGGATTATTTCCTAAAATGATAATAACTCAAAAATTCATAGAAACACATTAAAACAAAAATTATAAAATTAGAGGGTCCACCTGGTAGAGAGCCAGGGACCCTGGACCCACTGTCATATACCCAGCAGCACACATGAGGAGAAAAAGGGAAAGGGGGAGGAGCCAAGGTTCGAACCCAAGACCTCTTGGTTGTCTACAAGGAGTGCTAGCTACTGCGCTGGGCTTCAGCTTGTGGAAAAGGGGGGGGCTTGGACCCTATTGACCAGAACACGGAGCTAGTTTAACTAACGAAATTGAATAAAACTGCAAGGACCGCGCCTGCTTGGAAAAAAATAAAATGAAAAGGGAGGCCTATGGGATCGAACCGAGGACCTACGGGTTGGCACACAAGGGGTGCTACCACTACGCTACACCTTTGACCATGAACACAAAGCAGGGACAATCCACATGAGGCATAACAGCTGACGAATCTGACATGAAAACATACAAAAAACCTCGCTTGTCTTGCGAAGGAGATCATCGGAGGCAAACTTCGTCTTGCCTGGGATCTTGGACGCACGCGGGGGTGCTATAACGCGGGGTGCAGCGGCACGGGGTGCAGCGGCGCGTGTGCAAGACAAGAGCGAAAAAAACAGAATACGTACACTCCAACTACAACCAGAGCACGGAGGGCGCAAGAATGGCATGATCCTAGCATCACCTAGGCAGATCGAATAGCTCCAAGATAAATCAGAGATGGAGAGGATGGTACCTAGCTTAGCTAAGACAAGAAGGAGAGGTCTAGTATGGTACGGAGACATCGCGAGGCCTGGCAGAAGTCCGGCGTGTCTCAGGTCTGAATACAGGCAAGAAGACGCCGGCGACGAGGGAGCTCTGGGGTCAATGGTGTCACGAGTGTAGATTTAGGAGACAGAAGGAAGTCGAGGGCTCCGATCCACTCTGTCGGGGAGGAAGGATACAACACGCACGTGCTACCCCGAGCACGAGCTTGAGCTCGGCCGGAGCATGGAGGTCATGGAGTTGACATGGCTTGGATAACCTTACCTGACGGCGGAGGGGGGAGGAGAAGGATGAAATGGAGCAAGGGGAGGACCTAGGGCACCGGGGACGCGATATATAGGAGGCTAGAGCTCGCTTCGGCCATCAAATCATCGGCAAGCCGACGTGGGTCCCTTGGATGGGGTGTCGTACATGAGGAGGAAGAAGCGAGCGTTGGGAGGGCTGGCTGGACCTCGGATGCACGGTGGGCTTGCGGAAGGAGCAAGCTGGGCCAAGAAGGAGGAGGAGGAGGCCCAGGAGGAGCTGGCTCCCTCTCTCTCAGGCCCTATGCAAAGGGATTTCTGTTTAAATTTATAACAGGAAAACCAAAATAAAGCCAGGGAGTTTGGAGCAGATTTTGAGAAAATTAAAAATAGATCTGAGCACACCAAACTATACCTTGTTAAAAAAATAAGTTTAAGCATTTTTAGTTCAATTAAATAATTCACTTATACACATAATGAAAACTGTTTTTGCAATAATTAAAACAAACATATACCAAAATATGGTGAGAGCTACTGAATAAACCTAAATAGAATATAATGAACAAGTGCAACATTTTAATGGGAATTATCAGGTCAATAAAATACCACATGTTGGACTACTAGGGAAAATAAGCAAGGTTTTGAGGGAATAAGAGGAGAGGTTTTGCACCAAAATCTTTACCAATCCCACACCCACACACACTCACAACAACCACAACAACAGTCACAAGCATGGCAAGCAAGTATGATGCAACAAGTAAAATATGTTATGATGCCATGATGCCATGATGCATGAGGAATGACATGAAGCAACAATATTATTACTCAACCCCAAGGTGTCATACATTGAAAGTTCACACATGGAAATATACAAATATGGAAAGGGATGCTCTTGGGCTGTTACAACTAACCTATCTCGAGTTCTTTTTGAGTTTTGTGTGGATGAAGTTTTTGAGAATAGGTGAAACTGGGATATGGGAAGATTGAACAAGATACAAAAGCTCAAGCTTGGGGATTCCCAAGCCACCCCCAAATAAATATTTCAAGAACTCTCAAGCATCTAAGCTTGAGGATGCTACGCATCCCACCTCTCTTCGTCAACTGTCGGTTAGCCTATGTTGAGCCTAAATTTTATTCGTCCACATGATATATGCTATTCTTGAAGTGCTATTTTTGTTTTGCTTTCTATTTAAATAAAATACTCATACCTGTAAATCTTTATTGAGAGAGAGATAAAGTCCTCACATAGCTACTTAATTGTTTGACTACTCATTGATCTTCACTTATATGTTTTGGAGTGGTTTTGTCATTTACTCTCGTGATTCACTTATATCCTATGAGTAAATGGTTGAATGGATTGAATATCATAAATCTGAAATTATATATGTTTTATATGCTTATCCCATGGGGAGTAATGACTTCATAGATAAGAAGTATAGGTGGTAAAATTTATTGAAAGTTAGCAAACACCGCATTGGTCACTTGAACCATTCTTGAAAGAATATTGAAGGAAGAGATTTCACATATAAATATACTATCTTGGACATCTTCTATGATTGTGAATACCCATTCATTATTTTCAAACTTGAGCAAATTAGTTGAAGTTGGACAAGGAACACAACGTAATGAGATATGCTTGGGTATATTTGTATAGAAGTTATATTGTTATGAATCCTCCAACATGTGGTGCTTGCTTACACCTCATATTAGCCAAAACTTCCGCACCAAGTAGAAATATACTTGTGCATCCAAACACCCTTAAACCCAAAGTTGTTCCATATGAGTCCACCATAACTACCTATATGTGGTATTTACATGCCGTTCCAAGTAAATTTGCATGTGCCAAACTCTAAACCTTCAAATAATATTCTATTTTGTATGCCCTAATCTCTCATATAATGACTAGGGGCTGTCAGTATCTTCCATGCTAGGTGGGTTATTCTCACGATATGTGTTAATTCACTATCATTCACGAGAAAGTGGCTGGTAATAGGGATTCACAGTCCCGAAATCAGAGAAAAAAAGTTCAAATAGTTAAACATAACTCCCCCAGGAATGTTCTTGGTATGGACGGTGCCCTTGGATTCGGCTCACCATGGAGTGTGATTGATTGGTGGAGGGGGAGTAAAAACTTTACCATTCTGTTTGGGAACCGCCTATAATGTATCTAGCATGGAAGATACTGAGATCTCTTGGTTGTTATGGTGACAATAAAAGCATACCACGCAAAATTATTATTCATCTCTATTTTAAAAGCTCGAGCTCTGGCACCTCTTCAAATCAATGGTTCCCTCTGGGAAGGGTCTATCTTTTACTTTCATGTACTTACCTTTATGCAAGAGTCATGGTGATCTTCACCACTTCCTATATTTTTCCCTTTTCTTCTAGCAAGTGTCATGTGTTGGGGAAAGATTCAAGCACATATGGACATTAAAATATATTTGATCATGAATTTTATTGTTGACAATTATCTATATGATAAATAAGTTGGGAGGCGAAACTTTAAGCCCCTATCTTTCTCTGTGTTCGATGGATGCTATTTGTTCTAAAAATATGCTTTGAGTGTTAGCAATATTGGAAGACTATATGATAGTTGTTTATGTGGAATTTGCTAAATCAAAGCTCTTACATAGACCCTTCTTGAAAATAAGATGAATTGCAATTGTTTGGTGACTGAAAGCATAGTTTGTTATTATATACTTTAACATGTGGATATCTTGTTATTTCATCCTAAGAAGGTTTATGATATGAGCTACTATTTATGGTATATAATGATGCTAGAAAAGTGTTTGGAACTATCATTTATCAAATTTATGCACTATGCTAGCATTCACACTTCATAAATTATTTCTTTTGTCATTTACCTACTCGAGGACGAGCAGAAATTAAGCTTGGGGATGCTGATATGTCTCCAACGTATCTATAATTTATGAAGTATTCATGCCATGTTTACAATAATTTTATATGATTTTGGTATGATTTTATTAGAACTAACCTGGATAGTCATTGTTTCAGCAGAACTACCATGGTGTCGTTTTTTCTGCAGAAATAAAAGTTCTTGGAATGGGCTGAAAATTTAGTATGATTTTTTCTGGACCAAAAGAGACCCCCGAAGCTTTGGAGTTGGGCCAGAAGATCCACGAGGAGCTCACAAGCCTGCCAGGCGCAGCCACCCCCTTGGCCACGCCTAGTAGGCTTGTTACCGCCTCGTGGCACCTCTTGACGTGAGATTGACGCCAAAAATTCCTATAAATATTGAAACCTCTGAAAAGAAACCTAGATCGGGAGTTCCACTGCCGCAAGCCTCCAGAGCCATGAAAAAGCAATCGGCAGCCCATCAGGCACCCTACCGGAGGGGGAAACCATCACCGGACGCCATCTTCATCATCCCGACGCTCTCCATGACGAGTAGGGAGTAGTTCACCCTCGGGGCTGATGGTATGTACTAGTACCTATGTGTTTGATCTCTCTCTCTCTCGTGTTCTTGAGATGGCACGATCTTGATGTACCGCAAGCTTTATTGATATAGATGAATCATATGGAGTTTTCCCCTCTCTATCTTGTTGTGATGAATTGAGTTTTCCTTTTGAAGTTTTCATATCAGATTGAGTATTTAAGGATTTGAGAACACTTGATTTATGTCGTGCGATAGGGTATTCATGGTGAAAATGGGATGTTCTATTGATCCACTTATTTTATGTTTTGGTTATCAACATGCGGGTTCCGTGACCTTGGGAATCTATGCATAGGGGTTGTCACACGTTCTTGTCTTGACTTTCCGGTAGAAACTTTGGGGCACTCTTTGAAGTTCTTTGTGTTGGATTCAATATGATGAATCTGAAATAATGTGATGCATATTGTATAATCAAGCCCATGGGTACTTGTGTGTGACATTGGAGTATCTAGGTGACATTATGGTTTTGGTTGATGTGTATCTTACGGTGTTATCTTAGTACAAACTCTAGGGCTGTCCGTGTCACTTATAGGGATAGCTCATAAAATTGATCAGAAAAGATAACTTTGAGGTGGTTTCGTACCCTACAATAATTTCTTCACTTGTTGTCCGTTATTTGTGACTTTGGAGTGAACTCTTTGTCGCGCGTGAGAGATTTACATATGATTCAACTATGTTAGTATTGTTGAGAGAACTTGCACTAGTGAAAGTATGAACCCTATGCCTTGTTTTCAAGCATTGCAATACCGTTTTTGCTTACTTTTGTTACTTGCTACCTTGCTGTTTTTATATTTGAGATTACAAAAACCTATATCTACCATCGATATTACACTTGTATCACCATCTCTTCACCGACCTAGTGCACCTATACAATTTACCATTGTGTTGGGTGTGTTGGGGACACAAGAGACTCTTTGTTATTTGGTTGCAGGGTTGTTTGAGAGAGACCATCTTCATCCTATGCCTCCCATGGATTGATAAACTTTAGGTCATCCACTTGAGGGAAATTTCCATTGTCCTACAAAACTCTGCACTTGGAGGCCCAACACGAGTCTACAAGAAGAAGGTTGTGTAGTAGACATCACAGGCTGCCACTGGACGACGCCTCAAAGGACGGCCCATGCCTCGACGCGACGGGCATGGGGGCCTACCAGGTGGCCCCCTCCATCTTTCGATGGGACCTCGCAGCCGGTGGGCCCTACCGGCGACAAGACCCCTCTCCCGGGGCCCCATGGCCGGCTAGAGAGACCACCAGTTGGGACCCTCCGGCAACCTCTATTCATATTGTATTCCGGGGGGTGGCCTATAAAACCCCTCGGGGCTTCCATCATGCACAGGGCGATCACTTCCCTAGCACACACACACACGTAGAGAGGTAGCGAAGGAAACCTAGTTCCTTCTTCCTCCTCCACCCATACATCTCAAGGAGCACCATTGTAGCCCACTTTGCTTCATCAACGAGACTAGCAGGACTAGGGGTATTACCTCACATGGAGGGCCCCGAACCTAGGTACATCGTGTGTCCCGCACCGCTTTGTTCTTGCTCCTTCTCTCGGAGTCCACCGGCGTCCATCGGCCCCAACCACTCTCTATAAGCCTACCCATGGCATCTGGCGTGAGAAAACGATGACATAATTCCTACATGGTGTAACAAGTTCCCACGAGTGAGTAGTCGGCTTATCCCGGGTACTATGCTTGAGACAAGGAGCCTTGAGCTCCTCCTCATAATTGCATGGCTTATTCCCATTGTAAGCCCCCAGGATGATTATTTTAGCGCTGGTTTCTGAAACCAGTGTTGGTATTAGCCACAAATTCTGACCCGCCATCGGGTTGCTTCCGTTTGTTTTTTTGCCTTGACCTCCAAGGTATCCCCCTTACTGATTACCTTTGCCTCCTTTTCCTTTCTTGTTCTTGCCAATTTTCTCCTAGTCTGAACTAGGATCCTTTGTGTTGTCCGACTCAGCATACCTGGTTAAAACATCCATTAAGTCGTCCATGTCTTGCAATTTCTGCTTTAGGCAGCCAAGCTTATAGACCAGTGACTGGAAGTGGCAATTTTTCTCCAAGATTAGGACGGCTTGATAAGTTGTGATGATGTCCAATGAATGGATAATTTTGGCAACCCGACAAGTCCAGTGATGGGCTGACTCGTCCATGCTTCGGATACAATGCTGAAGATCCACAATTGTCATTGGCCATTTGCATGTTCCTTGGAAATTCATGATGAAACACTACTTCAGCTCTGCTCAAGCGTTGATGGAGTTAGGGGGGTGGTTTTTCGGCCATGTTCGAGCCAGCCCTTCTAGCATGATCATTAAATACTTCATGCACACTGCATCACTTACATCGAGCATATCAATGGCTAGCTTGTAGTTGTCAATCCATGCTGTCGGCTCGAGATCTGTTGTATAGTTTGGCACCTTGCGAGGCCCTTTGAAGTCCCTAGGCATAAGCTCACTGCGAAGAGCAGGAGACAAGTAAGGGATGCCAATCATCCTGTTATTAACTCTTGCCCCATGTGTTGCTGATTGGGGTTCCGTCATACATTGTCGAGTCGCCCGTATTGATGCTGCCTCTGCCTCCGCCTGCCTGGCTGCCCTTGCTGCATAGACGACCACTTGAGCATTGGGTAATAGAGGTCGGGTTGGGGAAACCCGGGTTGCCGCTGACGTCCGCTACTGGAAATAGTCGGAGACTCCACATGGCGACTCTTGGTGCAACTCGCATGCGGCGTGGAGTGAACCCAATCACGGCTGTAAGAGAATTGCGCTTGTTGTACCACTTTTGTTTTCAACATATCGATGGAGTTCCTGACTTCAATCTCAAGCGGAGTATTTCCATGAATAGGGAGTGCTTCTAAATTATGTGTCACTGCTAGCATATTGTTGACAGGGTTGGAGATGTGACCCGACGGCGTCTGAAAGCGTTGAGTCGACGATTGAGTCGGCGAGGGCTAGGCTGGCTCAATTTGACGTCTTGCGTGCCAAGGCGGATCCTGCCTGGCCCCTGGCATTTGTGGGCTATCAAACAACTAAGTCAGCACGAGGTTTATCGGCAGCCGACTCTGGTGTCTCCTTTGGTGTAGCATTAGAGGCATCCCGGTGGAGCCCTAATTGCCATGCTTCGGCCTTCAAGCACTCCGACCCAGTATGGATATGAGCCTGCAATTCTCCTATCCGGGCCTTTTCGGTATCAATCTCCTTCTAAAGCTTGGCCATCTCCGTGCGACGTCTTAGCAATTCTATGTTGTGTACTTCCTGGTTCTCCATAGTGACAAGAGTCTCCACCAGCTTGGCTATCTCAACTATCAAATCGCTCATGGCTTGAGCCGATGTCTTGGCTGACCCACCAGCGCTGATCGTGGCTCCTGCCATCGACGGATCTTGAGCCGCCATGGTTCCCTCCATGTAGATGTCGGCCTCGGGGCCCCAGCATGAATTGTCAATGTAGAGCTTGCCACGACGGCTCTTGGTCATATGACCAACCGCATAGCTCCCGAACCCTGGAAGAGCTCCCTCAGAGAACTCAACTCCACCTGCGAGAGCCCCACGGTGGGTGCCAACTATCGTGGTTTTGCCACGACAGATGTCCTCATAGGAGAACTTAGGTGTGAGGCAATAATTGCTATGTGGTGACTCGAAGGGTGTTGATCGGTAATGAGAGACGGGTTTACCCATGTTTGGCCCGTCCGATGGTGGTAAAAGCCTACGTCCTGCTTTTGTGTCTATAATGATGATGATCTCGATTACAAGGGTGCGGAATCGCTAACCTAGCTTTCGAGGGGTTGTAACTTAAATCTATTGACCTCAGGGGCTCGCCTTTATATATAGGTCGAGACCCTGGGTTTTACAAGAGTCTGGATCGTGTTAATACATCTCTAACTTGCCTTGTCTCTCAAGCAAGGAAAGTTCTTGGTGTCTTCTACCTCTTGGGCCTTGAGTCGCCATCTTCATGTGTTGGGCTGCCATCCGGCTTATTTGGTAAGTCGCCTCACTTTCCTTGTTTTTAACGGCACGTCCCATCTTGAATATGATCCTTAAGCCGCAAATACACAGACCCGGACCAATAAGGCGGGTTACACCACGGGGTTATATCCCCGACATTGGATGTGTCTAGTTTGGGGAGTATTAGTTGTAGAGTGCCCATTCTCGATAGGGAGTACTATAGTCAATGGAAATATGAGATGCTTGAGATATTCGACGAATTCCATTTGAGCAAGTATGTTAAGAGCCCCTGTATACCTCTCATTGATCCCTTACATCCCACACACGAAGAGGAAATTGACATGCTATGCAATCTTAGAACTGGTAATCTCATTATCAAAGGATTGCCTAGAGTTGTGTTTGATCAAATGAAGAATTTTGAATGTGCTTTGTGGAATGATTTGGAGAAATGATACCAACTTATTCATTGAGTAATCTTGATGAAATTCTTCATAAATCCCTGGCCTTTTCATAAGATGAAGCATAGTGATCCTAACTTTGATAAATGCTTGTTTGAGCTTTGTGACCTCATGCGTGCTAAAGGAGATGTCACTACCATCAATAACATTATCTTTGAAGCCATTCACATTCATAAACTTGAACATTGTCATTACCACAATCCTAACGAATCTCTTGTCTCTTATGATGAGGATATCCCACTTGATTATGACAATGTGGAACATGGCTACTAGGAAGCAGATGAGTTGTTCGACGTCGAGTGTGAGAAGACTATGAAGAGTCTAGTCTCATGGCAAACTTCAAAGACTACATGTCTGGAGGAAAGGAATGGATTCTCGATAGTGGATGCACTGATCACATCACCGAATATAGAGACATGTTTCAAGAAATCACACCAAACCATGGACCGCAAAGGTATGTGACTTTTGGAGACAACTCCAAGGGTAAGGTACTTGGTCTCGGTAAGGTGACCATATCTCATGATAGCTCTACTCAAAATGTCATGCTTGTTGAATCCCTTGGCTACAATCTTCTTTCCGTATCTATACTTTCCGACTTCGGTTTTAATGTGCTAGTTACCAAAGTAAATTACCAAGTGTTTCATCAAGATAATCATAGCATGGTCTTTACCGGTTTCCGTAGAGGTGATCTATACATTGGATTTCACCAAGAGATCCAAACCTCATACATTCCTTGTTACAAAATCTTATAAAGGTTGGCTTTGTAATAGAAGGCTAGGACATGTCGGTATGCGTAATCTAGACAAGCTCATCAAAGGTGATCATATACTTGGTGTTAAAGATGTTTGACAAAGATAGACTTTGTAGTGTCTGTCAAGCCGGAAAGCAAGTAGGTGGAAGTCATCACGTAAAGAATATCATGACTACTAGGACACCACTCGAGTTGCTTCATATGGATCTTTTTGCTCCCAATGCTTACAACAGCCTCTGTGGAAATTCCTTTGATCTTGTTATAGTTGATGATTTTTCCAGATTTATGTGGGTATTCTTTCTTGACGATAAGTCGTAGGTGTAAAAGATCTTCAAGAACTTCGCTCGCAAAGCTCAAAATCAGTTTGAGGTGAAGATCAAGAAAGTTCGGAGCGACAGTGTATCAGAGTTTAAGAACACAAATGTCTACACCTTTCTTGACAAAGAAGGGATTCTACATGAGTTCTCGGCTACGTACACACCTCAACAAAATGGAGTTGTTGAGAGGAAGAATAGAACTCTCATTGACATGGCTAAAACGATGCTCGACGAATACAATACGCCAAGACACTTTTGGGCGGAAGCCGTTGAGACAACTTGTCATGCCACGAACCGACTCTATATTCACAAGATTCTCAGTAAAACGACATATGAGATACTCACCGGTAACAATCCCCAAGTTGGGTACTTTTGGGTATTTGGCTTCAAGTGTTACATTCTTGATAAGCATTGTCGTTCTAAATTTGCTCCTAACTCTCATGAAGGTTTCCTACTCGGTTACGGATCAAACTCTCACACTTACCTTGTCTACATCAACTTCACTAAAACAGTGAAGAGACAGTAGATGTGAAGTTTGATGAATCTAATGGTTCACAAGTTGAACAATTTCTAGATGATGTAGGAGATAAGGAACCTTCGGAAGCTATCCAAGACTTGCCGGTCGGCAAAATTTGTCCCATGGAGGTGAAGGAAAGTACTTCATCAACCCAAGTGGAAGATCCTACTTCGCGTCAAGGAAAACCTCAACACGACATGGAAGCATCCACTAGCAATACACGACAAGATGAAGAGGAGGAAGAAGTACATCATGATGATCCACCTCAACCACCTTCACCACCACTTCAAGGCAACAACACCTTCAACAATAAAAATGAATAAGAAGATGATGATGATGAAGCTCCACCGTCCAACAAGCAAAAGCTACCTTGATTTCGAGCGAGAGTGAACAAAAATCATCCCTTAGAGGAAATCTTCGATGACATTCAAACCAGGAGAATCACTCGCTCTAAAACCCTCCTAGATAACTTCTATGAAGACTTCTCATTCATCTCTAGTATTGTGCCTATGAAGGTGGAAGAAGTGCTTGAAGACCCGGATTGGGTGAATGCTATGCATGAAGAGCTACACAACTTCAAGAGGAATGAAGTGTGGACACTTGTGGAGAAGCCCAAAGATGAGCAAAACATCATCAGAGCCAAATGGGTGTTTCGGAACAAGAAAGATGAAGACGGTCAAGACGTTCGCAACAAGGCACGTCTCGTGGCTCAAGGCTACACGCAAGTCGACGGTATGGACTATGGTGAGACCTATGCCCCCGTTGCTAGACTTGAAGCTATTTGTATATTACTTGCTTATGCCAATCACCATGACATCACACTTTATCAAATGGACATTAAAAGTGCATTTCTAAATTGGGAGATTGAGGAAGAAGTCTATGTTAACCAATCCCTTTGTTTTGTGAATCCTAAAAAATCCAACCATCTTTACAAGCTTCGTAAAGCTCTTTATGGACTTAAGCAAGCCCTCGTGCTTGGTATAAATGTCTAACGAAGTTTTTACTTGAAAAGGGTTTTGAAATTGGTAATATTGACGCAACCTTATTCACCAAGAGAGTTTATGGTGAACTATTTGTGTGCCAAATTTATGTGGATGATATTATCTTTGGATTTGCTAACCCACAATTTAGTGAGAAATTTGGAAGGTTTTTGTCCGAGAAGTATGAGATGTCCATGATGTGTGAGGTGAAATTCTTCCTTCGTTTGCAAATCAAGCAAACGAGAGAAGGTACTTTCATCTCTCAAACCAAGTACACCAAGGACTTGATCAAGAAGTTCAACATGCAAGAATGTAAAGGTATGAGAACTCCTATGCCTACTAGTGGACATCTTGACCTCACCAAGGAGGACAAACTAGTTGATCAAAAGGTTTATCGATCAATGATTGGTTCATTTCTATATCTATGTGCCTCCCCTCCTGATATCATGCTTAGTGTGTGCATGTGTGCTAGATATCAAGCTTCTCCTAAAGAGTGTCATCTTAAGGTCCAGAAAAGAATTGTGAGATACTTTATACATACACCAAACTTTGGCATTTGGTATCCTAAGGGATCTTCTTTTAACCTTGTTGGCTATTCGGACTCGGGCTCTGACGGAGATAAGGTTGATAGAAAATCCACCTCAGGTACATGTCAATTTCTTGGTATATCTCTTATGTCTTGGTCATCCAAGAAACAAAACTTGGTATCTCTATTTACCGCCGAAGCGGAATACATTGCCGTTGGATCATGTTGTGCTCAATTGTTATGGGTGACACAAACTCTTAAGGATTATGGCATACATGTGAAACATGTACCATTTCTATGTGACAATGAGAGTGCAATCAAAATTGCTCATAATCCCGTGCAACACTCTCAAACTAAGAATATCCAAGTTCGACATCATTTTATTCGTTGTCATGTTGCCAAAGGAGATATCAATCTCAAGCCTGTTCGTACTAACAAATAACTGGCCAATATCTTTATTAAGCCACTTGACGAGAAAGTGTTTTGTCACTTGAGGAGTGAGTTGAACATCATTGATGCTTCAAACTTGAGCTAGACTCACTCGGTTGCATGAAAGGGCATGAGATTACATGACTATTCCATGATACACTTGATATGATATTATCATATACGCTGGAAATATATGATTCCTTGTATTGCAACTAACCATTTGTAGGTACTTGGAAGAACTACACTCCACAAGATTGCCAAAAAATCAAATCATAAGCAATCTTGTCATAGTCAAGTATCCACAACCCTTCCTTGATGATGTAGGAAGAACACAACAAAAAACATATACTTGCCATATATTTGATAAGATCACAATTGCTAATTTACAATTGATATCATGTCAATTTGATATGTCGTGTTCTTCCTTGCATGACTAACCCATGTAGGTGAAAAGAGAACCCTAAAACGATTAAGGATTTCTCTCAACTCAAGATGAGCTTCAACAACATCGAGCATCCACAACAAGTTCTCCTACATGCTACATCATCAACATCACTCAAAGGTATGTGCTCATAACCTTGAAAAGGCTTTACTCCAAGTCATGAGATAAAGCAACTCATGTGATATGAAAACATTAAGATGCTTAATCGAAAGTGGTACCCCCATTTTGAGCTTAATGATGAGTATGACCTATGATCAGGTATTCTTGAATGGCACCTAAGTCAATACACTCTAATATAAGTGATCCAGTCACCGACCATTATCTAGATGAAGTTTCTTGTTTGGTTCATCTTATATTTGCATACTTTCTTGGAACCACTCAATCCTCATCTCGTAGAAAATCCTTTACAAATCTTTTTGAAAGTTTCTTGCAAATCTATCTGAAAATTCATTGCAATTTTTCTTGAATCTTATTGATACTTTATGATAGTTACCTTTGACAAACGTTGCTAAGTTTCTGTTTATCCCTTGGAGCCTCTGATTCAAACAACTCGGTTTCATCGATTCAGTAGATAAGTTGCACAAACACAATTTGGTTCCACCGACTTCTTTTTCCTCGAAGCCATCGACTTTGCTATCTTCTATGATATTTGTCAAATTTATCAAATCTCCATTTCTTCAAGGATCCCTTTGTAAAAAACTGTAGGGAGAGAACTTTATTCAAGGATCCCTATGTCAATGGGGGAGAGAATTTAAAGAGCCTTTTTATATGCTAAAAGGGGGGGAGAAAAGTTTTCAAGGATACCTCAGTCTCAAATGCTCTCATGATCCTTATCTACCATGTTCCCTCTTTTAAACGACCCTTGTTCTCTAGGATCCCTTCTAATTCAATGATCCCTTTATCTACCCTGTGTATAAACCTTTTTGGAAATTAATGGCGAAGGGGAAGAAATAACAAAGCTTCAATGCAAAGGAGGAGATACACCAGAGGGGGAGATATAAAATTAAGGGGAAGAATAGCAAAGCTTATGCTTGTATACAAGGGGAGAATACCAAAGTCTCTGCCTATCCAAAGGGGGAGAAATACAAGTGGAGAAACACCACTTAGTAGGGAGAGAGTTTATCGAATCTTATTGTATCTTTTAAAGGAGAGAAAATATGTTTTCAATTCTATTTGCCTACTCATGTTAGACTTGTCTCACCCTACCTTATCCCAATATTTACATGCTAAGATTGAGTGGGAGAGAAAGATTTACAATTTCATATTCAGGGGAGAAAGCTCTGAATGATCTTGGAGACATATCAATTTTAAGGAACACTATCCTCTATATGTCCTCCACACCTTGGTACTGTTGAGTTCTATTGCATTTGGGTTTGTAGAATACTCTTGTGTTTCCTAACATTGTTTTCTCCAGTGTGTTTCTACTATTAAAATGCTGAAGAACTCAAGTTAAGTATATGCATCATATCCTTGGTCAATATGATCTCTTGTTTTTTGCACATATTGTATACAAGAGTGAAGTATTGAACAGGGATACTCCTTATTCTCATATATTTAATGCATATAGCCAAGATACACATGACCCATCGTATCCTCTCCACCAAGCAACTATCCTTTAAATGGATTGCACACATTTAGGGTGAGCTTATCCTAGTCATGAGTCTCTCAAAGTCTTCATTGTATCCTTGCACATCTTAATTTGAAGCTTTGATTGTATGTTGTCATCAACTACCAAAAAGGGGGAGATTCAAAGAAAATATGCTCCCTTGGTGGTTTTGATAATTCATGAAAACATACATTGTCTCTTGGACTAATATTTTTATCTAGCTTATTTCAGGCTTAGTCCACACAAAGTGTTGGCAAAGGTTTGTCAGGAGATTCCCCAAGAAAAAGAATAGGAAGGAATAGGATTGGCCAAGCTACATGCATGAAGACTATATGTTTTACTTTCTGAGAAATCACTTTGAGTCCATAGGAAAGCCAATACTACCAAAAGGGGGTGAGGTAATGATGGTAAATAAAATGCTCAAAATGATCAAGTGTTAGCCACCAAAAACACTCACAAGCTCTCCCAAAAATATTCTGTCTTAGACCCTAACACTCAAAATCGATGCCACCAACAATGTCACTTCGGCTACACCGAGTCAAAACCCTAGACAGAAACCCTAGTCAAAACCTACTTCTCGCTACTACCAAGTATCACATCGGCGCAAGCGAGTTTTAGTGACCAACTTCCTGTTGACTCATTCACAAGAATCGGAATTTTCGAGAATTGTGAATCGGTCTCCACCGAGTTGGGTAACTGCTCTCGACCACTCATATTAGTACCACCAAGAATTCTATATCGGTATCACCGAAAACGCCAAAGTTGTCACATTTTGCACTAGTCGGTGCAACCAAGTTTTCACTTCAGTTTCACCGAGTTGGGAAATAATGTTGTAACGGTTGGATTTTTGAAGATGCCAATATATACCCCTCCACCACATCCCACTCGCAAGAGAAGCACTTAGAACGGACCCACTTCCCATATCCAAATTTTTGAGAGAGAACCACCTAGCCTTAAACCTAGTCTCTTGCCATGATAGTCCACCATATCTACCTACGGATTGAATAAGATCCTAAAGTAAGTATCAGTGCATCAAGCAATAAAAATTGCTCCTAAATATGTGTGATTTTTTATTTTAAGGGAAAATAAGCTTTGTACGATCTTGTGATGACAAGGAAATAAAAGTGACAGAATGCATAATAAAGGTTGCTATCATAAGGGGCAATATCAAATGATGCGCCTTTACATTAAGAGCTTGCACAACCAAAAATTAAAAAGCACATGGAAACCTCTACTTCCCTCTGCGAAGGGTCTATCTTTTACTTTCATGTATTTAATTTTATGCAAGAGTCAATAATGTTTATCCTTATTCCAATCTATTAATTACCTAGTTGGCAAGCATCATGTGTTGGGAAAAGATCCAGATATCTATATCCAGTTGGATGTAGGTGATCATGAGTCATTATTGTTGACATTATCCTTGAGGTAAACAAGTTGGGTGGCAAAAACGATAAAGCCCCTATCTTCCTATGTGTTCAATGGAAACATTAGCTCCAAAAATACGCAATTAGTGTGAGCAATCATAGAAGACTAAATGATAGGTGAGTATGTGAACTTGCTGAAATAAAAGCTCTTACATAGACTCTCCTCTTAAATATGATGAATTGATTATCTCAATGAGTAAGAACATAGTTTGTTGATTGTCAATAACGTTTATGCTTCATACTTTAATAATTGTGGATAGATTATTACTTGTTTGTGATGAGTCATATGATGAAAAACTTTCTAGTTTATTAATATTCATGATGCTCTCATGTCCGTATTATGTTTTTACGACACCTCTCTCTCAAATCATGTGGTAATTATTTTCGAGTTCGGCTTTCGCTTGAGGACAAGCTAGGTGTAAGCTTGGGGTAGTTGATACATCCATTTTGCACCATGGTTTCTTATTTATATTTATGTTATTCATGGTTATTATTCCACATCATGATACAATTCTTATGCCTATTCTCTCTGAATTTACAAGGTACACCACAAAGAGGGAAATTGCCAGAAACTGGAATTCTGGACGTGAAACCCAAGAAAAGGGCTGAAAATTCACTGGACTCCAAATGACTTGAAACTTCACAGAGATTTTTTGTGGAATATATGGAAAATTATGGAGAAAAAATATATCAGAGCAAGGCCATTTGTTGGTGCGAAGCCAACAGGGCGCGCCCACCCCCCTAGGCACGCCCTGATGGCTTGGGACCACCTCCCAGGTGCCCTCGCCTCCCTCTTCTGATATAAGATGGGATTTTACCTACAAAAATATAACAAGATAATTTCGGGATGAAGCGCCGCCTTCTTGATGCGGAAATCTGGGCAGAAGCCCTTTTGCTCTCCGACAAAGAGATTCTATTGGGGGAACTTCTCTCCGGGAGGGGAGATAGAAGCCATCATCATCACCAGTGGGAGGACCAATCTTCATCAACATCTTCACCAACACCACCCGTCTACTGCCCCCCTCACCCCAGAGCTCTCGACGCAACGTACCACCCTCCATGAGCTGCACTCCCTCCCGCCGCGGTTACCATGATATTTGTACATGCGTTATTAACCTTCGATGCATAAATTGCCATGCAATGTACATAGAAGCTACCGTGTGTTTATACGTAAGTTATGAAATCTTTGATGCATATATTACCATGTTATTTACACATAAATTACCATGGGTATGTTATCAACAATCGCTCATCCACCGATCAAAATTACCATGGTGTTTTGTACGTAAGTTATCTGGCCTGCGATACGTATATTACAATGTTATTTACACAGAAGTTAGCAGGGGTACATTTTTCAACAACATTTTTTCCTCGGTCATAATTTACTATGGTGTTTTGTATGTAAGATGTCTGGTTCAGTGTGTGTATGTTACCATACTATTTACACCAAATTTACCAGGGGTTATGTTTCAACATCATTTTCCCTTGGCTGGAGTCATCATGGTGCTTGTATGTAGGACATCATGTATGTGGTGCGCAAATAACATGCTATGTACAAGAAAGTTACTCGGGTATATTTCATTAGAAATAAACGGTTCAAAAAATACATAGAAGTTACCTAGGGTTTCTAGGTGAAAAACCACATGAAACATATGGAAAATACAAAAAGAAAAAAAGACAAGTTCAAATTCCAACCACCCATTTTTTTGAGTATAAAACACTTAGAATGTAGGAAAATGGGAAAAGAAAAGTGACAAAATAAAATAAGTTTCAGGAACAAAAGAAAGAAGTGAATGCAGTAGGAACAATAGTTAAAATATGAAACAAAAAGGAATGCCGAGGAAAACGGAAAGAATAAAAGACTTTGTGCATATTATCAATTTACTTCAATGAGATAAATTTGGTAAGATCAACAACTGAGAAGTCATAAATTTGGTCAAAAATGTGACACATGAGAGTTGGTTATGAGGTCAACCCTTCGACTTGTCAGCTGATACATCCATTTTGCATCATTATTTCTTATTGATATTTATGTTATTATTTTTTATTATTCCACATTATGATGCAATTCTTAAGCCTTTTGTCTTTGAATTTACTAGGTACAACAAAAAGACGGAAATTGCCGGAAACTGGAATTCTAGACCTCAAACACAAGAAAAGGGTTGAAAATCATTGGACTCCAAATGACTTGAAACTTAACGGAGAATTTTTTGTGGAATAAATGGGAATTTATGGATCAAAAATATACCAGAGGGGACCACCTATTGGTGCCAAGCCAACAGGCCGCGTTCACCCCCTAGGCGCGCCCTAATGTCTTGGGACCACCTCCAGGGTTCCCTGGCCTCCCTCTTCTACTATAAGATGGGTTTCTACCTAGAAAAAATAAGAATATACTTTTGGGATGAAGCACCACCGTCTCGAGGCGAAAACATGGGCAGAGGCCCTTTTGCTCTTCAACAGAGAGATTCAGCCATACAAATTTCTCTCCAAGAGGGGAAGATCGAGCCATCGTCATCACCAACGCTTCCTCGTTTATGGGAGGAACAATATTCATCAACGTGTTCACCAGCACCATCTCATCTCAAACTCCATTTCATCTCTTATAGTATAAAATCTTTTTCTCAAAACCTCATATTGGTACCTGTGGGTTACTAGGCGTGTTGATTACATCTTGTAGTTGATACTGGTTGGTTTATATGGTGGACGATAATATGTTCAGATCCTTAATCGTCATTATTACTCCTCTAATCTTGAACATGGTGATGATTTGTGAGTACTTACTTTTGTTCCTGAGGACATAGGAGAAGTCTTGTTATAAGCAATCATGTGAAGTTGGTATTCGTTTGATATTTTGATGATGTGTATGTTGTTTCTTCCTTTAGTGGTGTCATGTGAACGTCGACTACATGACACTTCACCATATTATGGGCCTAAGGGAAGACATTATGGAGTAATAAGTAGATTGTGCGTTGCTAGAGTGAGAGAAGCTTAAACCCTAGTTTATGTGTTATTTAATAAATGAGTGATTTGGATCCACATGTTTCATGATATGGTTAGATTTATCTTAATTCTTCTTTCGTTGCCGCAGATGCTTGCAAGAGGGGATAATCATAAGTGGGTTGATTTTTCAAGTAAGAACAGCGCCTTAGGACCAATCCACCCACATATCAAATTATCAAAGTAACGAAGTAAATCAACTCAGCATAATGAACATGACTAGACAGAAATTCCCATGTATTCTCGGGAGCGCTTGCTTTATATAAGAGTACTTCCAGGCTTGTCCTTTGCTACAGAAATGATTGGGCTATCTTGCTGCACACTTGCTACTATCGTTATTTGTCACTTGTTACGAATTATCTTGCTACAAAACTATATATCGTTGTTACTTACAACATTTACAAGGAATACCTTGCTGAAACTGCTTATAATTTCCTTCTATTCCTTATTGGGTTTGACACTATTACATATCGAAAGGACTACAATTGATCCCCTATACTTGTGGGTCATCATCGGCCAAGGGATTGATTCCCATTATGCACATATATTTTTCTGGCGCACAAGGAACCCCCACATTTATCCGGTTCTCTGGTTTTGTGGAAAAAATATTCCCCAAGCCTACTTCATATCAAACGCCTCTTGGTGCATTCGTGAATCTTGCAAAAAAGATGCGGTGTGGTGGTTACATTTCTCGAAAATATACTTTCATATTATATGTATTGTGTGTGTCTTCTTGGCTCTTCGCCCCCCTCATGCCTAAATCCTGGCTCCGCCTGATGCCCCTGCATGTTACTATTCTTTTTTTGATACCTGATGCAGGGTTCATTTCCTTGTTTAATCAGTATTTTTGTTCTTTTGTTGATTGAATAATACGGGTGAGTATTATCTCACGTGGGGTAAGTCACCTTCTATTCGGAGATGGCAATCTTATTTTATGAGCACCAAGGTTCAAAGTGTGGTCAAACTAAACGATATTCTACAAAATTATGCATAATGTTATGGTGAAGATGTAAACCGTGAGAAGAGTTATATTTTCTTTCATACGAATGCCTCGCAACCTATGCTAGACTCATAGAAGCAAGTTATTTGATTCCGTGTGAAGGTCTTTACTGAGAAGTAGTTGGGATTGTCAACTGCAGTGGGCAGGAGTACCAGTGGCATGTTTGACCACATTGGTGAAATACGTCGATGTGCAAGGATGATCGAAGAGAAAAATTTCACATGCGGGAAGAGAAGTGATTCTTAAATCGTCTATACATACCGTATCCACATATAGCATGAGTTGTTTCATTTTGGACAACAAAAGGTTTTGCAAGCAATAATTGATGTCTTACATGGCCAAGTACCGGTGTAGTATCTCCATTGGAAAAAGATGCATTCATTGGATATGATGGAAGAAGCTAGCTACGTAGAAGATTAAACTGGGATGAGGTTTCGAGATTTTCATCAGTTAAGTCTTGCTCTCCTTGGCAGCAAGGGTTTGAGATTGTTAGCAAGCCAAGATTCCCTATGTTCACGAGTTTTAAACGGGGAGTATTTCCCTAACGGTGAGTTTTTGCAAGCAACTACTCCTTCAGGTAAGTCAGTCGTGGGGAAAGCTATTATAACATGAAAGAAGGCATGGAGTTTGGCCTTATCAAAAGAGTCGAACATGTCACCAACATCATGATCTAGGAAGATAGATGGATACCATGGGTGTTGACTCATTAGTTCAAGTGCTTTATCTTATTGATAATTACACAAGGACGGGCGAGTTGATGCTATTGCATGAATTTTGTTGTCCCAGATGGCGAACAATATTGTATACACCACTGAGTTCAACTGGAGATGATGATTTCTTGGCTTGGGAACCAGAGAGATCATGTACTTATCCTATTAAATCAGCTTATCGTTCTCTTGTCACTCATAACGAGTGTTCGTCTCTAGAGAAAAGGAACTTCAATGACACCATTTGTGTCAGAAGAACAGTTATGGACCGCTCCTTGGAAACCCAGTGTACTCCGAGGGTTAGGATTTTCTTGTGGTGGGTGCTTCGAGGGATCTTACTTGATGCACTACCCCTAAAAACATACACTTTAAACTGATTTCTAGATGTGATATGTGTGAAGCCATGGACGAAGATTTGATGCATGGACTTATCCATTGCTCACATGCACTATGGTATCAGGCGATAGCTAGAGAGGTTTTTTTACTTAAAAGTCACAATTTTACATCCTATGACTTGGACTAGGGATGTCTTTCTGGCAAGTTCGTTCACTAATTAAGAGAAATGCGTGAATTAGGGAGAGATCTACGAACGCGGACGAGGAGCACTCGAGTTCGCACCTCTCCGATATCTACACGTTAGTTATTGTCTTGGGATGTATGCAATTAATGCAGTTCATTTTTGCTTTGAACCGATATGGGATAACTAGTCACCGGTATACATCACGGGAACATTGAATTGCATTTATTTTGGCCCTCGCGACTCTGTTTTGTCACATGCCAACAAGCTAAGGCGGAGTGGAGGATGTTCATGGACATCAAGGGGAACCAGGTTCACTGGCCAAAGGCAAGCCAATGTCAAAGACACCGTCCATGAGCATGAAGCCAGTGACCTCGTCGAGGGCGACAATGGAGAATACAACACTGTTGCTTAGGTGAAGCACGATGAAGGTGGATGAGTTGTATAAGGGAATTTTGAGAGAGGGTTGATGAGAAACAAGTGGTGTCTTGAGGAAGAAGGGTTGGTGGGGAGAAGAGATGGGTGGGAGGCGCATGTGCATTAATTAGCATGTTGGTTCTTTTGGGTGGTTATGGATTGATAGTTGAGGTCGATCAGGTATGGGTTGTGTTATGTGAGAATGTCAGTACAAAAATACACGTCTAATATGAAAGAAATATATAAGTGATACACGACGTAAATACAGACCGGACAGTAAAGAAGATGTGAATCCCAAGGCTAGTAAATGAATGAGATTCTGATGACCCGAGTCGTCGGATGCATCTACGGACTTCCATGAAATGTACTCTTTGTGCTTGTTTCTTGGTTTGTCATGTTAGCAAGGAGGCAAATGAAGTGGCAGATCAATGTGCTAATTTAGCTTACTTGTTGGATATGTGAGTGTTGGCTTGATATGAGTCTTGATATTTTTTTTGACAACCTTTATAATCGGTTCGCTATAAAATATTTTCTTCGATTCATATTAATTGTCGTTGAAACAGATTTATTTAGATATATTTCAGTGCTAGATACATTTGTTTGAGCAATAAATGGATTGAAAAAGATCATAATAAAATCCTCTAATTCGATGCAAGAAAAGATAACGGTACATCTGAGCTCGGGCTCATAAACCAATTTTCGAAACAGAGCCCTCTTCGCGCCTCCCCTCGTCGGCGACGCCGGACGAACAACCAGTCGCAGGTCCACGAACTCAAGCCCGGGAGTCACCTTCTCCCTGGGCGTGGCCGACGGTAGCCCGGTGGCATGGGAACAGGATGGTGTCACCAAAGGACACGGATTCGCCGTCGCGAAGGAGCCGCGCATCGATGGTGACGCCGCTGTCGTCCTTGAGGACGAGGCGAGGGTTCTCACCGGGTTGGAGGAGGAGGACCCCTCCCGCGTGCCACGGCGTGACCTTCATGAGAAACGTCGAGTACGTCGCCGCCCATTGCCGCGGCGCTCCCGCTCGCTGGCATCCCGCCGTCTCGCTCCACTTCCGCCGCTGATGATCCGTCTGTCGCCAGGCCACGATCTCGGCGTCTTCGTCCTGTGGCGGCGAGCGATGCTTGCTGGAGCTGGACTCGCCGGCAGGCCCGTTCCCCTTGGGCCTGGGAAAGTGCACGGTGCGCTCCGGCTGAGGACAGGAGCCGAACTCGCCGGTCGGCGCGTTGCCGCCGAGCAGAGACGGCGCCTGAAAGCCCGACTGGGCCTCCTTCCCTTGTGCCTGCTGCCTGTTGCGTCGAATTGGGGCCATAGTCGTGAGCGGCGTCGAAGGTGAAGCCGATGAGATCGGTGGCAGGATGGCAGAGCAGCGGCACCCAACGAAGGGAAATAAATAGAATGGAGCGAACGCGAGATTTTGTGAAGCAGCCTCGCACCGAGGAAGGGGTATATAGTACGTACTACATAGAGGAAGAGGACGAAGACTGCTGCGAGAGCCAGCGACGGCAGTTTCGGTTTCAGAGTGCAGGGAAGGGATGCATGCAGCTGACATGATGTTAGGGTCAAAGGGCAGCTAGTGCATGCAGAGCGTTCAAAGCTCAACTGCAGTCTATTTTTGTATCCTATTCCAGGAAGAGCAGTAGTAAATTTTTGTATCCTATTCCAAAAAGCTCTGCAGAGTGTTTTTAATGAAGCCAGCTTCCTAGCGAGCTCTGTGTGCAAGAAAAAATGGATTGACCTGATTTTCTTTTTTGGCTTCGCTTGAAATTTCCAACCATTGGATTGGATTGACTGGCGTGCTTCTTCTCCCTCCTCGCTTCTACCATCACGTCGACCGGGCCGCCTGCTACTGTCAGTCTGTCACCCATGTCGATGACATTGTCGTGCATGCCTCGCCACCCGGTCCTCCTCAAGCACTCACCTCATTGGTATGTCGTAGTTCGATCATCCATCTAAGAGCAACTCCAAGTGTACGATCCATTTCGTCCGTACGTATCTATTTGGTTAGCTATGGATTTAAAATCCAGCCTAACACGTCGATTCAAATGGACACACGTTCTTTTTTATCCGCCCATGATCCATTCAAGGCTCAAATTTGGGTTGCGTCGGTGAGGACAAGGGACGGGCGCGCGACGTCCGCCCTTCTTCTCCCCCTGGCCCGCCCGTCGATAGCACAACGCCATCATTTCCCCCCAATTTTCCAAAAAAAAACTCCCGCCCACTCGCATGCGGGCCATGGACGGTGACGCGCCGACCCTCGACGTCGCCGCCGGCCTCGCCTCCGCTGGTCCCGTCTCTACCAAAGTAGTCAATCCCCGCGGCGCACGCAAAGGGTCGGCGCCGACCAAGAAGAAGAAGGCTCTGACGCCTGAGGAGCACTCATCCAATCGTTGAGGAAGAACCGTAGGCATTTGTAAGAAGCCAGGAATGACGCCACGGTCACGTCCACCCTCGCCGCCGCCTTAGATCAAGAGGCCAAAGCCGGGAAGACCAGTCGGCTCATCCGCGAGGCCACGAGGCAGACCTTGCCGATTCTAGGGTTAAACATAGGCCAACACGGGCACGTCGCCACCGATGTGGCCGCTACCAGCATCCGCTCATTGTTGCCGCTGTCGCCGCGCATGTCCACCACGTCGCAGGCGCACGGCTTCCAGGGCACCACCCGCAAACCTCCCATTTGTCCAACTCTACAAGCTCCTGTTCACCAGAGGTGAGCGTGGGCGCGCCTGTTGAGGGTGTCATGGTTTAAGGGGTCCTCGGATGGCCGGCCTATTTCTCATGGGCCGGACTATGTGGGCCGCTGGTTGAGCATTGGATGATCAAAGGCCCTGTCGTCGGGGTGGAAGCTTCAAGGCGTCGTGGCGTGTCCTCCAAGTTTTCGACAATAGATAGGCATGTTTTTCCTTTGATATGCAACTGACCATGTGTAAACCCTAGTACCCCCTGACGTCTAGATAAGCCGAAGGGTTTTAGATTGTAGGGCAAAGAATAACTCATCTAGGGTTTAGCTATTGGATCTTGAGGTAGATCAACTCTGTAACCTTCATATCATCAATATAATCAAGCAGGACGTAGGGTTTTACCTCCATAGGAGGGCCCGAACCTGGGTAAACACTGTCTCCTTCGTCCCTTGTTACCATCGATCCTAGTCTCACAGCTCGGGTCCCCCTACCTGCGATCCGCCAGTTTTGACACCGACACCTGCCACGCCAGCGCCCATGGGCATCAATCTCAATGCGATACCTGTGGGCAGTGGATTGTCCTCCGGGGGTGCGTGCAAATGGTAGGAATGCCCGCAACATGTTCAACAAAACGCTGGCTGTGGAAGAAGAGGCTAACAGTGCGTTCATGTAGAGCCTCATCTACAAAGGTGGTGGCGGTGGCATTCCCTTCGATCCTGACGAGACACAAAGCCAAGATGGCCGCACCCCCTTCATGGCCGGGCACGATGCCATGGAGTACTCGTTTGGTGAAGACAATGAAGGCATGGTCAACCCTCTCATGGAGGACCCACTCGGCTTGGGCAGCTCTTTCCCACTAGATCACGAGTTCCCAGAAGACTATGTCCTAGACGAAGAGGAGATGAAGTGGACATCGATGGAGAGCCATTGTTCGAGGAAGAGCTCCCCGCCCAAGCCAATGTAGAGAAGAAGCGGAAGAGGAATCTGACCAAAGCATACACACTGGATGAGGACAAACTCCTTTGTGAATGTTGGAAAGACATTGGCCAAGACCCCAAGATAGGCTCTGAGCAGAAGGCTTCGGCATTTTGGCAGGGAGTGCATCGCGAGTTCCACGAGGGCAAGAAGTTTAAACCATGCCAAATGGAGAGCAAGCGTGGGTGGGTCTCGCTCAGCAAGCGTTGGATGGTGATGCAACAAGAGTGCAACAAGTTTTGTTCCATCCTTGAGGGCATCAAGGGCCGTCCCATGAGTGGCATCGGCATCAAAGACATGGTATGCCGACATGCTTGCTTATTTATTTGTCCCGTAGGTTGCTCGTCCATAATGTTGCTTGCCTGTTTGTAGGTCTTCCAATCTTTAGAAGCATTCAAGGTTCATTATGAGGGCAAGTCTTTAAACCTCACTCATTGTTTGATGGTCATCAAAGGAGAAGAGAAGTTCACAACACAATTCAGCGCCATCATGGCGCGTGGGGAGATGCAGCGTTGAAGAGCATGGTGAGGGGGAGAAGCCACGGCCGCGAGGGAAAACCAACTCCAATAAAGAGGACAAGCGTGAGGCGGCATCCCTTTCCTTGCAAGCTACTTTGCAAGGCATGATCACAAACAAGGATCCAAGAGAGGAGAAGTGCCGACAAGACAAGGAGGAGAAAATTAGGGCCTTCATGGACATACCAAATAAGAAGCTCACGTTGGAGGCGAAGAAGCAAGTGAAGATGCTAGAGATCGAGGCCACCAAAGCATCCACCAGAGCAAGAGAAGTCCGAGTCGCTTGCATGACGAAGGGGGTCGAGATCATGAAGGTGGACTTGAGCATGGTCTCTTCGAGGAAGTGGTCTTGGTTCGAGAAGATGCAGGCCGACATGCTCAACGTCGATGACGATACATGGCATGGTGTGTGGGCATGACCATGGCTGAGATGGCGTGGTCAGACTATAGTCTCATTTGTGTGTTGGCATGTGTGCTGGCCACTAGCAAGTGCGCCTGGCATGAAAAGTGCGTACTTCTTTATGTAGGCTGGCATATGTATGCCGTCTGCTGGCATATCGCCAACATGAACTCTTGGCGCTGGCACGGTAGCTGGCATGATCTTTGGCTGTGGGCCTTTTTTTACCTAAAAAAGTTTTGTGCGCGAACGAAAAAAGGGTCACTACATTGGGCGCACGGCCGACCCATTTGCAAAAGGGGGCGGCCACGCCGCTCCAAATAGAAAAAAGGTGGACAAAGCACACGTCCATTTGGGTCGCACGCTTGGAGTTGCTCTAAACCCTTCATCCTCTTCTTTTTCAATGTTGGCGGTCCTTCGCATCCTAGATTGTCAGTCTTTGACTCCGTTCCGTCCACGATACCACTTGTATGTCGTGTTCGGCTCCGTGTTACTTCTCACTCAGCCTCGCGGTGACCACGTGCCTTGTTACCGCTCGCAATGGCGCCTCTATCTCAGTCTTGAAGCAGTGCCTCCTCTTCTCTTGAATCGATTGACCCAAAGTCTAATCCGAATAAAAATATGTTCTTGTACTTGATGTCATTTCAAGTATCACATTGTAATTTTATCAAGAGAGCAACTATGACAGCGTGGTTAGGACAAGCTCAAGTTTTGTGTTTCCATGAGCAATGGCATTCCCTACCCACATAGGATCAACACTAGTAGAGAGAGACTAAATGAAAAATGTGGATCTAGAGCCAGTCAACAAGGGTGTGTTTGTTTGTCATCTGAGTTTTTGCCTACATAATATACACTGTCCAATTGGGCTGAGGGAAAGTAAGCATGCATGGTCATAAGGCATAACAAGTTCAACCCACCACTACTGTAGTGTCATCCTACCACAACATCCAAAAAAGGATGTAATCCTACTATCGCAAGTTCACCATCACCGTGAGGCGTTAGTATATACCACCTAGGCAAAATATATAGACCATCAAATAGTTTTCAAGACCTAGCTACACAAAATGTGTGTCGTCATCCGCATCGTTGTCGCCATCGCCATCATCGTTGAGTATCATGTCCACGGTAACTAGAGGCAACACTACGTATCGTAGTAGTGCTTGCCCAACCAACTCCCGAGCAAGAGTACAATGTGAGCGTCTACCAACTATCATGGCAACAAAACCAACACCCTAGGTCCTTGTTGTCCAGCGGAGAAGCCATGAGAGCCTCATAGCCGAAGCCACCTTGGTCCATGGAGACAATGTGTGGGTCAAGGTGGACGTTGAGGGACTTCCTCTCCCTTATGTAGGTTTCCACCTCCTTCATCACCTAAGTCATGTTCCTGAAGACACTGATCTCCTCCTCCATCAACCGTCCCTCTTCCTAATCCTATCAACCACATGGACATGCTCGAAGGGCTGTCAGGGGCATCAGGGACCGTCTCTTCGTCATGGCTGACTAGAAACTCTGGCATGGACGAACTGAGAGGCTCACCAGAGCCCATGGCATGCTTGTCGGTTGCCAACCCAACGGAGAAGATGTGATGTATTTGGTTATAGGTCTGCATTGGTGTGTTGAGGAACTCAACATCTTTAGGGTGGTCCTAAGAAAGAACCACATCGATGTTAGTTGCAAGAAGGCAATGGTTGACAGTGTAAAAAATAAGGTGGGCCTGAGCTAACCATGATGTGGCCGGTGTAGTGTTCTGCCTCCAAAACAATCGAGAAAGTGTTCTAGTCCCATGAGGCACAACTAAGGTCTCTGAGCTTGGACACTTTGATCCATATCGAGCTCTCCAGTTCTCGAGGTGGTTGTAGACCTAGGTGGAGGTCACCTCCTGGCAATAGAACTCGAACACCTACTTTGCAATGGTGTTCAAGTGCACCTCGCTGAAGCCCTTGTCAGTCCTAGCCCCACTAGATATGAGTTCCCACATCTTGTTAAGCACGAACGTGGACATAAATAGTCGCCACCTTATGGTGTTCCCCCTACCATCCTTCTTTGCCTTTGTGGCTGCCGTTTGTGCAGCGACAACATCAACACTTGGCTTAGCGAGCACAAAGTTTGTAGGCACAAAAGGAGCACCCATGTATGAAACCTTGAACACATCTAAATCATCAGGCATCTGGTCATTGAGGGGGCCTATGAGTCCTCGACATAGAATGAAGGGAACCGGCTCTTGGAGAAGACAAGATCCCGGTTAAGATCTTGCGTTTGTGTGGTCATTTCCCACAATCGCAACACACATTTACAATGAGTATAGCACACAATACTAGACAATTTTGCTCAACATAGAACGATAAGAGTAGCACACATCGGAACATCATAACCTCATAGATCGGAAGACAAATACAACATAGAATGTTACAAGATGCTCACAGATGAAACATTGCAACATGGTCTCAAATCTAACTACAACCATGAACACATAAAGGGGTCATTAAACTCATAGAGGCCATCACTTCAGCTTGTGGGAGACGCTGAAATGGTCGGAGAAGACGAGGACACGAGTCGCCGCCGTAGTAGACCACCGGTCGGGGAAGGATCATCGCTTACCTGGTCATCGGTGCTGGTGTGCGTTGGAGGGAATGGTCGATAGGGGGAGAAGACTGGCGTGAGTTTCAATGGTGAGGCGAAGGGGGCTATATAGGGCAACCAAATCGACAGAAGGTGAGCTAAAATACTTTTGCCGAGTTTAGACACGCGCGAGCTCATTCCATCTCGTTGGTTGCACAAGATCAGTGTTGCATTCCCCTCTCCTGCTTCGGTCGAGCCTGGTCCGCTAGAAACTACAGATTCGTTTTTTCCTCGTGGGCTTGACTGGGAGGTGTGTTAATGTTAGTGCAATAAGGGCCCAATAGGAAATGCAGGCTACCAAACAACCCATTTTCGTGTCGCACGGGCCTGGTTGGCGTCTATGTGGGCTACCAAACACGCCAACTATATAAACAGTTTTACTGTGCATATGACAATTGGGTATACATTTTTTAACAGTACTCCCTTCGCTCCATAATGTAAGATTTTTAGGAAATCAAACTTTATCAACTTTGACCAAGTCAGATTACTATATAAAACACAAGATAGACTTTAAGCTGCACATCTTAGAAGCCGGGGTGTTCTAGCGACCAATCGACACATCGTACGCAAATCTCTTCTTGAAGTGTCCTATGCATAGCATCACTAATCAGAGCATATCTCCCTCTCTTTCTCTCTCATTCAATATTTGCCTCTCTGTGCGTGCCCAGCATATGAAGATGGTGTTTGACCTTTCCTACAAACATCCTCTACCCTTTTTTGTGGGAAGAGAGTGAATATATTATCTAGCAATTGAGGTACAGTCAGAGTTTATGACATCCACGATTTCTGAAGGAGAATGGCGGAGCCATTCTATAGTTTTTACTTGCTCTCTACCTACCTTCGCTAATTCGTGACTCATAGAGTTTTCTCACGACTAATATTTACAATCGACACATCTCTTTCCTTAAGAAGCTCACAAATAGCTTAGATACATGAAAAATACCGGGACGCATTCGGCGTAGAGGCATTCCCCAAGGCAGTGACTTCGGTACAGTCCATCTCCAGAATCAGCGGAAGTGGCAACCAATGTAGACTAAGGGATATACTATCTTCGATTGCTGCTAGCTTGGACGATCCTAGGTCAACCAAAGAGGTACCTACATGCAACATAGTTGGACGATCCTAGGTCATCACATAGAGCCATCCCCGTCCCAGCAATGTCGTCCCTTTTGAAAAAAAACATCAACATTAAATTTCACCTAATCCACCGGAGGCACTGTCCATTGTTGTCTTACCTTCTCACGCCCATCTAACACATGGCTCATGGGGCTGGTGTCATATACATAGGAGACCACCTACTTGCGCTTCTTGATGTTAACAAATTGGATGATGTTGATTCTAAAAAAACAATTGGATGTTGTTGGACGAGCATGAGGAAGTTCATGTTGCTCAGCAGAAATTGAACCAAGTACCAATTTCTTCATACAATCATTAAGGTCATACCATGTTGTGGTTTAGTCATTGCATGTAAGGATTGCAACAGCCATTTCGGTCTTGTAGGAATGAAGATATTCTCGTCTGGCAGCAACCATTCTTGTCACATGACTCGTCATAGTTCCCGAGCATGAGTCTCATGAATTAGAGAATAAAAATCATCCTCCGACCCCTAGTACATATAGGACGCATTTGGTTGTCTGCATCGATTTTAACGTGTTTGTATACTTCTCAGATAGTCATGTCTAAGGAAAAACAACTTATAAACCACCTTCTGCACATTGTTTGGTTGCCCGCATATAGGTTAGTTGCATGAGAAAACTAATTTTGACCCATTGTTTGGTTGGCTGCATAGCATTAGGCGCACATAGGGGACCTTGTTTGGTTGCAACCTACATTAGCTGCCGTCACCCCTTCTCACTAGTGGTGAACTTACCACACACAATCTTCACAATTTCACTTCTAGCTACGAAACAAAGTACTATTCATCCTAATTATTATCAAATGACAATGCACATTATTTATTAAGATCCAAATGGTTGAATTGGGGAAAGTTTATCATCCATCATCTTCATATTCCTCTTACCTCTTCTACTGATTTTGTTGTTCCTCTTCCTCTGCTACTGCTCCTTCCTCTTCTTATGCTGCTCTTGGTCTTCTTCTTCAGATACTTGTCTGGCATTGTTATCCCGCATTGCGTGTGCCCACTCCAGCCTTTTGGTCTCCCAGGCTTCTTTGTCAAATGCTTTAACATCATGGCCACCAAGGTCAGTATCATCAAGCATCACGTATTCTTCCTCGGGCACCATTTCATCACAACCCCATTGCAGGATCCAATTATGCAAAATGCAACATGCAAGAACAAGTTTAACTTGGGTAGGGTAAGGGTGGAATGGCTTCTGATCCAGGATCTTGAACATGTTCTTTAGAGCTCCAAATGCCCTATCAATAGTTACTCTATGGATGGAGTGTCTGAGATTGAGCAACTCATGTGGAGTCCTAGGGTCGTTCCTACCAAAGAACTCGTTCAGATGGTACCCGTTCTTCCTAACGGATGGAAGAGCACCTAGGCGATATCCATAGCCAACATCTCCTAGGTAGAACTTGCCATCAGGGATGTTGATACCACCGGGCTCATGTTGTCACTATGTATGTTAGCATCATGTGTTGACCCTTCCTAACTAGCCAGAACATAAGTGAACTTCAGATCAAAGTTAACAACAGCAAGCACATTCTGGTTTGTGTAGTGCTTCCTCCCCATGTATGCTACATCTTGTAACCTTGACACTCTGGCATTGACATGAGTACCATCTATTGCCCCAATGCAATCCTGAAATGGCAATACAAAATTGTGTTAGTGCACACCTTGAACTATCCAAGCATAGCAAGCAATGAACTGCATATTGAAGTGCCCACCTTGAAGTATGGATACCATCTTGAACTAATGCAAATCTTTGTAGGAGTCGGGAGAGTTGCTGACTTGATCATCTCTCCTCTGAGCTCCCCAATAGCATACAACACTTAATTGAAGTATCTTGAGATGGTCTCCATTGATCGCCTGAACGTCTTGTGGATAACCCCGAACCTCTAGTTATGGCCAACAACATGAAGGAACATGACCACTTGCTCTTCCACACTGGTGTAGGTGTTATCTTCTAGAAGCCCCCTTCTCTTGAAGGTCTGGACAAGTCTGGCAAATGGTGCTCTTTTCATTCTAAGTATCCACATAGCCTCTTTCTCATTGCAGTAGTATATGAAGTTCAGAGTGACGATCCTCTCCTGCTCCCACATAAGCATTGGAGCATATATGATGACAGGTCTCTCACCACAACGAACATTCCAATTGTGCATAAACATGACCCAAGCCCGAATCACAACTATCACTGCTACTGCCTGAACTACCAGCTACTAGTGGTACCGTAACATGATATACAAATGGTTTTAACCCCTTTCTGCGATGCAGTTCCAAACCGTTGCCTTGCCTGTGTAGGTGGTAGGGGCCCCATCCCACACGACACCTGTCATCGTTTCTCATGACAGATGCCATGGGGTGGCTAATCAAGAATGGTTGGGGCCAAAGGATGCTGATGGACTCCGGTAATGGGATCAGGAACAAGCGGTGCGAGACACACGATGTACCCAGGTTCGGGGCCCTCTGTGGGAGGTAATACCCCTAGTCCTATTTGTATGGTTAAGGGAACAAGAGGGCTACAATGGTGCTCCTGGAGCTATTGGCTAGAGGAGGAGAAGGAGCTTTCTAGCTCTCCTTGCCTCTCTACGTGAGTGTGGGCGTGAGTATGAGAATGGTCGACCCCCTGCCTAGGGGGTGTCTCTAGTGGGTTATATAGGCCACCCCTAGATTACAATATGCATAGAACGTGCCGGGGGGTCCTAGTTGGCAGCCTCTCTAGCTGGCCTTGGGGCCCATAGCTGAGGAGTCATGTCATTGGTAGGGCCCACCGGCTGCAGGGTCCCATCGGGAGCCAGTAGGGGGCCCGCCAGCTGCAGGGCCCACCATTGACGCGTGCTTGTCACACCGCGACACGAGTTGTCCTGTGGGGCGTCGTCTTGCGGTAGCCGGTCGCGGTCAGTGGTATGGCCCGCCACACTGTAGCCATGCGGGGCCACGTGATGGAGTGGTTGGAGGCGTGCTGACACAGTGTCGCCCACTCGGTCGCAGTCGGCCAGGGTCAGAGGCACTATTTCCTCCACTATAGCCATGCGGGTGCTGACCTCTGATGTGACGGGGGCCATTGTAGCCACGCATGCCCTGACCACGGTACCGGAGGAACTGGTGACACGCCGTGCGTCAGGTAGTCAGGCATGGTGATAGGACGGGAGTTGACCTTCCAGCCTAGAGGCCAAGCATTTCCGCCTCTAGCCAGCTGGCTAGTCACAGCCGGACATGGGGAGCTGGACTACAGGGGGAGGCGACTCACCCTCTAGTCATTTTTTCGAAAAGCTGGAGCGAAGACCTAGCTGAAGCTACCCCGGGGTTATCCTCCCCCCCCCATCAGTAGTCCCCGAAGTAGGGAAGGCCCGCTGGCCAGCCAAGGCGGACCTCTCCGACTTGAGTCTTGCGTTTGAGGACCGTGGGTAATTCCAAAGACGGAGGGCGTGTGTCGGATTTCTGGCTCCGCAAAACCCATAGAGGTTCGAACTTAGGGGCATGTGCAAAGATCTCCTAGCTTCGGCCTCACGATCATCTATCAACAACCTAGCCTAACAAACTGGCTCAATCACAGGAAGAGAACTAGCACACGAGGATTTACCCATGTTCGGGCCACTGCGAAGTGTAAAACACTACTCCTGCATTTTTGTGGATTGCCCCTCGAGGAGGTTTGTGGATGAACTAGTAAAGTGGTGTGTAACCTCGCGAGGATGCTTGGGTGGTGTTCGATGATGACATCCGTCCTTCTGGGCTCATGGTCATCGTCTTGTTGCACCGGAATGGGAACCTTTGGGAGTGCTTTGGGAACCTGCGTACGTCTTTGCCTCCTTTGCACCAAAGAGGAAACTGCCTTCTCTGCGCGCGCCCATGCCCACCTGGTACGTCCTGCCTCATCCTTGTCCTCCCGAGGCCGAGCTCTACATAGAGATCTCCACCACTCAGGAGGTGCCTGGGGAAGCTCCCTCTTGCCGGGAGCCTTGGCACTGTCTTGCTCGCGAGGGTGGGGCTCTCGCGAGGGCCTTGTCTTGAGAGTAGCCGCGTTGGGCCATACTTGGTTGTCAAAGTGGGCCACGCCCTGGGCCATAGGTAGGTAGTTCTGGGTACCCCCATTCCTAGGACGCCGACAGTAGCCCCCGGGCCCAAGGCACGCTCGAGTTGGTTTCGGGGCAAAGCCGCAGAAGCCGGCCCAAAGCTTCGTGGGCCCCCACCGCCTGTGGGCAAGGCCTGGCGTGCGGCGCGCGGTTAGATGCGGGCGTCTTCGTTCCCATGCCTGCTTGACAAGTGCTCGAACTGACAGAAGCCCGACGTCCAGTGTAGAGTCAATATTGTCTTCCTTCCAAGTTCTCTTTCTCCTTAGTTCAGATCCCATACTTTTCAAGAACTTCTCCAGATCTCAATGCTCCACTGTCCTCCTTCTTGATTTCCCCGCCTCAAGGACTTCTTGATGGCTCCCGCCGGCAAGTCAAAACCCGAAGCTCCGGGCCCAGCCTCTGCTTCCATCTCGGCGACGCTTTCTGAGCCCACCATAGCCAAGGATGGGGACCTCTCCCCGGTGTTCCCGCTGACGGCGGACGAGTCCAACGAGTGGGGCGTCCCTTGATATGGTGCGGCTCCGCGGAGAAGCAGCGCCTAGCCAGGTTGGCCTACCCCTTCTTCCTCCACAACATCTTCTCTAGGCTCGTTCCTCCCTTCTCCGAGTTCTTCGCCGCCATCCTCGAGCACTAAGGGATCATGTCCCTCCATCTGCAGCCCAATTCCATCCTCGTCTTGTCCCTCTTTGCTTTCTACTACAAGGCCTTTATGGGCGTGAAGCCTTCGGTGGCCCTCTTCCGCCATTTCTTCAGCTTGTGGCTTCACGACGGCGCCCAGCGGTCGGCATGCGTCTCCTTCGTCGCGGTCCAGAGCGGGGACATGCTCTTGAAGTCCGGGAATAAGGAGGAGAAGATTAGACACCATTGGGTCTTGTTGGATGTCAAGAGCGTCAACTCCCGCCTGGAGCTTCCGAAGGAGCTGCCGGAGAAGACGTCAACGTGGGGCTCCGTGAAGCACTCCGACCCCCGGGCCAGACCCATTAGCACTCCGACTCCCGCCTGGAGCTTCCGAAGGAGCTGCCAGAGAAGCGGATCTCTCGACACATTAGCGCTAGGAAGTTGACCAGTGGGATGATAGTGAAGGAGTTCATGATGCAATGCCTGGCACCGCTTCAGCCTCACTAGAGGCCCATGTGGGAATACCAGGGTGATGGTGACGACATAAGGCCTCGGTCTGCACGACTGACCCCTAGGGAGCTGAACAGGTCTGTGGTGACCCTGCTCAACGGCGACCCCGGGGACCTTCCAAAGGCCTATGTCCTGCTGTACTGCTATGATGATAACGCCGATCTAGTCGCTGCGATGCTCACCTTCGATGAACTTGGGCTTTCCCTAGCCGAGCACTCTGGTTCCCCGGTGGCGGCATCCTCCGACGAGATCGCGGATGAGGAAGACTAGGAGGAGGCAGTGGATGACGAGCTGGAGGAAGTGTCTCCTCCGTCGTGGAGTGTGCTTCTCCATGACTTTGAAGACGATGACACGATGACGGCAAACTCCCTGTCGCAAGTCCTCCGCATCTAGCCAGGGTCCTCAGGGGACCGGGGCCGATGCCTCGGGTCGCACGATCCGCCGGACATGCGACCCTAAAGAAAAGCGAGGCCAGGCCTCCTCCAGAACACCCAACTCGCACCAGCAAGGTGGTTGAGGCACCCACCTCGCTCCTGCCTGAGCTGCAGCCTGTGGTCGAGGTGGCCATGCCTAGGGCTGGTGCGGCTTCCCCGGCCATGACCCCTGTAGGTGGATCCTCCGCTCCTCTGCGTGGTGGCGCCTCCCCACGGAATGGCGAGGGCATTCCTACCTTTACCGAGGTGCAGAAGAAGAGGAAGTGGGTTGACTTCAAACAGTAACTTGCCCTGCTTGGTTTTAGGCCATCTGCCAATAGCTTGTGCGCTGATGATCCCTTCTTTGCTTGGTAGCCAGGAGCACCATCGTGCCGAAGGCGAGTAAGAAGAAGGCGGGCGTCAAGCCGAAGGTGCCCTCCGATCTAGCATCCGTTCCTGGTGCCCTCCCGTGGCCTGATGAAGCACCGAATGTCATGGGCGAGGAGACTCACGGGGGACTCTCCTTGTCATGGTCGTGGAGCCCCCGACGCCCGTTGGAGAGGCTGCTTCTACCCTCGGGGGTGCATTCGGGCCGCTACCCGAGGGAGAAGCCCCCGAGGCCCAACTGGTTATGGGACCACCCGTCCATGTCTTGCCCGTGGTGGTACCGCATCCTTCGGTGCCCTTTGCTCTTCATGCTTCTGCCCCTGGAGGCGGCTCATGTTGCCGCGCAGGCGCGACCTCCGGGCCGGGCCCTGGCGCCTTCGATGTGTGGCCTTCGCGCCCTGGATGGGGCCTTCGCTGCTCTGAGTTAGGTCCGGGACGCCCTCTAGAGCGTCAATGATCGCCTCGCGAAGGAGTGCTTGGGACTCCTTTCTGGGTGGCTCCAGGCTGACAACTCCACCATGGCGGTTTGGAGCCAAGCCGAGGCCGTCGTGGCTGGGCGCAGGAAGGAAGCCACGTTAGCCAAAGCAGCCCGTGACATGGCGCATGAAGATGCAGCGTCTACAGTGACGCGCTGCGACGAGGCGGGGGTCCGCTTGAAGGCTCTTTGGGAGGAAAAGAGTGTGCTCGCAGAACGACTTTGCCAACGGGAGGAAGACCTCAAGGCCTGCGAAGCCAAGCTTGCCTACCATGACACTACATTGTCCAAGGCGGCGGCTGATTAGGCCGTGGAGCAGGAGCACCCGGACAAGCTGAAGGGAGAAGCAGCCACGGAAAAGGCTCCGCTCGACTCCAGGGAGAAGGCCCTTGTCGCTGCTGAGGAGAGAAATCTTGGAAATATGCCCTAGAGGCAATAAATAAAGTGTTTATTATTGCATTTCCTTGTTCATGATAATTGTTTATTGTCCATGCTATAATTGTATTAATTGGAAACATGGATACATGTGTGGATACATAGACAAACACAATGTCCCTAGTATGCCTCTAGTGAACTAGCTCGTTGATTGAAAGATGGTTAAGGTTTCCTAGCCATGGACATGAGATGTCGTTTGATAACGGGATCACATCATTAGGAGAATGATGTAATGGATAAGACCCAAACTACAAACGTAGCTTATGATCGTGTCAGTTTATTGCTATTGTTTTCTGCATGTCAAGTATATGTTCCTATGACCATGAGATCATGCAACTCACAAATATCGGAGGAGTACCTTGTGTGTATCAAACATCGCAACATAACTGGGTGACTATAAAGGTGCTCTACACGTGTCTCTGAGGGTGTCTGTTGAGTTGGAATGGATCGAGATTGGGATTTGTTACTCCGTGTGACGGAGAGGTATCTCAGATCCCACTCGGTAATACAACATCACAATGAGCCTTGCAAGCAATGTGACTAATTGTTAGTTGTGGGATTTTGTATTACAGAACGAGTAAAGAGACTTGCCGGTAACGAGATTGAACTAGGTATGGAGATACCGACGATCGAATCTTGGTCAAGTAACATACTGAAGAACAAAGGGAACATCATACGGGATTAACTGAATCCTTGACATAGAGGTTCAACTGATAAAGATCTTCGTAGAATATGTAGGAACCAATGTGGACATCCAGGTCCCGCCATTGGTTATTGACCATAGAGGTGTCCCGGTTATGTCTACATAGTTCTCGAACCCGCAGGGTCTGCACACTTAAGGTTTGGTGACATTTCGGTAATGTAGAGTTATGTATGGTGGTGACCTAAGTTTGTTCGGTGTACCGGATGAGATCCCAGACGTCATGAGGAGCTCCGGAATGTTCCGGAGGTACAGATTCATATATAGGAAGTCCCAGTTTGGTCGTCGGAAAAGTTTCGGGCTCATCGGTAGTGTACCGGGAGACCTCCGGGTGGGGTATTTCGACCCAAGAGGCTTCATGGGCTATGGCAGAGTATTAACCAGCCCTTAGTGGGCTGGTGGAATAGCCACAACAGGCCCATGCGGCTGGGGCAAGAGTCCCAAAAGGAAAAGAGTGGAAAAAAGGCAAAAAGGGAGAGTCCTACTCCTACTAGGAGTGGAGGAGGAGTAGGACTCCTCCCCCTTGGCTTCGGCCGACTCCAAGAGGGGCTCAGCCCTGCGCCAGCCCTCCTCCTCCTCTCCTCCTATATATACTGGTGTAATAGAAGGGTTTTGCACAGCATTTACGGCCTCGTGCTACCCGTTCCACCGGTGCTCCTCTAGATCGGTTTTCCGCAGCGCTTAGGCAAAGCCCTGCCGGAATCACTCCACCACCATCGCCGGAGCGCCGTCACGCTGCCGGTGAACTCTTCCTCCTCTCCACCTCCTCTTGCTACATCAAGACAGTGGAGATCGTCATCAAGATGCACGTGTGCTGAACGCGGAGGTGCCGTCCGTTTGGTACTAGATCGGAAGGATCGTGATCAAGGCCACAGGACGTTCGTGATTGGATCGCGGGACGGATCGTGACGAGATCGCGAGACTGTTCGTGATTAGATCGCGGGACGCTCGACGATTTGGATCGCGAAGATGTTTGACTACACCAATCGCGTTTCTTAACGCTTCCCGCTTAGCGATCTACAAGGGTACGTAGATCCACTCTCCCTCTCGTAGATGCTCATCACCATGGATAGGTTTGCGTGTGCGTAGGAAAATTTTTGTTTCCCATGCGACGTTCCCCAACAAGAAAGACTGTGGAGCTTAATGCCCTCCCCTTCATCAAGCTCAAGCTCCGCCAAGCACTGAACTCCTTCTATGGGGGATGTTTTGTGGAACCCCTGGTGAATCCCGAGAGCGGCTTCGTGGGGCTCACTTCGAAGCTCGTTGAGGTGCTTGAGGGTGTCGCTGCCAGGGTAGAGAGGGTCTTGGAGAGTGAGTGTCGTGACATCTTCTCCGAGGCCGTGATGCGCATCTTCAGCCACCTTTACCTTCGCGAGATGGGTTTTGACTTCGGCTCCGTGATCCACCCGGTCGATCTTGAGGTTCGCGCCACTACGACGGCGGTTGTGGAGGGCGCTGTGGCAGAGCTGATGAATAAGTTCGTCCGCGTCGTTGTTCCCTCGTCTCCTACGGATGCAAGGGTTGGCGACGATGATGACAATGGCAGCGATGTCAACTACGAGCCCCCTACAGTCGGGACTAGCGGTCGCGCCAACTCCTCCTAGCTCCTCTTCCTGGGTCCTTTCCTGTAACGTTCATTGTGCCTCGCAGAGGCGTTAGACTTGTTCCATTTCTGGAGACATTTTAATTCTTGTAATGACTGCTAAATTGTGCGCTTTCTTTCCTTGCCATGTTTCCTTCCCGCTTGTTGTAGTGCTCTATGTCGGCAGGGCCCGGTCCCGCGCATACCTCAGCCGCCGTTGGGGCGTCTAGATCACGAGGACGGTGCCAAGGGTTGAGGGGCTACGTGACCAGTGAGGCTCCTAAGTCGTGATGCTCAGGAGTCACCCTTGACATATGAGCAAACCTCATGAAATGAACATGGCGAAGACGGGATTGACTTGTACATTTGGAGCACCTTGAGCTCTGCATTGGCAGGGCCTGATCTCGCGCATACCTCAGCCGTTGTTTGGGCATTCGGATCACCAGGACGGTGCCAAGAGGTGAGGGGCTACATGAACAGTGAGTCCCCTGAGTCATGATGGTCGGGGGGTCCCCCTTGACGTATGAGAGGCTCCCATACCTATCCTCTCCAGCTTTCATTTGAGAGGGGCACATGAAGACCAGGTATCAGGGACCTGGGAAGCTGGCGTGTGTCAGGCCCCCGTGCAGCCCCCTCACATGAGCATCCTAGGGGAATGCAGCGAGATGAGGCCGCGAGGGCCCATCCTGAGGTTGGATGCAGCTGTTGGAAATATGCCCTAGCGGCAATAAATAAAGTGTTTATTATTATATTTCCTTGTTCATGATAATCGTTTATTATCCATGCTATAATTGTATTGATTGGAAACACATTACATGTGTGGGTAAATAGACAACACACTGTCCCTAGTATGCCTCTAGTGAACTAGCTCGTTGACCAAAGATGGTCGAGGTTTCCTAGCCATTGACATGAGATGTCATTTGATAACGGGATCACAGAATTAGGAGAATGATGTGATGGACAAGACCCAAACTACAAACGTAGCATATGATCGTGTCAGTTTATTGCTACTGTTTTCTGCATGTCAAGTATGTGTTCCTATGACCATGAGATCATGCAACTCACGAACATCGGAGGAGTGCCTTATGTGTATCAAACGTTGCAACGTAAATGGGTGACTATAAAGGTGCTCTACAGGTATCTCCGATGGTGTCTGTTGAGTTGGCATGGATCAAGACTGGGATTTGTTACTCCGTGTGACGGAGAGGTATCTCAGGGCCCACTCGGTAATACAACATCACAACAAGCCTTGCAAGCAATGTGGCTAAGTGTTAGTCACGGGATCTTGTATTACGGAATGAGTAAAGATACTTGCCAGTAACAAGGTTGAAATAGGTATAGAGATACCGACGATCGAATCTCGGGCAAGTAACATACCGAAGAACAAAGGGAACATCATACTGGATTAACTGAATCCTTGACATAGAGGTTCAACTGATAAAGATCTTCGTAGAATATGTAGGAACCAATGTGGACATCCAGGTCCCGCCATTGGTTATTGACCGTAGAGGTGTCTCGGTCATGTCTACATAGTTCTCGAACCCGCAGGGTCTGCACACTTAAGGTTTGGTGACGTTTCGGTAGTATAGAGTTATGTATGATGGTGACCAAAGTTTGTTCGGAGTCCCGGATGAGATCCCGTACGGCACGAGGAGCTCCGGAATGGTCTGGAGGTAAAGATTCATATATAGGAAGTCCTATTTTGGTCGCCGGAAAAGTTCTGGGCTTATCGGTAGTGTATCGAGAGTGCCGGTAGTTTACCGGGAGACCTCTGGGAGGGCTATTTCGACCCAAGGGGCTACATGGGCTGTGGGAGAGTGGAAACCAGCCCTTAGTGGGCTGGTGGAACATCCACAATAGGCCCATGCGGCTGGAAGAAAAAAGTCCCAAGAGAAAAGGTGGAAAAAAGGCAAAATATGGTGAATCCTAGTCCTACTAGGATTGGAGGTGGACTCCACCTCCTTCGGCCGACTCCTTGGAGGCTTGGCCCTTGTGCCAAGCCTCCTCCTCTCTTCCTCCTATATATACTGGTGGTATTGAGGGTTTTTGCACTAGTTTTTCAGCCACGTGCTACCCGTTTCACCAGTCTCCTCTAGATCGGATTTCTGCAGCGCTTAGGCGAATCCCTGCCGGAATAGCTCCACCACCATAGACGGAGTGCCGTCATGCTGCTAGAGAACTCTTCCTCCTCTCCGCTCTTCTTGCTGGATCAAGACGGCAGAATTCGTCATCAAGCTATACGTGTGCTGAACGCGGAGGTGTCGTCCGTTCGGCGCTAGATCGGAAGGATCGTGATCAAGTTTGTGGGACGGATCGTGATCAAGTTCGCAGGACGGATCGTGATTGGATCGCGGGATGGATCGTGATTGGATTGCGGGACGCACGGCGATTTGGATCGTGAAGACGGTCGAATAAACTAACCGCGTTACTTAACGCTTCCCGCTTAGCGATCTACAAGGGTACGTAGATCCACTGCCCCTCTCGTAGATGCTCATCACCATGGATAGATCTGCGTGTGCGTACGAAAATTTTGTTTCCCATGCAACGTTCCCCAACAGTGGCATCATGAGCTAGGTGTATGTGTAGATGAGATCTCAAGTAGAACACAAAAGGTTTGTGGGCGTTGATGCTTAGATTGCTTTCTCCCTTGGTCGGATTTTGGTTCACCGGTATTGTGAGATGAAGCGGCCCGGACCAACATTACTCGTAGGCTTACGGGAGACCGGTTCCCTCAACCGCAACTTTTTGCATAGATGGCTAGCGGGTGATAGTTTCTCTCACTTTAGTTGGACCGGATTCGGCAAAGGCGGTCCTGAGAAGGTTGAAAAGCAACTAGTGTATCACCGTTGTGGTTTTTTTGTAGATAAGAATTGTTCTTGCTAGATACCCATAGCATCCACGTAAAACATGCAACAACAATTAGAGGAAGTCTAACTTGTTTTTGCAGGGTATGTTGTGATATGATATGGCCAATTACATGATGTGATATATGTGATGTATGAGATGATCATGTGATGTATAGATTATCACGACTTGCATGTCGATGAGTATGGCAACCGGCAGGAGCCATAGGGTTGTCTTTAATTATTGTATGACCCGCGTGTCAATCATTAAGCGCTATGTAATGCTTTACTTTATCGCTACGGTAGCAATAGTAGTAGAAGCATGTTGGGCGCGACAACCCCGATGGCGACACGTTGATGGAGATCAAGATGATGGAGATCATGGTGTCATGCCAATGACGATGGAGATCATGCCGGCGCTTTCATGATGCAGATCAAAAGCACAAGATCATGGCCAGATCATGTCACTTATGATTTGCATGTGATGTTAATCCTTTTATGCACCTTGTTTTGCTTAGGACGACAGTAGCATTATAAGGTGATCCCTCACTTAATTTCAAGATAAATTGTGTTCTCCCCGAGTGTGCACCATTGTGAAAGTTCGTCGTGTCGAGACACCACGTAATGATCGGGTGTGATAGACTCTACGTTCACATACAACGGGTGCAAGCCAGTTTTGCACGTGCAGAACACTCGAGTTAAATTTGACGAGGCTAGCATGTACAGACATGGCCTCGGAACACAAGAGACCGAAAGGTCGAACATGAGCCATATAGTAGATATGATCAACATAATGATGTTCACCATTGAAGCCACCTTAACTCACGTGATGATCAGACTTGAGTTGGTGAATTTGGATCATGTGACACTCAGATGACCTGAGGGATGTCAATTTGAGTGGGAGCATTAGTAATTTGATTAACTAAACTCATTATCTTGAACAATAGTCTCAGTAACCTTTGCATATTTATGTTGTATATCAATGGCTCGCGTAGTAGCACCCCTGAATTTTAATGCGTTCCTAGAGAAAGCTAAGTTGAAAGATGATGGAAGTAACTTTGTTGACTAGGCCCGTAATCTGAGGATTATCCTCACAGCTTCCCAGAAACAATATGTCCTTGATGCACCGCTTGGTAACCAACCAGAAGACATGACCTCTGAAGACGTTAAGAATGCTTGGGAGGCAAGTGCTGGAGACTACTCAATAGTTCACTGTGCAATATTGTATGGCTTAGAACTTGGACTTCAAAGATGTTTTGAACGTCATGGAGCATATGAGATGTTCCAGGAGTTGAAGTTTATCTTTCAGAAGAATGCCCGGGTTGAGAGGTATGAGACCTCCGATAAATTCTATGCTTGCAAGATGGAGGAGAACGGGTCTATCAGTGAGCATATACTCAGAATGTCTGGGTATTCAAATCGTCTAGCGGTGTTGGGAATTACCCTTCCGCTAGAGGCAATCACTGATAGAGTTCGTCAATCACTGCCACCTAGTTACAAGAGCTTTGTCATGAACTATAACATGAACGGGATGAACACGTCAGTCGCCGAGCTGTTTGCGATGCTGAAAGTCGCTGAGTCTGAAATCCAGAAAGAACATCAAGTGTTGATGGTCAATAAAACCACTAGTTTCAAGAAAAATGGCAAGGGCAAAGGCAAGAAGGGTAAAACCAAGAAGGATGGCAAAGCAGTTGCTACTCCTGCAAAGGAACTGGTCACGGGAAGCGGAACTACCCCAAGTACCTGACTGACAAGAAGGCGGCCAACGACAAACAAGGTATATATGATATACATGTTATTCATGTGTACCTTACTAGCTCTCGTAGTAGTGCCTGGGTATTTGATACGGTTGCTCACATTTGCAACTCAAAGCAGGAACTACGGAATAAACGAAGGCTGGCGAAGGACGAAGTGACGATGCACGTGGGAAATGGTTCCAAGGTTGATGTGATCGCCATCGGCACGCTCTCTCTTCGATTACCATCGGGATTAGTGATGAACCTGAATAATTGTTATTTAGTGCCTGCGTTAAGCATGAACATTATATCTGGATCTTGTTTATTGCGAGACGGTTACTCATTTAATCACAGAATAAAGGTTGTTCTATCTATATGAGTAATATCTTTTATGGTCATGCACCCAATGTTAGGGGTTTATTCATATTGAATCTTGATAGTGATGACACACATGTTCATAACATTGATGCCAAAAGATGTAGAGTTGATAATGATAGTACCACTTTCTTGTGGCACTGCCGTTTAGGTCATATTGGTGTAAAACGCATGAGGAAGCTCCATGCTGATGGACTTTTGGAGTCACTTGATTTTGAATCACTTGACACATGTGAACCATGCCTCATGGGCAAGATTACCAAAACCCCGTTCTCTGGAACAATGGAACGGGCAAGTGACTTATTGGAAATCATACATACTGATGTGTGCGGTCCAATGAATGTTATAGCGCGTGGTGGATATCGTTATTTTCTCACCTTCACTGATGACTTAAGTATATATGGGTATATTTACTTAATGAAACACAAGTATAAAATGTTTGAAAAGTTCAAGCAATTTCAGAGTGAAGTTGAGAATCATCGTAATAAGAAGATTAAGTTCCTGCGATCTGATCGAGGAGGTGAATATCTGAGTTATGAGTTTGGCAGTCACTTAAGACAATGTGGAATTGTTTCACAGTTGACACCGCCCGGAACACCACAATGTAATGGTGTGTCTCAACGTCGTAATCGAACCTTATTAGATATGGTGCGTTCTATGATGTCTCTTGCTGATTTGCCACTGTTGTTTTGGGGTTATGCATTAGAGACAACTGCATTCACTTTAAATAGGGCACCATCGAAATCCATTGAGACGACGCCATATGAACTATGGTTTGGCAGAAGGCCAAAGTTGTCATTTCTTAAAGTTTGGGGATGTGATGCTTATGTCAAAAAGCTTCAGCCTGAAAAGCTGGAACCCAAAGCGGAGAAATGCGTCTTCATAGGATACCCGAAAGAGACAGTCGGGTATACCTTCTATCTCAGATCCGAAGGCAAAGTGTTTGTCGCTAAGAATGGAACATTTCTTGAGAAAGAGTTTCTCTCGAAAGAATTGAGTGGGAGGAAGATAGAACTTGATGAGGTTATTGAACCTTTACTTCAACGAGAAAGTAGCGCAGTGCAGAAAGTTGTTTCTGTGGAACCTACGACGGCAGAAGAGGAAGTTAATGATGATGATCATGAAGTTTCGGATCAAGCTACTATTGAACCTCGTAGGTCGACAAGGGCGCGTACTACTCCTGAGTGGTACGACAACCCTATCTTAGAGGTCATGTTGTTGGACAACAATGAACCTATGAGCTATGGAGGAGCAGTGATGGGCCCGGATTCTGAGAAATGGTTAGAGGCCATGAAATCCGAGATGGGATCCATGTATGAAAACAAAGAATGTACTTTGGAAGTATTACCTAAAGGGTGAAAGTCCATTCAGAACAAATGGATTTTTAAGAAGAAGACGGACGTGGACGGTAATATCACCATCTATAAAGCTCAACTTGTGGCAAAGGGGTTTTCACAAGTTCAAGGAGTTGACTATGATGAGACTTTCTCACCCGTAGCGATGCTTAAGTCCGTCAGAATCATGTTGGCAACAGCTGCTTATTTCGACTTTGAAATTTGGCAGATGGATGTCAAAACGGCATTCCTCAACGGTTTCCTTGAGGAAGAGTTGTATATGATGCAACCCGAAGGTTTTGTCGATCCAGAGAATGCTGACAAAGTTTGCAAACTCCAACGATCCATTTATGGACTGGTGCAAGCATCTCGGAGATGGAATAAGCGCTTTGATGAGGTGATCAAAGCGTTTGGGTTTATACAAGTTGATGGAGAAGCTTGTATTTACAAGAAAGTGAGTGGGAGCTCTATAGCGTTTCTATTATTATATGTGGATGACATATTGCTGATTGGAAACAATATAGAAATGCTGGAAAGCGTGAAGGAATATTTGAACAAGATTTTTTCAATGAAGGACCTAGGAGAAGCTGCTTACATATTAGGCATTAAGATCTATAGAGATAGATCGAGACGCTTAATAGCACTTTCATAGAGCACATACCTTGAAAAAGTTTTGAAGAAGTTCAAAATGGATCAGTCCAAGAAGGGGTTCTTGCCTATGTTACAAGGTGTGAAGTCGAGTAAGACTCAATGCCCAGTAACTGCAGAAGATAGAGAAAATATGAATGTCATCCCCTATGCTTCAGCCATAGGCTCTATCATGTATGCAATGTTGTGCACAAGACCCGATGTCAGCCTTGCCATAAGTATGGCCGGAAGGTTTCAAAGTGATCCTGGAATGGAGCACTGGCAGGTGGTCAAGAATATCCTTCAATACCTGAAAAGGACTAAGGAAATGTTTCTCGTTTATGGAGGTGATTAAGGTCTGGTCGTAAAGGGTTACGTCGATGCAAGCTTTGACACTGATCCGGATGACTCTAAGTCACAAACCGGATACGTATTTATTCTTAACGGGGGAGCTGTAAGCTGGTGCAGTTCCAAGCAAAGCGTGGTAGTTGATTCTACGTGCGAAGCGGAGTACATCGCAGCCTCGGAGGTGGTGAAGGAAGGTATCTAGATGAAGTAGTTCATGACAGATCTTGGAGTAGTACCTAGTGCACTCAATCCAATGAACTTGTTCTGTGACAACACTGGTGCCATTGCTCTAGCCAAGGAACCAAGGTTTCACAAGAGGACCAGACACATAAAGCGATGCTTCAACTCTGTCCAGTACTACATCGAGGAGAAGGACATAAATATTTGCAAAGTGCACACGAATCTGAATGTTGCAGACCCGTTGACTAAACCTCTTCCAAGGGCTAAACATGATCAACACCAGAACTGCATGGGTGTTCGATTCATTACCATGTAAATCACATAGTGATGTGAACTAGATTATTGACTCTAGTGCAAGTGGGTGACTGTTGGTAATATTCCCTAGAGGCAATAAATAAAGTGTTTATTATTATATTTCCTTGTTCATGATAACCGTTTATTATCCATGCTATAATTGTATTGATTGGAAACACATTACATGTGTGGGTAAATAGACAACACACTGTCCCTAGTATGCCTCTAGTGAACTAGCTCGTTGATCAAAGATGGTCGAGGTTTCCTAGCCATTGACATGAGATGTCATTCGATAATGAGATCACAACATTAGGAGAATGATGTGATGGACAAGACCCAAACTACAAACGTAGCATATGATCGTGTCAGTTTATTGCTACTATTTTTTGCATGTGAAGTATGTATTCCTATGACCATGAGATCATGCAACTCACGAACATCGGAGGAGTGCCTTGTGTGTATCAAACATCGCAACGTAACTGGGTGACTATAAAGGTGCTCTACAGGTATCTCCGATGGTGTCTGTTGAGTTGGCATGGATCAAGACTAGGATTTGTTACTCCGTGTAACAGAGAGGTATCTCAGGGCCCACTCGGTAATACAACATCACAACAAGCCTTGCAAGCAATGTGGCTAAGTGTTAGTCACGGGATATTGTATTATAGAACAAGTAAAGAGACATGCCAGTAACGAGGTTGAACTAGGTATAGAGATACCGACGATCGAATCTCGGGCAAGTAACATACCGAAGAACAAAGGGAACATCATACGGGATTAACTGAATCCTTGACATAGAGGTTCAACCGATAAAGATCTTCGTAGAATATGTAGGAACCAATGTGGACATCCAGGTCCCGCCATTGGTTATTGACCGTAGAGGTGTCTCGGTCATGTCTACATAATTCTCGAACCCGTAGGGTCTGCACACTTAAGGTTTGGTGACGTTTCGGTAGTATAGAGTTATGTATGGTGGTGACCGAAGTTTTTTCGGAGTCCCGGATGAGATCCCGGACGTCACGAGGAGCTCCAGAATGGTCCGGAGGTAAAGATTCATATATAGGAAGTCCTATTTTGGTCACCGAAAAAGTTCCGGGCTTATCGGTAGTGTACCGGGAGTGCCGGTAGTGTACCGGGAGATCTCCTGGAGGGCTATTTCGACCCAAGGGGCTACATGGTCTGTGGGAGAGTGAAACCAGCCCTTAGTGGGCTGGTGGAACATCCACAATAGGCCCATGCATCTGGAAGAAAAAAGGCCCAAGAGAAAAGGTGGAAAAAAAGGCAAAATAGGGTGAATCCTAGTCCTACTAGGATTGGAGGTGGACTCCACCTCCTCCACCTCCTTCGGCCGACTCCTTGGAGGCTTGGCCCTTGTGACAAGCCTCCTCCTCTCTTCCTCCTAAATATACTGGTGGTATTGAGGGTTTTTGCACTAGTTTTTCAGCCACGTGCTACCCGTTTCACCAGTCTCCTCTAGATCGGATTTCTGCAGCACTTGGGCGAAGCCCTGCTGGAATAGCTCCACCACCATAGCCGGAGTGCCGTCACACTGCCGGAGAACTCTTCCTCCTCTCCGATCTTCTTGCTAGATCAAGACGGCGGAGATCGTCATCAAGCTGTACGTGTGCTGAACGCAGAGGTGTCGTCCGTTCGGCGCTAGATCGGAAGGATCGTGATCAAGTTCGTGGGACGGATCGTGATCAAGTTCGCGGGACGGATCGTGATTGGATCGTGGGATGGTCGTGATTGGATCGCGAGATGGATCGTGATTGGATCGCGGAACGCACGGTGATTTGGATCACGAAGACGTTCGACTACACCAATTGCGTTTCTTAACGCTTCCCGCTTAGCGATCTACAAGGGTACGTAGATCCACTCTCCCTCTCGTAGATGCTCATCACCATGGATAGATCTACGTGTGCGTAGGAAAATTTTGTTTCCCATGCAACGTTCCCCAATAGCAGCCGCTAGGGCACCCTCAGTTGTTTATCCACCAATGCGGAGCATGGGGCTTCCACTTGGGCGTGGGTAGGAACCCCTTCACGTCCTTGGGGGGCTCCGAGCATGTACATCCTATTAAGTTCATATGTGTGGCTTTCATGGTAGAACTGGGTGGTGTATCTTGGCACTCGTAAGCCAACGCGGGTCTCACAAGGCCCTACCTCAAAGGCGGGTTGCGCCCGAGTCTTTCGATAGAGGGTTCCATTGCATGTCCTGTATATTTTGAAGAAACCTGCACTGAATGAATTTCCATGGGCCATCGCATGAGAAGGCCGAACACCTACGACCCTAGGAGCTGAGGTGAACGGGGCCAGCCCGTCAGACAGAGCTCAACCACTGGATCGACGCTACAGGGACGGACGCGAGCACAGATGTCGTGCCCAATCTTCTCATGCAACAACTGCGAGGAGAAAACACCATGTGCACAGCTCCCGTGGCGACAAAAGGTCGAGTGTAGTTACAGGACCCATGCCGCGTGCCCTGACTCACCAACTCTCAATTAGGTCATGCGGGGACAAAGCACCAAGGACCATGGGAGGTGACGTCCATGGGACTAGCCCGCGAGACAGAGCTCGATCGCTTGGATGTACCAACGCTATAGGGACAGACCCGTGCACAGACGTCGTGCCAGCCATTAATCATGAGGCGGTCGAAGGAAGGGTCATTAGGGCATGGAGACATTCATGGTGGTGATCCACCGAGCATGCAGGTTGGCATATTTAGGAAATTGATCAAAATGCATGGAAGGTTCTGGTGCATGCATAAACGATGCGGCTGCGGGGACGAGCCCTAATCGCCTCAGGATAATGCAGCCCAATGGGCACCCTCAAACTGAGTGGACCAAAAAGTTACCTGGTACGAACAAAAAAGTCACCTAGCAGTGGTGGCGATGAAGCGTCGAGGTGGTCGCTAGAGCCTGACCTTACACCTCCGTGAGCCTTGCCTTCATGAGCCCGGCGCCTCCCGAGGCTCGGGGCCATTGCTCGGGCTTGGTGCCTCCTCCGGCACCTCGTGGCCCCTAACCCTATAGGGCGCGAGCATGGCCTAGGCAAGGCGCTGATACGTGGTGCCTGCCTTCACCAGACCAAAGGGCATGCAGATGTAGTTGCATGGGTAGACTACACCGTGATCGACGCGCGACAGCCAGAAGATGTCCTGGGATGAGGCCTGTTGATGTCGGGCCCGTCAACGTAGACGCGCGACCTGGCGCCCAAGCCGACAACAATAGTCGCACTTGGTGATGTAGTGCGACATCCGCCTTGCATGGGTTGTGCTTCGTGAAGCTCCTCAATTGCGGTGGCGATGAACTCCTGTGAACTTGGCGCCTCGCGTCGTGTTCCTTGCTTGGGTGGACGCGCGCCGAGATATGCCTCCAAGTTGTGCCCGAGCACCTCCCTTGTCTCACTAGTCAGGTCGGCAGACTTCCAGGTGGAAGCCCCCAAGCCTGACCTAAGGGAGGCGTCAAGCGTGCCTTCCTATGCGTGGGAGGAAGGAGCCTTGGCCCCGGCGTGGAGCTTGAGACATTGTCCTTAGAAGTTCCAGCCCCTGGTGCCCCTTGGAGAGGATCTGCTTCTTCTTCCTGGGGACATCCTCGTGAGGCAGGACGCCCCCTTCATCATCTGAATGTTCGGCCGCTGCGGCATGGTAGGTGCACTCGAGGGAGCAAACAGAGTCCTTCTCATCACAGGAGACGGTGATGATGCCACCACTCCCTAGCATCTTGAGGACGTTGTAGCCATGGTGAGTCACCACCGTGAACTTGGCGAGGGTAGGGTACCCGAGTATCGCATTCTACGGGAGGTGGATGTGGGCAACATTAAAGATGATGTACTCGGTGTGGTAGTTCTTGCGCCCACCGAAAGTGAATGGCAGGCGCACCTGCCCGATAGGGACAATGGACCCGTTGGTGACCCCTGAGAATGTCTTGGTCAGCATGAGCTGGTCGTATGACACTTGGAGCATCACGAACGTCTTGATGGAGAGGACATTGAGTCCTGCACCACCGTCGATGAGGGTCTTGGTGACGAGGACATTGCTGATGGTTGGCGTGCACAACATGGGGAGTGCGCCTTCCATGGCTCAGCACGTGCATTGATCTTGGGAGTCAAATGTGATGGTGCAATGGGACCATTTGAAAGGGCGCGCAACCTCATGCTTTCGGAGGACCGTGTTCACCTCTCGCGAGATGCGGTTCGATGCTGGGGCCTGGGCGCTGCCCAGGATGCAAGCTATCATCGTGACCTCCTGGAAGCCCCCAGCCCCGTCGTCCTGCTTGTCTTCTTCCTTCCTCCTAGGTGGCGTCGGCAACGGGGGAAGGCCGTCCTCAAGAGGGCGGGCCTCACGAGGCTAATTACGACGTGTCCCCTCCCGAGGCTCCTGAAAGCACATTTGCTCCCTTGGTGGTTTTGGTAATTAATAACAACATATAAGTCATTGAACTAATGTTTCCACTAAGTATACTTCAGGAAATGTTCAATGAAAGGATTGGCAAAAGGAGATTGTGGAGAAACCCCAAGATGCAAGGAAATAGGTTGGCCAAGCTTCAAGCAAGAGGACTCTACATTTTATATTTGTGAGAAATCACTTTGAGTCCATAGGAAAGCCAATACTACTAAAAGGGGGTAAGGTGTTGTTGGTGAACAATATGCTCAAACGTGCACAAGTGATAGTCGCCAAAAACATCCACAAAACTCTCCCACCCAAGTCTATTCTATACCCAACACTCAAAATCAGTGCAACCAACTATCCCACTTCGGTGCCACCGATTCCAGAACCTAGACAGACTCAGCCAAACCCTAGCCACTTCGGTGCAACCGATTCCATACCGGTGCCACCGAGTTTAGGTTGCCAACTTTCTGTTACACAAATTCACATTTTTTGTCCCACCGAGAATTTTGGATCGGCATCACCGAGATTGGAAATCTGACCGTTGGTCACCTTATCTGTGCAACCGAGTTTCCTATATCGGTCTCATCGAGATTCAAAAGTTGCCACCTTTTGGTCACTTCGGTACCACCGAGATTCACACATCGGTGTCACCGAGTTGGTCATTTTGTGTGTAACGGTTGGATTTTTGGGGATGCCTATATATATACCTTCACCACCACTCACTAGAAATAGACGCACTCAGAACTATTCCATACCTATCTTATTAGATTTTCTGAGAGAGAACCACCTACCCTTGTGTTGAGGTCAAGATCTTCCACTCAAATCATATGGATCTTGATTTCTAGCCTCCTCAAGTTGCTTTCCACCAATCCTATCTCTTCTACCAAGCCGAACCTATGAGAGAGAGATTGTGTGTTGAGGAGTCTATCATCTTGAAGCACAAGAGCAAGGAGTTCATCATCATTACCGAGCCTATTACCTTTTGGGGGGTGGTGCCTCCTAGATTGATTAGGTGTCGCTTGGGGACCTCCTACTTCGTGTTGTGGAGTGAACCAAGAAGTTTGTAAGGGCAAGGAGATTGCCTACTTCGTGAAGACCTACCCATAGTGAGGCTAGTCCTTCGTGGACGGAAGCCGTATGGAATAGTCAAGTTTGCTACTTCGTGGACCCTTTTGGGTGGAGCCCTCCGTGGACTCTCGCGACCGTTACCCTCTGTGGCATGAAGACTCCATAAATGTGGATGTACGATAGAGCCACCTATCGGAACCATGGGAAAAATCTTCGTGTCTACAATTGCGTTTGATCTTCCTACCCTATCCCTTCTATACATGCTTGTTGTTACTTTCCGCTGCTATGTACTCTTAGACTTGCATGTGTAGGGTGTACTTGACTTGTCATGAAATGCTACAAATTGTCAACCCTAAAATTTGGTATAGGCAAAGCTTTTAATTGGTCAAGTAGTCTAATCACCCCCCCCCTCTAGACCTACTTTCGATCCTACAAGTGGTATCAGAGCATTGGTCTCCATTACTTAGGTCTCACAACCTAGGAGAAGTATGGTGTCTAGTGAGGGAAGTTATCACCGTAGAGGTCTGTACTTTGATGGCACTAATTTTGCTAGTTGGAAGCATAAAATGAAAATGCATATTCTTGGGCTTAACCCCGCCGTTTGGGCTGTTGTTCGTGTTGGCTTGCAAGGTGAGTTCCTTGTAGATGGACGGGAACCAGATCGTGAAACGACCGCGGATGAATCGAATATGTTACAATACAATGCTCAAGCATGTGACATTCTCTTCAACTGCTTATGCCCCGAAGAATTCAACAAAATCAGCTGTCTTGAGAATGCAAAAGAGATTTGGGATACTTTGGTTGATATGCACAAAGGAAACGAGTCCGTGAGAGAATCCAAGTTAGATGTTCTTCAAGGTCAGCTTGACAAGTTCAAAATGAAGGATGGTGAAGGAGTCGTAGAGATGTACTCTAGGCTAGCTCTCATCACCAATGAGATTGCGGGCTTAGAAAGCGAAGAAATGACCGACAAATTCCTCACCAAGAAGACACTTAGAGCTTTGGATGAGAGATACGACACCGTGTGCACATTGATCCAAATGATGCCAAACTACAAAGATCTCAAGCCTACGGAAGTCATTGGAAGGATTGTTGCTCATGAGATGACACTCAAAGATAAGGAAGAACTTCATCACAATTCTAGCGGTGCTTACAAAGCCACAAGTGATGCTCCCGCAACTTCAAGAAACAACCTTGTCACCAATGAAGAGATAAGCCTCATGGTCAGGAAATTCAACAAGTTATACAAGAATAGAATCAAAGAAAGAAACTCCAACTCAATATATGATGAGAAGCATTCGTCAAGTCATGACCGCAATTGCTACAATTGTGGGAAGCCCGGACACTACTCAAATGAGTGAAGGTCTCCCTACAAAAGAAAAGAAGAGTCACCTCGAAGACGAAGCTCAAGAAATGGATCACCACAAAGAGAGAAGAGGAGTAGAGATGATCGATATGAACGAAGACACTCTAGGAGAAGTAGAGATTCGGAGAAGAAGGACAAGTACACCAAGAGCTACACAAGAAGAAAACATAAAGCTTATGTTGGTGAATGGGTTCTGGCTCCGACTCCGACAACAACTCTGAGAGAAGCTATCACTCCAACTCCGACTATAGTCAAGATGATGGTGTTGCCGGAATTGCTCTAGTGACTACCAACTCCTATGATCTATTTGATTCACGAAATGAAGGGAGTGGAAGTTGCTTAATGGCTAAAGGCCCCAAGGTATCACACCTCGAGTATCTTGATTTTGATAGTGATGAAGATGATTTACTTTGTGATGATGACTTGCTTTGTGACAAAACTAGTAATGTAGATCAAAATGAACTTGATAATTCTAATGCTATTCAAGATAAGTCATTTTATGATGATAAGATGAAAATAGACCAACTAAAACACACTCTTAAGTTAGCTCATGAATCTATTCTCGAAGATCATAAAGAGCTTGTGAGAACTCATGAGAAGCTACGCTTCGAGAAGCTCAACTTGGAGCAAGAGCATGAGTTTCTCAAAGCTATCAATGACGATCTCTGAAAGATGACCTTATCTCATCTAGCCAAACAACTAATCTTGTCTACTTTCATGCCTCAGGTTAAAACTAAGCAATCTAGTAACAAAGGCAAGAAAGATTCTTCATCTAGTAGCAACAATAAAAATGATAAATCCAATGATGTTGCTTCTAGTAGTTCTATTGATTCCACTAATGATGTTTCTCTTAGCCAAGTTACACTTGAGCAAGAAAATGCTTTATTGAAAGGAATTATAGAAAGGTATCTACAAGAGTCTTGCCGGATGTAAGCAATTTGAGGAAATTGTACGCAAGCACGGAGGATACCGGAAGAATCATGGTGTTGGCTACTTCAACGCAAATGGAGTTGAGTGGGAAGAAGGTCAATATCCCAAGTCCAAGTTTATTCCTCAAAAAGAGAAGTATGAAAGTACTCTTCCCAAGAGGACAAACACTCAATATGACCTTCCACCACAAGACCACAAGCTCAAGGGCAAGAACAAGCTTCAAGAGGACATTGACTCATATGAAGATGTACCCCTAGCTTTGGTGGAGTGGGTTCCCAAGGCTAATTCAAGCTCAACTACTACAAAGGCCACCTCAACACCAATGATCCCCATCAACTTGATGTGGGTTCCCAAGAAAAAGATCTAGTAAGTTCCTGTGGGATGACTTTGCCAATGAAATTCACTCACATTCATTGTTGGCAAGAACTTTTTACACTCAATATCAACTCAATGCAATATTTCAAGGAGTCACACATTCCCTCAAAGGTAAGAAAGGTACAAGGTAATCAAAAAATCAATGGACATCATAAGACATGCATTGCAATCCATGTCCATAGATATCCTTGTATTTGTCTCTTCTGTGTTGGGACTAACCCATGTAGGTGAGAAGAGAAAAGAAACAACAAGGATGCTCCCAACTCTTGGTGATCTTCATCAACATTGAGCATCCACAAGTACCTCACCAACATGAAGTCTTCATCGACAAAACCCAATGTTAGTTTATACCTCTTATGGGGGGATGTCACATTTAGGGGAAGCTTTACTCAAATTCATGACTCAAAGCATCTCTGAGTATGTGACAACATCAAATGCTTTATGAAAAAGTGGTAACCCCACTTGTGCTTAAACAATGAGTATGACCTATGATCAAGTACTCTTACTTGGCTCCTAAGTCAATTACTCATATATAGATGACTTTGTCATCGCCCAAGTGCTTGTTAGATGCTAGTATGTTTGTGCATGTTCGTCATGATTTCTTTTGACATCTTATTGTGTGAGCATGTTGGTCTGTATTTATGTTCTCATTCGAGGACATCCAATTGTTGCTATTTGGCTTTTGATTTATCTTTTGCCAATTGGATGGACAAGAATGCCTAGGACCACTCTTTAGCTATATATGGTCTCTCATCTCATATTCCATTCATGCTGCATCACAAAATTTGAACAAGTGCTTTTCGATCCCTCTGTGTGTGGAGCACTCGGAGTTCTCTATCGACAAGAACTGACCATTAAAACCTCCCAAGTGCATCTCGGTGGAACCAACCACAAAATCTCGGTCTCGTAGAATGCCTAGGGTTGATCTAGTTTTCAATCTCGGTAGCACCAATTTCATATTCTCAGTTACACCGAGTTTCCCTGTCAGCTGACAGTTGTGGAACTCGGTGACACCGAAAATATAAAATCGGTATCACCGACAGTGAGGGGTATATATGTTGTGGACCCCGACGCTTTGAAATTTCTATCTTTAACGTCGCGCCCCCAGAACCCTAAGATGTCGCCCCAAGACCCCTGGTCATCGCCCTTGACTTCCCGAGCTCCTCCGCCGCTGGGAATCACTGTCGTCGACGTAATCTACACCAATGTCACCACCATAGAGGATCCACGCCAAGCTAGGGTATGAATTCGATCTCTAGTGCGCTCCCATTCTAATTCTTGCGCATTAGACCCTGTTTTCCCTATAAATCACCTATTGCTCACATATTCATCCAATAAAATCTGCAAATACTCGAGTTAGTTGAATTTTTTAGGGTTTTGTTGTCCGCCCGATACATCTCGGTGGAACCAAAATGAAAATATCGGTCTCATCGATATACTTTTCTATGTTGCTGAGAACTGACTCGGTGGAACCGAGTGGCTCTTTTCGGTCCTACCGAAAAGGCTGCCAAGTTCCTGTTAAGGAGTTGGTCTGTCTTGGCCCCACCGAAAATTTCATTTCGGCTCTACCTATATGTATGTGACAAATTGCAAAACTTTTGAAAAACTCATTGCTCAAATTTCAAAAATAGCCTCATTTTGTGATGACTCATCTCCTTCTTCTCATCTACACTCTATTCACAGGGTCAACATGTCAGGTTCAGAAGACAGTCAGAACAGGTCAGAGCAGAGAGCAGACATAAGTTTAGGGACAAGCTGAGAGTCGAGTTCATTCTCAGATCCGGGCACCCCTAGCTCTCATGGGTTGCCTAAGGCTACCACCAGAACCAGGAAGAGGTTGAATTCAGATAAAGAGGATTCAGACTTTTTGCTTGAGGAAATTCTTGTAAAGAAGCAAGAGAAGGCTGCCAAGAAAGCTGCAACTGAAGTTACTTCCTCTCGAAGAGTTGTCAGGTAAATACATGCTCCAGCTTCTACCTTCAAGGCTTATGAGACTGCCAGAGCAGCAATGTTTGTTAAGATCCCCAAGAGAGCTGTGCCTAAGAAGGCAAGAAGGAAAAAGGCGAGGAAGAGGATCATCCATGTGACTGGCAGGCCTACCTCCATGTTTGAGGATCCAGAAGCTGATGCTGCTGAGGAAGAGGAGGTTGAGCTAGTTGCAAAGGCTCCTCCCAAGAAAAAGGCAAAGAAGCTGATGTTTGATGCTATGCCTAAAACCAGCACATCCAAGAAGGCTGCCAAGAAGCCCAAGAGGACCACTAGGCAGATTCCAACTTCTGAGAAGAACAAAGGAACTGCTTCCAGAGTTGATGATGTGGATGACTTGACAACACTGATGAAACTCAGACCACACGTCCCAGTTCACAATGCCAGCTACCCACTAGCTGAGGACATGAAGAAGAGGAAGGATTATGGATTGAGGGCTTGGAGAGCAATAGATCCTTATGCTCAAAGGAAGAAGACTGCAGTGGACTACAAATTCTATACCAAGGAGCAACAAGACTTCTATGAGACTGTGCTCTTTGACAAGAGTCCAGCTATCATTGGTATGCGCTACGTAGACTGGAAGTTCATCAAGGAGAATGAGGACTAGTTTTCAAGTGTCCAAGAGAACTTCCATTGCATTGGTCTTGATGAATTCATTGGCAGAGAATTCACAACATGGAATGACAAGATGATCATGCAGTTTTACTCCACTGCACACTTCTACGGAGATGGTAGAATTGTGTGGATGACTGAAGGTGCCCGATATGAATCAACTGTTGAGGAATGGGAAGATATCTTAGGAGTTCCTGAAGCACAGGATGGTGACCTGGATGTCTACTCAGAATCCAAGGCTAGTCATAATGCTATGGCTAACATGTACAAGGAGATCCCTGCTGCTAATGCGAAGTCTCACATGCTAGGATCCATCTATTTCCTCCAGGATGGCCTCCGCACTATCAACACCATTCTGAGGCATACCTTGATGCCCAAGTCCGGAGATGAAAAGATGACCCGAGGCCACTCCATAAACATGTTGATCCACCTTGACATTCACACCAGGATCAGAGTCATGGACTTGATTGTAGAGACAATTGAGAAGGTTGCTGCTGATAAGAAGCGCTCATGTTGTTATGCACCCTACATCGAGATGCTCATAAACTCAAAACTGGAGAAGCACATTTTGCCCTAGATCACCCACATTTGCCCCTACAGCCAGATCTAGAGGACAACATCGTGGTGATGGATACTGATCATCCCACTTCAGCTGCAGCTCAGGTAGAGGCAGAGGCAGCTAGAGCCACTAGTGCTCAAGTCCCACGATCCAGGAATGAGCAAATAGATCTATTGATTGCATCAGTTCAGGGCATGCAAAAGGACATTAAGGGGATTCTGAAAACCAGAATAGTCTTGTCAGGATCTTTTAGACCAGAATCAAGACCCTTACAGATAAGGTGGATGGGCTGATGAAGATAGTCACAGAACTTCAGCATGAAGTTGACTCCGTGCTCGAGTCTCTTCTACTAAGGATGATGATGAGGAGGAGGAGGAGGAGGAAGAGGAATCACCTCTAGGGCCTGGCACTCAGTTCATTACTCAGGCCAGATCAGCCATAGTGCCAGCTCCAACAGCTCCATCTGCTCTATCAACCTCAGCTCCCTCAGTGACCACTCCAGCTCCATCTATGACATCTGCAAAGATATTCGCCGACGCCGTCATCTCAAATCCTTCATCAACAACCGGAGGAGATGTGCCCAAGAACGCTTAGATATATGCCCTTGAACTTTTTGGTAACTTGTTGCCAAAGGGGGAGAAGTGTATATAGATCTTTAGGCTTCGAGCAAGAGAGAGATTTGTCTTTTATTTGCTTTCAAAAACATTTCATTCTTTTGATGTGAGATACATGCGTGTTATGATACTATGTTCTGGGTGATGCAACTATTTCCTATCATCTTAATGCTCATGAGATGATCATTCACCTTTGTTTGATTGTGTTGTGCATTGTTACTTACTCTAATTATTCTCGTACACCACTAAGTTATATGTGACATGGAAGAAGTGGACCATGTACCTAATCGATTGTGCATTTTCATTCAAACGCAAATTCAGAATAATGCACAAATTTAGGGGGAGCTCTTGCTTATCACATACCTCTCAAAGCGACGATTATACTCGTTGATTTTATCATATGTCGAAGCGTTGATCTATATGTTGTCATCAATTACCAAAAAGGGGGAGATTGAAATCACATTTGCTCCCTTGGTGGTTTTGGTAATTAATAACAACATATAAGTCATTGAACAAATGTTTCCACCAAGTATACTTCAGGAAATGTTCAATGAAAGGATTGGCAAAAGGAGATTGTGGAGAAACCCCAAGATGCAAGGAAATAGGTTGGCCAAGCTTCAAGCAAGAGGACTCTACATTTTATATTTGCGAGAAATCACTTTGAGTCCATAGGAAAGCCAATACTACTAAAAGGGGGTAAGGTGTTGTTGGTGAACAATATGCTCAAATGTGCACAGGTGATAGTCGCCAAAACCATCCACAAAACTATCCCACCCAAGTATGTTCTATACCCAACACTCAAAATCAGTGCAACCAACTATCCCACTTCGGTGCCACCGATTCCAGAACCTAGACAGACTTAGCCAAACCCTAGCCACTTCGGTGCAACCGATTCCATACCGGTGCCACCGATTTTAGGTTGCCAACTTTATGTTACGCAAATTCACATTTTCGGTCCCACCGAGAATGTTGGATCAGTGTCACCAAGATTGGAAATCTGACCGTTGGTCACCTTATCGGTGCAACCGAGTTTCCTATATCGGTCTCATCGAGATTCAAAAGTTGCCACCTTTTGGTCACTTCGGTACCACCGAGATTCACACATCGGTGTCACCGAGTTGCTCATTTTGTGTGTAACAGTTGGATTTTGGGGGTGCCTATATATACCCCTTCACCACCACTCACTAGAAATAGAAGCACTCAGAACTATTCCATACCTATCTTATCAGATTTTCTGAGAGAGAACCACCTACCCTTGTGTTGAGGTCAAGATCTTCCACTCAAATCATATGGATCTTGATGTCTAGCGTCCGCAAGTTGCTTTCCACCAATCCTATCTCTTCTACCAAGCCAAACCTGTGAGAGAGATTGTGTGTTGAGGAGTCTATCATCTTGAAGCACAAGAGCAAGGAGTTCATCATCATTACCGAGCCTATTACATTTTGGAGGGTGGTGCCTCCTAGATTGGTTAGGTGTCGCTTGGGAACCTCCTACTTCGTGTTGTGGAGTGAACCAAGAAGTTTGTAAGGGCAAGGAGATTGCCTACTTCATGAAGATCTACCCATAGTGAGGCTAGTCCTTCGTGGACGGAAGCCGTATGGAATAGTCAAGGTTGCTACTTCGTGGACCCTTTTGGGTGGAGCCCTCCGTGGACTCTCGTGACCGTTAGCCTCCGTGGGATGAAGACTCCATAAACGTGGATGTACGATAGTGCCACCTATCGGAACCACGCGAAAAATCTTCATGTCTACAATTGCGTTTCATCTTCCTACCCTATCCCGTCTATACATGCTTGTTGTTACTTTTCGTTGCTATATACTCTTAGACTTGCATGTGTAGGCTATACTTGACTTGTGATGAAATGCTAAAAACTGTCAACCCTAAAATTTGGTATAGGCAAAGCTTTTAATTGGTCAAGTAGTCTAATCACCCCCCTCTAGACCTACTTTCGATCCTACAAGTGGTACCAGAGCATTGGTCTCCATTGCTTAGGTCTCACAACCTAGGAGAAGTATGGCGTCTAGTGAGGGAAGTTATCACCGTAGAGGTCCGTACTTTGATGGCACTAATTTTGCTAGTTGCAAGTATAAAATGAAAATGTATATTCTTGGTCATAACCCTGTCATTTGGGTTGTTGTTCGTGTTGGCTTGCAAGGTGAGTTCTTTGCAGATGGAAGGGAACCGGATCGTGAAGCGACCGCGGATTAATTGAAGATGTTGCAATACAATGCTCAATCATGTGACATTCTCTTCAACTACTTATGCCCCGAAGAATTCAACAAAATCAGCCTTTTTGAGAATGCAAAAGAGATTTGGGATACTTTGGTTGATATGCACGAAGGAACCGAGTCCGTAAGAGAATCCAAGTTAGATGTTCTTCAAGGTCAGCTTGACAAGTTCAAAATGAAGGATGGTGAAGGAGTCGCAGAGATGTACTCTAGGCTAGCTCTCATCACCAATGAGATTGCGGGCTTAGGAAGCGAAGAAATGACCGACAAATTCATCACCAAGAAGACACTTAGAGCTTTGGATGAGAGATACGACACCGTGTGCACATTGATCCAAATGATGCCAAACTACAAAGATCTCAAGCCTACGGAAGTCATTGGAAGGATTGTTGCTCATGAGATGACACTCAAAGATAAGGAAGAACTTCATCACAAGTCTAGCGGTGCTTACAAAGCCACAAGTGATGCTCCCGCAACTTCAAGAAACAACCGTGTCACCAAGAGAGAGGAGGAGTAGAGATGATCGATATGAACGAAGACACTCGAGGAGAAGTAGAGATTCGGAGAAGAAGGACAAGTACACCAAGAGCTACACAAGGAGAAAACATCAAGATCATGTTGGTGAATGGGTTTCTGGCTCCAACTCCGACAACAACTCTAAGAGAAGCTATCACTCCGACTCCAACTATAGTCAAGATGATGGTGTTGCCGGAATTGCTCTAGTGACTACCAACTCCTGCGATCTATTTCATTCCCGAAACGAAGGGAGTGGAAGTTGCTTCATGGCTAAAGGCCCCATGGTATCACACCCCGAGTATCTTGATTTCGATAGTGATGAAGATGATTTACGTTGTGATGATGACTTGCTTTGTGACAAAACTAGTAATGTAGATCAAAATGAACTTGATAATTCTAATGCTAGTCAAGATAAGTCATTTGATGATGATAAGATGAAAATAGAACAACTAACTAAAGAACTAAACACTCTTAAGTTAGCTCATGAATCTACTCTCGAAGATCATAAAGAGCTTGTGAGAACTCATGAGAAGCTACGCTTCGAGAAGCTCAACTTGGAGCAAGAGCATGAGTTTCTCAAAGCTATGAATGACTATCTCCGAAGGAAGACCTCATCTTATCTAGCCAAATGACTACTCTTGCCTACTTTCATGCCTCAAGTTAAAACTAAGCAATCTAGTAACAAAGGCAAGAAAGATTCTTTATCTAGTAGCAACAATAAAAATGATAAATCCAATGATGTTGCTTCTAGTAGTTCTATTGATTCCACTAATGATGTTTCTCTTAGCCAAGTTACACTTGAGCGAGAAAATGCTTTATTGAAAGGAATTATAGAAAAAGCTATCTACAAGAGTCTTGCCGGATGTAAGCAATTTGAGGAAATTGTATGCAAGCACGGAGGATACCGGAAGAATCGTGGTGTTGGCTACTTCAACGCAAATGGAGCTGAGTGGGAAGAAGGTCAATATCCCAAATCCAAGTTTGTTCATCAAAAAGAGAAGTATGAAAATACTCTCCCCAAGGGGACAAACACTCAAGATGACCTTCCACCACAAGACCACAAGCTCAAGGGCAAGAACAAGCTGCAAGAGGACATTGACTCATATGAAGATGAACCCCTAGCTTTGGTGGAGTGGGTTCCCAAGGATACTTCAAGCTCAACTACTACAAAGGCCACCTCAACACCAAGAATCCCCATCAACTTGATGTGGGTTCCCAATAAAAAGAACTAGTAAGTTCTTGTGGGGTGACTCCACCAATGAAATTCACTCACATTCATTGTTGGCAAGAACTTTTTGCACTCAACATCATCTCAATGCAATAGTTCAAGGAGTCACACATTCCCTCAAAGGTAAGCAAGGGACAAGGTAATCAACAAATCCATGGACATCATAACACATGCATTGCACTCCATGTCCATAGATATCCTTGTATTTGTCTCTTCTGTGCTGGGATTAACCCATGTAGGTGAGAAGAGAAAAGAAACAACAAGGATGCTCCCAACTCTTGGTGATCTTCATCAACATTGAGCATCCACAACTACCTCACCAACATGAAGTCTTCATCGACAAAACCCAAGGTTAGTTTGTCCCTCTTATGAGGGGATGTCACATTTAAGGGGAGCTTTACTCAAATTCATGAGTCAAAGCATCTCTTAGTATGTGACAACATCAAATGCTTTATGAAAAAGTGGTAACCCCACTTGTGCTTAAACGATGAGTATGACCTATGATCAAGTACTCTTTCTTGGCTCCTAAGTCAATTGCTCATATATAGATGACTTTGTCATCGCCCAAGTGCTTGTTAGTTGCTGGTATGTTTGTGCATCTTTGTCATGATTTCTTTTGACATCTTATTGTGTGAGCATGTTGGTATGCATTTATTTTCTCATTCGAGGACATCCAATTGTTGCAATTTGGCTTTTGATTTATCTTTTGCCAATTGGATGAACAAGAATGCCTAGGACCACTCTTTAGCTATATATGCTCTCTCATCTCATATTCCATTCATGCTGCATCACAAAATTTGAACAAGTGATTTTTGATCCCTCTGGAGAGGCTCTAGAAGGCCGGCATGGCGTTGGTTCGCACCCTCTGGTCGGGTGCGGTGGAGCCGGCTGTCGTGGTGGTTGGAGGCAGGGACTGCATGGATGAATGCCTAGAGGGTCTTCGCGGTACGAGCTGGGGTGGCCATGGCACACCGCGTCTCCATGTCTTGGTACCCTGAGCTGGACTTCGGGCTGCTTGCGACCTAGAATGTCGGCACGGACGCAGAGCTGGAGGCGGCCACCGATACACTAGCTGTGCGGGCTAGTGACCTTGCGTCTTTTTCCCCATGGGACGAGTATGTACCAGACCGGGCGACAGACGGCGTGGTGATCCCGGAGGACAACTATGGGCTCGCCGTCTATGACCCAGAGAGCAGTGCTGCCGAGACGGGTGATGGCGACGCCACATCCAGCACTAACGAGTATGTGGATGACGAGCCGGCTCAGGTTCCGGAGTACACCGCTACCAAGGATGTGGCCTCATCTTTAGCCGTCGTGGAGAGCACGTCGGCCGAAGATGGCGCTTCTAGTAGCTAAGGCCTTTTCCTACTTTGTTTAATTAGTCTGCAGTTCCACCCACTTGGGTGTAATGTAATGAACATGTGGCTGTGGGCCTTTATGCTTTTCTATATAAGTGCATGCTTCTACTTTGTTTAAGGCTTTTTGTGTGTGGCGAATCGGCCCTATGTTTTTGTCCCCTTGACTCCTTCTGCCCAAAACCTTGTCCCCTTCGGTTTCGACACCGCCAGCCGAACAGCCGGGAGCCGATCTGTAGCTAGGACGGGGAATCCGCCTCGAGGTAGTCGGTCGTGAGTTTGGGTGTCGCGGGGATGTTTTAGCCGAGGTTAGGTCGACAGAGGCCAAGAAAAGTGATTCAGTTAGCCCTAGCCGGCGACCGCCCTATGACCGTTTTTCGTGTGTGCTAAGTTTTCCATCCCAAGAGCCCATCAGCCGCATAGCCGGGAGCCAGTCTATAGCTGGGAGGGGTGGGAGGGTTCTTCCTTAGTTTATATTACATGACTGGCTTTGGGGAGCAGCGCCAAGGCTAGCCGGCGAGCCCCCGGGACCGAGGGGCCGGATCTGGGAGCCGGTGCATGGGGCAAACTGCTTTGGAGGGAAACGAAAGAGGTGTGCCCCAAGACCTGGCTTGAGGCACCCATTGCATTAGTAAGCCCGAATAGAGGATACATACATACACTAGTCCTTCTTAGCAGTAAAACGTACAGAGGAGCGCCGCGTTCCACGGGCGCTCTGTCTCCTCTTCGAAGGCATCTCTCTTGTGCTTCTATGGCTTCTGGGCGTCTATTAGATAGTACACGTTGTTGTGCAGCACCTTGTTGACGATGAACGGGCCTTCCCATGGGGAGGACAGCTTGTGCTGGCCGGCGGTTAGCTGGATCCGCCCGAGCACCAGGTCCCCATCGTGGAAGGATAGGTGCCGAATCCGCTTGTTGTGGTAGTGCCAGAGCATATGCTAGTAGATGTCCGATCGGCTTAGGGCTAGCTCTCGAGCCTCCTCAAGGAGGTCGATGCCATCCACCCTCACCTCCTTCACATCTGTCTCCATGTACAAGGTGACACGAGGCGAGTCGAACTCGATGTCTGTGGGGTGATAGCCTCGGACCCATACACGAGGAAGAAGGGTGTGAAGCCAGTTGAGTGGTTGGGCATGGTTCCGAGGCTCCACAAGACGGTCAGCAACTCTTCGATCTAGCAGCCGACTGATTGAATGAGCGGTTCCACGAGCCAGGGCTCGATGTCGTCCAGGATCAAGCCGTCTGCTCTTTCTTCCTGGTCGTTTGAATTGCGGGTGGGCAACTAATGCAAGGTCGAGTCGGATGCCTTGTTTGGCGCAGAAACGCGCCAGCGCACCCTTGGCAAGATTGGTGCCATTGTCGGTGATGATGCTGCGTGGGATGCCGTAGCGGACCGTGATGTCTTTGATGAACCGGACGGTCGTGGGGCCATCCGACTTCTTGATGGTTCTGGCCTCGATCCATCTGGTGGACTTGTTGAGGGCAACCAACAGGTGCGTCATGCCGCCTCGAGCAATCTTGAATGGTCCCACAATGTCGAGCCCCCAGACGGCAAAGGGTCACGATGGGGGGATGGTCTTGAGGGCCGCAGTCGGCAGGTGGCTTTGCTTGCTCAAGCGTTGGCAGCCCTCGCACCTGACGACGAGTTGTGTCTCCTCTTCTAGGGCAATCGGCCAGTAGAAGCCGTGGCGGAATGCCTTGGCCACCAGGGTCCTTGACGCGGGGTGGTGCCCGCACTCAACCTAGTGTATTTCGCGGAGGATCTCTTGTCCCTTTTCTGGCTCGATGCAAGGCACTACTAGGTTCTATTCCACTTCATAATCATCTTCCTTGATCCAAACCCCTTGCCTAATGATCATGCCATGTGAATAGTGCCTAAAACTATTTTTTCTCAAATTTTGCTTTAACCAAAAATGATTTATTTAGTTTAAGTTTCCAAAACCCCATGAAATGAGGTTTGCACTGCAAGTCCCTAAATCAGGAGGACTCTTCTTTCCCAAAGGCTTTATTTCAAACCTACTATATATATATGACTTCTCAAAACCACCAAATATTACTTTTAAAGATTATTATCATATTTTATTTAAAGGCTTTTTCTTAAGACCAGAAATGGTTTATCCTAGGGAAAAATTATTTAAATGCTTTGAAAATATTTGAGAAAATTTAGAGAAACTCAATGGACATATATTTTCCATAATATGAGTTTCAACACAAGGGCATGATCAAATCATAGGCAAAACCCCTCAAACCCCTTTCCGTTCAGATCAAGCTTTTGGGATATTTCTATAAGAAATATTCTCAATTAATTCTAGGAAAATTCTAGCAAGTCAACACTATCTTTGGTGAGATCTTGCAAAGTTTCATCCCAATCCAAGTTGGTTTTGTTCATCAAATCATCCCAAAACCATTCATGTCCATAATCAAAATAGAGCAACTTTACATTGTGAAGTGTCTCCCCTTGGCCTCAAACTTTGTGGGCATGCTCTAATGGCCAAATAGTGATGATACACTAAGTGGTGCATCAAGGGTAAAGGCCTAGCATCAATGGATCTACAGAAACCAGGTTCTGTTGATTTCTAGGGTTTCACAAACTTACATTGTAAACTTTCTTCAATCAAGCTCAAACTTGGTTATCAAGCCTAATCCTAATCACCATGTGCCCCTATTAAACATCATGGCAAGCAAACTGCATCTTCTAGCCCAAACACAACACAAACACCTTCTGGCCATTTCTAAAAGCTACTACTTCCACCCCTCCTACTTTTCCCCTTGCTCTCAAATTTCTACCATAGCTCCACCTAGACCCTCAGCACCTCCAGCAAAAAGACTAACGGCTAGCTCCATGATTGAGGGGGCAAAAAAACCACTTGCACCCCCTGGACAACAACTTTCTCTCCTTTATCTCTTCTCTCTCTCACTCCTGGCCACCAGAGCATCCCATGCCCCTTTTTCCCATTGTTTACTCCCTTCCGCAGCCACTGGACATCAGTAGACGCGTCATAGCACACCAAAACCTCGTCATGCTGGCCAAAGTCGCGCTCTAGCGCATGCAACTGCGCTCTAGAGGGTTGACCTCCCTCTCCTTCCCATACCCGACCACCTCGGGACTTCCCCTCGCGCCAGTCGATGTGCCTCGACGTTTGCAACACACCAAGCTGTCGGCCCCCTCTCTCTCCTCTCTCCTCTGCCCTCCCACACACGTCCCCGGTGCTGCCCGGTTTGGCCAACCGGGGAGCTCACACGCGTGGGAATCTCTTCCTATCTCCTCCTTCCCTTTGGCCAAGACCGACCCAGGAGCGCCCCAGACTCGCCCTCGTCTCCCCTCGTGCCCTCTGGCCTCGGCCACGAGCTCGCCGGCGCACCACAGCTCGATGGACTCGCCCCCTCATATAAAAGGGTCTCTCGAGCCCCTCTCTCCCCTCTGCTCTCTCACTCCTCTCCCCTATAGACCCCCTACATGTTCCGAAGACCTCCCGTGGCTCTTTCGCTCGGAATCAGGACAAGGACCGCCGCGGCGACCTCACCATCAATCTCTGGGTATAGAGCCCCTCCGGCCTCCCTTTCACTTCGGTTGCTCCTCCCTTGCTCTTCTGACGCGATCCCCCTCATCCCCGTCTTCTTTGCAGCCTGGAACGGCCCCGATGACCTCCTCCCAAAGCCATATCCGCCACGGGTGCTCGCCTCTGGCAACTCCGGACACCTCCGGCCTCCATCCCACCTCCAGAGGACCGGCGGGTCGACGCCGAGCCTGTTCCCACCTCTAGATCCCCTTCCCATGCCTCCCCTCGTCGCCGGTGAGTCCTCCCTCCTCTCTGTCCCGAGGTGGGAGAAGGACCCGATAGGTGGGGCCCACCTGTCGGCCTCTCTTCCCCTCTCCCGCACTATCTCTCCTTCCCCTCGTGCCACTGAGGATCGGGCACCGCGCGTTAGGTTTGAACCTGACCGCGCGCGAGGCCGGATGGCTGGCCAGCTGGGCCGGCCCATCCTTTGGCCGCCTCTGGCCCACGTCCCAGTGGCCTTTCTTTTCCTTTTCTTTTTCTATGGACTTTGCAAAAATTCCACAGGATGAAATATTTATTCAATGTGAATATTTCTTCCACCTAAATTCATGAAATAATCCCTAGAATTTAATAGTGCCATTTGTAAAAATGTTTGAAAATATTTTTAGTACTGCTTTATTTTAAAACCTATATTTGGGCACCTTTTTGCCTCTGTTATTTTATTTTCAAAATCTTTTTCACAACAAAACCCTAAGAGAATATTTTTAGTATGACTTTTAGTATTTATCAGAGTAGGTGGACATTTATTTGTAGTAGATTGAGTGCTCTGTTTTGTGTGATTGCTTATTTTTATCGATTTATTTCGTGACGTTAGATTGCGCGGTTGACGAAGAAGTTGGACCCGAAGACTTCGAAGACCCTGGAGACCTTGTTGAGCTAGGCAAGCAGCCCTTTGACCAAGATAAGAAACCATTTTATTGCATGTCATACAGCACTTTACTTTCATCGTATTTGATCATGTGTTGTGGCGTTCCCCTTTCGGTGGAATGCCTCCGGTACCTTTCCTTTGACACTTGCATCATGAATGACCCTATCACCTTATGAGGGTTGTGCGGGTGGGAGTAGTTAGGTTGATAATAAATGCTATGCAAATGGGATGGGACTTATGCATAGTGATGGCAAGTAAGGAAATGATTTCAAAGATTTTTCAAAAAACCCGTCGGGTGCCACTAATGCCCGAGGGAGATGATGATGAGATAGGTGACCACTTGAGAAAGAAGGGGTGTACCGGGACAAGTGAGTGTTGTGGTTTTCAAAAACGGATCGGTGTAAATTGCGACCATTATTCCAACCTTACATGTACGACCACGATACCCCTTATGGGACGGGGATTTGTTGATTACTATGGTTGATGCCAGCAAGGAGCCTGCATTACTAGTGGCAAGATTGAAGTGGTCACTCTTGAGACAGGGGCATCCCGGAGTGGAAGGTCATGCACTGTCTTTACAGGCATCGGGCACACTGTTACATGCCCTCATGGACGATACGAGTGATGTACGTCATGAGGGATGGCACCAACGAGTGGACTCTTTGTTTAGTATCACCATGGGAAAGGCATTGTTCGGGCGCTTACCTCGGGTATGTTATATACCACGAGTCATGGATGACATGGAAGTTCCTTGAGTCTTGTGGGTAAAGTGTGCAACCTCTGCAGAGTGTACAACTATTCGAATAGCCGTGTCCATGGTCAAGGACAGTTGGATGACCGCTCTTGTGCTATGTCCAAATGTTTATACAACGGGTGCATGGGTGTGTTGGAGACACAGATGATACGTGAACTAAGTCCGATGACTTAGCATGATAAGTGATCTAAGTTCGATGACTTAGCATGATGAATGAACACAAGGTGCTAAACCTCTACTTATGATGATATCTACAACTTTTTCATAGGGATATCTACTAATTGTTGATGCATGCTCACTAATTACTTGATCATGACATTTGCATTCAAGTTAGCTTTCCGCACAATCACCTACTTAGTGCTATACCATGCATCATTATTACCTTGTTCCACAACTTGGGTTGCTTGCGAGTACATTCAAATTACTCATTGGCTTGCCACTGGTTATTTAATTGGCCAGGCATGGAAGAACAGGAGTATGTTGAAGAGTTCATTGGAGACAAACATGCGAACTAGGAAGCTTCCCAGTCAGAATGCCTGTAGGTTAAGTCAGATGGCATGGGTTCACGCTTTCGACCAAGATTTCCGCTGCTTGTTCTAGTTTAAGTGGTTGGCCCGTGTGGCCCTATCTATGTAAGACTAAGACCTTTGTGGTCATTATTTGTGCAAGACGTTAAGTGTGGATGTAAGACTCTTGTTATTCAGCTTCTGTGTGTTTAGTGAGCATTGATCTCTGGGATCATTGTACACGTGCATTTGGTGATCTCGACTTATGAGTCGGGGTCCCCACAAGCTTGCTGTGGCTAATATGTTGGCTTGGCTGGGGCTGGCTGCCAGGGGTGAGGCTTCTGGTTGCTGGGGCTACCCTTGTTTATCATATTGCACTTGCGTGTGTCATCTATGGCATGACGCTTGTCTTCCAGCATGAGGGCCTTGTTCACCAGGTCAAAGAAGGTACGACAGTTGCAGACGATGAGCTGATATTGCAGGGTCTGTTGAAGTCCTTCCATGAAGCGTTCCTTCTTGGCAGCCTCCGTGCTGACATCTGCAGGTGCATACCTTGACAACAGGTTGAACTTCTGCAGGTACTCCTTGACAGAGCCACTTCCTTGCTTCAGCGCTCGGAATTCTCTCTTCTTGATAGCCATGATCCCAGAAGGAATGTGGGAAGTGCAGAATCCTTCCTTGAAGTCATTCCAAGTGATCACACGCTCACCTTGCATGACCTTGAATCCATCTCACCAAGCTTGGGCGGTACCTCCGAGGCAGTGAGAGGCATAAAGCACCTTCTCACGGTCCTCATTGCAATTGACCAGTGCAAGGAGGTCCTCGATGGTGCATATCTAGTCATCAGCATCCAATGGTTCAGCAGTCTCAGTGAAGGTTGGGGGAGAATTCCTCATGAACTCAGACAGAGTGGAGAGGCCATTGTGGTTCCTGTCTTGCTGCTGGTTGCTCACAAAGGCCTCAACCATCTGCTAGATAGCAGAATTGTTGGCCTGGCGTTCCTCCCGAAGAACTTGGAGAAACTGAGCTATGGTCATGTTCTCCGATGGAGGTGGTGGCGGGGGAATGTCGCTTTGTGGCTGCTCCTGGTGTCCTCCAGCATGAGAAGCCCCACCAGCTCCCTGTTGCTGGCATGAGTCGTCGGCTTCAGGGTTGGCGAAGGAGCTGTTGCGGGTAGCAGTCACCATCCTGTTTGGAGCAGGCAAGTCAAACAAATGGGACAGATGAGGGGAAAAGCAACAATGGAAAAGCATGCCTAAGGGGGTTGGTCGAGTGCAAGTGTGGTAAGACAAAGGTCGAAAGACCAACACATATATTAATATTAGATAGACGATGGGGTTGCTTACATGTTGCCTAAGGCAAAAGCGCGACTTGCATCGGAACACCAACAACAAAACAAACAACAAGCACACACAGTTTCATATGAACCATTACACGGACTCGACTTCGCATGAGGGATACATGACTGATCCTACCCTAGGGGTTCTCGAAATCAGGTGGTGGAGTGCTTGGTCTCGTAGTCACGCTCCTCTGGGTCTTCCTCCTGTTCGTCATCCGAATGGGCATCATTCCCGATCGAAGGGGTCGGGGAACGAGGAGGTCCATCCCGATGATGCTTTTCTAGTGGGTCGGTGAAGAGCTCACGGTACTCCTTCGCACACATGCGATGACGACGTGTGGGTGCATCACTAGCTAGGGGTACTCCTCCTCTTTAAGTGACAACTGGTCGTCCCTCGGGGGCTCCATCCTTCTTGATCTTCTCTGGCTTCATCTTGTCTTGCTGAAGTAGCTCTTGGGTTTGGTGAAGTTCCTCGCGGAGCTTCACGGACTCCTTAATCAAGTGGTGAACCATACTATCGGCGGAGAGGCTGAAGTAGGTCTGGAACCTAAGTGGTGTGCAATCCTCCTTGGATGGAATCAGTGTCCAACTCTCGCCAAGATCATCCTTCCTAAAGGGAAGGTAGCGAGTAGTCGGCTCGTCAGCCATCTCTGGCATGATGTCTCAAAGGTGTAGGAGTGCCTTGTGTGCAGCTGACTCGACTGCGAGTATCATGGTCTCCATCTGTGGTCCTTCAAAGAACCAACTGGTCGAGGAGTCGTTTGCCTTCACGACCACATCCATGTGGTACTCCTTTGTGACGGCATCAACCCAGTGCTTGTGGTAGAGGAAAACATGTGGTTGACGGAACTGTCACTTCTCTAGGCTATCCCCAAGGAGTAAGGGAAAGCCGGATGTTAGGAAGGCTTCGGGTACGACGACCATCTACAAAGATTTGAAGGGAGGAGAGTCAGCAAAGTGTTGTGTGAAAAGTAGAAGAGGTAAATAGTGCGGAATTCCTAAGTATAGGTGCTAGGTGTAGTTTTGAAAACGGTTTTACCCTAACTAACATCCATGCGAACTAAGGGCTTCCTATAGTCGGGATGGCTTTGATACCAGCTCTATGGGGACCCCGACTCATAAGTCATGATCATCGAATGCACGTGTAAAGTGATCCTAGAGATCAATGCTCATTGAACACACAGAAGTTGAATAACAAGAGTCTTACATCCACATTTAACGTCTTACACAAAAAAAGACCATGAAGGTCTAGTCTTACATAGATAGGGCCACGAGGACCAAACACTTAAGTAGAACAAGTAGCGGAAATCTTGATCGAAAGCGTAAACCCATGCCATCTACCTTAAACCTATAGGCATTCTGACTGGGAAGCGTCCTCGTTCGCATGTTCGTCATCAACGAACTCTCCAGCATACTCCTGTTCTTCCATGCCTGGCCAATTAAATAACCAGTGGCAAGCCAATGAGTACTTTGAATGTACTCGCAAGCAACCCATGTTATGGAACAAGGTAATAATGATACATGATATAGCACTAAGTAGGTACTTTGCGGAAATCTAATTTTTAATGCAATGACATGATCAAGTACTTGGTAAGCATGCATCAACAGTTGGCAGACATCCATATGAACAAGTTACAGATATCATCATAAGCAATGTTTGAACATCTCATGTTCGTTCATTCACATCAAGTCCTCTGACTTGTCTCAAGTTTCATCTCTGTGTTATCCACACACAGTCACACACACACACCAAGTTTTGCGAAAACACTTGGACGTGGCTTAAGCAGCACCACCCAACTGTCCTTGACCGTGGACACGGCTATTTGAATAGTTTTACACTCTGCAGAGGTTCCACACTTTACCCACAAGACTCGGGGAAATTCCATGTCATCCACGACTCGTGGTATATAACATACCCGAGGGAAGCACCCAAACAATGCCTTTCTCCTGGCGATACTAAACAAAGAGTCCACTCGACTGGTACCCAGCCCACATGATGTACATCACTCGTAGGATCCATGTGGGGACCAACGGTGTGCCTGGTGGCTATGAAGACAGCGCATGATCGTCCATACCGGCACGACCCCGTATCGAGAGTGACCACGCCACTCCCACCACTAGTAATGCGGGCTCCTTGCCAGTACCCACCAAAGTAATCAACAGAGCCTCGTCCCATAAGGGGTATCGTGGTCGTGCATGTAAGGTTGGGATGGTCGACAAATCTTAAACCCTCCATTTTCGAAAACACACCCTCATCCTGTTCCGGCACACCACTTCTTTCTCAAGTGGTCACCCAACTCATCATCATCTCCCTAGGGCATTAGTGGCACCCGATGGGGCTTTCGAGAAGTCCTTGAAATCATTTCTTCCTTTCCATCACTATGCATAAATCCCAACCCACTTGCGTAGAATCTATTAGCATCCTATTTACAACCGCCCGCATAACCCTCATAAGGTGGTAGGGTCATGCATGATGCAAGTGTCAACGGTAAAAGTATCGGAGGCAACCCACCGAAGGGGAGCACCCCATCATGTTCAATCATCAAAACAACAATTTCTATATGTCATACATGAAAAAGTTTCTTAACATGATCAAAGGGCTGCTTGCCTTTCTCAACAATGTCTTCGGGTCCAACTCCCTCGTCAATGGCGCAATCTATCGTCGCGAATAATAGTGATAAATATAAGCAACACACAAGCTAAAATAAAAAAATATTACCCTACTCTGATAAATACTAAAAACGATACTAAAAATATTTGTTTAATATTTTTTATGAAAAACATTTTTGAAATCTATTTAAGAGAGGCAAAAAGGGTGCCAAAATGGGTTTCAAATTAATACAATGCAAAGAAAATTAATATTTTTACAAGTGGCACTAATAAATTCTATGGAATATTTCAAGATTTTAGGTGAAAGAATTTTGGACATTGGATTTATATTCTGCCCTGTGGAATTTTTGGAAAACTGAGAGAAAAAGAAAAGGAAAAGGAGAGGGGGGAGGCCTTTGTGCCTGGGCCAGAGGTGGCCAGCAGCTGGGTCGGCCAAGCTGGCCAACTAGCCAGCCTTGCGCGTGGCCAGGTTCAAACCTGATGCACGGGGCCCTGTTGTCGGCAACCGCGAGGCGGAGAGAGAGAGAGTGCGGGAGGGGAGAGAGAGGCCGACAGGTGGGACTGCACTGTCAGATCCTTCTCCCTCCTCGGGGTAGAGAGGGTAGGCACTCACCGGCGCCGTGGCAGGGCACGACGATGGCAGGTGATGGCGGGAATGGGCCCTGGGCGGAGTCACCGTTCCAGGGGAGGCCGAAGGGGCGTCGGAGGTGGTCGGAGCTGCCGATGGCGAGCACCCGCGGTGGAGGCAGCTTCGGGAGGAGGACGCACCGGTCACCCTGTGCATCAAACGAAGGGGGGAAACGAGGGGAACGGGCCAGGGAGCTGAGGGGAACCCAGTGGGACAGGAGTGGGGGCGGAGAGGGGCGGAGTTTTGGCTGATCTCGCGCACGCGCTTCGGGGAGAATGAGCTGGTGGCGTAGGGCCGATCTGGAGGAGTAGGAGGGTCAGCAGAGGGAAGGAGAGGCCTTGGGGTGGCTTAAATAGCCAGCCCCTGGTCCACCGTGGACGTTGCGCCGGCGATGATGCAGGCGGGGGATACAGGCCTCGGGGGTCTGCGGAGATGGGTCAGGGGTGTTCCTAGGCGATGCCTAGGACCAGCGGGAGGGAGAGAGAGGGCGGAGGTAGGACCTAGCGCCCGCTCGTGCGAGCTCACGCATTGTCCGGCTCAGGAGGCACCGGGCACGGGCGACCAGGGGTGAGAGAGTGCCAGGGATGAGGGGGGCGGCGTTTTGGAGGGTTGCGGACGTCAAGGGAACCTCGGGGGGTAGCTTCCCCCATCGCAAGGCTGTCGGGAGCCCTCAGGATGCTCCTGCTACAGTGCGGACATGCACTGTAGCTCTCTCCCGAGCATTTCTTTGGCATGCCATGGCATGCTTGCATGCTCTGGACGCGCTCGTACGTGTCCACTAGCTCCTAGACGATTAGAAGATGCTCTAGGAGCTAGGGGGAGGCTAGAGGAAAAAGAAATGAGGGAGGAAGAGGGTAGAAATGTCCCTGCCATTGTGAAACAGAGGGGTAAATGTGGGTTTTACCCCACTTACCCAATGAGCCTTGGCCATAGAAATTTACTGGGGGTGAAAGGCAATACCAGATAGCTGTGGTAAAATTTTGGAGGCAGGGGAAATAGTAGAAGTGGAGAAAATAATTGTTTCTAGAATTGACCAGAAGGTGTTTGATGGAGATTAGGGCAAGAAATTGGACTTTTCTTGCCATGAGATTTGACAGGAAAAATGGTGGTTAAAAATAGGCCTGACCACCAAGTTTGAGATGGTTTGATGAAAGTTCATAATGTAACTTTGTGGAAACCTAGAAATCAACAGATTCTGGTTCTTGTAGATCTAGTCATGCTAAGCTATTACCCTTGATGCACCACTTAGTGTAGCATCATTATTTGGTGATTAGAGCATATCCACAAAGTTTGGGGTCAAGTGGGGAATGTTTACAATATAAAGTTGTTCAAATTTGAATCTGGACAAGAAGGGGTTTGGAATAGTTTGATGCACCAAAACAACTTGGATTGAGGTAAAACTTTGCAACATCATCACCTAAGACAGTGTTGACTTGGTGAAATTTTCTTGGAATTTATTGACAATATTTCTTATAGAAATATTTCAAAAGCTTGATTTGAACAGAAAGGGTTTTAAGGGGTTTTGCTCATGATTTGAACATGCTCATGTGTTGAAACTCATATATATAGAAAATATATGTCCAATGAGTGTTTCTAAATTTTCTCAAATATTTTGAAAGCATTTAAATTAATATTTCCCTATGAAAAAAAAATTTTGTTCTTAAGAAAAAGACTTTAAATAAAATATAAAAATAATCTTTAAAAATAATAATTGGTGGTTTTGGGAATTCATATATGTAGTAGGTTTGAAATAAAGCCTTTGGGGAAGAAGGATCCACCCAATTTGAGGACTTGCAGTGCAAACCTCATTTCAAGGGTTTCTGAAAACTTAATTTGGATAAATCCTTTTTGGTCAAGATTAAATTTGATAAAAATAGTTTTGGGCACTATTCACATGGCATGATCATTGGGCAAGAAGTTTGGGTCAAGGAATATGAATATGAAGAGGGATAGAATCTAAGAGTGACATAAACCACAATCAACAAGAAAACAAGCAACAATTCAAACAAGCACAAGCACTGGAAAAGCTTTAATTGGTTCCAAATTTTATAAATCCAAACATGACAAGGTGATACAAACACAGGGTGTGACATGTGTGTTCAGTGAGCATTGATCTCTGGGATCACTGTACACGTGCATTCGATGATCACGACTTATGAGTCGGGGTCCCCATAGAGCTGGTATGAGAGCCATCCTGACTATAGGAAGCCCTTAGTTAGCATGGACATTAGTTAGGATAAAAAACCATTTTCAAAACTACACCTAGCACCTATACTTAGGAGTTCTGCACTATTTACCTCTTCTAGTCTCCACACAACACTCTGCTGACTCTCCTCCCTTCAAACCTTTGTAGATGTTCGTCGTACTCAAAGCCCTCCTGGCATCCAGCTTTCCCTTACTCCTTGGGGATAGCCCGAAGAAGTGCCAGTTTCGCCGACCACCTGTATTCCTCTATCACGAGCACCGGGTCAATGTCGTCATGGAGGAGTACCACGTTTATGTGGTCATGAAGGCAAACGACTCCCTGACCAGTTGGTTCTTTGAAGGACCACAGATGGAGACCCTCGCACTCGCAGTCGAGACAGCTGCACGGAAGGCACTCATCCACCTTCGAGGGATCATCCCAGAGATGGCTAACGAACCAGCTACTCGCTATCTACCCTTCAGGAGGGATGATGTCGGCGAGATTTGGACGTTGGTTCCATCTAAGGAGGATGGGACACCAGTCAGATTCCGGACCTACTTCAGCCTCTCCGCCAACAGTATGGCTCACCATCTAATTAAGGAGCCCGTGAAGCTCCGCGGGGACCTTCACCACACCCGGGAACTACTTCGACAAGCCAAGATGAAGCCAGACAGGATCAAGAAGGATGGATCCCCTCAGGGACAACCAACTATCGCTTACAGAGGAGGAGCACCCCCAGCTAGAGATGCACCCACACGTCATCGTCGCATGAGTGCGAAGGAGTATCGTCAGCTCTTCTCTGACCCACCAACGAAGCGCCATCGGGATGGACCTCCTCGTTCTCCGACCCCTTCGATCGGAAATGATGCTCGTTCGGATGATGAACAGGAGGAAGACCCAGAGGAGCGTGACTATGATACCGAGCACTCCACTGCCTGAGTCCGAGAAACCCTAGGGTAGGATTAGTCATGTATCCCTCATGCAAAGTCGAGTTCGTGTAATGGTTCATGTGAAACCATGTGTGCTTGTTGATTGTTTTTCTATTTGTGTTCCGACGCAAGTCACGCTTTTGCCCTAGGCAACATGTAAGCTACTTCATTGTCTATCTTACCTTAATATATTTGTTGGTCTTTCGACCTTTGTTCTATCACACTTGCATCGACCAACCCCCTTAGGCGCGCTTTTCCATTGTTGCTTTTCCCCTCGTCTATGCCAGTTGTTTGACCTGGCTGCTCCAAACAGGATGGTGACTGCTGCCTGCAACAGCTCCTTCGTCAACCCTGAAGCCGGAAACTCAAGCCAGCAATAAGGAGCTAGTGGGGCTGCTCACACTAGAGATCACCTGGAGCAGCCACGAGACGACATTCCCCCACTACCACCTCCACCGAAGGACATGACCATAGCTTAGTTTCTCCAAGTTCCCCGGGAGGAACTCCAAGCCAACAATGTTGCTATTCAGCACATGGCTCAGGTTCTCATGAACAACCAGAAGTATTGGGAAGAATGACAATGGCTGCACCACTCTATCTGAGTTCATGAGGAATTCGCCCCCAACCTTCACTGAGACTGCTGAGCCCTTGGTTGCTAATGACTGCATCCACACCATTGAGGACCTCCTTGCACTGGTCAATTGTAATGAGGATCGTGAGAAGCTGCTTTATGCCTCTCACTGCCTTGGAGCTATCGCTCGAGCTTGGTGGGATGGATTCAAGGTCATTTAAGGAGATTGTGTGATCACTTGGGATAACTTCAAGGAATGATTCCGCACTGCCCACATTCCTTCTGGGATCATGGCTATCAAGAAGAGAGAATTCCGAGTGCTGAAGCAAGGAAGTGGCTCTGTCAAGGAGTACCTACAGATGTTCAACCTGCTGTCAAGGTATGCACCTGAAGATGTCAACATGGAGGCTGCCAAGAAGGAACGCTTCATGGAAGGACTTCAACAGACCCTGCAGTATCAGATCATCGTCTGCGACTGTTGTACCTTCTTCGACCTGGTGAACAAGGCCCTCATGCTGGAAGACAAGCATCATGCCATAGACGACACTCGTAAGCGCAATATGATCAGCAAAGGTAGCTCTAGAAACCAGAAGCCTCGCCCCTGGCAGCCAGCCCCAACCAAGCCGACCTATTAACCGCAGCAGGCTAGACCTCCTGCACCTCGTCCGAGCTACCAACCTCATCAATATGCCAATCCCAGGCCAGCTTACAACAACCCCAATAACAACAATGGCGGCAGGAACTACAACAACAACCCTGGGCAAATCGCTTGTTTTGGATGTGGTCAGCCAGGACACATCTCTAGGCTGTGTCCCAACAAGAAGCCAGATGCATCGCGCCCCAATGCGCCAAGCCAAGGTCAAGGCCGTGGAGCACCCCCAAGGAACCCCGCTCCCTGCAACCAGCCTAACGATGGCAAGGTCGTGTGAATCACGTCACCGCAGAGGAAGCCCAGGAAGGCCCGGACGTCATACTGGGTACGTTCCTCATCAACTAAACCCTAGTAATAGTAATATTTGATTGTGAAGCTTCACATTATTTTGTCACCCAAAAGTTTGCACTAGAGAGTGGCATGAAGCCTACACCCCTGGGTAGTCGTATGTTGATACAAACTCCTTGATCAGTTATGAAGTATGGGATAGGTTGTAAGGGAGTTGAGATTAACATCAACGGGGTAGATTTGCTGGCAGACCTTATCATCGTGAAGTCAGAAGGCTTGGATGTGAGCCTAGGCATGGACTAGTTAACCAAGTACCAAGGCTTGCTAGACTGTGCCAAGAGGATTGTTACCATGACCAATAGCCAAGGAGTTGAAGTCAAGTATGTTCCCAACCCTGCCTCCACTCAAGCCCCTCAGGCTAACTGTCTATCGGGGATTGAGTAGGATCAAGTGCTAGTGGTATGTGAATACCCGGATGTATTTCTTGATGAGTCGCCTGGAATGTCTCCTGACCGCGACATTGAGTTCATCATTGAACTAATGCCCAGATCCAGGCCCATCTATAAGAAACCCTATAGAATGGGATCCGAAGAGATGGCTGAATTGAAGAAGCAACTAGCAGAGCAGCTCAAAAAAGGATTCGCTCGCCTTAGTGCCTCTCCTTCGGGATCACCTGTTCTATTTGTGTCAAAAAGGGACGGAACTATCAGACTCTGTGTCGATTACCGTTCTCTCAATGAAGTCACAATAAAGAACAAGTACCCACTCCCCAAGATTGAAGACTTGTTCGATCAGTTGAATGGAGCCAAGGTGTTCTCCAGGATTGACCTTAGGTCTGGGTCCTACCAGCTGAAGATCAGACCCCAAGACATTCTGAAGATGGTGTTTGTAACCCGGTACGACATGTATTAATACACGGTCATGTCACTTGGGTTAACCAATGCCCCTGCCTACTTCATGTACCTCATGAATAATGTCTTCATGGAGTAATTGGCCAAGTTTGTTGTCGTCTTCATTGATGGCATACTCGTCTTCTCCAAGTCTGAAGAAGAGCATGAGCAACACTTGAGATTGGTCCTAGACAAGCTTTGGGAGCACCAGCTTTACGTCAAATTTAGCAGGTGTGAATTCTTGCTGCATGAAGTTGGATTCTTGGGTCATGTGTTGACTGCAGAAGGATTGTTAGTGGATCCTGCCAAGATTGAATCCGTGACGGAATGGCAATCCCCAACCACCGTGAAGGAAGACATGAGTTTCCTCGGACTCATAGGGTATTACCGCAAGTTCGTGGAAGGATTCTCGAGCATTGCCCAACCCATGACTCAGCTTTTGAAGAAGGACAAGAAGTTCAAATGGATAGGTAAGTGTGAGGAAAGGTTCCAGGAGCTCAAGAAGAAATTGATCACGACCCTAGTTTTGGCCACCCCCGATATTCACAAGGAGTTTGTGATATATTGTGATGCATCGAGAACCGGGCTTGGAGGTGTTCTGATGCAAGAATTCAGAGTTGTAGCATATCTATCCAGACAGCTACGTCCTCATGAAGAGAACTACGCTACTCATGATGTTGAGTTGACAGCCGTAGTTCATGCCTTGAAGACATGGCGACATTACCTTTTGGGAAAGCAAAGTGATATATATACAGACCACAGGAGTTTGAAATATATCTTCAACCAAAGAGAATTGAACATGAGGCAAGTTGGACTGGATCAAGGATTATGACCTCAGTGTTCAATACCACCCTAGGAAGGCTAATGTGGTAGCAGACGCCTTAAGAAAAAAGGCTTGTTCCTTGAATGCCATAATTAAGGAAAGGCTACCCGCCCTATATGAAGAGCTTGAAAGCTTCGGCTTGGAACTTGCTGCACCTGGATTCCTTGCCAACCTCGAAGCAAAGCCTACCTTGATGGATGATATCCAAGAAGCTTAGAAGGGACACAAGAGCATTGAAGGCATCAAGAGGAAGATCAAGGCAAGCAAGGCCCTAGGATTCTTAGGGGATGAGCAAGGAGTTGTATGGTTTTGGAATCGCATCTTCGTACCCAACAAGGAAGAGCTCAAGAATTTGATCATGCAAGAAGCTCATGACACTCCATACTCCATCCATCCTGGAGGAACCAAGATGTATCAAGACCTCAAGGCAAGATTCTGGTGGCATGGCATGAAACGGGAGATAGGCACCTTTGTTGCTAAGTGTGACATATGCCAGAGGATCAAAGCTGGGCATCAACGACTTGCTGAACTTTTGCAACATCTCCAAGTGCCTGAATGGAAGTGGGACAAAGTTGGGATGGACTACATCACCGGATTACCAAGGTCAAGCAAAGGACATGATTCCATTTGGGTCATTGTCGATCACCTGACCAAGGTAGCCCACTTCATTCCCGTCAAGACGACCTACAATGGGAACCAATTGGCCAACCTGTACATCAACCAGATTGTAAGCCTCCATGGAGTTCCTAAGGAGATCGTGTCAGACCGAGGCACCCAGTTCACCTCAAGGTTCTGGAATAGATTCCAAGAAGCCTTGGGAACCAAGCTCTCCTTCAGCACTGCTTTTCACCCCCAAACCCTGTGGGTAGACAGAGCGAGTAAACCAGATACTCGAAGATATGCTCCGTGCCTGTGTTTTGGAATATGGTCCCAAGTGGGAAGATTTCCTACCGTTCGTCGAGTTATCCTACAACAACAACTAGTCGAGCCTTCAGATGGAACCGTTTGAGGTGTTGTATGGATGCAAGTGGCATACTCCCCTCAACTGGTCAGAAACCGGAGAAGGGCTAGTCTTTGGCCTAGACATCCTCCATGAAGTAGAAGAGTAAGTTCAACTCGTCCGAGAGCGTCTCGAAACCGGCAAGACTAGGCAGAAGAGCTACGCCGACTCTCACCGTCGGGACATGAGTTTTCGTGTTGGAGACCATGTTTTCCTCCGAGTCACGCATCTCGAAGGGACCAAGTGTTTCCACGTCAAGGGAAGGTACATAGGCCCCTTCAAGATCACTAACAGGCAAGGAGAAGTTGCCTATCAACTAGAGCTACCTTCCGAGCTATCATATGTGCACAACGTATTTCATGTATCACAACTCCGAAAGTGTCTTCAAATTCCCAACCGCCCCGACCTCTACAAAGGCATCGACAATCAAGCCATTGATCTTCAGACAGACCTCACTTATCGTGAGAGGCCAGTTCGCATTGTGGATGAAGCAAAGCATTGCACCCGAAGCCACACCATCAAGTACTTCAAGGTCCAATGGAGCAACCACACATGTAGCGACCCAACTCAAAATGAGTCAAGCCTCTGTGTGTTCTGTGCCATCCCTGGATCAATATGCTAGCACACACAGTACATCAATGTATATATCAAAGTGCAATCCCATGTAAATAACATAAAACTGATATATACCTCGAAATCTCAGCAGAAACAGTCAACGGGGGTGGAGTCCCAATAACACTGACGGCAGGTTGAGTGCAGACCGTAATCCTGAATTGTACTCTACTCATCGTAGAACTTATCTACAACATAAGATGTTGCAGCCGTGTAGGTCAGTACATTGAATGTACCGGCAAGATCACCATAGCAGAACAGAAGATAAAGACTATTCTATATGCAGTAAGGCTTTGTGGCTCTGTGTCTGAGTTTTTGCATAAAAGCTGATTTATTTTATTTTCCTACAACAAAGGAATATTAGGAGTTTTCACTACAGAGTTATCTAACATGACATGGTTCCGCCAACCAATGTCTTAATGCCCACAAGTACCATAAGTTGCCCACAATTAATTATCAGTCCAGTGTTGAGAGTTTAGCGATAGATCCAAGTCCAGAGGCTCAAATTGTCCGTAACCGGGGACACAACTAATCGATTAGGTTTAACTCTATAGAGTGTTGTGTACTTTACCCACAAGATTCGTTCCCTCCTTGTATGTCCTTGCACTGTCGGGTGTTTGAGAACAGGACGAATGAAACATGGTCTTTAAGAGTGTTTCCCTGACTACTGTCAGTGCCCATCCAATCCTAATGTCGACTACATCTCGTAGCACTGCCCAGCCAGAGTCACAACAAAGATCAACCAATCCAGAGCCCATAATGACTTGTGGCTACACAGGTAAGCTTTCGGGCATGAAGTATTCATCCGTCTCTTTGAGTCTGGGTGAATCTTTCCGCAAGATGTCATGGCGCTTCTCCATGCATCCCGGCCATCCACTGGTTACTCCAGGGTGCCCATCAAATCCATCCTTCACCCAGTAGTGTGTATTGAAAACTTGTTTCTCGAGTCTTGAAGTCTTGAGGTCTTGAAGATGCAGGACTTGAAGATGCCTTCATGAAGTTGTCGTTTTGACGTGGAGTCCTCCTTCTCACACCACTCACGAACACTCATACCAGACCCCGTCTACTTTAGCATAGCATTAAAATAACTAGCGTTCCCAGGGCTTTAGTAACAAGTGGTGGGTTCCTACCTCATGCATTCTACTCAACTACAAGAATTTCAATAACACTACTGGAGGGATTTGTTGAATGATGTCACTACATGCAATAAAACAATAGGTATGAAATAGATGGTCAAAGTGAAATTGCCTGATAAGGTTGATGAAGATAATATCGCTCTCAGAAATAACTTGATCGAACTATTCGTCACTCTCCGATGAAAATCAATATAATCAAACATTGCATTTACATAACCATTCACTCTATCAAACAATACTATCAAACAATAAGAAACACAAAACTAAAAGCAACAAGGTTGTGATGAAGGAAATAGTTAAGAAAAAGTTAAAACAACAAAACTTCATCAAAACAACCTAAGTAGTTTTCATTACCAATAATCCTATTTTCAATATAAACAAGACAAACCAAAGTAAATTCTAACAAAAATATTTTATCAAATATTTTACTAGCAAAAGAATTACTTTTGAATAACATCTAAGATTTATGAAAACAATACACTAAACAACATAAGTTTTTGCCTAATAAACTTAACAACAAGAAAAACATTAAACAAAACTAAAATAATAGAAAACAAAATATAAAACAACTAAGTTAACAGAAGGTAAAACTTATAGAATAATTTATATAAAATATTTTCAAATAGGAAATCAAACTAGCAATGAAATCAACTTGCAAGTTATTATAGAACTAGAATTGATTTCATGCTATCAAAATAATAATAGTCATAAAAATAAATTGGTTGAGATACTACTGCTAGCTAACATAAAACAAAATAAAACTTGTCAACTAATATAAAATAAAATAAATTAAAAACAATTAAAACAAAAGAAATAGGAATAACCTAAAAAGAACAAAAACAGAATCTGTGTTGCTTTAAACTCTAATTTAAAATATTTTAGCAATTCTCAAATTCTACCTACTGTTAAATAAAGTCACTAGTGACAAGTAGCAAAAATAATCAACTCAAAACCTATTTTTAAACTCACGTTATAAGAAAATTAATGTTTGAAGAAAATCTGTTTGAATTCCAATTCAATATATTAAAATATAGTCAACTTTATATCTACAGAAACTAGATAACAATTGTGACAACATGCAAAAAGAATCAAGTTAAAAAAATTAAAAACATGAAAGATATAAAGAAAACAAAAACAGAACTATTCTGTTTCTAAAACAGAAAACTGAAAAAAAGAGAAAATTCTAACTAACGGACAGGGTACACGTGGCGCTCTATGATTGGCCCTAAGACTTGAGTGTTCTAACATTTCATGCGGACGGTCGATACTTAAAGAAAATGGTTTGGGTACAATAATAAAAGAAAAAACCGGCCGGTTTATTATACTAAACTGAAGGGGTACACAAGGTTTAATCGGGGCCATTGGAATCAGATCGAACGGGGGGGAAAGAAGGGGAGATCACCGTGGTGGGGATGGCCGACGATGGTGGTCTCCGGCGACGGTGGCGTCTCGGACGTGAATGGGGGCGTTGCTTCGGGGGGTTCCGGCGTTAGCGATGGCACCGGTCGACGCAGGCGAGGATGGCAAGCACGATGGTGGTCTTGGCATCAGCATAGGTGGTTGGAGGCATCGACGTTGAGCTCCGAGGCGGCGGTGGCGTTGGGTGGTCGAGGGGAAAGGGAGCTCCGGTGGGTGCAGGGCTCGAGCGAATGGATGGGGAGGAGCGCTCGAGAGTGGGGGAGCGATTGGTGGGCTCAAGTGATCGAGGGGGTGGCTAGGGCGAGGTGGGGCTCGTCAATGGTGCGGTGGCAGAGCGGAGCTCCGGCGAGCAATGGAGGCGAGGGAAGAGGCTCGGGGTAGGGGTTACGGGCGAAAAGGAGTCGAGGAGGGGCTGGGGTTTATATAAGGGGGCTAGGGTGAAGAATCAGCAAGGGGAGAGGGAGATCGACGAGGATCCGCTCGGGTCCGGCGAGATCTTCCAGTGAAGGAAAGAAAACGAGCGAACGAGGAAGGTGACCGGGAGGAATTTGGGTGGGGTCGTGGGGCCGGGTCGTCAGAGAGAGGATGGGGAAGGAAAGAGATCGGACGCCCAATCCGATCTGGATTTGGAGTCGGTCGTGGGTGCACGCACTGGGGTTGGGCCTCGGTGACGCTAATGGGCCTCGGGGATTTTCCTATTAAAGAAAAACATTTCCTTTTATAAAACAAAAGCAGAAAAGGAAGTTGAATAAAAGGAAAACTAGAATACTTTTATATAGACATATTATATATCAAAATGACAAGAAAAGTAAACTCTAAAAGATGTAAATATTTACACTATCAAATAAAATTCCCACTAAATCAGTAATTCAAATAGTGCTACTATTGCATATAAAATGCAAAGTAAACATTTTGAAAATACCAAAATGATTCCAAATTGATTTATCTCCATTTTTATATTGAAGGGAATCATTTTACTCTATTTTCCATAAATTTTGTTTTTGGAAAAAAAATTTGAAAATCACTTCAAGAATGGCTTTGAAATTGAAATTCAAATATTTTCCAAATAGTTTTTGAGTTTTATAAATTCAAATAAGGTTCAAATGGCCCCTGGTTTGGAGTGTCATATTACTCTTCTCAAAATTTTGTCAAGGGAATTTGAATTCTTTAAAAATTGAAAATGGAACCAGATATGAAATGAACTCCATAACTGAAAGGTTTCAAATAGTTTTCAAATTAACTTTTCAAATTTTTTATTATGAAGAAGTCATGTCATCTTCTCTGAGTGATTTGGAATTGGATGAATTTTGAATTCAAAAGCAAAAGGGGAAAGTCATGTCATTCCCTCTGATTCAAACTTTTTTTAAAAGTTTCATATTTTCACTCAAATTCATTCACTCAATCAGACAAACAATCATTGATCTATTAATTAATATAACATTCCAAATTTTGGGATGTTACAACACAAAAGCTGAAGCAACCTCAGAGCGTGAAGACTATCTTAGATCTGAGTTCCCTTGTCTTTTTAGCGCTTAGCCTAGGAATCTCGGGGACGAGATTCTTGTAAGGGGTGTAGGTTTGTCGCACCCTGTGTTTGTATCACTTTGTTATGCTTGGATTTACAAAATTTGGAACCAATTAAAACTTTTTTGGGGGGTGCATGCTTGTTTGAATTATTGCTAGTTTGATTGTTTGGATGAGTAAGCTTGGCACTCTTAGGTCCTACTCCTCTCCATATTCATATTCCTTAAACCAAACTTCTTGCCCAAAGATCATGCCATGTGTATAGTGCCCAAAACTATTTTTATCAAATATTATTTTGACCATGAAGTATTTATTCAAATTAGGTTTTCAAAACCCCATGAGTTGAGGATTGCACTACAAGTCCTCAAATTGGGTGGATCCTTTTTCCTAAAAGGCTTTATTTGAAACCTACTATATTTACGACTTCCCAAAACCACAAAATATTAATTTTAAAGATTATTTTAATATTGTATTTAAAGGCTTTTTCTTAAGGCTAGAAATGGTTTTTCATAGGGAAGAATTATTTTAATGCTTCAAAAATATTTGAGAAAATTTAGGGAAACTTAGTGGACATATATTTTCCATATATATGAGTTTCAACACATGGTCATGTTCAAAATCATGGGCAGAACCCATGAAAACCCTTTTTGTCCAAGTCAAGCTTTAGAATTATTTCTATAAGAAATATTCTCAATAAATTTCAAGAAAATTCCAGCAAGTCATCATTGTCATAGGTGATGATCTTGCAAAGTTTCATCACAATCCAAATTGATTTGATTCAGCAAAATGTTCCAAAACCATCCCTGTCCAGATTCAAATTTGAACAACTTTACATTGTGAAGTTTCTTCCCTTGACCCCAAACTTTGTGGACATGTTCTGATCACCAAATAGTGGTGCTACACTAAGTGGTGCATCAAGGGGATTATATTAGCATGACTAGATATGGAAACGAGGTTCTGTTGATTTCTAGGGTTTCACAAAGTTACATTGTGAACTTTCTTCAATCAAGCTCAAACTTGGTGATCAGGCCAAATTCTAATCACCATTTGATCATGTCAATTCTTATGGCAAGCAAAGCCCATTTGCTTGCCCTAATCTCCATCAAACACCTTCTTGCCATTTCTAAAAACTACTGTTTCCACCACTTCTACTCTTCCCCTTGCTCCCGATTTTTTGCCACATTCTCATATTGATGCATTTCAGTTCCAGTAACTTTTTATGGTCAATAACCACTTCTACTTTTTACCCTCTGGACAGTAGGGACAACGAAATTTTTACCTCCCCCTCCTTCTGCCTCTGCTCTCCCTAGCTTCTCCTACCTCCTAGAGCATCTGCAGATCATCCAGGAGCTAAGAGACATGGAAGGACGCGTCCAGAGAACGCAAGCTTGCCATGGCATGCCAAAAGCATGCTCTGGAGCACGCTACAGTGCATGCCCACACTATAGCAGGAGTATCCCTTGCTCCCCGACAGCTTTGGGATAGGGAAATCTGTCCCTTGAGATGCCCTCGACGTCCGCAACCCTCCAAGGTGTCGGCCCTCTCCTTCCTAGCTCTCTCTCACCCCTGGTCATGTGTGCCCGATGTCTCCTGAGACGGCTAATGCATGAGCTCACACGCGCGGGCGCTAGGGCCTTCCTTCGCTCTCTCTCTCTCCCCTCCACTAGTATTAGGAAAATCCCAAGAGCACCCTGACCCGTCTCCGTAGGCCCCCATGGCCTGTAGCCTCGCCTGCGTCGTCGCCGGCGCACACGTCCATGGTGGACCAAGGGCTGGCTATTTAAGCCACCCTCGAGATCTCTCCTCCACTCTGACCTCCTTCTCCACCAAATTGCCCCCTACACCACCAGTTCCCCCCCCCCCCGAGGCCCATGTGCGAGATCAACCGAAGCTCCGCCACGGCGGCGCCTCCATCGATCTTCGGGTACGTCCCCTCTCCAGCCCCCATTCTTGTCCCATTGGGCCCCCCTCGGTTCCTTGGCCCGACCCCTCCTTCTCTCCTCTGTTTGATGCATAGGGTGACCGGGACGTCCTCCACCCGAAACTCCTCCGCCGCGGGTGCTCGCCTTCGGCGAACCAACCCACCTCCGGCGCTCCTTCCACCCCCCTCGACCTGCGAAGCTCCCCCGAGTCCATTCCCGTGATCGTCGCCCCTCTCCGCCGCCAACAACCTTGCCGGTGAGCTCCTCTCCTTCCTGTCCCAAGGTGGGAGAAAGACCCAACAGGGGGCCCCACCTGTCGCCTCTCCCTCGCCTCTCTCCCCCCCCTCTCCGTCACTGGCCACCGATCCCCCCACGTCAGGTTTAAAACCTGACGCATGCGGGGGCACCAGCTCGTCTCGCCTGTTTTGCTCTGGGCCGGCCCAGTTGTGGCCAGTTCTGGCCTAGGGCACAATGCCCTTTTTCTTTTTTTGTTTTTGTTATGATTTCCAAAAATTCCTTAGAACCTAATATTTCTCCAAATCCAATAATTCTTCCACCAAAAATCTTGAAATATCATGCAGAATTTAGTAGTGCCATTTGTGGAATGTTTTGAAAATATTTTATGTACTATTTTATTTTAAAACCCCTTTTTGGCATTTTTAGCCACTGTTAAAAATAGTTTTGAAAACCTTTTTCATACCAAAACCTTAGGTGAATATTTGTAGAATGATTTGTATTATTTATCAGAGTAGGGAAACATTTTAGAAGTAGAGTTTGTGTTCTGTTTTTATTGAGATGCTTATTATTGCCCGTTTATTCTCCGACGATAGATTGCGTTGTTGACGAAGGGATTGGGCACGAAGACTTTAAAGACCCAGAAGACTTTGTTGAGCCAGGCAAGCAGCCCTTTGACCATGACTATGAACCCTTTTTTATTGCATGGCATATAGCACTTTATTTTGTTGCATTGATCATGATGATGTGGAGTCCAATTTGGTGGGATGCCTCCAATACTCCTTGTTGATACTTGCATCGTGCATGACCCTACCTCCTTATGAGGGTTGTGCGGGTGGGAGTAGTTAGTTTACCTCTAGTTGCTATGCAAGTGGGATGGGAATATGCATGGTGATTGAAACGATATGATTTCAAAGACTTTTTGAAAACCACGTCGGGTACCACTAATGCCCGAGGCAGATGTTGATGATCTAGGTAGCCACTTGATAAAGAAGTGGTATACCGGAGCAAGTGTGTGGTGTTTTCAAAAACGGATTGGTGTAAGTTGCGACCTTTACTCCAACCTTACATGTATGACCACGATACCCCTTATGGGAATGGGCTTTGTTGATTACTTTGATGGGTACTAGCATAGAGCCCACATTACTAGTGGCAGGAGTGGCATGGTCACTCTCAATACGGGGTCGTGCCGGTAAGGACAATCAAGCGATGTCTTCAAAGGCACCAGGCACACCATTGGTCCCTGCATGGATGGTACTTGTGACGTACATCATGTGGGATAGGTACCAATCGAGTGGACTCTTTTTTTAGTATCGTCAGGGGAAAGACATTTTTCGGGTGCTTACCACGGGTATGTAATATACCGCGAGTCATGGATGACATGGAAGTTCCCCGAGTCTTGTGGGTAAAGTATCCTACATCTGCAGAGTGTAAAACTATTTGAATAGCCGTGTCCATAGTCAAGGACAGTTGGATGACCGCTCTTGTGCTACGTACAAATGTTTACTAAACATGGTGTGTGTGTGTGTATGAATGACACATAATTGATACTTGAGACAAGTCAGGTGGCTTGACGTGAGGACTGAACATGAGATGTTCAACCCCCTGTTTTTGTTGATATCTGTAACCTGTTCATATGGATATCTGCCAAACGTTGATGCATGCTTACAAGGTTACTTGATCATGTCATTGCATACAAAATCAGCTTTCTGCAAAACTTACCTACTTAGTGTTATATCATGCATTGTTGTACCTTGTTCCAAAACTTGGGTTGCTTGCGAGTACATTCAAAGTTCTCATTGGCTTGCCACTTGTTATTTAATTGGTCAGGCTTGGAAGAACAACAGTACGGTGAAGAGTTTGTTGGTGACGAACATGCAAACAAGGACGCTTCCCAGTCAGAATGCATGTAGGTTTAAGGCAGATGGCATGGGTTCACGTTTTCGACCAAGATATCCGCTGTTTGTTAAGTTTAAGTGTTTGGACCTTGTGTCCCTACCTATGTAAGACTAGACCTTCATGGTCTTTATTTGTGTAAGATGCTAAATGTGGATGTAAGAATTGTTATTCAGCTTCTGTGTGTTCAATGAGCATTGCTCTCTAGGATCACTGTACACGTGCATTCGTTGATCACGACTTATGAGTCGGGGTCCCCACAGTAGGACAAGAACGTGTATCACCCCCTATGCATCGATTACCCTAATGTCACCGCGGGAATCCGCAAGTTGAGTACCAAAACATATATCAAGTGTTCTCAAATCCAATATTCAATCCAACATAATGATATCTCAAAGGGAAAGATTCTCACAACAAGATGGTAAGGGAAAAACACCATAAGATCCAACTATATTAACAAAGCCCGTGATACATCAAGATCATGACATCTCAAGACCACGAGAGAGAGAGAGAGATTGAACACATAGCTACTGGTACATACCCTCAGCCCTGAGGGTGGACCACTCTATCCTCATCATGGCCTCCTTCGGGATGATGAAGATGGCCACCGGAGATGGATTCCCCTCCCCAGCATGGTACTTGAACATCTCCGGATTGTTTTATCATTGATACAGAGAGTTGCGGCAGCGGACCAGAGAATCTAGGGTTATTTCTGATGGTTTCTATATTTATAGGATTTTTTGGCGTTGGTTTCATGCAGAGATGGGCCACGAGGTGAGCACGATACACCAGACCACGGTTTGGGGGCCTGGTGGGTTGTTCCCACCTCTTGTCTCTTCTGGCCCTCCCACGAAGCGTCTAGTGCCTCTTTTTTACACAAACAATCATCAAAAAGTTTCAGGCGATTCCAAGAACTTCCATTTTTGCACAAAAACAACAACATGGTAGTTCTGCTGAAAACAACGTTAGTCCAGGTTAGTTCTAAATAAATCATATAAAGTGCATCAAAACCATATAAAAGTATAGTAAACACAGGTGAATATGGCATGAATACTTCATAAATTATCAAAACGTTGGGGACGTATCAGCATCCCCAAGCCTAATTCCTACTCGTCCTCGAGTAGGTAAATGATAAAAGAAATAATTTATGAAGTGTGGATGCTAGTATAGTGCATAAGTCTGAACAATGATAATTTCAATCACTTTTCCTAGCATCATAAAAGCAACTCTTTCTCATAAAATTCATCATGAAAAAGTAGCAATCAATTCACATGTTATGGTTCAAACATTGAATTCTCTTGAAACTTAACAACCTATGTTCTTAGTCACCAAACAATTGCAATTCAACTTATTCTCAACAAAGTCTAAGTAAGATCTCCACATACTCAATCATCAGATAGTCTTCTATGATTGCTAGCACTCAAAGCATATTTCTAGAGCAAATGGCATCCATTGAACACATAAAAAGATAGGGGCTTAATGTTTCGCCTCCCAACAAGAAACTAAAAGATTTTATTGCAAGATATAAATATATACCTTCAAGCACTCACCTCCCCGGCAACGGCGCCAGAAAAGAGCTTGATGTCTACTACACAATTTTATTCTTGTAGACTCGTGTTGGGCCTCCAAGCGCAGAGTTTTGTAGGACAGTTACAATTTTCCCTCAAGTGGTTAACCTAAGGTCTATCAATCATGGGAGGTGTAGGATGAAGATGGTACCTCTCAAATAACTTTGCGATCAAATACAAGATATCTCTTGTGTCCCCAACACACCCAATACAATGGCAAATTGTATAGGTGCACTAGTTCGGCGAAGAGATGGTGATACAAGTGCAATATGGAGGATAGATATAGGTTTTTGTAATCTGAAAATATAAAAAAGCAATGTAGCAAGTAACAAATGTGAGAAAAAACGGTATTGCAATACTTGAAAACAAGGCCTAGGGTTCGTACTTTCACTGGTGCAATCTCTCAACACTACTAATATAATTGGATCACATAACCATCCCTCAACGTGCAATGAAGAATCACTACAAAGTTCTTATCTAGCGGAGGACAGGAGAAGAAATTGTTTGTAGGGTATGAAAACCACCTTAAAGTTAACCTTTCCGATCGATCTATTCAAGAGTTTGTACTAAGATAACATGAAGTTATCCTTTCCATTCGATCTATCTAAGAGTTCGTACTAGAGTAACACCATATGATACGCATCAACCAACTCTAATGTCACCTAGATACTCCAACGCCACCACAAGTATCCATGAGTTAATTATACGATATGCATCAAACAATTTTGGATTCATAATACTCAATCCAACACAAATAACCTCAAAGAGTGCCCCAAGATTTCTATCAGAGAACGTAGGACAAGAACGTGTGTCAACCACTATGCATAGATTACACCAATGTCACCACGATAATTCGCGAGTTGAGTACCAAAACATATATCAAGTGTTCTCAAATCAAATATTCAATCTAACATAACAATATCTCAAAGGGAAAGATTCTCACAACAAGATAGTAAGGGAAACACACGATATGATCCAACTATATTAACAAAGCTCGTGATACATCAAGATCATGACATCTCAAGAACATGAGGGAGAGAGAGATCTAACACATAGCTACTGGTACATACTCTCAATCCCGAGGGTGGACTACTCCCTCCTCACCATGGCCTCCGTCGGGATGATGAAGATTGCCACCGGAGATGGATTCCCCTCTTCGGCAGGGTACTGGAACGTCTCTAGATTGGTTTTTTGTCGATACAGAAAGTTGTGGTGGCGACGCGGAGAGTCTAGGATTATTTCTGATGGTTTCTATATTTATAGGAATTTTTGGCGTTGGTTTCACACGGAGATGGGCCACGAGGTGAGCACGATACACCAGACCATGGTTTGGTGTCCAAGCGCGGCCTGGTGGGTTGTGCCCACCTTGTGGCTCTTCTACCCCTCCTACAAAGCGTCTAGTGCCAATTTTCTTACAAAAACAATCGTCAAAAGTTTTTGGGTGATTCCGAGAACTTTCATTTTCTGCACAAAAACAACACCATGTTAGTCTTGCTGAAAACAACGTCAGTCCGGGTTAGTTCTAAATAAATCATATAAAGTGCATCAAAACCATATAAAATTATTGTAAACATAGGTTAATATGTCATGAATACCTCATAAATTATCAATACGTTGGAGACATATTAGTTCTTACTATCTTCGAGGCTGATCGCGCCAGCGGTCCTCGCGATGTTGGTCACGCCAGTCCTGCCGTGGGTCGCGGTTGTCCCGGCAGCCTCCATTGCGCCCTCCTCGTGGCCGTAGACGCGGCTACCACACTCGAGGCAGCGACCGAGGCACTCACCTTGGATCTCCCTAAGCTCTTGGCAGTCGCTGGTGTTGTGGGTGTAAGTCTAGTGGAAAGCGTAGTACGGGCGGTCTCTCTTGGGGGTTTCTTCTCGATCCCGACCGTGCTTCGCCTCAGGCTCCACCGCCAGCACGGTGGGGTTCTTGCGTTTGACCTCCTTGGGCTTTGCCTTCTTGTCCTTAGGGTCTGCCTCAGGAAGCTCATGGAGGGAGAGGCAGCCCGCCTCGGCCTTCGCGCACTTGTTCGCTAGGTTGAACATCTCCAGGGCAGAGTGATACATCTACAATGTATCTATAATTTTTGCTTGTTCCATTCTGTTATATTATCATTCTTGGATGTGTTACTATCATTTTATTACCACTTTATGTCATTTTTTGGGACTAACAAATTGACATAGTGCCAAAGTGCAAGTTGATGTTTTTGCTATTTTTTACTTCGAACAAAATCAATACCAAACAGAGTCAAATCAGGACGAAACTTTTTGGAGATTTTTTCTTGACCAGAAGACACCCAATGGACCAAAGAAGTGTTAGAGAAGTGGGCCAAGGAGGTCACAACCCACAAGGCCGCGCCAGGGGGGCCTTCCCACGCCTTGGTGGGTTGTGCCCTCCTCGGGACCCCTCTCCACCACCTCTGATGCCTATAAATTTCCAAATATTCCAAGAACCCTAGGAGAGTCGAAGAAACACAATTTCAGCCGTCGCAAGTTCTAGAACCGCGAGATCCAATCTAGACACCATCATGGAGGGGTTCATCTTCATCCTAGGTGCCTCTCCGATGATGCGTGAGTAGTCCACCATAGACCTACGGGTCCATAGGCAATAGCTAGATGTCTTCATCTCTCTCTATTATGATTCTCAATACATTTGTCTCTTGGAGATCTATTTGATGTAAACTTTTGTGGTATGTGTGTTGGGATCCGATGAATTTTGAGTTCATGATCAGTTTCTATCCATGAATATTATTTGAGTCTTCTTTGATCTCTTATATGCATGATTTCTTATAGCCTCGTATTTCTTCTTAGAATCTTTGGTATAGTTATGCCAACTAGATCGATTTTTCTTGCCATGGGAAGAGGTGCTTTGTGATGGGTTCGATCTTGCGGTGTTCTTTCCCAGTGTTAGAAGGGACAGCAAGACACGCATGTATTGTTTCTATTAAGGATAAAAAGATGGGGTCTATTCCTACATGAATAGATATTTTCTACATCATGTCATCGTTCTTATTTCATTACTCCGTTTTCCATGAACTTCATACACTAGATGCGTGCTGGATAGCGGTCGATGTGTGGAGTAATAGTGGCAGATGCAGGCAGGAGTCGGTCTACTTATCTTGGACGTGACGCCTATATAATGATCATTGCCTTGGATATCGTCATGAATGTTTGATTTTCTATCAATTTCCCAACAGTAATTTGTTCAGCCACCGTGCACTATACTCATGAGAGAAGTCACTACTGAACCCTACGGCCCCCGGGTCTACTTTTCCATCATACTGCTTTCCGATCTACATTTTTGCAATCTTTGTTTCCAGATCTACAAAAGCAGAAACCCAAGAGTACCTTGTTGCACTTTTAGTTTATCTATTTTATTTTGTGTTCTTGCGAGATCTATTTTCCAAAACTATCATAGACCAATCTATCATATTACCGCAGAGAGCGTGACAACCTCTCTTTTGCGTCGGGTTCCAAGTATTTGTTGTTTGTGTGTAGGTGTTGTTTACGTGGGTGCGTGATCTTCCTCTACGGATTGATATCTTGGTTTCATAACTGAGGGAAATACTTATCGTCGTTGTGTTGCATCATCCCTCACTACTGGAAACAGCAAATTTGCCGTCTGCCAGTTCTTTGCCGTCAGCTGGCGGATGGCAAAGAAGCTGTTTGCCATCCGTTTACAGAAAACGGACGGCAAAGAACTAGCGAACGGCAAAGAAGTTGTTTGCCATCAGCCATTTCTTTGTCGTCTGTTGGCAGATGGCAAAGAAGCTTTGCTGTCAGCTAGCAGACGGCAAAGACGAAGGGTGGCCCACTAACAGGTATCAGCTAACAGACACTTTCTTTGTCGTCGGCTAGCAGACGGCAAAGCTTCTTTGCCATCTGCTAGCACATGGCAAAGAAGTAACGTCCGTTCCCCCCGGACCCACCCCACTAGCTAGTCTCTTTGTCGTCTGCAAGTAGACGGCAAAGGGATTTAACCTACCTAACCCCCCTGCGCCCCACCCCTCTCTCCCCCCTCTCTCTCTACCCTCTCCTCACCCGCGCCGTCCCCCGTACCCGAGCCGCCGCCGCCCCGTGCTACCCCGAAGCCGCCGCCGCCACCGGCCAGCCCCGCCCCTTGGAGCCCACCCCGTTGCCCCACCCCTCTCTCTTCCCTCACCTCATCCGCGCGCGCCGCCTCGTGCTCGAACCGCCGCCCCTCGCGCCACCCCCCGGAGCCCCCGTCGCCAACGGCTAGCCCCGCCCTCCGGAGCCCGCCCCATCGCCGGCCACCCGCCCGCCCCGGCCCGGTCGCCCCTCCCAGCGGACACAGGCCGCATTGGCCACGCTGCTCCGCCCCACCGCCGAAGCCGTGTCGCGTCGCCCCGCCATGCCACCGGAGCCGCACCGCGCCGCCCCGCCCCGCCGCCGGAGCCGCACCGTCGCCTAAACCCTAAGGTGATTTTTTCTGTTTTTTCTGTTTTTTAGATTTAGTATAGGTTTATTTAGATTGTCGGGGGTCGAGGATCGAGGGGGAAAGGAGTCGATGGTCGACCTCAACACGATACCACCGACACCCCGACCCCCGACACGACACCTCGACATCCCGACATGGCACCCCGACCCCGATACAGCATCCCTACCCCGACACGACACCCCCGACACCCCAACCCCGACATGACACCCCGACACCCCGACCCCGACACGACACCCCGACCCCCGACACGACACCCCAACATCCCGACATGGCACCCCTACCCCGACACCACACCCTCGACACCCCGACCCCGACACGACACCCTGACACCGCCGACACCCCCGGCACCCTGACACTCCTAGATTTAGTTTGGTTTAGTTTAGGTTTTTCTGTTTTTTAAGAACAAACAATAAAGATGAAAAAAATTAAAGAAGAAGACGAAGAAGAAGAAGAAGAAGAAGAAGAAGAGGAAGAAGAAGATGTTGAAAAAGATGAAAAAGAAAGAACAATAAGTAGAAGAAGATGAAGATGATGATGATGATGAAAAAAAGAAGTAGAAGATGAGAAAAAGAAGTGGGAAAAGTACAAAAACAGGGTCGCCGATGATAGAGGGTCACCGAGGGAAAAGAGGGTCACCCAGTGGTCGAGGGGTCGAGGATCGAGGGGAAAAGGAGTCGAGGGTCGACCCCGACACGACACCACCGACATCCCGACCCCCGACACGACACCCTGACACCCGACACGGCTCCCCCGACCCCGACACAGCACCCCTACCCCGACACGACACCCCCGACACCCCGACCCCGACACGACACCCCCGACACCCCGCCCCCAACACGACAGGGGTCATATATTTGTGAATTATGAGTTAGGTCATATATTTTTTGATTTTGTTATACAAAACATCATATTTATGTTGATCAGGTGGATTTAAATGTGCAGTTGTTTCGTCGCTGCGAGGGTCTGGTGTTCGACGACGTCCCCATGCGTTTGACGAGCTGCGCCCCTGCGTTCGTGGGTGAGCACAAATGACATCCCCTCCTCCCCCCTTCATTTCCTCTATTCCGGTCTCCATGCCGATGAAACTTGCTAGCTATAGGTGTCTTCAATCATCAGTATGCGTGACCACTATAAGTCTCTCGTACGAAAGGGTTACATCTATAAATATGCATTCATTAGCATATTTATAGCCATGATTCTTTCAAATTGTCCAATGTTATCCATGGACAGCCGGAGTATGTGTAGATTGGATTCCTTTTCCCATATGCTCTGCTCTGGATCCGATGCAGAATTTTCGTCAGTGCCTCCTTGTTGTTCTCCGGGTACACATCTTCTCTGCTTATTGCCGAGACGTGTATCAGGAGAACAGCAGGGAGGTGCTGCCAAAATTGTGTGTCGGATCCAGAGGAGATCATGGGAAAATGAACCCAATCTACACATACTTGGGTGGGATTGGGACCTATCTTTACCTACTAGCGTCTAGGTTGCATCGACGTAATAAAACTGGCAAACTCTATTAACTGATGAATATGGTTTGCTGAATTATGTATATATTTTTTGTGTGTCCAGTAGCTAGGCAAGACGAGTGATCGTGGGTGGATGTACACCGGTCACACTAGTCAGAAAGACATGACCCATGAATGGATAACAAAAACCAAGGAGTTTGTGAGAGTGGCATTTGCAAATGGACAGAAAATAACCTGGTGCCCTTGTGTCGATTGCGACAACTTTAAGAAGTTGGAGTTTGAAATGATCAAACACCTGCAGAAGTGGGGTTTTACGCCTAATTATACGGTCTAGACATTTCATGGTGAGTCTGCCCAACGTGCTAGAGCTGAGGTGGTTCGTCGTTGCACCGATGAGCATGGTACCGGGATCGAAGGCATGGTGCAAGAATTTGATGATCCTCAGGATTCGGACGATGAGATGGAGGAATCTGCAAAGGCCTTCTATGAAATGTTGGAGTCTTCAAAACATCCTCTCCACGAGCACACTGAGCTTTCTCAGCTGGATGCCATCACGCAAGTAATGGCTTTGAAGGCTCAGTTCAATCTGGGCAGAGAATGCTACGATGCGATGATGATGATATTTGGACACTTTCTACCCAAAGGCCATGTATTGCCGGCAAACCTGTACCAGTCCAACAAAATCCTACGTGCGCTTAAGATGCCCTAAGAGAAGATAGATGCCTGTGAGAATGGATGTGCCTTATTTATGCTTGAGTATGAGGGCTTCAACTATTGTCCCATTTGTAATGCTTTCAGGTATGTTCTGGTAGACAACGGTATGGGTGAGAAGAGTCAGACCAAAATCCCAGTTAAGGCTCTTCGGTATCTGCCAATCATACCAAGACTTCAACTTCTTTTCATGGTCGAAGAGACGGATAGACAGATGATGTGGCATAAATTGGGCAAAAGAACAGAACTAGATGCAGATGGGAATCCGATGTTGGGCCACACTTCAGACATGTTTGCGTGGAAGCACTTCGATGCATTACATAAGGATAAAGCGGCAGATCCAAGGCATCCTCGAGTTGCCATCAACACGGATGGGTTCAATGTGTATGGTATGACAACAGCACAATACAGTTCTTGGCTTGTATTTGTCATTCCACTCAATCTCCCCCCCCCCCGGAGAGATTATGAAAAGAAAGAACATTTTCCTGATGTTGATAATTCCAGGGCCCAAATATCTGAGGAAGAATACGAATGTGTACATGCAGCCGCTTAAGCATGAATTGCAAGAAGCCTGGGATAATGGGATCAAGACATATGACGCTGCTACCAAATAGAACTTCAAAATGCATGTGTGGTTCATGTACTCGTCGCATGACTTGCCAAGGTATGCGCTATTCGTTGGATGGTCTGTGCATGGAAGGTTCCCGTGCGCCACATCAAAGGCAGCTCTTGAGTTCCATTGGCTGCAGGCGGGTCGCAAGTTTTCTTGCTTCGACATGCATACGCAGTTCCTGGATCCTAACCATAAGTTCAGAAAAGACAAGAATAATTTCATCAAAGGTAGAGTTGTCAAAAACATTGCACCACCTGCGTTGACAGGCCAACAGATCCTGGATCAGATAAACGCTCTTGAGCTAGATCCAGATTGTCCAGGGTATTTCAAAGGGTATAATACAGAACACGCCTGGACTCACAAGATATGTTTGTGGGATCTGCCTTACTTTAAAGACCTCCTTTGCCCACACAACATCGACATGATGCACACTAAAAAGAATATCGCAGAGGCCCTTTTTGGTACATTGTTAAACATAGAGGGGAAGTCGAAGGATAATCCTAAGGCTAGAGTCGATCAGGAGGCTCTATGTGACAGACTGTTACAAAACATACGACAACCGAAAGGAAAGAAGAACTGGAGGAAGCCAAATACATTCAATCTTGGGAGGCCAGCTATGAGGGAAATGATCTTGTGGGTGAAAATGCAGTCGATGTTCCCCGATGGGTATGCAGCGAATCTAAAGAGGGGAGCGAGTCTTCACAAATTGAAAATATTTGGTCTCAAGAGTCATGATAGGCACATATGGCTTGAGCAGGTGTAGGACCGAAAGTAAGTCTAGAGGGGGGTGATTAGACTACTTGACCAAATAAAGGTTTTGCCTATACCAAGTTTTAGGGTTGACAGTTTTTAGCATTTCATGGCAAGTCAAGTACGCCCTACACATGCAAGTCTAAGAGTGAATAGCAGGGGAAAGTAACAACAAGCATGTATAGAAGAGATAGGGTCGGAAGATCAAACTCAGTTGTAGACAAAATGATTTTTCCTATGGTTCCGATAGGTGGCGCTATCGTACATCCACGTTTATGGAGTCTTCAACCCACGGAGGGTAACGGTCATGAGAGTCCACGGAGGGCTCCACCCAAAAGGGTCCACGAAGTAGCAACCTTGACTATTCCATACGGCTTCCGTCCACAAAGGACTAGCCTCACTATGGGTAGATCTTCGCGAAGTAGGCGATCTCCTTGCCCTTACAAACTTCTTGGTTCACTCCACAACATGAAGTAGGAGTATCCCAAGCAACACCTAATCAATCTAGGAGGCACCACCCTCCAAAATGTAATAGGCTCGGTAATGACGATGAACTCCTTGCTCTTGTGCTTCAAGATGATAGACTCCTCAGCACCCAATCACTCTCTCATGGATTTGGCATGGTGGAAGAGATGGGATTGGTGGAAAGCTACTTGGGGAGGCTAGAAATCAAGATCCATATGATTGGAGTGGAAGATCTTGACCTCAACACAAGGGTAGGTGGTTCTCTCTTAGAAAATCTGATAAGATAGGTATGGAATAGTTCTAAGTGCTTCTCTCTCGAGTAAGTGGTGGTGAAGGGGTATATATAGGCATCCCCAAAAATCCAACCATTACACACAAAATGACCAACTAGGTGACACCGATGTGTTACTCTCGGTGGTACCGAAGTGATCAAAAGGTGGCAACTTTTGAATCTCGGTAAAGCCGATATAGAAAACTCTGTTGCACCGATAAGGTGACCAACGGCCAGATTTCTAATCTCGGTGACGCCGATCCAACAATCTCGGTGGGACCGAAAATGTGAATTTGCATAACAGAAAGTTGGCAACATAAACTCGGTGGCACCGGTATGGAATCGGTTGCACCGAAGTGGCTAGGGTTTGGCAGAGTCTGTCTAGGTTCTAGAATCGGTGGCACCGGTATGGGAAAGTTGGTTGCATCGATTTTGAGTGGTAGGAGTAGAACAGACTTTGGTGGGAGAGTTTTCAGATGTTTTTGACGACTATCACTTGTGCACGTTTGAGCATATTGTTCACCAACAAAACCTTACCCCCTTTTAATAGTATTGGCTTTCCTATGGACTCAAAGTGATTTCTCACAAATATAAAATGTAGACCTCTTCCTTGAAGATTGGCCAACCTATTTCCTTGAATCTTGGGGTATGTCCAGAATCTCCTTTTGTCAATCCTATCATTGAAAATTTCCTGAAATATACTTGGTGGAAACATTAGTTCAATGACTTATATGTTGTTATTAATTACCAAACCCACCAAGGGAGCAAATGTGCTTTCAATCTCCCCCTTTTTATAATTGATGACAACATATAAATCAAAGCTTCGACATATGATAAAATCAATGAATATCATCGTCGCTTTGAGAGGTATGTGATAAGCAAGAGCTCCCCCTAAATTTGTGCATTATTTTGAATTTGCATTTGAATGCAAATGCACAATCTATTAGGTATATGGGGTACTTCTTCCATGTCACATAAAACTTGGTGGTGTGCAAGAATAATTTAGAATGAATAACATGGAACAACACACACAAGCAAAGGTGAATGATCATCTCATAAGCATTAAGATGATAGGAAATAGTTGCATCACAGATAACGTAGTAGCATAACACACATGATCACAAAAGTATCAAACCAAAAGAACCAAATGTTTTTAAAAAAGCAATAAAAACCAAATCGCTCTCTCGCTCGAAGCCTGAAGATCTATATACACTTCTCCCCCTTTGGCAACAAGTTACCAAAAAGTTCAAAGGCATACATCTAAGCGTTCTTGGGCATATCTCCTCCGATTGTTGATGAAGGAGTCAAGATAACAACGTCGGCGAAGATCTCTGCAGATGTCGTGGATGGAGCTGGAGTCGTCAATGATGGAACTGAAGTTGATGGAGCTGAAGTTGATGGAGCTGATGGAGCTGTTGGAGCTGTTAGAGCTGGCACGGTGGCTGATCTGGCCTGAGTAGTGAACTGATTGTCTGGCCCTAGAGGTGATTCATCCTCATCATCATCATCATCATCTGAAGTAGAAGAGACCCGAGGGATGTGCATGGAGTCAACTTCTTTCTGAAGCTCTGTGATGGTCTTTGTCAGCTTGTCCACCTTATTTGTAAGGGACTTGATTCTGGTCTCAAATATCCTGACAAGACTATTCTGGTTGTCCAGAATCCCCTTAATGTCCTTCTGCATGCCCTGAACAGATGATATCAGTAGATCCATTTGCTCATTCCTGGATCTAGGGACCTGAGCACTAGCGGCTCTCATTGCCTTTGCTTCCTCCTGAGCTGCAGCTGAAGTGGGATGATCAGCATCCATCACCATGATGTTGTCCTCAAGATCTGACTGTAGGGGCAAATGTTGGTGATCTAGGGCAAAAATGTGCTTCTCTAGTCTTGAGTTGATGAGCATCTGAATGTAGGGTTCATAACAGCATGAGCGCTTCTGGTCAGCAGTAACCCTCCTTATTGTCTCAACAATCAGATCCATGACTAATCTTGGTGTGACTGTCAAGGTGGATCAACATGTTGATGGAGTGGCCTCGGATCATCTTGTCGTCTCCTGACCTGGGCATCAAGGTGTGCCTCAGTATGGTGTTCATCGTGCGGAGGCCATCCTAGAGGAAATAGATGGATCCTAGCCTGTGAGACTTCACATTTGCAGCAGGGATCTCCTTATACATCTTAGCCATAGCATTGTGACTAGCCTTGGATTCTGAGTATACATCCAAGTCACCATCCTGTGCTTCAGGAACTCCTAGGCTATCAGCCCATTCCTCAACAGTTGATTCATATCTTGCACCTTCAGTCATACACACAATTCTACTATCTCTGTAGAAGTGTGCAGTGGAGTAGAACTGCATGATCATCTCATCATTCCACGCTGTGAATTCTCTGCCAACGAACTCATCAAGACCTATGTAGTGGAAGTTGTCTTGGACACTTGGAAAGTAGTCCTCATTTTCTTTGATGAACTTCCAATCAACATAGCGCATATCACTGATAGCTGGACTCTTGTCAAAGAGCACAGTCTCATAGAAGTCCTGTTGCTCCTTGGTATAGAACCTGTAGTCCACAGCTATTTTTTTCCTCTGGGCATAAGGATCTATTGCTCTCCATGCCCTCAATCCAGAATGCTTCCTCTTCTTCATGTCCTGAGCTAGTGGGTAGCTGGCATTGTGAACTGGGAGGTGTGGTCTGAGCTTCATCAGTGTTGTCAAGTCTTCCACATCATCAACTCTGGAAGTAGTTCCTTTGTTCTTCTCAAAAGCTGGAATATGCCTAGTGGTCCTCTTAGGCTTCTCAGCAGCCTACTTGGATGTGCTGGTCTTAGGCATAGCATCTGACATAAGCTTCTTTACCTTCTTCTTGGGAGGAGCCTTTGTAGCTGGCTCAACCTCCTCCTCAGCAGTAGCAGCAGCATCCTCTGGATCTTCATACATAGAAGTGGGTCTGCCAGTCACATGAATGATCCTCTTCCTAGACTTCTTCTCTCCTGCCTTCTTAGGCATAGCCCTCTTGGGGACTTCAACAGATATTGTTGCTCTGGCAGTCTCATGAGCTTTGAAGGTGGAAGCGGGAGCATATATCTTGCTGACAACTCTTCGAGAGGAAGTAGCTTTAGTTGCAGCTTTCTTGGCAGCCCTCTCTTGCTTCTTAGCAAGAATCTCCTCAGGTACAAAGTCTGAATCCTCTTCATCTGAGTTCAGCTTCTTCCTAGTTCTGGTGGCAGCCTTGGGAAACCCATGAGAGATGGGGGTGCCTAGGTCTAAGAAAAAACTGGCTTCTGGGCTTGTTCCAGAACTCATATCAACTCCCTGCTCTAGCACATTCTGACTATCTTCTTAGCCTGACATACTGACCCTATGAATAGAGTGTAGATGAGCAGAAGTAGATGAGTTATCACAAAATGAGGCTGGCTATTGAAAATTGAGCAATGAGTTTTCAAAAGTTTTGCAATCTGTCAAATACATATCGGTGCAGCCGAAAAGAATTTTTTGTTGAGACCGAGACTGACTAACTCATGGACAGAAACTTGGCAGCCTTTTCGGTAGGACCGAAAAGAGCTACTCGGTTCCACCGAGTTAGTTCTCGCCCTCACAGAAAAGCATATCGGTGAGACCGATATTTCTGTTTCGGTTCGACCGAGATATATCGGGCGGACAGCAAAACCCTAGAAAATCCATGTAACTCGAGATTTTGCAATTATGGGTGGATGAATATCTAAGCAAAGGGTTCAAAGATGATAATCTAGAATCTAATGCGCAAGAATCAGATGGGAAGCGCACTAGAGATTGAATCCGTACCCTAGCTTGGTGCGGATCCTCTACGGCGGCGACGTTGGTGTAGATTACGTCAACGATGGAGATTCCCAGCGGTGGAGAGGCACCGGAGAACAAGGGCGATGACCAGGGGTCTCTAGGCGGCAGCTTAGGGTTGTGAGGTGCAACGTTGAAGATTGAATTTCAAAGCGCCGAGGTCCACAACATATATACCTTCACTATCGGTGATACCGATTTTATGTTTTCTGTGTCACCGAGTTTCACAACGAGTTTCACAACTGTTAGTTGACTAGGAAACTCGGTGTAACCGAGAATATGAAATTGGTGTTACCGACATTGAAAACCAGATCAACCCTAGGCAATCGGTGAGACCGAGTTTTTGGGATTGGTTCCACCGAGTTGCACTTGGGAGATTTTAATGGCCAGTCCTTGTCGATACGGAACTCCGAGTGCTCCACACATAGAGGGATCGAAAAGTACTTGTTCAAATTTTGTGATGCAGCATGAATGGAATATGAGGTGAGAAAGCATAGATAGCGAAAGAGTGGTCCTAGGCATTCTTATCCAACCAATTGGTAAAAGATAAATCAAAAGCCAAATAGCAACAATTGGATGTCCTCGAATGAGAAAATAAATGCAGACCAACATTCTCACACAATAAGATGTCAAAATAAATCATGACAAACATGCACAAACACTCTAGCATCTAACAAGCATTTGGGCGATGACGAAGTCATCTATATATGAGTATTTGACATAGGAGCCAAGTAAGAGTACTTGATCATAGGTCATACTCATCGTTTAAGCACAAGTGGGGTTACCACTTTACATAAAGCATTTAATGTTGTCACATACTAAGAGATGCTTTGACTCAAGTCTTAGAGTAAAGCTCCCCCTTCATGTGACACCCCCCATAAGAGGGAAAAACTAACCTTGGGTTTTGTCGATGAAGACTTCATGTTGGTGAGGTAGTTGTGGATGCTCAATGTTGATGAAGATTAGCAAGAGTTGGGAGCATCCTTGTTGTTTCCTTACTCTTCTCACCTACATGGGTTAGTCCCAACACACAAGAGACAAATACAACGATATCTATGGACATGGAGTGTAAAGCATAGGTTATGATGTCCATTGATTAGTTGATTACCTTGTCCCTTGCTTACCTTTGAGGGAATGTGTGACTCCTTGAACTATTGCATTTAGTTGATGTGGAGTGCAAAAAGTTCTTGCCAATAATGAATGTGAGTGAATATCATTGGCAGAGTCACCCCTCAAGAACCTACTAGTTCTTCTTCTTGGGAACCCACATCAAGTTGATGGGGATCCTTGGTGTTGAAGTGGCATTTGTAGTAGTTGAGCTTGAAGTAGCCTTGGGAACCCACTCCACCAAACCTAGGGGTTCATCTTCATATGAGTCAATGTCCTCTTGAAGCTTGTTCTTGCCCTTGAGCTTGTGCTCTTGTGGTGGAAGGTCATCTTGAGTTTTTGTTCCCTTGGGAACAGTATTTTTAATACTTCTCCTTTTGAGGAACAAACTTGGGCTTGGGATATTGAACTTCTTCCCACTCAACTCCATTAGCGTTGAAGTAGCCAACACCACGATTCTTCCGGTATCCTCCGTGCTTGCGTACAATTTCCTTAAATTTCTTACATCCAGCAAGACTCTTGTAGATACCCTTTTTTATAATTCCTTTCAATAAAGCATTTTCTTGCTCAAGTGTAACTTGTCTAAGAGAATCATCATTACTGGAATCAATAGAACTACTAGAAGCAACATCATTGGGTTTAGCATTTTTATTGTTGCTACTAGATGAAGAACCTTTCTTGCCTTTGTTACTAGATTTCCCAGTTTTAACTTGAGGCATGAAGGTTATACAATAGTAGTCATTTGGCTAGATAAGATGAAGTCTTCTTTCGGAGATCGTCATTGGTAGCTTTGAGAAGCTCATGCTCTTGCTCCAAGTTGAGCTTTTCAAAGCGTAGATTCTCATGAGTTCTCACAAGCTCTCTATGATCTTCGAGAGCAGATTCATGAGCTAACTTAAGAGTGTTTAGTTCTTTATTTAATTTTTCTATTTTCATTTTATCATCATCAAATGACTCATCTTGACTAGCATGAGGATTATCAAGTTCATTTTGATCAACATCACTAGTTTTATCACAAAGCAAGTCATCATCACAAAGCAAATCATCTTCATCACTACCAAAATCAAGATAGTCGGGGTGTGATACCTTGGGGCCTTTAGCCATGAAGCAACTTCCACTCCCTTCGTTTGGTGAATCAAATAGATCGTAGGAGTTGGTAGTCCCTAGAGCAATTCCGGCAACACCATCATCTTTGGTCGGAGTCGGAGTGATAGCTTCTCTCGGAGTTGTTGTCGGAGTCGGAGCCAGAAACCCATTCACCAACATGAGCTTGATGTTTTCTTCTTTTGTAACTCTTGGTGTACTTGTCCTTCTTCTTCGAATCTCTACTTCTCCTTGAGTGTCTTCGTTCATAGCGATCATCTCTACTCCTCTCTCTTTGCGGTGACTCATTCCTTGAGATTTGTCTTCGAGGTGACTCTTCTCTTCTTTTGTAGGGAGTCATGCACTCATTTGAGTAGTGTCTGGGCTTCCCACAATTGTAACAATTGCGGTCACGACTTGACGAACGCTTCTCTTCATATCTTGAGTTGGAGTTCCTTTCTTTGCTTCTATTCTTGTAGAACTTGTTGAATTTCTTGTCCATGAGGCTTATCTCTTCATTGGTGAGAAGGTTGTTGCTTGAAGTTGCGGGAGCATCACTTGTGGATTTGTAAGCACCGCTAGACTTGTGATGAAGTTCTTCTTTATCTTTGAATGTCATGTCATGAGCAACAATCCTTCAATGACTTCCGTAGGCTTGAGATCTTTGTAGTTTGGCATCATTTGGACTAATGTGCACACGGTATCGTATCTCTCATCCAAAGCTCTAAGTATCTTCTTGATGATGAATTTGTTGGTCATTTCTTCGCTTCCTAAGCCGACAAACTCATTTGTGATGAGAGCTAGCCTAGAGTACATCTCTGCGACTCCTTCACCATCCTTCATCTTGAACTTGTCAAGCTGACCTTGAAGAACATCTAACTTTGATTCTCTCACGGACTCGGTTCCTTCGTGCATATCAACCAAAGTATCCCAAATCTCTTTTGCATTCTCAAGACGGTTGATTTTGTTGAATTCTTTGGGGCATAAGCAGTTGAAGAGAATGTCACATGCTTGAGCATTAAACTGCAACATCTTCAATTACTCCGTGGTCGCTTCACGATCCGGTTCCCGTCCATCCGCAAATAACTCACCTTGCAAGACAACACGAACAACAGCCCAAACGGCAGGGTTATGACCAAGAATATGCATTTTCATTTTGTGTTTCCAAATAGCAAAATTAGTGCCATCAAAGTACGGACCTCTATGGTGATAACTTCCCACACTAGACGCCATACTCTCCCAGGTTGTGAGGCCTAACCAATGGACACCTAAGCAATGGAAACCAAAGCTCTGATACCACTTGTAGGACCAAAAGTAAGTCCAGAGGGGGTGATTAGTGTCACATCCCTAGCTAGATGTCTTAGGATTGCATGAGTTTGCATCATGTTTCATTCTTGCATCAACATGAAATGGGGAGAAAAGGAAACCCCAAGCTCACATTGAATTAAAGCGATTCAAATTTGGTGAAAATTCAACAAATCCAAAATGCCCTTTAAAAATGTTCCCTATGTCTGAGAAATTCAGACATGTTTATAACAGGGACCATTTTAATTATTTGAACACCTAAAGCAATTTAAAAATAATTGATAAAGCCCCTGAAAATATCAAATAAAGCATTATCATTATTTTTGTTTTCAAAATATCCTGAAACTTTTTAGACAAGTTTGAAATATTCAAACTTCAATATATAAATTAAATGGGATATTTTGTAAAGTAATTTGCACCTGCAAAATAAATAAACAAAAGCCAGAATTAGGAAAACAGAAAAGAAAAAGAAAAGGAAAGAGGCCAGGCTGGCCCACCTGGCCCAGGAGGTCGTCGTCCTCCTGGCGGCCAGGAGGACGGGCGTGTGCTCGCCGCGTGCGCTCGCCGGAGCTGCCATGTAGCTCCCTACCTGCCTGCATCCTCCTGCTGCACTGGCGAGAGGATGAGGATGTCGCTGCCGTCCCCATCTCTCTCTCTCTCGCTCGCATCCGCCACCTCTTCTCTGCTCCGCCATGGCCGACCTGCTCGCCACCGTAGCACCATCGTTCTAGCCGCCCCCCACGCCCTTCTGAGCCCACCAAAGGCTCCACCTAGTTCCCCTCGTCCTTCTAGCTGAGCCACGCACCGCCGGGAGCTCCCCATTGCCGCCATCGCTGTCGTCTTCAACCTCCGGCCGCCGGCAGGGAAGTGAAGGCCGCCGCCGCTCCAGACCTTCCCTGAGCCCGCTCTCGACGCCCCTGCAATCGCCGTGAGCCCCTGGTCCTCTCCCCTTTATTTCCCCCTTCGATAGAGCATGATAGTGCCGGATTGCAGCGGCCCAAGCTTGCGTCTAAGCACGCGGTCGGGCTCAGGATGGTCCCAGGCAGCCCTAGGAGGCCTGAGGTGGCTCATTTGAGCTTCGGCTCGACGGGCCCGTGCTTGCCCGAGCTCCGGCAGCAGCCGTGCTCATCGCTGACGTCAATTCCGACCATCTCAGCTCCTGGGAGGTGTCAGAATGGACGCGCGCATGAGCGTGGGTCCGTATGGTCGCCGGAGGCGCGTTCCGGCGAGTCGCCGCCGTGTGGATGGTCGCCGCCGGCCCCGCTCGGTGGCCGCCAACATGTCCATCATTAGGGGGCTAATCCCCCTAATTAGTTTATCCCCTGCCACTGACCAGTGGGCCCCAAGGTGGGTCAAACCCCTGGTCAGCGTGGAGATTAAGCCCCTGTCACTAATGTGCAGGCCCCACACGTCAGGTTTGACCTGGGACTGGTCAGCTGTGTAGGGGAACATTGCATGGGAAACAAAAAATTCCTACGCACACGCAGATCTATCCATGGTGATGAGCACCTATGAGAGGGAGAGTGGATCTACATACCCTTGTAGATCGCTAAGCGGGAAGCGTTAAGAAACGCAGTTGGTGTAGTCAAACGTCTTCGCAATCCAAATCGCCGTGCGTCCCGTGATCCAATCACGATCCGTCCCGCGATCCAACCATGATCCGTCCCGCGATCCGATCACGATCTGTCCCACGAACTTGATCACGATCCGTCTCACAAATTTGATCACGATCCTTCCGATATAGCACCGAACGGACGACACCTCGACGTTCAGCACACGTACAGCTTGATGACGATCTCCACCGTCTTGATCCAGCAAGAAGGAGTGGAGAGGAAGAAGAGTTCTCCGGCAGCCTAACGGCGCTCCGACGATGGTGGTGAAGCAATTCTGGTAGGGCTTCGCCTAAGCACTGCAGAAAACCGATCTAGAGGAGAAACTAGGCACTAGAGGAACGGGTAGCACGTGGCTGAAAATTCTAGTGCAAAACCCTAAAATCCACCGGTATATATAGGATAAGAGGAGAGGAGGCTGGCGCAAGGGCCAAGGCACCTATAGGATTCGGCTGAACCAACTAGGGAGGAGTCCACCTCCTCCACTCCTAGTAGGATTAGGACTCCTTCCCTAATTTGCCTTTTTGCTTTTTTTCACCTTTTTCCTTTTGGGTTTTCTTCTCCAGCCACATGGGCCTTGTGTGGGAGTTTCCACCAGCCCACTAAGGGCTGATATTCACTCTCCCACAGCCCATGAAGCCTCTTGGGTCGAAATACCCCTCCCGGAAGTCTCCCGGTACACTACCCGCACTCCTGGTACACTACCGATAAGCCCGAAACTTTTTCGGCGACCAAAACAGGACTTCCTATATATGAACCTTTACCTCCGGACCATTCCGGAGCTCCTCGTGACGTCCGGGATCACATCCGGGACTCCTAACAACCTTTGGTCACCACCATACATAACTCTATACTATCAAAACATCACCAAACCTTAAGTGTGCAGACCCTGCGGGTTCGAGAACTATGTAGTCATGACCGACACACCTCTACGGTCAATAACCAATAGCGGGCCCTGGATGACCATATTGGTTCCTACATATTCAACGAAGATGTTTATCGGTCGAACCTCTATGTCAAGGATTCAGTCAATCTCGTATAACGTTCCCTTTGTTCTTCGGTATGTTACTTGCCCGAGATTCGATCGTCGGTATCTCCATACCTAGTTCAACCTCGTTACCGGAAAGTCCCTTTACTTGTTCCATAATAAAAGATCCCGTGGCTAACACTTAGTCACATTGCTTGCAAGGCTTGTTGTGATGTTGTATTACCGAGTGGGCCCTGAGATACCTCTTCGTCACACGAAGTAACAAATCCCAGTCTTGATCCATGCCAACTTAATAGACACCCTTGGAGATACCTGTAGAGCACCTTTATAGTCACCCAGTTACGTTGCGACGTTTGATACACACAAGGCAATCCTCCGATGTCCGTGAGTTGCATGATCTCATGGTCATAGGAACATATACTTGACATGCAGAAAACAGTAGCAATAAACTGATACGATCATATGCTACGTTTGTAGTTTGGGTCTTGTCCATCACATCATTCTCCTAATGATGTGATTCTGTTATCAAATGACATCTCATGTCAATGGCTAGGAAACCTTAACCATGTTTGATCAATGAGCTAGTCCATTAGAGGCATACTAGGGACATGGTTTTGTCTATGTATCCACACATGCATCTAAGTCTCCGATCAATACAATTATAGCATGGATAATAAACGATCATCATGAACAAGGAAATATGATAATAACTAATTTATTATTCCCTCTAGGGCATATTTCCAACAGTCTCCCACTTGCACTAGAGTCAATAATCTAGTTCACATCACCATGTGATTCACATTGTTATGAATCTAACACCCAATGAGTTCTGGGGCTCGATCATGCTTTGCATGTGAGAGAGGTCTTATAATCAACGGGTCTGCGACATTCAGATCCATGTGTACTTTGCAAATCTCTATGTCAAACTGTAAACACTGCTACCACACTCCACTTGGTACTATTCCAAATGGCTGCTCCACTATACGTATCCAGATTGCTCCTACGAGTTATCCGGATTGGTGTTAAAGCTTGCATCGACGTAACTCTTTACGACGAACTCTTTATCACCTCCATAATCGAGAAACATCTCCTTAGTTTCTATTTACTAAGGACAATCTTGACCGTTGTCCAGTGATCCACTCCTGGATCACTCTTGTACCCCTTGACGGACTCATGGCAAGGCACACACATGTGCGGTATACAACATGGCATACTATACAGAGCCTATGGCTAAGGCACAGGGGACAACATTCATCCTTTCTCTTTCTTCTGCCGTGGTCGAGCTTTGAGTCTCACTCAACTTCACACCTTACAAAGCAGGCGAGAACACTTCTCTCTGACTAATCCGTTTTGAACTCTTTCAAAATCTTGTCAATGTATGTACTGATTGAAAGTCTTATCAAACATCTTGATCTATCTTTATAGATCTTGATGCTCAACAATTAGGTAGTTTTATCCAGGTCTTCCTTTGAAAAACTCTTTTCAAACAACCGTTTATGCTCTCCAGAAATTCAACATCATTTCTGAATAGCAGTATGTCATCCGCATATACTTATCAGAAACTCTATAGTGCTCCCACTCACTTTATTGCAAATACAAGTTTCTCATAAACTTTGTATAACTCAAAAACTTTGATCACCTCATCAAAGTGTATATTCCAACTCCGAGATGCTTACTTCAGTTCATAGAAGAATCACTGAAGCTCGCACACCTTTTAGCATCCCTAGGACTGACAAAAGCTTCTGGTTGTATCTCATACAACCTTTCCTTAAGGAAGGAAACGATGTTTTGGCATCCATCTGCCAGATTTCATAATTGAAAAATGCAGCAACTGCTAACATAATTCCAACAGACTTTAGCATTGCTACGAGTGAGAAAGTCTCATCGCAATCAACTCCTTGATCTTGTCGTAAACTACTTTGCAACAAGTCGAGCTTTACAAATGGTAACATTACCATCAGCGTATGTTTTCATTTTAAAGATCCATTTGTACTTAACGGCCTGCTGTCCAACAAGAAAGTCCACCAAAGTCTATACTTGGTTTTCATACATGGATCCTTTCTCGGATTTCATGGCCTCTAACCATTTGTTGGTTTCTGGGCCCATCATCGCTTCTCCATAGTTCGTAGGTTCATCGTTGTCCAACAACATGACCTCCAAGACAGGGTTGTCGTACCGCTCAGTAGTAGTACACGTCCTTGTCGACCTACGAAGTACGATAGTAACTTGATCCGAAGCTTCATGATCATCATCATTAACTTCCTCTTCAACTGACATAGGCTTCACAGAAACATCTTTCTGCGCTGTGCTACTTTCTGGTTGAAGTAAAGGTTCAATAACCTCATCAAGCTTCTATTTTCCTCGTAGGTCGATAGTAACTTGATCCGAAGCTTCATGATCATCATCATTAACTTCCTCTTCAACTGACGTAGGCTTCACAGAAACATCTTTCTGTGCTGCGCTACTTTCTGGTTGAAGCAGAGGTTCAATAACCTCATCAAGTTCTATCCTCCTCCCACTCAATTATTTCGAGAGAAACTTTTTCTCGGGAAAGGACCCGTTTTAGCAACAAACACGTTATGCTTGGATCTGAGATAGAAGGTTCACCCAACTGTTCTTAGGGTATTCTACGAAGATACATTTGTCCGCTTTGGGTTCGAGCTCATTAGGTGAAAACATTTTCCACACAAGCGTCGCAGCGCCAAACATCAAGAAATGACAGCTTAGGTTTCTATCAAACCATAATTCACACGGTGTCATCTCAAAGGATTTAGAGGGTGCCCTATTTAAAGTGAATGTAGTTGTCTCTAATGCACAACCCCAAAATTATAGCAGAAAAACGATAAGAGACATCATAACATGCACCATCTCCAATAGAGCACGACTATGACGTTCGGACATACCATCACACTATGGTGTTCCAGGTGGCATGTGTTGTGAAACAACTTTCACATTGTCTAAAGTTGTATGCCAAACTCGTAACTCAGATATTCACCTCCACGATCATATCGCAGATATTTTATCTTCTTGTCACGATGATCTTAAACTTCACTCTGAATTTGCTTGAACTTTTCAAACGATCCAGACGTGTGTTTCATTAAGTAAACATACACTATATCTACCCAAATCATCAATGAAGGTAAGAAAATAACAATATCCACCGCACACTACATGACTCATCAGATTGCATACATCAATATGTATCATTTCCAATAAATCACTTGCCCGCTTCATCAAAACAGACAATGGGGTCCTTAGTCATCTTGACCAAGAGGCATGGTTCGCATGTCTCAACCGATTCAAAATCGAATGAATCCAAAGATCCATAAGCATGGAGTTTCTTCATGCGCTTTATACCAATATGACATTTAGCGGCAGTGCCACAAGTATGTGGTACTATCATTATTAACTTTGTATCCTTTTTGGCATCAATGTTATGAACATGTGTATTACTACGATCAAGTTTCAACAAACCATTCTTACTGGGTGCATGACCATTGAAGGTATTATTCATGTAAACAGAATAACCATTATTCTCTAACTTAAATGAATAACTGTGTTCCAATGAACATGATCCAATCACGTTCATGCTCAACGCAAAAAACACCAAATAACATTTGTTTAGGTTCGTCACTAATCTTGAAGGTAGAGAGAGTGTGTGATGTTGATCACAACAACCTTGGAAACATTTCCAACACACATCGTCACCTCACACTTAGCTAGTTCTCTGTTTATTCCATAGCTTTTATTTCGAGTTACTAACATTTAGCAACCGAACCGGTATCCAATACCCAGGTGCTACTAGGAGTACTAGCAAGGTACACATCAATAACAAATATATCAAATATACTTCTGTCGACTTTGCCAGCCTTCTTATCTACCAAGCATCTAGGGTTGTCCCGCTTCAGCGACCGTTCTCCTCATAAACGAAGCACTTAGTCTCGGGTTTGGGTTAGACTTTGGGTTGCTTCACTGGAGATGCAACTGACTTGCTATCCATGAAGTTTCCCTCCTTTCTCTTTCCCTTCTCGAAACTAGTGGTTTTGACTCACCATCAACACTTGACGCTCCTTCTTGATTTCTACCTTCGCGGTGTCAAACATCGCGAACAGCTCAGGGATCATTATTTATATCCCTAGCATTTTATAGTTCCTCCGGTCATTCGAGTGATACATGATCCAAATTCACCAACTCAAGTCCGATCATCACGTGGGTTGAGGTGGTTACAATGGTGAACATCATCATGTTGATCATATCTACTATATGACTCATGTTCGACCTTTCGGTCTCTTGTGTTTCGAGGCCATGTCTGTACATGCTAGGCTCGTCAAGTTTAACCCGAGTGTTCTGCGCATGCAACACTGGCTTGCACCCGTTGTATGTGAAAGTAGAGTCTATCACACCCGATAATCACGTGGTGTCTCAACACAACGAACTTTCGCAACGGTGCACACTCGGGGAGAACACAATTTATCTTGAAATTTAAGTGAGAGATCACCTTATAATGCTACCGTCGTACTAAGAAAAACAAGGTGCATAAAAGGATTAACATCACAAGCAATTCATAAGTGACATGATATGGCCATGAACTTGTGCTTTCGATCTCCATCTTGAAAGCACCGGCATGATCTCCATCATCACCAGCATGACACCATGATCTCCATCACCTTGATCTCCATCAACGTGTCGCCATCGAGGTTGTCACGCCCTGCATGCTTCTACTACTATTGCTACCGTTTAGCGATAAAGTAAAGCATTACATAGCGCTTAATGATTGACACGCAGGTCATACAATAATTAAAGACAACCCTATGGCTCCTGCCGATTGCCATACTCATCGACATGCAGGTTGTGAAATTCTATACATCACATGATCATCTCATACATCACAGATATCACATCATGTAAGCGGCCATATCACATCACAACATACCTTGCAAAAAGAAGTTAGACGTCCTCTAATTGTTGTTGCATGTTTTACGTGGCTGCTACGGGTTTCTAGCAACAACGATTCTCACCTACGCATAAACCACAACGGTGATACATAATTTTCTTTTCAACCTTCTCAAGGACCACCTTTGTCGAATCCGATCCAACTAAAGTGAGAGAAACTGCCACCCGCAAGCCATCTAGGCAACAAGTTGCATCGAGGGAACTAGTCTCTCGTAAGCGTACGAGTAATGTTGGTCCGGGCCGCTTCATCTCACAATACCGCTGAACCAAAATCCGACCAAGGGAGGAAGCAATCTAAGAATCAATGCCCACAAACCTTTTGTGTTCTACTCGAGATCTCATCAACACATAAACCTAGCTCATGATGCCACTGTAGGGGAACGTTGCATGGGAAACAAAAAATTTCCTACACACACGCAGATCTATCCATGGTGATGAGCACCTACGAGAGGGAGAGTGGATCTACATACCCTTATAGATCGCTAAGCGGGAAGCGTTAAGAAACGCGGTTGGTGTAGTCGAACGTCTTCACGATCCAAATTGCCGTGCGTCCCGCGATCCAATCACGATCCGTCCCGCGATCCAATCACGATCTGTCCCGCGATCCGATCACGATCCGTCCCACTAAGTTGATCACGATCCATCTCACGAACTTGATCACGATCGTTCCGATCTAGCACCAAACGGACGGCACCTCCGCGTTCAGCACACGTATAGCTTGATGACGATCTCCACCGTCTTGATCCAGCAAGAAGGAGTGGAGAGGAAGAAGAGTTCTCCGGCAGCCTAGCGGCGCTCCGGCAATGGTGGTGGAGCAATTCCGGCAGGGCTTCGCCTAAGCACTGCATAAAACCGATCTAGAGAAGAAACTATGCACTGGAGGAACGGGTAGCATGTGGCTGAAAATTCTACTGCAAAACCCTAAAATCCACCGGTATATATAGGATAAGAGGAGAGGAGGCTGGCGCAAGGGCCAAGGCTCCTATAGGATTCGGCCGAACCAACTAGGGAGGAGTCCACCTCCTCCACTCCTAGTAGGATTAGGACTCCTTCCCTAATTTGCCTTTTTGCCTTTCCCCCCCCCCCCTTTTTCCTTTTGGGTTTTCTTCTCCAGCCACATGGGCCTTGTGTGGGAGTTTCCACCAGCACACTAAGGGCTGATATTCACTCTCCCAAAGCCCATGAAGCCTCTTCGGTCGAAATACCCCTCCCGGAGGTCTCCCGGTACACTACCGGCACTCCTGGTACACTACCGATGAGCCCGAAACTTTTCCGGTGACCAAAACAGGACTTCCTATATATGAATCTTTACCTCCGGACCATTCTGGAGCTCCTCGTGACGTCCGGGATCTCATCCAGGACTCCGAACAACCTTCGGTCACCACCATACATAACTCTATTCTATCAAAATGTCACCAAACCTTAAGTGTGCAGATCCTACAGGTTCGAGAACTATGTAGACATGACCGAGACACCTCTACGGTCAATAACCAATAGCGGGACCTGGATGCCCATATTGGTTCCTACATATTCTACGAAGATCTTTATCGGTTGAACCTCTATGTCAAGGATTCAGTTAATCCCTTATGACGTTCCCTTTGTTCTTCGGTATGTTACTTGCCCGAGATTCGATCGTCGGTATCTCCATACCTAGTTCAACCTCGTTACCGGCAAGTCTCTTTTCTCATTCCGTAATACAAGATCCTGTGACTAATACTTAGACACATTGCTTACAAGGCTTATTGTGATGTTCTATTACCGAGTGGGCCCTGAGATACCTCTCCGTCACACAGAGTAACAAATCCCAGTCTTGATCCATGCCAACTCAACAGACACCTTCGGAGATACCTGTAGAGCACCTTTATAGTCACCCAGTTACGTTGCGACGTTTGATACACACAAGGCACTCCTCCGATTTCTGTGAGTTGCATTATCTCTAGGGCATATGTCCAAGAGTCTCCCACTTGCACTAGAGTCAATAATCTAGTTCACATCACTATGTGATTCGCATTGTTATCAATCTAATACCCAATGAGTTCTGGAGCTCGATCATGCTTTGCATGTGAGAGAGGTCTTATAGTCAACGGGTCTATGACATTCAGATCCGTGTGTACTTTGCAAATCTCTATGTCAAACCGTAAACACTGCTACCACACTCCACTTGGTACTATTCCAAATGGCTGCTCCATTATACGTATCCAGATTGCTACTACGAGTCATCCGTATTGGTGTTAAAGCTTGCATCGACGTAACTCTTTACGACGAACTCATTATCACCTCCATAATCGAGAAACATCTCCTTAGTCTTTTAGTTACTAAGGATAATCTTGACCACTTTCCAGTGATCCACTCCTGGATCACTCTTGTAGCCCTTGACGGACTCATGGCAAGGCACACACAGGTGCGGTACACAACATGGCATACTATACAGAGCCTATGGCTAAGGCATAGGGGACGACGTTCGTCCTTTCTCTTTCTTCTGCCGTTGTCGAGCTTTGAGTCTCACTCAACTTCACACCTTACAAATCAGGTGAGAACTCTTTCTCTGACTGATCCATTTTGAACTCTTTCAAAATCTTGTCAAGGTATGTACTCATTGAAAGTCTCATCAAGCATCTTGATCTATCTCTATAGATCTTGATGCTCAACAATTAGGTAGCTTTATCCAGGTCTTCCTTTGAAAAACACTTTTCAAACAACCATTTATGCCTTCCAGAAATTCTACATTATTTCCGATCAAAAATATGTCATCCACATATACTTATCAGAAACTCTATAGTGCTCCCACTCACTTTATTGCAAATACAAGTTTCTCCTAAACTTTGTATAGACTCAAAAACTTTGATCACCTCATCAAAGCGTATATTCCAACTTTGAGATGCTTGCTTCAGTCCATAGAAGGATCACTGAAGCTTGCTCACCTTTTAGCATCCTTAGGACAGACAAAACCTTCTGGTTGTATCACATACAACCTTTCCTCAAGTAAACCGTTAAGGAAATGATGTTTTGACATCCATCTGGCAGATTTCATAATTGAAAAATGCAGCAACTGCTAACATAATTCCAACAGACTTTAGCACTGCTGCGAGTGAGAAAGTCTCATCGTAGTCAACTCCTTGAACTTGCCGGAAACTTCTTTGCGACAAGTCGAGCTTTATAAATGGTGACATTTACCATCAGCGTCTGTCTTCATCTTAATGGTCCATTTGTACTCGATGACCTACCATCCAACGAGCAAGTCTACCAAAGTCTATACTTGGTTTTCATAAATGGATCCTTTCTCGGATTTCATGGCCTCTAACCATTTGTCGGAATCCGGGCCCATCATCGCTTCTCCATAGCTCATAGGTTCATCATTGTCCAACAACATGACCTCCAAGACAGGGTTGTCGTACCACTCAGGAGCAGTACACATCCTTGTCGACCTACGAGGTTCGATAGTAACTTGATCCGAAGCTTCATGATCATCATCATTAACTTCCTCTTCAACTAACGTAGGCTTCACACAAACATCTTCCTGCGCTGCGCTACTATCTTGTTGAACAAAGGTTCAACAACCTCATCAAGTTCTATCTTCCTCCCACTCAATTCTTTCAAGAGAAACTCTTTTTTGAGAAATGACCCGTTTTTAGCAACAAACACTTTGCACTTCGATCTGAGATAGAAGGTATACCCAATTGTTCTTAGGATATTCTATGAAGATGCATTTGTCCGCTTTGGGTTCAAGCTTATTAGGTGAAAACATTCTCCACACAAGCGTCGCAGCCCCAAACATTAAGAAATGACAGCTTAGGTTTCTATCAAACCATAATTCACACAGTGTCATCTCAACGGATTTAGATGGTGCCCTATTTAAAGTGAATGTAGTTGTCTCTAATGCATAACCCCAAAATTATAGTAGTAAAACGATAAGAGACATCATAGCACGCACCATATCCAATAGAGCATGACTATGACGTTCGGACACACCATCACACTATGGTGTTCCAGGTGGCGTGAGTTGTGAAACAACTTTCACATTGTCTAAAGTTGCATGCCAAACTCGCAACTCGGATATTCACCTCTACGATCATATCGCAGACATTTTTATCTTCTTGTCACAAAGATCTTAAACTTCACTCTGAATTTGCTTAAACCTTTCAAACAATTCAGACTTGTGTTTCATTAAGTAAATATCCACTATATCTACTCAAATCATCAGTGAAGGTAAGAAAATAACGACATCCACCGCACGCTACAAGACTCATTGGATTGAGTATATCAACATGTATCATTTCCAATAAACCACTTGCCTGCTCCATCAATCCGGAAAACGGGGTCCTTAGTCATCTTGCCCTTCTCAAAACTAGTGGTTTGACTAACCATCAACACTTGACACTCCTTCTTGATTTCTACCTTCGCGGTGTCAAACATCGCGAATAGCTCAGGGATCATTAATTCTATCCCTGGCATTTTATAGTTCATCACCAAGTACTAGTAGCTTAGTGATAGTGACTTGGATAACTATATCAATCACTATCTTATCTGGAAGATCGACTCCCACTCGATTCAAGCTATTGTAGCACCCAGACAATCTGAGCACATGCTCAACGATTGAGCTATTATCTTTCATCTTGCAGGCAAAGAATCTTGTTGGAGATCACATATCTCGCAACACGGGCACGAGCCTGAGATCCTAATTTCAGGTCTTAGAACATCTCATATGTTCTGTGACGTTCAAAACGTTTTGGAGCCTCAATTCTAAGACGTAATGCATGACGCACTAAACTATCAAGTAGTCATCAGAACATGTCTGTCAGATGTTCACAACATCTACAGACAACGCTAGAGGGGTTGGCGCACCGAGCGGTGCATTAAGGACATAAGCCTTATGTGCAGCAATGAGGACAATCCTCAGATCATGGGCCCAGTCCGCAATATTGCTACCATCATCTTTGAACTCTGTTTCTCTAGGAACATATATAAAATTCAAGGGAGCTACAGCACGAGCTAGTAATCTACAACATAATTTGCAAAGACACTACTGACTATGTTCATGATAATGAGTTCAATTAATCATATTACTTAAGAACTCCCACTCAAATTGACATCCCTCCGGTCATTCGAGTGATACATGATCCAAATTCACCAACTCAAGTCCGATCATCACGTCAGTTGAGGTGGCTTCAATGGTGAACATCATCATGTTGATCATATCTGCTATATGACTCATGTTCGACCTTTCGGTCTCTTGTGTTTCGAGGCCATGTCTGTACATGCTAGGCTCGTTAAGTTTAACCCGAGTGTTCTGCATGTGCAACACTGGCTTGCACCCGTTGTATGTGAACGTAGAGTCTATCACACCCGATCATCAAGTGGTGTCTCGACACGACGAACTTTCGCAACGGTGCACACTCGGGGAGAACACACTTTATCTTGAAATTAAGTGAGGGATCACCTTATAATGTTACCATCGTCCTAAGCAAAACAAGGTGCATAAAAGGATTAACATCACATGCAAATCATAAGTGACATAATATGGCCATGAACTTGTGCTTTTGATCTCCATCTAGAAAGCAACGGCATGATCTTCATCGTCACCGGCACGACACCATGATCTCCATCATCTTGATCTCCATCAACATATCACCATCGTGGTTGTCGCGCCCAACATGCTTCTACTACTATTGCTACCGTAGCGATAAAGTAAAGCATTACATAGCGCTTAATGATTGACACGCAGGTCATACAATAATTAAAGACAACCCTATGGCTCCTGACGGTTGCCGTACTCATTGACATGCAAATCATGATAATCTATACATCACATGATCATCTCATACATCACATATATCACATCATGTAATTGGCCATATCACATCATAACACACCCTGCAAAAACAAGTTAGACGTCCACTAATTGTTGTTGCATGTTTTACGTGGCTGCTACGGGTATCTAGCAAGAACAATTCTCATCTATGCAAAAACCACAACGATGATACACTAGTTGCTTTTCAACCTTCTCAAGGACCGCCTTTGTCGAATCCGATCCAACTAAAGTGAGAGAAACTGGCACCCGCAAGCCATCTATGCAACAAGTTGCGGTCGAGGGAACTGGTCTCTCGTAAGCGTACAAGTAATGTTGGTCCGGGACGCTTCATCTCACAATACCGCTGAACCAAAACACAACCAAGGTAGGAAGCAATCTAGGCATCAACACCCACAAACTCTTCGTGTTCTACTCGAGATCTCATCTACACATAGACCTAGCTCATGATGCCACTGTTGGGGAACGTTGCATGGGAAACAAAAAATTTCATACGCACACGCAAGATCTATCCATGGTGATTAGCATCTACAAGAGGGAGAGTGGATCTACATATCCTTGTAGATCGCTAAGAGGGAAGCATTAAGAAATGTGATTGGTGTAGTCGAACGTCTTCGCGATCCAAATCGCTGAGCGTCCCGCGATCTCATCACGATCCGTCCCGCGATCCAATCACGATCCGTCCCGCGAACTCATCACGATCCGTCCCGCGATCTCATCACGATCCATCCCGCGATCTCATCACGATCCGTCTTACGATATTGATCACGATCCGTCCCGCGATCTTGATCATGATCCGTCCCGCGATCTTGATCATGGTCCTTCCGATCTAGCGCCGAACGGATGGCACCTTCGCGTTCAGCACACATACAGCTTGATGACGATCTCCGCCTTCTTGATCCAGCAAGAGGGAGCGGAGAGGTAGAAGATTTCTCCAGCAGCATGATGGCGCTCCGGCGATGGTGGTGGAGCTATTCCGGCAGGGCTTCGCCTAAGCACTGCAGAAATCCAATCTAGAGGAGAAACTATGCACTAGAGGAACGGGTAGCACGTGGCTGAAAATCAAATGCAAAAAACCCTAAAACCTCTAGTATATATAAGAGGAAGAGAGGAGGAGGCTTGGCTCTCAAAGAGCCAGCTCTTGGGTCGGCCAAACCAAGTAGGAGGGTGGAATCCACCTCCAATCCTAGTAGGACTAGGATTCATCCTATTTTTGCCTTTTTCCACTTTTTCTCTTTGGGCTTTTCTCTCCCAGTAGCATGGGCCTTGTGTAGGACTTCCACCAGCCCACTAAGGGCTGTTATTCACTCTTCCACAGCCCATGTAGCCTCTTGGGTCGAAATACCCCTCCCGATGGTCTCCTGGTACACTATCGACACTCCCGGTACACTATCGATGAGCCCGAAACTTTTCCGGCGACCAAAATAGGACTTCCTATATATCAATCTTTACCTCCAGACCATTTCGGAGCTCCTCGTGATGTTCGGGATCTCATCCGGGACTCCGCCTTCAGTCACCACCATACATAACTCTATTCTACCAAAACGTCACCAAACCTTAAGTGTGCAGACCCTGCGGGTTCGAGAACTATGTAGACATGACTGAGACACCTCTACGGTCAATAATCAATAGCGGGACCTGGATGCCCATATTGGTTACTACATATTCTACGAAGATCTTTATCGGTTGAACCTCTATGTCAAGGATTCAGTTAATCCCGTATGATGTTCCCTTTGTTCTTCGGTATGTTACTTGCCCGAGATTCGGTCGTCGGTATCTTCATACCTAGTTCAACCTCGTTACCGGCAAGTCTTTTTTCTCGTTCCATAATACAAGATCCCGTGACTAATACAAGGGTTATTGTGATGTTGTATTACCGAGTGGGCCCTGAGATACCTCTCCGTCACACGGAGTAACAAATCCCAGTCTTGATCCATGCCAACTCAACAGACACCTTCGGAGATACCTATAGAGCACCTTTATAGTCACCCAGTTACGTTGCGACGTTTGATACACACAAGGCACTCCTCCGATGTCCGTGAGTTGCATGATCTCATGGTCATAGGAACATATACTTGACATGTAGAAAACAGTAGCAATAAACTGACACGATCATATGCTACGTTTGTAGTTTGGGTCTTGTCCATCACATCATTCTCCTAATGATGTGATCCCGTTATCAAATGACATCTCATGTCCATGGCTAGAAAACCTTAACCATCTTTTGATCAACGAGCTAGTCTATTAGAGACATACAAGGGACATGGTTTTGTCTATGTATCCACACATGCATTCGAGTTTCCGATCAACATATAGCATGGATAATAAACGATTATCATGAACAAGGAAATATGATAATAACTAATTTATTATTGCCTCTAGGGCATATTTCCAACACCTTTAATATTAGGTATAGATATAGATATAGATTAACAAACATGTCCGTGCGTTGCAACGGGTGAAAATAACGCCCACATGTTCCTTACCCGCCGAGCGTGGCTAAAGACATCATCCTAATGCTCGTAGCATAATAAACATAAGGAATACCTCGTCCCCGGGTCTTTCATTTTCATATGACATCGGTCCCATGCTTTCATTTGTCCTCTTTGCCGTTCTTGTCGCTGGTGGTCTCAGTACCAGTTGCCATTAACCAAGGTTCGACATGTCCAATATTGGTATCATTGAGCCTCCTTTGTGTCCAACAAGATAAAAAACATTGAAAACATATTTTTTTTTATCATCCGACTAATATAATAGGGAAAAGCATAATATATGTATGTGTTATTATGTAAATTGAATAGTTTGTGTCATAAAGACCATAAAATCTTAGTTGGATTCCTCATGCATTGTGATGGGTGTCACTCGGCTAAGCAACGGATGGTAGTACGTAAACACGCGATGGACAAAAAGATTTCTTCCATATCCCTAGTTTGATAAATTAAACTAAAACAATACATCTGTGGGCATATTTTAAAATGCACCCAGTTTTATAATTAGTACGTATAGGTTAAAAAATGTTAGCTACACTACTCCCAGTTTCGAATACAATAATGTTTTAACAAATATCTATCTCTTTTAAACCAAAGTTAAAAAAAATATTTGTGTTCTTATATTTTTCACAAACTCGAAAAATAAAACATTCAATATACTACCTCCTAGTTTTAAAAATTTGACCATATTTAAATAAATATTCAGGTGTCAAAAATATATATTTTCTTTAAATAAATGTCTGAATTTAAATTTTTGCTCACAACTTTAGAAAATATTGTCATTTCAAAATTATATTCACTTTGTCTAAAAAGAGACCTTTAGATTAAAAATATATTAGATAGTACCTCCTAGTTTTTAAAAGTTGTTAATGTTTCCAAAAAATATTTCTCTTTTCTAATTCAAAGTTCAAAAAATATTGTTGTTTCTAAAATATATTCGCAAATTCGAAAATAAACAGTCACTGTAGTACTTACTACTTTAAAAAAATTATCCATGTTTAAATAAACATTCAGGTTTCAACGATCTTTTTCTTAAAAATACAATTTCGATTTTAAATTTTTTGTTGACAACTTTACAAAAAATCCACGTTTGAAAATATATTCACTTTTTTCAAAAGATTTTTTTTTCTTAGTATCTGGCGCGGCGGTTGCCTTAATTTAATATGTCGAGCCGCAATTTAATCACAATCTCTTGTTTAGTTTAGTGGCCAGAAGTCTTTTACGAGCAACATGAGAGCGAGGTTTCGATTCCTGAGGGACCGAATTATTTTGTTTTTCCTGAACAATTTTGCCTTATGGGCCGGCCCATCTAGGTTTTTCATGTTAATTTTTTGGCAGAAATAAATCATGATTGACAGACCAAAAATCATGTCCGACGTACCAAAAATTATGTGGGAACACCGTAGACCGAAAAAATTGGAGAAACAATAGTTCCTTTAGTATTAAGTATATAGATATAGATATAGATATAGATATAGACTAGCACATATCTCCGTACGTTACAACAGAAAACAAAATTAATGCGTACTTCAATTTAGGGAATATTGAATGTGCAAGCACAACCCATCATCTGATCGAGTAGTTTTAACCGTCACACTTAATTGCCATACGGGAACTCCCATTATATTTTAATCTATAATCATATATATTTACCCTAAATCTAGGTCGTGAATGTGTAGTTGATGAACCTATCACATGGTCAAGTTAAACATTGTCTGTCGCAATTATGTAAGTTATATCATACTTCCGCAGTCTCATAATATATCGTTCATCTCATGTTCGTCTACAATCCCGCATACAAAGCATTCCGAGTTTTCAAGTTATTTTCTTCTTCTCTAGAAATGCGGAGTGAAATCCTTCCTGCTCATTTGTAACAAAACAATTATGTGTTCGTTTCTCTAGGGATAATCGGTACCCACTCTTCATCCCTATTGATCCTGAAGTGGTTTATTGATTTTTCATACAACTTGCAAATCATATATAAATTAATGGAATTTAGTGTAAGAAAATAAGAGGCAACTATTTAGTTTAAAAAGTAAACAAACCCTATCGTCTGGATTTGAAGGCTCGAGAGCCAACACTCGACTATCAAGAGATAACCTAGGGTGAATATTAAATACATCTAAATGTAGACAGTGATTGCATGAAGAAGCACTTTCCACATAAATGTTATATTTTCACTGCCATGTGGACTAACTGGGTCTGCATACAATTCACTAATTGAAGGAGAGAAAATCCATCACATACATTGGCTGGTGCTCTATAACGATCCCTGAAGAGATTAAATCAAGCATTTTTCTCGAACGGCCCAAAGATAACAAATGTATTCATAATTTGTTCTTGAATTCAAAAAATCTTAGGGAATTTCATAAAATGTCCGCATTTTGAAAAAATTCATCGTGATTTCAGAAAATATTCATGTTTCGAAATTTTGTTCCTATTTTCCAAAAATTGTTCGCATTTTCAAATAGTTGTTCATTGTTTCCAAAAATGTTGTCATTTTTTACTTTTGTTCCTTTTTCCAAACAATTTTTAAGATTCCCAAAAAATGTTTGAGTCTTAAAAACCTGTTGACATATTTTTAGAATGGTTATTTTTCCAAAACTATTTACCTTTGTGGAAAAGAAAACCACATTTGATATTTAAAAAAGATTAAATCTTTCCTTGTCTATAGTTTATATAACCTAAGCTGTAATTTCTAGATAAGAAATCAAAGAATTGTTGTGGCTAGGACGTGGTTAACTCATTGAATTGGAGGTAGTGTGTTCGATCCCACTCACTCGCAACCTTTTTGCGAGCTGCTTTTATGTTTTACCGCTGCCGTCCGTTTCTTTAAATCTCGCACTGCTATTTGCACACTAAAGGCTGGTTGTTACGCTGGTTAGCCGAGCATGTGTAGACGTTGATTCTTCGTTCGATTCCCACCGAGGCCGCTCTTATTTTTATTTTTTGATTTTTCACCGGATAATTTTGTACACCTGAATCCCATCATGAACCAAAAAAATTGGAAAAACAATCCTCATTTTAATATTGTTATTATATATATATATATTATTGTTTAGTATATATATATTAATATTAATATTAATAGATATAATACTAGTAAAAGGACCCGTGCGTTGCAACGGAAAAAATCAAATGGCTACAGGACTCCACAAAATTTCAAAAGGTTAGGTCCATCTATGTATCGGTGAGAAGGAATTTGAATGAAGCATAGCATCTCAGCTTTGATACTGCGTGGTTACCTCATCTATGTCTGTCTCTCTGAATTGAATATCATTTGTGAAATATCCAAAATAAACTTAAAATACCAGTGCATTAGCAACTGCACTAATTAAAAATTATCTTTAATATATAATCTGCAACATTATCTCTATTCTCTAATCCCTATAAGCAGCAGTAGCGCGCACGCAACAAAAAAAAGCCTCGTCACAAATTGTAGCTAGTAATTTCAGTGTGTAAGAGCATCTCCAGCCGTCCCCCAAGAGACCCTCGAAGGTCGTTCTTTTGGGCCGGTAATCGAAAATCGGTCCAGTCGCGCCCCCACGAGCCCAATTTTCGTCGGTTAGGGTCTAATTTAGCGCTGGCGTACCAAGGCCAAACCCGGCGAGCTGGGGGCACCTGGGGCGCCGGGTGAAACGTTTTGGCGCGAAAACGGGGTGGGTCTGCCGAGTCAGCGACCCCGAGTGCGCGTCGTCGTTCTCATCGCCTCGGTTTCCCCCCAAAGAATCGAATCAATGCCAAGGCTGCCCGCCGGTCAGCCTTCCATGGATGAGCCGGCGTTCACGGGGCGGCGCAGCCAGTACGGACGTTCACGGGGCGGCGTCGCACGTCCACACCTCGCTTCCCATGCGCCCGCACGGTGCCGCCCGCTCGCCGCTATAAAAGGCGACCTCGCCGGTGTTCGCCCACACCTCGTCCCCCGCGATCTCCTCTCCCCCGCGATCTCTTCTTCCCGGCGATCTCTTCTACCCCCACGCCCTCTCTTCTTCCCCCGCAATGGCCGCGCGCTCCCCCGGCGACGGTGCGGCCCTCAACGGCTTCGGCCGCCGAAACCTCCACGAGGACGAGGCCCGCCTGCTGTTCGAGGCGGAGTACCCGGCGCCGCCGGACATGCGGGCACCCGGCTCCTGGAGGCTCAGCGCGGGCGGCGTCCCCGTGCCACCGATGCCCACCGAAGGCGAGCGGCGCGTCGAGATCGCTCGGATCAGGTCCACCCTGTCCGAGGAGCACCGCCGGCAACCGCGGTACACCCCCGACAGCAGCGCCCTCTGGACGGCCTACTTCGAGCGCCGCCGCGAGGAGCAGCTCGCCTCCACCAACGGCGGCCCCACGCACGGCCGCAATAACAGCGAGGGTCGCCGTCTTTGGTGAGGCGTCCCCGGACGCACTCTCGAGGCCGTCCTCGAGCACATCGAGGACGGCAACGAGCCGCGCCTCAGGTACCCGAAGGCAACGTCCGTCTCCCGCCGGAGGGGCTCATCGTGGTAGCCCCGGCGTATGGAGTCGTCGTCGTCGTCCTCCCACTCCTCCGCCTCCCAGTCCTCCCACTCCTCCGGCATAACGCCGCTCGTCGCCGTTAAGGCCGAGCCCGGCTTGTTGGCGCCGCTCGTCCGACGCAGCGGCCGTAGCGGCGGCGGCATCACCATCAACGAGGGCCGTCGCCACGAGCCCTCGCCTCCCGGTCGCCTTGTCATGCCGAAGACGACGCCGACGGTGGTCAAGGAGGAGCACCTGGCCATGACCACCGACGACGACGCGGGCGCCCTGAAGTGGGCGCAGGACGACTACGCCCGGGAGGAGGTGGAGCGGCAGCGCCGGGCCCTCGAGGAGATCGAGGCTCTCCACCGTGCCCGCCGCGAGGAGGAGATCGCTGGCCTCATCATCCTCGACGACGACAACGACGGGGAGGCGCCCGGGCCCTCCAACCCCGACCTGCACTGTCTCGGCGATGAAGGGCAGGGCTGTAGCAGGGACGGCGGTCGGGGCGCGCCGGACGACGGCGGCAGCGACTGGGACGGGGACGACGGCGGCAACTACACCAACTTCTACAAGCTCCTCGGCATGTAGAATGCGGCGGCACAGTGACGGGACGGCGACGGCAGGACAGCGTATTTTTTTTAATTTTAGCTTTTGTAATATATTTCAATGAAAAATCAAACTTTTTTAAACGTTATTGGACCGATTCTATGTCCATAATGGGCTAAAAATGGCGGTTGGGGGACGACCCAGGAGCGGCGGCTGGGATGATCGATTTTAGCGCCGGCTGCCTCAGACGACACTAAAATCGGTCCTGAGGGCCAATGGCTGGAGATGCTCTAAGCATCACCGCAGGTAAGGTACCGTCCTCAGCGGATCAGGCTTTCTCAAATGTTAACCCTCAGCGGACCAGCATCACAAATAGAAGTTCTTCCTTTGTCCGCCTTACACGCACGCACACCCAGAGATTAGGGAGCCACAACGCCCCCTGCTTTGCTCTTCGTCACCACTGCACCCAGCCCACGCACGGACTCGTCAAGGTGCTATCCGCCTCCTCCACCGCACTACCTTCCTGTTCTGCATCTTGCAATTCTTAAATCTTGCTTAGTAGTACTACTCTGTCAACGTAGTCTGCACTCCTCCGTAAAGAAAAAACATAGTCTGTACCCGGAGATCTGCCAACATAGCCTGGGTCTTGTTCTACATTTATTGATCTCATGTTCTTGATTAGTAATCTTCCAACGTAATTTGCACTTGGGATTCTTGATTAGTAATCCACAGCTATTCTCATGTTCGTCTGCATCTTGCAGCCATGTGTGTCCTTCTCCCGCCCATGGAATTGGTAGTCTGCACTTTTGTCTGAATCTCATGTGATATTAATCTGCCAACGTAGCCACTCACCAACACATCTATAATTGTAGCCGGAGCACCAATCTATAATGATTAGGACCCCAACCCCTGCACCTTCCCCTACACCATGGCTCTCCTTTCCCCTCTAGGGCCCGCCTAAGTCGCCCAGCCCATGCGGCACGACCTGTCGGTGCCCGTCCAGTCTTCACTCGCGCGGCGCCCGTCGCCGCACCTGCCAGAGGTTGGACTGCTGCATGTTGTCCCTGCACCTTCTTCTGCTATTGCATGCTGTACCTGCTACGCTTCCTCACGTCCTGCAGTAGCGATCTCCGGAACGGGCCGATCTGACGCTAGGGAGCTTGTGTTGGCTGATTTGGCGACTCGAGCATTGATGTATCTGTCGATGGCCGCCTCTGCTCATCGGGCCGAGGCGAGGCACCGTCGAGCCAAAGCATCCCAGGGAGGCGCTCATGATCCAAGAGGCGTGCAGGGACTTCGGGGCCACGATGGGGTGGTCATCCTTCCTAGGAGAGACGCCGGTGTCCTCAATCCGTCATCACGGTCGACGACGAGTACTGCGAGTGGACGCATCGCTTCATTCGGGGCACCCCTCTAGCTCTGCTACGTCCTACCTCATCCCGTCTGAGCATGGACGTGACCTATAAACGCCCCTGAGATCGGCCTCAGCTTCTGCCTCCTCGTTTGGCGGCCCATCTGCTGCTTCTTCGTCTAGCTACTTTCACACGGCGTATTTATGAAAGGGGTTTAGGACACGAGACGTGTAACATAGGATTAGGTGTCCAAAATCAATAAAATCATGGGAACGAAATCAAAAATATCACCTTGCTTTATTATTAGGTATAGATATAGATATAGATTAAATAGGTAAAGATTAGATAAAAATAAAGATAAAGAAATATTTGTAGTTTTAATAGGTTAAGAGGGAGTATATATAGTACATAAAAATATTGAAGTTAATCCCTCTCAATCCCCTTCGAACCCTTCAAATCTGAAGGAACCGAACAAGGCCTTAGGTGGTTATTGTTAAGCTCTGTATTGCGCTTATATTTGTATTTGGTGCATGTGTAGGCGTGATTTGGATTGACTGTGTAAATACTACTAACTATGTAGAGAACGGATGCCAACTCAATATGCTTGTACTAGTATCATCTTGATTTGACGTTATGGATCAATAAAAGCGTCTTTTGTCAATGAAACATCGACCTGGTTCACCGCCTAACGTTAGTACCCATAGCCATGGTCGACTCAGAAGGCCTCTATTTCCAACATCTTTTTGTTCCTGGCTTCCAATTTCTAATTCATCTTCGAGTATTTCAGTCACCACCTTGTAAATCGGAGGAGGCACCATTAGCATCACCATCCCAGATAACAACACACAGCCCGTCATTGCCTGACTTCACAAATCTGCATCATATTTTTTATTGCTTCTTATTCTAGTTTCGCCGCTCCTGCAATCAAATCTTCATAGGTTCCCGTCCAATTTTTAACTGAGGAGCGTATGGAACAGATGGTTTCTGTAGGCGATTTAAGCAAAACAAAAATTACAAGTAAACGGTAAACCATTGTCTACCTTATGCATTCAAAACAGCTGTAGCCTGGATGACCAGGGGTCAATTACATGAGTGAGTTTGGTGGATACAGAAAGATTCCACCTAACTTAAAAATACAGGGGAAGGAGAGAGTTACAGATTACTCGAGAAGAATCAGCTCTGAAGCCTATGAGACCATGACAAAAGTGACGTTTTGTCTAGTTAACACCGCGCCCAGTGGCTCCATAGCTTGAGTAACTCAGTGACATTATAGCATAGCGCCCCTGGCGACCATCTTTTGTTGTTGAAAATGCGGTCATTTCTAGCTTGCCACGACGACACAGCACAACAGCAAAAAGCGATACGATCAACAAACTCTGAAATATTGGCAGTGCTGTTTGCAATGTCAGCAACTCCAAGCCTATCCCAGAGTTGATAACCAAGCTGACAACGTAAAATGATGTGACTGATTGTCTCGGTGGCAGGGCAGATTTCACAGTCTGCAACCGGAGATATAGCATTCCATTTTTCAAACATAGCCGGCGTTCAAGCGTCCTTTGAAAGCAAGCCACTGGAAAATATACAACATCCACAAAAACACAGAGCACATTGGCGCCCCACATCCGCCCATGCTACAACATATACGCCACAGTACATAAAGCCCCAAGCCCAATTCAATGCAGGCGAGAACGCAACAACAAACTGTCCGCACACGCTGCAGTGCAGCCCCGCAGCCCTATTTGCTACCGCAAAACATGACCCTAACCCGAGCAGAAACATAATGATGGCCACCGATAGAACCCATTGGAAAATCCAATGCCGTCATGAGAGCGCCCTGAACCACCACCAGGTGACCTCTGCCATCCGATCCATAAAGATTACACCGGTCCGCCACACGAATCCAAAGCGAACGGAGCAAGTATGCCGGCAAACCGTTCCAGGCGCAGGTACAGGAGCAGAGGAGCCGACCATGTCCAGCATCCCACCGAACCCGTAGGCGGCGCTAGCTTCACTCCCTTGCCAAACCACCCGCCCTCTCTTCCTAGGAAAACAACAGAGTGTGGAAGCTACATCAAGACAAAGAAATCCTGCATGAGCGACATGTGAAATGCGGGGCTGGAGCCAGATGGCACCGGCGCTTAATCCTGCTGACCTTCGGGGTCCACCCGAGGGCAATGCCCGGAGCGCTCACAGGCCCCTATTCCTAGGCAGCATAGAGTTTTTAAGGATTCAAGACACCTATTTATCATGTATTTTTTGTGTTACATTACCTATTATTATTGTCCAATAACTGGCAAAAAATGTAACCTCAAATTGTGCCCGTCTTAGATTTCTATGTATATTCTCCTTAGAGTAACCATATATGATGGATGCGTTGCAGATGGATCGATTACTTGTACGCCCAAAAGAGACGACTGGTTTCTCTGTCGAGAAGATGGCAAATCTCTTCTTTGTGGTAAACGATCGAGAGATTCAGTGTCAAACCTCCCACGGGTATATTACAGTATAATAACATATTGATTGCCGGGGACTTATATTGCAAGTAAAATATCACTTTGTTCTAAGTACACAAATTGATGTCGACCTAAGTTTGGTAGCTAAGGCCACTTGCAATGCATAGTTTCATGTACCCGTATCATAGTGCATGATACTACTTTAGTTTCTACATTCATATTACATAGTATCGTACACTGGTGTTGTATTGTCGTTCATTTATTTATTGTAGAATCCCAATATAAAGTTGTGGATAGGATTTATTTCTTGACTTTTCTTGTTTGACGCGCTTTGGTACCGTCTCATTATTTGATACTAGAATTTTCTTCCATATCCTTAATTGCTTGCCACATCATCTTCTTGCTTAGGCACCATTGCATGATGCTTGTATGATATTTGCAATTAGAGAGGCCTAAGTAAAATTCATGAACAGGACTGCCAGTATTGAATTCACTACTCTGCTATTGTGATCGTCAATTGAGGTGAATTTAGTTACATTGAGACCATAGCACAAGAGTTTATTATTAGGAGTAAAATGCACTGTCGAAATTTGCACTGCAAATGTCACTTTGGTCCCTACGCTGTGAAAGTGCAGATTTGGGTCCTCAAACGGTCAAACCTTTAAGTGGTTCAAGCCATATAAGCCTGCTGACAGAACTTGCTGCATTTCTTTCTTTGGACCCATGCCACTATGCCAGTGTTTGGAGAAAGATATACTTATCGCACACAACTTAAGTAGAAAAATCCCACTTGCATCTGTGCTCGTGCATGTGGGGTTCCCACTCGGCTGGGGGCGTATGCCATCCTGAAGGGCTTTTGCTTCCCCTGCCATGGCCGTCGTTGTGGCTCTCGGCCGTGGCAAGCTCCTTTGGTGTATGGTAGACTTTCATCCATGTTAGTGAAGTGTATATGTGGATTGCCTAGCCTTTTTTATTAGTTTGGACTTTTGGTTGCATTGACTAATGCATGAAGCTTAGCATGGTATCAGGGCCTAAGGTCTTGAGTTCAAGTTCTACCTTTCGCAATTTATCGAAAATTTTCTGCTGCTCCCTTCTTGTGTCCACGTATAGGCCTCTTGAGCCATACCTCTGAGTCTATTCACGTGTTAGACTTTCCGCGTCACACATGAGAGAGGGTGTTGAAGTGTATATGTGGATTGCCTTAGCCCTTTCCATCAGTTCGGACTTTTGGTTGTGTACTTGCGTTGGTTAGTGCATGAAGCTTAACAGTTGGTTGTCCACTGCTTTGTTCTTTGCATGGGTAGCTGGTGTCTGTCTTGGTCGTTGCTCGCTTGGCATTTGTGCCGGCGATCCTTAGTTTGTCCATTGTCACAGCCGTGGTTATGCTTTGAGTCGTGCCATCTTTGGTGTCGTAAACTTCTTCCTATCCTATCTTAATGGATAGATGCAGTTCTTTTGCATGGTACAGAAAAAAAAGTTCTGTTGCCATGTTTCCGAAACGCCTCACATATGGCTGCAAGTCCAACTTCGAAAGTTCTCTCCATTTGTGGTAGATAAGCATTCATCCGTTCCCAAAGTTGACTCTTTTTAGCACGTCAAACACCCCCCCTCCCCCTCCCCCCAAAAAACTACCATACCTCTAACACATCTGACCATTTACAACCAACGGAAAGGCGGTGTACCGTTTCTTTTTCATTACTGAAAACGCAATGGGGATTACCCATTTACCCTGCCACTCTCTTCTTAGTATGCTATCTTTAGTAAGAACTGTGTTTCTTTTGAGCAACGACGTAAAGATTTTGATCTTAACTGGCAATTCACTTTCCAAATTTCACCATGAGAATCCCTGATATCGTTCAAAAGGGCTTGTTTGTAAACAGATGTTGAAAGACTGCCTTCCTATCCCACAGCCATTTCGGTTATCTCTTGCTTCTGTTAATCCCAAGGTGGCCAACAAATCCATGAATTATTTCTATATCCAGTTCCTGCTGGATAACAGAGCTACATTGATTTTTTTTTGGGGGGGGGGGGGGGGGTCATGAAATACCTGATACATATCAGGGTATGTGCATTCAAAGGAGTTCCTTCACTCAAATTTTCTTTCCAGGAATCTGCACACATAGGTAAGTCTAGCGATCTTTATGTTTCACTTGAGCTACACAACCATGTGAAAGACATTTCTGTCTAGCTATATCTTGCCACAATGCATTAAGTAAGATTGTTGTTCACCTTTTGTACTTTGCGATGTTCAAATGTGACTGAAGAACTTTTCGGCTCCTCTCGGTGTGTGTTTGTGTTTGTAGGAGAATTATCCACTTCTGTTTTTTTTTCTCGGCCGAAAGAGGGAGCTCTGCTGATATTTTATTTGCATTGAAAGCTGTGTCAGCCCGTGTTGCTATAGTTCGCATCCACTTCTATTGTTTTATATGTGGCTGGTCATAGTGGTGAGTAACTTAGAGTAATAAGATGTATATTTTACTACTCTAGGGTAGTGTCATATGTGTGTAGAGACCTTCATTTATTACTTTGTAGAGTCATTTTTCAATGGGAAGCGTCATGTGATGGTAACATATTATGTAATGCTACTCCATTTTTTTCTCTTCCCTTTAATTACTTGCCACATCATCTTTTTTGCCTATATGGCAGGCATGTTACTACTATGTTACTCCCACAATCAGTAGTCTATAAGCTGCTACACTAGGCTACAGTTCCCCATGCACCATCAACTTCTTTTATGTAAACATGCAAAGAGCACCTGTCATAGAATGTTGTTATTCGATATGACACCATTCCCAAATAGGTGGCGTATAAGTTGAGTCAAAAAGTCAATGGTTTTAAAATTTGACCAAGACCAAGCAACAAAAATATGAAGATAAATAACCAAATCAGTATCAATATATTGGGCAGGCTGTTGCAGTAAACAGCCCTGTAATTCTTGTAACGTGGACGGAGTCTTCCTTTCTCTTCGAAAATATATGATACGCACAAGTGTGCGTATTTGAGAAAACAAAATATTCACCATTGCATATATTTTCATAATGTATTTATTCAACTGTAGTTGTTGATATTTTCTTCTATACACTCGGTCAAACTTAGAAATAATTGACTTGTTCACTGAATTTATGCGCACCTATTTGGAGATGGAAGGAGTATTGTTTTTGTCGCCGTAACCACTTGCCCTTATGATCCAAAATGATGAACGATCTTTCATGCTTCTGCAGGACATCTGGTGCCACATACATTCTCTGATGCCAATGCAAGATTCTGCTCGTTCTGCTTGTGTATCACATGCATTTCTGGATTCATGGCGACACCATCCGAACCTCATCTTAAACAAGGAAACGCTGGTACGAAATGCATCTGGAAACGGTGATATAGCGAGGGCTTTGATTAGCAAAGTTGACCAGATTCTGAAAAAGCACTCACGCACTGCCATGAAGATACTCAAGCTTGACATCTTTGATTGTCACGATTTTGACATTTCTGATCTCAATAATTGGCTTCAGATTGCTATTATACCAGGGTTTGAAAAATTGGTCCTTTTTCTGCCGCCAGGATACCAAGAAGTGTACACCTTCCCATGCTCACTTTTGTTTGGTCAGAATAGCAGCTCACTTCGGTATCTTCAGCTCAATTACTGCGCCTTCCATCCCACAGTTGGCTTTGGTTTCTTGAGAAGCTTAACAAAGCTGTATTTGCGTAATGTGAGGATTACAGGGGAAGAGTTAGGGTGCCTTCTTTCTAATTCTTTGGCTTTGCAGCGGTTGGAACTCAGGTATTGCAGTGAAATAATCTGCCTGAAGATACCATGCGTGCTGGAGCGACTCAGCTGCCTCACTGTTTCTGCATGCAATGCGCTGCAGATGGTTGAGAGCAATGCTCCGAACCTCTCCACCTTCAGCTTTGATGGCTACACAGTACAGCTCTCTCTCAGACAACCATTGCAAGTTAAGGACCTATATATGGGATGTCCAAATGAGTCAAACCTTCTCTGCTACGCTATTACCAAGCTTCCATATGTTGTGTCAACCGTTGAAGATCTTAAATTGTCTTCAATTAGTGGCGAGGTATAATCTAAATCTCAGTACTATTATTAAATACTTGTCACCTGTGTGATGACTTTTGTCAGTAGTCATGCATGCGTGCCCTATGTTATCAATAAATATGAGAAGATATCTTTATGCAGGGGGTTAATACACCGATGGCAGCTGCGAAATTCCTCCACCTCAAGTTCTTGGAAATTTATCTTGATGGAGATCTTTCCCCAGGATATGATTATTTGTCTTTGGTTTCTTTTCTGGATGCTTCTCCTGCTTTGGATCTTCAGGGTGAGTCACTCAACTTTTAGCCAAGCTATATTGTACCTGTGATAAACCATATAAGATAGTGACCGGCATTTGTTTTGATGCTGTGTAGGTGGATCAGGATGAAATGCTGTTTGATTCTATTATTGGAGGTGCCTTCCATATGAGGCAGATGCGTGAACACAAGCATGACAGCCTCAAGAATGTGAAGATCCTTGGCTTCTGCTCTGCAAAGAGCATGGTTGAGCTGACATGCCATATTCTAGAGAATGCTACATCACTGGAATGTATCACCTTGGACACCATATATGATGCAGAAGACGAAGACTTTGTCGGTAGATGTTCCGAAACTTCTGCACGGAGATCCGGTCAATGCTCCCTCCAGACAAGTGAGATGATGTTGGAAGCTAAGAAAGCTCGCATCGCCATTGAGGGATACATCATGAGGAAAGTTCCCTCTACAGTTAAATTAGATGTTTGGGGGCCCTGTAGCCGGTGCCATACTCTAGAGCTGATCTTGAGTTGAAAATTTATTAAATACACTATCGGATCCACATAATATAAGACATTTTTAAGCCATTCTTTTTAATTTGACCAAGTCTATAGTAAGAAACTATTCCATAAGAAGTCTATGATGCTAATCTTTTGTTGTAGGTGTTCATATTTTTTTCTTGACTTAAATGAGTGAACAAACACACTAAAACGTGTCTATATACATCCGATTCAAAAAAAGTTAGAACATCTTATATTTGTGAACGTATGGAATAATAAATTTGATCAACCTAGAAAACATTTGACGGCAAAAACAAAATATGTACAGACCAAGTTCAAAACAAATGTTATCTATTTATGGATAGAAAAGAATGCACCAAAGTGTTTTAACTCTTAGAAAACAAAACAAAATTATAACTTGTTTCTGCTTTTGAAATATGAGATCTTCGAAACTAGATCTCATATATATGTTTCAGCGGTTTTTTCTGACTAAAAGTTCCAAAACTGACCAGGCTATTTAGAAAATACTCATCAGAGTCAGCATAGATCTCGCTTTGTGTGGTTCCTGGCTCTGTCAAGGCATTGGATCTCAGTCCTTCCTTTTACTACCTTTTTTGAACTCGAAGCTATGGGCTAGTGACATATGAATACCGGAATATCTGAAACTATTACTAGTTGCCCACCTTACACAACAGCGTGAACGGCCCTCCTCCTCCCCTCCTCCCGTGTCGTCCTCGCAGGCGACCGGGGGGAAACCCTAGGGTGTTGTCAGCTAGCCCCCTCCCCCCGTCTCCCTCCCCCGTGCCGCTCGTTCGCATCGTCGGGCGAAGCCCGTTTGGTGCCGACGGCGACGGGATTCGTCTCTCCTTTCTCGGGCGTCGACGGCACGGGGTGCCTTGCTCGGGAGGCAGCACTACACTATTGGGGGGGGGGGCGGCGGCATGGCTACACGGTCTAGCGATGGGGCTGTTGTTCCATGATAGTGGCATGGAGGGCCTCGCGGTGTCTGACGCGGTGAAGGTGCAGGAGGTTGCGGTCGAGTTGGATTCCAGACAGATCTATCGTCGGGGGACCCGGCAGGTGACGCGGGGCGAGGGCAGGAGCTCATCATGGTCAGGGCTTCGGGACGGAGCGGCGGTGCTGGCCCATGGACGTCGGCGAGCGGCTCCGGGAGGGGGCGACGTGGGTGTGGGCTGCCACAACGTGGTGGTGGCTCATGGCGGTGGTCCGGATCGTTTCACGATGACGTCTAGTCATCTTAGGCGGCCGCCCGTCGGTGAGCGGCATGGGTTGGCCTTCGATCCCGACACATCAATTTTGCATCATGAATATTTATTATGTTTTCTATTGATATTTATTATGTTTTGGGTGATTATTTTACTTTATGATGCAATCTTAATGCCCTTTCTCTCTTATTTTACAAGTTTCACACAAAGAGGAAGATTGTCGGCATCTAAAATTATGGACCAGAAAAAGTTACAGAAGAGTTAGATATTCTTTGCAACTCCAAATGAACTGAAAATTTATAGAGAATTATTTTAGAATATATAAAAAATACCATCGAAGGAGTTACGAGAAGGATACACCTTTGATCATGAATATGATTTTTGAGTAGTTACTTTTTTTCTTGAGGACATGGGAAAAGTCTTGTTATAAGTAATCATGTGAATTGGTATTCGTTCTATATTTTGATGATGTGTATATTGCTATTCCGTTAGTTTTGTCATGTGAACGTCGACTACATGACACTTCACCATACTTGGGCTTAAGGAAAGGCATTCAGGAGTAATAAGTAGATGATGAGTTGCGAGAGTGACTGAAGCTTAAACCCTAGTTTATGTGTTATTCCATAAGGGGACGATTTGGATCCACATGCTTCATGTTATGGTTAGATTTGTTTTAATTCTTATTTTGGGTTGCAGATGCTTGCGAGATGGGGTAACCATAATATAAGAGGGTTGTTGTTCAAGTAATAAAAACACCCTAGCACTGGTCCACCCACGTATCAAAGTAACAAAGTAACGAACGTGAATCAATTAAACATGATGAAACATTACTAGACGGGAATTCTCATGTGTCCTCAAGAACGCTTTACTTGCTATAAGAGAACTTTTAGGCTTGTCCTTTGCTATAAAGGATTGGTCCACTCTGTTGCACCTTGGTTACTATTGTTACTTGTTACTTGATACGAATCGCCTTGTTACAAAACTATCTGTTACCACTACTTTCAGTGCTTGCAGAGAATACCTTGCTAAATATCACTTGTCATTTCCTTCTGTTCCTCGTTAGGTTCGACACTCTTACTTATCGAAAGGATTATGATTGATCCCCTATACTTATGGGTCATCAATACTCCTTTCTGGTGTCGTTACCGGGGAGTGAAGCGTCTTTGCTAAGTGAAATTTGGTAAGGAAACTTTTTCGTCATGTGCTGAAATTTACTGTCACTTGTTACTATGGAGAATAATCCTTTGAGTGGCTTGTCCGGGGTGTCTTCACCTTGAGCAGGGGTGGTAAGATCCGTTCCTCAACCTACTGGAAATATTTATTATGAAATTCCTTCGGATATCTTAGAGAAAACTGCTAGTTAATCCTTATGCAAGAGATGGAACAATACATCCTGATATGCACTTGATCTATATAGATGAAATTTGTGGATTGTTTAAGCAAGCAGGTTTATCCGAGGATGGAGTTAAGAGGAAAGTATTCCATTTGTCTTTGGAGGTAAAAACATTGACATGGTATATGCTATTGGATGATGCCGGAACGTGGGATTGGAATCGATTGAAACTGGAATTTGACCAAAAATTTAATCAAGTGCATTTGACTCATCGTGATCAGAATTATATATATAACTTTTGTCATTGTGAAGGAGAAAGTATCTCTCAAGCTTGGGGGAGGCTTAAATCTATGATGCACACACGCCCCATATTGAAAAACCTCATTTTCGTGTTAGGATTAGGGAACATGCTAAAGTTGCAATTGTGGTTAATAAGAGTAATATCAAAACACATAGACCCTATGAAAAAATAAAAGTAAAACCTAAGGTTGGAATGATTAAAGATCTATTAGTTAGCAATGTAGATATTTATGTCATATATTTCTGCGATGAAGCAACTCAGATTGCTAAGCAGGATCCTAAAGGTAAACATAAACCCACTGTTAACATGTCCGTTGTTTCGTCAAGATTGGAGATAATTTTTATCATGGTTTATGTGATATGGGTGCTAGTGTAAGTGCCATTCCATTCACTCTTCCTCAACCTCGTTCTGAAACTGTTTGAACTTTTCAAAAGTTCCCGACTTGTGCCTCATCAAGTAGATATATCCATATCTTCTCAACTCGTCGGTAAGAGTCACGAAGTACTGATAGCCACCTTTGGCAGTTGTGCTCATTGGACCAGACACATCATTGTATATAAGCTCCAACAACTCGGACTCCCTCTTCCAACTCTTTGCAAAAGGAGACTTAGTCATCCTTCCTAGCAAGCATGATTCACATGTCTTGAACGACCCGGAGGCGGACGAAGTTGGGATTCCATCATCATGGAGCTTCTTCATGCATTTCAGACTAATGTGTCCAAACCGGCAATGGCAAAAGTATGTCGGATTTATCTCATTAGGATCATGCCTCTTGACATTCATATTATAGACATATTCTATTTCCAGATTCAAAATAAATAGCCCATAAACAATGGGTGCATAGCCGTAGAACATACCATTGAAAGATACCGAACAACCATTGTCTTTTAAGTTGAATTCATAACCCTGACTCGTCAAGCATGAGGCGGAAATGATGTTTCAACTAAGTGCATGAATGTAATAACAAACATTCAATTCCATAATGAATCCGAAAGGAAGCTAGAGCTACATCGTGTCGACCTCCAATGCAACAACTCTTGATTTGCAGCCGACCCTTATGTCAATCTCCTCTTGTGCCACATGCCTAGTTCCTACCAACCCCTGCATCGAGTTACAAATATGAACAACTGATCTAGTATCAAATTCCCAAGAACTACTAGGTATGCCAGTAAGGTCAATGTCTATAACATATGTAACAAGTGTACCTTTGCTCGAAGTCGCACTCCCGACCTTCTTGCCATGCTCGGCAAGCCACTTGCTATAGTGACCAGTTTCCTTGCAATGATAGAAAATGGTCTTCGAGTCCAGTCCCGACTTTGCCTCACCGGCGGAGGTTACCATCTCCGTGCCCTCTGCCATAGCCTTCTTCTTGGACCAACTCTTCTTGGACTTAGCCGATTTCTACACCATCAACACTTGATGCGTTCCTTTCTCAATATCCTGCTCTGCCACCTTGAGCATCCCATGCAATCCACTAAGATTCTTATTGATACTTCTGCATCGCATCTACTTTTCCTAACGCTTTTGTTCTTATTTTGGACTCTAATTTGCATGATTTGAATGAAACTAACCCGGATTGTCGTTGTTTTCACCAGAACTACCATGGTGTTGTTTTTGTACAGAAATAAAAGTTCTCGAAATGGAACGAAAATTTTGGAGAATTATTTCAGAATATTTGAGGAATATTGGAGACAAAAGTCACCAGAGAAGGGGGTCAGGTTCAGGAACACCCACCAGGGCGCGCCAGCCCCCTAGCGCGGGATGGGTGGGTGGTGCTCACCTCGTGGCCCCCCTGACCCTAATTCCAACGCTATAAATCCTATCTTTCCAGAATAAATGAAGGAGGAAGTTTCATCGCGTTTCACGATATGAAGCCGCCACCACCTCCTGTTCTTCATCGGGAGGCCAGATCTGGAGTCCATTTGGGGCTCCGAAGAGGGGAATCTTCGGTCTTAGTCATCATCAACCCTCCTTCATCGCCAATTCCATGATGCTCCCCACCGGGAGTGAGTAATTTCTTCATAAGCTTGCTGGTTGGTGAGGAGTTGGATGTGATTCATCATGCAATCAAGTTAGTTTCGTTAGGGCTTGATCCCTAGTATCCACTATGTTCTAAGATCGATGTTGTTATGACTTTGCCATGCTTAATGCTTGTTACTAGGGCCCGAGTGCCATGATTTCAGATCTGAACCGTTTATGTTATCATCATTATATCTATGTTCTCGATCCAATCTTCCCTAGTCATATGTACCTATGCCGTGTTATGATCCGTCAACCCCATAGTGATAATATTTGGGATACTTCATAGTGATGACCGTAGTTTGAGGAGTTCATGTATTCAGTATGTGTTACTGCTTTGTTTCGGTTCTCTATTAAAAGGAGGCCTTAATACCCCTTAGTTTCCTTATGGACCCGTTGCCATGAGAGGGTAGGACAAAAGATGTCATCCAAGTTCTTTTCCATAAGCTCGTATGACTATATACGGAATACATGCCTACATTACATTGACGAACTGGAGCTAGTTCTGTATCGCCCTAGGTTATGAAATTTATATGATCAATATCATCCAACGAATACACTGATCCAGTGCCTACGAGTTTTCCACTTATTGCTCTTACTAAGTTACTACTGCTGCTAACACTATTGCACTTGCTACAAAACTATTACTTCTACTGTTACTGTTGCTACCGCTACCAAACTATCATATTATTGTGCTACTAATCACTTTGCTGCAGTTATTTATCTCCAGGTGTGGTTGAATTGACAACTCAAGTGCTAATACTCTCAAATATTCTTTGGCTCCCCTTGTGTCGAATCTATAAATTTGGGTTGAATACTCTACCCTAGAAAACTTTTGCGATCCCTTATACTTGTGGGTTATCACGTATCCACACTGTGCATATGATAGTTCGAAATGAACGTCCCATAGCTAGGTGGAAAATAACCCGAATTGCATCTGTAGCCAGCTCATCCAAGAGCGAAAAGACCAACCGATCCAAAGCTTGCATGTATTTGATCATCTTGATCACATGTGGGCTTAGTGTATCACCTTTCTTCAGCTTGCAATCCATCAAGGATCGCCCAACGTTGAACCTTTCGGTCTTAGCCTATGTCTAAAACTTGCTCTTGAGACTCTTGATACGTCTACAACATATCTGTAATTTTTTATCATTCCATGCTATTATATTATCATTCGAGGATATATTTTTGAGTAATTATTTACCAATTTATATTATTTTTTAGCACTAACCTACTATTGGAAATATGCCCTAGAGGCAATAATAAATTGGTTATTATCATATTTCCTTGTTCATGATAATCGTTTATTATCCATGCTATAATTGTGTTGATCGGAAACTCAAATACATGTGTGGATACATAGACAACACCATGTCCCTAGTATGCCTCTGATAGACTAGCTCGTTGATCAAAGATGGATATGGTTTCCTAGTCATGGACATGAGATGTCATTTGGTAACGGGATCACATCATTAGGAGAATGATGTGATGGACAAGACCCAAACTACAAACGTAGCATATGACCGTGTCAATTTATTGCTACTGTTTTCTGCAAGTCAAGTATATGTTCCTATGACCATGAGATCATGCAACTCACTGACACCGGAGGAGTACCTTGTGTGTATCAAACGTCGCAACGTAACTCAGTGACTATAAAGGTGCTCTATAGGTATCTCCGAGGGTGTCTATTGGGTTGGCATGGATCAAGACTGCGATTTGTTACTCCATGTGATGGAGAGGTATCTCAGGGCCCACTCGGCAATACAACATCACAATAAGCCTTGCAAGCAATGTCACTAAGTGTTAGTCATGGGATCTTGTATTATGGAACGAGTAGAGAGACTTGCCGGTAAGGAGGTTGAACTAGGTATGGAGATACCGACAATTGAATCTCGGGCAAGTAACATACCGAAGAACAAAGGGAACATCATACGGGATTAACTGAATCCTTGACATAGAGGTTCGACCGATAAAGATCTTTGTAGAGTATGTAGGAACCAATATGGGCATCTAGGTCCCGCTATTGGTTATTGGCCGTAGAGGTGTCTCGGTCATGTCTACATAGTTCTCGAACCCGCAGGGTCTGCACACTTAAGGTTTGGTGACGTTTCGGTAGTATAGAGTTGTACATGGTGGTGACCGAAGGTTGTTCGGAGTGCCGGATGAGATCCCGGACGTCACGAGGAGCTCTAGAATGGTCCGGAGGTAAAGATTGATATATAGGAAGTCCTGTTTTGGTCGCCGGAAAAGTTTTGGGCTCATCGGTAGTGTACTGAGAGTGCCGGTAGTGTATCGGGGGACCATCGGGAGAGGTATTTCGACCCAAGAGGCTACATGGGCTGTGGGAGGTCTAATACCATCCCTTAGTGGGCTGGCCAAAGTCCCACACAAGGCCCATGCGGCTGGGAAGAGATTCCTAAGTGGAAAAGGTGGAAAAAGGCAAAAAGGGTGGAAATAAGGAAGGAGTCCTAATCCTACTAGGAGTGGAGGAGGAGGACTCCTCCTCTCCACTTTGGCCGAAGCCTAGAGGGGCTGGCCCTTGAGACAAGCCTCCTCCTCCTCTCCTCCTACATATACTAGAGGGTTTTAGGGTTTTGGCACAAGATTTTCAACCACATGAAACCCTACCCTCTAGTTCGTAGTTTCGCCTCTAGATCGATTTCAGCTGTGCTTTGGCGAAGCCCTGCTGAGATTATTCCACCACCATCGCCGCAACGCCGTCACGCTGCCAGAGAACTCGTCTACCTCTCTGCTCCCTCTTGCTAGATCAAGAAGGCGGAGATCGTCATCGAGCTGTACTTGTGTTGAATGCGAAGGTGTCGTCTGTTCGGTACTAGATCAGAAGGACCGTGATCAAGATCGCGAGACGATTCGTGATTGGATCGCGGGACGGATCGTGATGAGATCGTGAGATGGATCATGATGAGATCGCGAGATGGGTCATGATGGGATCGCGGGACGCTCGGCGATTTGGATCGCGAAGACGTTCGACTACACCAACCGCGTTTCTTAACGCTTCCCGCTTAGCGATCTACAAGGGTATGTAGATTCACTCTCCCTCTCATAGATGCTCATCACCATGGATAGATCTTGCATGTGCGTTGGAATTTTTTTGTTTCCCATGCAACGTTCCCCAACAGTGGTATCAGAGCTAGGTCTATGTGTAGATGAGATCTCGAGTAGAACACAAAGAGTTTGCGGGCGTTGATGCTTATATTGCTTCCTCCCTTGGTCGTGTTTTGATTCAGCGGTATTATGGGATGAAGCGGCCCGGATCAACCTTACTCGTACGCTTACGAGAGACCGGTTCCATCGACTGACATGTAACTTCGTTGCACAAAGATGGCTGGCGGGTGTCTATTTCTCCTACTTTAGTTGGATCAGATTCGACAAAGGCGGTCCTTGAGAAGGTTGAAAAGCAACTTATGTATCACCGTTGTGGTTTATGCGTGGGTGAGAATTGTTCTTGCTAGATACCCATATCAGCCACGTAAAACATGCAACAACAATTAGAGGACGTCTAACTTGTTTTTGCAGGGTATGTTGTGATGTGATATGGCCAATTACATGATGAGATATATGTGATGTATGAGATGATCATGTGTTGTATAGAATATCACGACTTGCATGTTGATGAGTACGGCAACCGGCAAGAGCCATAGGGTTGTCTTTAATTATTGTATGACCTACGTGTCAATCATTAAGCGCTATGTAATGCTTTACTTTATTGCTAAATGGTAGCAATCGTAGTAGAAGCATGGTGAGCGCGACAACCCCGATGGCGACACGTTGATGGAGATCAAGATGATGGAGATCATGGTGTCATGCCGGCAACGATGGAGATCATGCCGGTGCTTTCAAGATGGGATCAAAAGCACAAGTTCATGGCCATATCATGTCACTTATGATTTGCATGTGATGTTAATCCTTTTATGCACCTTGTTTTGCTTAGGACGACAGTAGCATTATAAGGTGATCCCTCACTTAATTTCAAGATAAATTGTGTTCTCCCCAAGTGTGCATCGTTGCGAAAGTTCATCATGTCGAGACACCACGTGATGATCGGGTGTGATAGACTCTACGTTCACATACAACGGGTGCAAGCCAGTGTTGCACATGTAGGACACTTGGTTTGAACTTGACGAGCCTAGCATGTACGGACATGGCCTTGGAACACAAGAGACCGAAAGGTCGAACATGAGTCATATAGAAGATATGATCAACATGATGATGTTCACCATTAAAACCACCTCAACTCACGTGATGATCGGATTTAAGTTGGTGAATTTGGACCATGTATCACTCGAATGATCGGAGGGATGTCAATTTGAGTGGGAGTTCTTAAGTAATATGATGAACATAGTCAGTAGTGTATTTGCAAATTATGTTGTAGATTACTAGCTCATGCTGTAGCTCCCTTGAATTTTTATATGTTCCTAGAGAAATAGAGTTGAAAGATGATGGTAGCAATATTGCGGACTGGGTCCGTGATCTTAGGATTGTCCTCATTGCTGCACAGAAGGCTTATGTCCTTAATGCACCGCTCGGTGCACCATCCCCTCTAGCGTCGTTTATAGATGTTGTGAACATCTGACAGGCACGTTTCGATGACTACTTGATAGTTTAGTGCATCGTGCATTATGGCTTAGAATTGAGGCTCCAAAACATTTTGAACGTCACAAAACATATGAGATGTTCTAAGAGCTGAAATCGGGATTTCAGGCTCGTGCCCGTGTTGTGAGATATGAGATCTCCAACAAGATTATTTGCCTGCAAGATGAAGGAGAATAGCTCAATCATTGAGCATGTGCTCAGATTGTCTGGGTGCTACAATCGCTTGAATCGAGTGGGAGTTGATCTTCTAGATAAGATAGTGATTGATATAGTTCTCCAAGTCACTATCACTAAGCTACCGGAACTTGGTGATGAACTATAAAATGCCAGGGATAGAAATAATGATCCCTGAGCTGTTCGTGATGTTTGACACCGCGAAGATAGAAATCAAGAAGGAGCATCAAGTGTTGATGGTTAGTAAAACTACTAGTTTCGAGAAGGGCAAGGGCAAGGAGGGAAACTTCATGGATGGCAAGTCAGTTGCTGCTCTAGTGAAGCAACCCAAAGTTGAACCCAAACCCGAGACTAAGTGCTTCTATTAGGAGGTGAGCGTTCGCTGAAGTGGAACAACCCTAGATACTTGGTAGATAAGAAGGCTGGCAACGTCGACAGAAGTATATTTGATATATGTGTTATTAATGTGTACCTTGCTAGTACTCCTAGTAGCACCTGGGTATTGGATACTGGTTCAGTTACTAAATGTTAGTAACTCAAAATAAAAGCCACGGAATAAAGGGAGAACTAGCTAAGGGTGAGGTGACGATGTGTGTTGGAAATGTTTCCAAAGGTTGATGTGATCAACGCCGCACGCTCTCTCTACCTTCGGGATTAGTGACGAACCTAAATAAATGTTATTTGGTGTTTTGTGTTGAGCATGAACGTGATTAGATCGTGTTTATTGCAAAATGGTTATTCATTTAAGTTAGAGAATAATGGTTATTCTGTTTACATGAATAATACCTTCAATGGTCATGCACCCAGTGAGAATGGTTTGTTGAATCTTGACCGTAGTAATACACATGTTCATAACATTGATGCCAAAAGATACAAAGTTAATAATGATAGTACCACATACTTGTGGCACTACTGCTAAATTTCATATTGGTATAAATCGCATGAAGAAACTCCATGCTGATGGATCTTTGGACTCATTCGATTTCGAATCGGTTGAGACATGCGAACCATGCCTCTTGGGCGAGATGACTAAGGACCCCGTTTTCCGGTTTAATCGAGCGGGCAAGTGATTTACTGGAAATGATACATGTTGATGTATGCAATCCAACGAGTCTTGTAGCGTGCGGTGGATATCATTATTTTCTTACCTTCACTGATGATTTGAGTAGATAATAGTGCATATTTACTTAATGAAACAAGTCTGAATCATTTGTAAAGTTCAAGAAAATTCAGAGTGAAGTTTAAAGATCATCGTGACAAGAAGATAAAAATGTCTGCGATATGATCATGGAGGTGAATATCTGAGTTACGAGTTTGGCATACAACTTTAGACAATGTGAAAGTTGTTTCACAACTCACGCCACCTAGAACACCATAGTGTGATGGTCTGTTCGAATGGCATAGTCGTGCTCTATTGGATATGGTGCATACTATGATGTCTCTTATCATTTGGCCACTATCGTTATGGGGTTATGCATTAGAGACAACCACATTCATTTTAAATAGGGCACCATCTAAATCAATTGAGATGACACCGTGTGAATTATGGTTTGATAGAAACCTAAGGTGTCATTTCTTAATGTTTGGGGCTGCGACGCTTGTGTGAAAAATGTTTTCACCTAATGAGCTCGAACCCAAAGCGGACAAGTGCATCTTCATAGAATACCCTAAGAACAGTTGGGTGAACCTTCTATCTCAGATCCAAGCATAAAGTGTTTGTTGCTAAAACTGGGTCCTTTCTCGAGAAAAAGTTTCTCTCAAAAGAATTGAGTAGGAGGAAGATGGAACTTGATGAGGTTGTTGAACCTTTGCTTCAACCAGAGAGTAGCGCAACGCAGAAAGATGTTTCTGTGAAATCTACGTCGGTTGAAGAGGAAGTAAATGATGATGATCATGAAGCTTCGGATCAAGTTACTATCGAACCTCGTAGGTCGACAAGGATGTGTACTACTCCTGAGCGATACGACAACCCTGTCTTGGAGGTCATGTTGTTGGACAACGATGAACCTACGAGCTATGGTGAAGCGATGATGGGACCAAATTTCGATAAATGGTTAGAGGCCATGAAATCCAAGAAAGGATCCATGTATGAAAACCAAGTATAGACTTTGGTAGACTTGCTCGTTGGACGGCAGGTCATCGAGTACAAACGGACCTTTGAGATGGAGACACATGCTGATGGTAGATGTCACCATTTACAAAGCTCGACTTGTCACAAAGAAGTTTCCGACAAGTTCAAAGAGTTGACTGCGATGAGACTTTCTCACTCAGCGATGCTAAAGTCTTTTGGAATTATGTTAGCAGTTGCTACATTTTTCAATTATGAAATTTGGCAGATGGATGACAAAACATCGTTTCCTTAACAGTTTACTTGAGGAAAAGTTGTATGTGATACAACCATAAGGTTTTGTCAGTCCTAAGGATGCTAAAAGGTGTGCGAGCTCCAGCAATCCTTCTAAGGGATGGATCAAGCATCTCGGAGTTGGAATATATGCTTTGATGAGGTGATCAAACTTTTTGAGTTTATACAAAGTTTATGAGAAACTTGTATTTACAATAAAGTGACTGGGAGCACTATAGAGTTTCTGATAAGCATATGTGGATGACATGTTGTTGATCGGAAATGATGTAGAATTTCTGGAAAGCATAAAGGGTTGTTTGAAAAGAGTTTTTTAAAGGAAGACCTGGATAAACCTACCTAATTGTTGAGCATCAAGATCTATAGAGATAGATCAAGATGCTTGATGAGACTTTCAATAAGTACATACCTTGACAAGATTTTGAAAGAGTTTAAAATGGATCAGTCAGAGAAAGAGTTCTTGCCTGATTTGTAAGGTGTAAAGTTGTGTGAGACTCAAAGCTCGACCACGACAGAAGAAAGAGAAAGGACGAACGTCGCCCCCTATGCCTTAGCCATAGGCTCTGTATAGTATGTCATGCTTTGTACCGCACCTATGTGTGCCTTGCCATGAGTCCGTCAAGGGGTACAAAACTGATCCAGGAGTGGATCACTGGACAACGGTTAGGATTATCCTTAGTAACTAAAGGACTAAGGAAATATTTCTCGATTATGGAGGTGATAAAGAGTTTGTCATAAAGGGTTACATTAATATAAGTTTTAACACCAATCCGGATGACTCTGAGTAGCAATCCGGATAAGTATAGTGGAGCAGCCATTTGGAATAGCTCCAACTGGAGTGTGGTAGCAGTGTCTATAGTAAGACATAGAGATTTGCAAAGTACACACGGATCTGAATATCGCAGATCCGTTGACAAAAATACCTCTCTCACATGCAAAGCATAATCGAGCCCAGAACTCATTGGGTATTAGATTCATAACAATGTGAATCACATGGTGATGTGAACTAGATTATTGACTCTAGTGCAAGTGGGAGACTGTTAGAAATATGCCCTAGAGGAAATAATAAATTGGTTATTATCATATTTCCTTGTTCATGATAATCGTTTATTATCCATGCTATAATTGTGTTGATCGGAAACTCAAATACATGTGTGGATACATAGACATCACCATGTCCCTAGTATGCCTCTGATAGACTAGCTCATTGATCAAAGATGGCTATGGTTTCCTAGTCATGGACATGAGATGTCATTTGGTAACGGGATCATAGCATTAGGAGAATGATGTGATGGACAAGACCCAAACTACAAACGTAGCATATGATCGTGTCAGTTTATTGCTACTGTTTTCTGCATGTCAAGTATATGTTCCTATGACCATGAGATCATGCAACTCACTAACACCGGAGGAGTACCTTGTGTATATCAAATGCCGCAACATAACTGGGTGACTATAAAGGTGCTCTATAGGTATCTCCGAGGGTGTCTGTTGAGTTGGCATGGATCAAGACTGGGATTTGTTACTCCGTGTGACGGAGAGGTATCTCAGGGCCCACTCGGTAATACAGCATCACAATAAGCCTTGCAAGCAATGTGACTAAGTGTTAATCACGGGATCTTGTATTATAGAATGAGTAAAGAGACTTGTCGGTAACGAGCTTGAACTAGGTATGGAGATACCGACGATCGAATCTCGGGCAAGTAACATACCGAAGAACAAAGGGAACATCATACAGGATTAAATGAATCCTTGACATAGAGGTTTGAACGATAAAGATCTTTGTAGAATATGTAGGAACCAATATGGGCATGCAGGTCTTGCTATTGGTTATTGACCGTAGAGGTGTCTCGGTCATGTCTACATAGTTCTCGAACCCGCAGGGTCTGCACACTTAAGGTTTGATGACGTTTCGGTAGTATAGAGTTGTACATGGTGGTGACCGAAGGTTGTTCGGAGTACCAGATGATATCCCGGATGTCACTAGGAGCTCCGGAATGGTCCGGAGGTAAAGATTGATATATAGGAAGTCCTGTTTTGGTCGCCGAAAAAGTTTCGGGCTCATCAGTAGTGTATCGGGAGTGCCGGTAGTGTACCGGAGGACCATCGGGAGAGGTATTTCGACCCAAAAGTCTACATGGGCTGTGGGAGGACTAATACCATCCCTTAGTGGGGTGGCCAAAGTCCCACACATGTCCCATGCGGATGGCAAGATATTCCTAAGTGGAAAAGGTGGAAAAAGGCAAAAAGGGTGGAAATAAGGAAGGAGTCCTAATCCTACTAGGAGTGGAGGAGGAGGACTCCTCCTCTCCACTTTGGCCGAAGCCTAGAGGGTCTGGCCCTTGGACCAAGCCTCCTCCTCCTCTCCTCCTATATATACTAGAGGGTTTTAGGGTTTTGGCACAAGATTTTCAGCCACGTGCAACCCTACCCTCTAGTTCGTAGTTTCTCCTCTAGATCGGTTTGAGTTGTGCTTAGGCAAAGCCCTGCTGAGATTACTCCACCACCATCGCCGCAACACTGTCACGCTGCCCTCTCTGCTCTCTCTTGCTGGATCAAGAAGGCGGAGATCATCATCGAGTTGCACGTGTGCTGAACGTGGAGGTGTCGTCCTTTCGGTACTAGATCAAAAGGACCGTGATCAAGATTGCGAGACGATTCGTGATTGGATCGCGGGACGGATCGCGATGAGATCACGAGACGGATCATGAGAAGATCGTGGGACGGATTGTGATGGCATCGCGGGATGCTCGGCGATTGGGATTGCGAAGACGTTTGACTACACCAACCGCGTTTCTTAACGCTTCCCGCCTAGCGATCTACAAGGGTATGTAGATTCACTGTCCCTCTCATAGATGCTCATCACAATGGATAGATCTTGTGTGTGCGTAGGAAAATTTTTGTTTCCCGTGCAACGTTCCCCAACACCTATTGACCCAGTTCCCAGTGCGAGTTGTTGTTTTCTACGTGCTTTTTTTACTTTTTAGGTTTATAGTACCAAACGAAGTCCAATTGCCCCGAATTTTTTTATGGTTTTTTCTGGACCAAAAGAATACCTGGAAGCTTCGAGAGAATACCAGAGGCCGCACAAGGGGGCCAAGAACCTACAGGGCGCGCCTAGGAGTGTGGTCGTGCCCTGATGGCTTGTGCCTCCCTGGTGGCCCCCCTTGCCCCGTTCTCTGTCCTATACATTCACATATATTCAAAAACCCTAGAGGGCATCCCGAAACACTTTTCCCCGCCGCCAGTCTCTCTTCCGATATGATCCCATTTGGAGCTCCATTCCGACACCGTGACGGAGGGGGGGGGGGTCAATCACGGAGGGCCTTGTCATCAACCTTGCCGCCCTCATGATGATGTGGGGGTAGTTCAGCATAGACCTACAGGTCTATAGTTAGTACCTAGATGGCTATCTCTATCTCTTTTGATCTTCAATACAATGATCGTCGCATCTTCACTTTGATCCATTCGATGTAACTCTTTTGTGTAGTGCGTTTGTTGGGATCCGATGAATTGTGGATTTATGTTCAGATTATTCTTGAAAAATATTTGAGTCTTCTTTGAAATTATTATGATTCTTAATCCCATGATCATGATAGCTTTGTAATTCTCTTTGATCTATTGATTTGCTTTGCCCAAGTATATTGATCTTTCGTCAATGGGAGAGGTGTATTGTAGTGGGTTCAACCTGACGAGTTTCCATATCTGTCGTGGTTTTGTCATGGCAAGATGTCCTCGTGAGAGAACTTAGGTGTGAGGCCATCACAACTATGTGGCGGCATGAGAGGGGTTGGTCGGAATTGAGAGACGCGGCTAACCTAGGTTTGGTCCCTCCTTATATAGGTTACGTCCTGCTTTGTGTCTATATTGATGATGATGATGATGTTCTCGATTACAAGGGTGCAGAATTGCTACCTCTAGTCTCGAGAGCCTCTAATCTATCTATCTCTAATGACCCTCTTGGGGTGCCTTGCCCCTCCTTATATAGGTTGAAGGGGTAGGTTTACATGTAGAGTCCTACAAAGAGTAGGATTAGGACTAGTCTCTCTTGAATCCTAATCTGGGTCTTGTTTCCTTTATGAGGGAATCCTTCCTCATCTTAGGCCTTCTATGTGAGCCATCCCTCCAAGCCCATCCATGAGCACCTTGCACCGGCTTGCTCGCCGAGTCTTGTCATTCGCCTGACCCGCCTGTTGGGTCACCAACGAGCCGCCAAGATCGATCGGGTCTCCAGTGAGTCGCCAAGTCCCTGTCGGGTCATACTTCAGGCCGGGTTATACCGTGGGGTAATATCCCCGACATTAGCCCCCAGGTTAGCATGAATTTATTTATGGCAAGCTCCTGAAATAAGAATAACAAATATGTTAAGGGATCGGCGCACTTGCTCCCCTGTCCGTCTTATTTCAATGAAGTGGCACCTCAAAAAAATATGGGTTTCTTCTTCATATGAACGACCCGTCTTCACAATTATCTTGCAAGTCCATGTCCTTTGCAAAAATATTGGGAATGGAACACCCATACTTCGTTGAGTCGGCCTCCAATACTTTGGCTTGATGAAAATCTTGGGAATAAGAAATCTTCATGATGTTGAACCGCCATAATGGGACGAGTCATGATCTTTGACAATACTAAGTCACGATCTTTGAAAATATTGGGTCAGACAACTGGATTCCAATTGACTTGATAAATTATTGGGAATAAAGAAATCTATGGGATGTTGAGCTGGTCTTTCAACGCTTCAGCTGCATGAAGAAATGGGACCCATCTCGCTCACAATTGACATCTTGAAAGTGTTCTACTATTTTTATAGCCATATTACCTATAGCCCCCAAGCTCTGAGTTATCCATGATGACTTGGTGCTTTTCAATAATATCCTTCATAGTGTAGCCCCCAAGTGTCGGGTTGTCTTTCCTACAACAACCTGGGCTTATAAATGTCTTATGCTCATAAAACTTCAACCAGTGTAGCCCCCAAGGGCCGGATCATTATGCAATAATGAACAGGAAATTTTTGTAGATCTGATCATATGGACTTGAGGAGCAATGTGTAGCCCCCAAGGGCCAGCTCAGTAAGACAATACTGGGCTAAGACTTAGAAAAATATAGAAAGTCGGCTCATCTCCTTGAGATAACAGGGTATGTTGACAATATAATGCTTTGAAAATCAACTTGCATTAGCCCCCAAGTGTCGTGGTGTATGCTTGCAGCGACATGGGACTTTGCAAACTTGATATAAACTGGACTTGGATAATGTAGCCCCCAAGTGCCGGTCATATGCCCGCAACGATTCGAGAATATTCCTTCCATTGCAGAATAAAATCCTATCCACTGTCCAGATGATGTTGATGAAAGCCTTGTATATCAAGGTTTGAACCATGCTCCTTGCTGTAAGCTGGTATTCTTGGGATGAAGGAATAATTGTTGGGGAACGTTGCATGGGAAACAAAAAATTTCCTACGCACACGCAAGATCTATCCATGGTGATGAGCATCTACGATAGGGAGAGTGGATCTACATACCCTTGTAGATCGCTCAGCGGGAAGCGTTAAGAAACGCGGTTGGTGTAGTCGAACATCTTCGCGGTCCAAATCGCAGAACGTCCCGCGATCACATCACGATCCGTCCCGTGATCCAATCATGATCCGTCCCGCGAACTCATCATGATCTGTCCCGCGATCTCATCATGATACGTCCCGCGATCTCATCACGATCCGTCCCGTGAACTCATCACGAACGGTCTCGCGATCTTGTTCACGGTCCTTCCGATCTAGCGCCGAACGGACGGCACCTCCGCGTTCAGCACACGTGCAGCTTGATGATGATCTCCACCATCTTGATCCAGCAAGAGGAAGTGGAGAGGGAGAAGATTTCACCAGTAGCATGACGACGCTCCGGTGATGGTGGTGGAGCAATTCCGGCAGGGCTTCGCCTAAGCACTGCGGAACTAGTCTAGTCTAGAGGAACTTGATCTAGAAGTAGGGTTTAGACGTGGCTGAAAATCCTTGTCCAAAAAACCCTAAAACCACTCATATATATAGGAGGAGGGGAGAGGAGGCTTCGCACAAAAGGAGGGCTCTCCTTTGGTTCGGCCGAACCTAGTGGGGAGGAGTCCTCCTCCTAGTAGGACTCCTCCTCCCACAAGAGAGGTGGAGTTTGGGGAGGTTTCCACCCCAATTCGGTTTGCCTCTCTTTCCTCCTGCGCATAGGCCTCCTTGGCCGACCCAACTTGCCCACTATGGGCTGGTGGGTTGCCACATAGGCCCATGGGGTGGGTTGGCCCCACTGGTGGAACCTCGGGACCCATTCGTCACTCCCGGTACACTACCAAAAATGCCTCTAACTTTCCAGAGTCCAAACACCACCTTCCTATATATCAATCTTTACCTCCAGACCATTCCGGAGCTCCTCCTTATGTCCAGGATCTCATCCGGGACTCCGAACAATCTTCGGTCACCACCATACATAACTCTATACTACCGAAACGTCACCAAACCTTAAGTGTGCAGACCCTGCGGGTTCGAGAACTATGTAGACATGACCGAGACACCTCTACGGTCAATAACCAATGGCGGGACCTGGATGTCCACATTGGTTCCTACATATTCTACGAAGATCTTTATCGGTCGAACCTCTATGTCAGGGATTCAGTTAATCCCGTATGATGTTCCCTTTGTTCTTCGGTATGTTACTTGCCCGAGATTCGATCGTCGGTATCTCCATACCTAGTTCAACCTTGTTACCGGCAAGTCTCTTTACTCGTTCCGTAATACAAGATCCCGTGACTAACACTTAGTCACATTGCTTGCAAGGCTTATTGTGATGTTGTATTACCGAGTGGGCCCTGAGATACCTCTCCGTCACACGGAGTAACAAATCCCAGTCTTGATCCATGCCAACTCAACAGACACCCTCGGAGATACCTGTAGAGCACCTTTATAGTCACCCAGTTACATTGCGACGTTTGATACACACAAGGTACTCCTCCGATGTCAGTGAGTTGCATGATCTCATGGTCATAGGAACATATACTTGACATGCAGAAAACAGTAGCAATAAACTAACACGATCATAAGCTATGTTTGTAGTTTGGGTCTTGTCCATCACATCATTCTCCTAATGATGTGATCCCATTATCAAATGACATCACATGTCAATGGCTAGGAAACCTTGACCATCTTTGATCAACGAGCTAGTTCACTAGAGGCATACTAGGGACAGAGTGTTGTCTATTTACCCACACATGTAATGTGTTTCCATTTAATACAATTATAGCATGGATAATAAACGATTATCATGAACAAGGAAATATGATAATAACTAATTTATTATTGCCTCTAGGGCATATATCCAACAGTCTCCCACTTGCACTAGAGTCAATAATCTAGTTCACATCACCATGTGATTCGCATTGTTATGAATCTAACACCCAATGAGTCCTGGGGCTCGATCATGCTTTGCATGTGAGAGAGGTCTTATAGTCAACGGGTCTGCGACATTCAGATCCATGTGTACTTTGCAAATTTTTATGTCAAACCATAAACACTGCTACCACGCTCCACTTGGTACTATTCCAAATGGCTGCTCCACTATACGTATCCAGATTGCTACTACGAGTCATCCGGATTGGTGTTAAAGCTTGCATCGACGTGACTCTTTACGACGAACTCTTTATCACCTCCATAATCAAAAAACATCTCCTCAGTCTTTTAGTTACTAAGGATAATATTGCCCGCTGTCCAGTGCTCCATTCCAGGATCACTTTGAAACCTTCCGGCCATACTTATAGCAAGGCTGACATCAGGTCTTTGTGCACAGCATTGCATACATGATAGAGCCTATGGCTGAAGCATAGGGGATGACACTCATCTTTTCTCTATCTTCTGCAGTCACTGGGCATTGAGTCTTACTCAACTTTATACCTTACAAATCAGGCGAGAACTCTTTCTCTTACTGATCCATATTGAACTCTTTCAAAATCTTGTCAAGGTATGTACTCATTGAAAGTCTTATCAAACATCTTGATCTATCTTTATAGATTTTGATGCTCAACAATTAGGTAGTTTTATCCAGGTCTTCCTTTGAAAAACTCTTTTCAAACAACCTTTTATGCTTTCCAGAAATTCTACATCATTCCCGATCAACAATATGTCAACCACATATGCTTACCAGAAATTCTATAGTGCTCCCACTCACTTTATTGTAAATACAAGTTTCTCATAAACTTTGTATAGAGTCAAAAACTTTGATCACCTCATCAAAGTGTATATTCCAACTCCGAGAAGCTTGCTTCAGTTCATAGAAGGTTCACTGAAGCTTGCACATCTTTTAGCATCCTTAGGACTGACAAAACCTTCTGGTTGTATCTCATACAACCTTTCCTTAAGGAAGGAAACAATGTTTTGGTATCCATCTGCCAGATTTCATAATTGAAAAATGCAGCAACTGCTAACATAATTCCAATAGACTTTAGCATCGCTACGAGTGAGAAAGTCTCATCGCAGTCAACTCCTTGAACTTGGTGGAAACTTCTTTGCAACAAGTCGAGCTTTATAAATGGTGACATTCACCATCAGCGTCTGTCTTCATCTTAAAGATCCATTTGTACTTGACGACCTGTTGTCCAACGAGCAAGTCCACCAAAGTCTATACTTGGTTTTCATACATGGATCCTTTCTCGTATTTCATGGCCTCTAACCATTTGTTGGCTTCCAGGCCCATCATTGCTTCTCCATAGTTCGTAGGTTCATCATTGTCCAACAACATGACCTCCAACACAGGGTTGTCGTACCGCTCAGTAGCAGTACACGTCCTTGTCGACCTACGAAGTTCGCTAGTAACTTGATCCGAAGCTTCATGATCATCATCATTAACTTCCTCTTCAACTGACATAGGCTTCACAGAAACATCTTTCTGTGCTGCGCCACTTTCTGGTTGAAGTAAAGGTTCAGTAACCTCGTCAAGTTCTATTTTCCTTGTCGGTCGATAGTAACTTGATCCGAAGCTTCATGATCATCATCATTAAATTCCTCTTCAACCGACATAGGCTTCACAGAAACATCTTTCTGCGCTGCGCTACTTTGTGGTTGAAGCAGAGGTTCAAATAAACTCATCAAGTTCTATCCTCCTCCCACTCAATTCTTTCAAGAGAAACCCTTTCTCGAGAAAGGACCCAGTTTTAGCAACAAACATTTTATGCTTGGATCTGAGATAGAAGGTTCACCCAACTGTTCTTAGGGTATTCTATGAAGATGCATTTGTCCGCTTTGGGTTCGAGCTCACTAGGCGAAAACATTTTCCACACAAGCGTCGCAGCCCCAAACATTAAGAAATGACAGCTTAGGTTTCTATCAAACCATAGTTCACACGGTGTCATCTCAACGGACTTAGATGGTGCCCTATTTAAAGTGAATGTTGTTGTCTCTAATGCATAACCCCAAAATTATAGTAACAAAATGATAATAGACATCATAGCACACACCATATCCAATAGAGCACGACTATGACGTTCGGACACACCATCACACTATGGTGTTCCAGGTGGCGTGAGTTGTGAACCAACTTTCACATTGTCTAAAGTTGTATGCCAAACTCGTAACTTAGATATTCACCTCCACGATCATATCGCAAACATATTTATCTTCTTGTCATGATGATCTTAAACTTCACTCTGAATTTGCTTGAACCTTTCAAACGATTAAGACTTGTGTTTCATTAAGTAAATATACACTATATCTACTCAAATCATCAGTGAAGATAAGAAAATAACGATAACCACTGCACGCTACAAGACTCATTGGATTGCATACATCAACATGTATCATTTCCAATAAATCACTTGCCCGCTTCATCAAAACATACAACGGGGGTCCTTAGTCATCTTTGACCAAGAGGCATGGTTCGCATGTCTCAACCGATTCGAAATCGAATGAGTCCAAAGATCCATCAGCATGGAGTTTCTTCATGCGTTTTATACCAATATGACATTTAGCGGCAGTGCCACAAGTATGTGGTACTATCATTATTAACTTTGTATCTTTTTGGCATCAATGTTATGAACATGTGTATTACTACGATCAAGTTTCAACAAACCATTCTTACTGGGTGCATGACCATTGAAGGTATTATTCATGTAAATAGAATAACCATTATTCTCTAACTTAAATGAATAACCGTGTTGCAATGAACATGATCTAATCACGTTCATGCTCAACGCAAAAAACACCAAATAACATTTAGTTTAGGTTCGTCACTAATCTCGAAGGTAGAGAGAGAGTGTGATGTTGATCACATAAACCTCGGAAACATTTCCAACACACATCGTCACCTCACACTTAGCTAGTTCTCCGTTTATTTCGAGTTACTAACATTTAGCAACCGAACCGGTATCCAATACCCAGGTGCTACTAGGAGTACTAGCAAGGTACACATCAATAACACGTATATCAAATATAATTCTGTTGACGTTGCCAGCCTTCTTATCTACCAAGTATCTAGGGTTGTTCCGCTTCAGCGACCGCTCTCCTCATAATCGAAGCACTTAGTCTCGGGTTTGAGTTCAACTTTGGGTTGCTTCACTGGAGCAGCAACTGACTTGCTATCCATGAAGTTTCCCTCCTTGCTCTTGTCGAAACTAGTGGTTTTAACTAACCATCAACACTTTGATGCTCCTTCTCGATTTCTACCTTTGCGGTGTCAAACATCGCGAATAGCTCAAGGATCATTATTTCTATCCCTGGCGTTTTATAGTTCATCACCAAGTTCTAGTAGCTTTAGTGACAGTGACTTGGAGAACTATATCAATCACTATCTTACCTGGAAGATCAACTCCCACTCGATTCAAGCGATTGTAGCACCCAGACAATCTGAGCACATGCTCAACGATTGAGCTATTCTCTTTCATCTTACAAGCAAAGAATCTTGTTAGAGATCTCATATCTCGCAACACGGGCATGAGCCTGAGATCCTAATTTCAGCTCTTAGAACATCTCATATGTTCCATGACGTTCACAGCGTTTCGGAGCCTCAATTCTAAGCTGTAATGCATGATGCACTAAACTATCAAGTAGTTATCAAAACGTGCCTGTCAGATGTTCACAACATCTACAAACAGCGCTAGAGGGGTTGGTGCATCGAGCGTTGCATTAAGGACATACGCCTTCTGTGCAGCAATGAGGACAATCCTCAGATCACGGAGCCAGTCCGCAAAATTTCTACCATCATCTTTGAACTCTATTTCTCTAGGAACATATAAAATTCAAGGGCGCTACAGCGTGAGCTAGTAATCTACAACATAATTTGCAAAGACACTACTGACTATGTTCATGATAATGAGTTCAATTAATCATATTACTTAAGAACTCCCACTCAATTTGACATCCCTCCGGTCATTCGAGTGATACATGATCCAAATTCACCAACTCAAGTCCGATCATCACGTGAGTTGAGGTGGTTACAATGGTGAACATCATCATGTTGATCATATCTACTATATGACTCATGTTCGACCTTTCGGTCTCTTGTGTTCCGAGGCCATGTCTGTACATGCTAGGCTCGTCAAGTTTAACCCGAGTGTTCTGCATGTGCAACACTGGCTTTCACCCGTTGTATGTGAACGTAGAGTCTATCACACCCGATCATCACGTGGTGTCTCAACACGACGAACTTTCGCAACGGTGCACACTCGGGGAGAACACAATTTTATCTTGAAATTTAAGTGAGGGATCACCTTATAACGCTACCGTCGTACTAAGCAAAACAAGGTGCATAAAAGGATTAACATCACATGCAATTCATAAGTGACATGATATGGCCATGAACTTGTGCTTTAGATCTCCATCTTGAAAGCACCGGCATGATCTCCATCGTCACCGGCATGACACCATGTTCTCCATCATCTTGATCTCCATCAACGTGTCGCCATCGGGGTTGTCACGCCCTGCATGCTTCTACTACTATTGCTACCGTTTAGCGATAAAGTAAAGCATTACATAGCGCTTAATGATTGACACATAGGTCATACAATAATTAAAGACAACCCTATGGCTCCTGCCGGTTGCCGTACTGATCGACATGCAAGTCGTGAAATTCTATACATCACATGATCATCTCATACATCACATATACCACATCATGTAATTGGCCATATCACATCACAACATACCCTGCAAAAACAAGTTAGACATCCTCTAATTGTTGTTGCATGTTTTACGTGGCTACTATGGGTATCTAGCAAGAACAATTCTCATCTACGCAAAAACCACTAGTTGCTTTTCAACCTTCTCAAGGACCGCCTTTGTCGAATCCGATCCAACTAAAGTGAGAGAAACTGGCACCCGCAAGCCATGTATGCAACAAGTTGCGGTCGAGGGAACTGGTCTCTCATAAGCGTACGAGTAATGTTGGTCCGGGCCGCTTCATCTCACAATACCACTGAACCAAAATCCGACCAAGGGAGAAAGCAATCTAAGCATCAATGCCCACAAACCTTTTGTGTTCTACTCGAGATCTCATCTACACATAGACCTAGCTCAGATGCCACTATTGGGGAACGTTGCATGGGAAACAAAAAATTTCCTACGCACACGCAAGATCTATCCATGGTGATGACCATCTACAAGAGGGAGAGTGGATCTACATACCCTTGTAGATCGCTAAGCGGGAAGCGTTAAGAAACGCGGTTGGTGTAGTCGAACATCTTCGCGATCCAAAGCGCAGAGCATCCCGCGATCACATCACGATCCGTCCCGCGATCCAATCACGATCCGTTCCGCGAACTCATCACGATCCGTCCCGCGATCGCATCACGATCCGTCCCGCGATCTCATCACGATCCGTCCCGTGAACTCATCACGAACGGTCTCGCAATCTTGTTCACGGTCCTTCCGATCTAGCGCCAAACGGACGGCACCTCCGCGTTCAGCACACGTGCAGCTTGATGAAGATCTCCACCATCTTGATCCAGCAAGAGGAAGTGGAGAGGGAGAAGAGTTCATCGGCAGCATGACGGTGCTCCGGTGATGGTGGTGGAGCAATTCCGGCAGGGCTTCGCCTAAGCACTGCGGAACTAGTCTAGTCTAGAGGAACTTGATCTAGAAGTAGGGTTTAGACGTGGCTGAAAATCCTTGTCCAAAAAACCCTAAAACCACTCATATATATAGGAGGAGGGGAGAGGAGGCTGCACACAAAAGGAGGGCTCTCCTTTGGTTCGGTCGAACCTAGTGGGGAGGAGTCCTCCTCCTAGTAGGACTCCTCCTCCCACAAGAGAGGTGGAGTTTGGGGAGGTTTCCACCCCAATTCGGTTTGCCTCTCTTTCCTCCTGCGCATAGGCCTCCTTGGCCAACCCAACTGGCCCACTATGAGCTGGTGGGTTGCCACATAGGCCCATGGGGTGGGTTGGCCCCACTGCTGGGCCCCCGGGACCCATTCGTCACTCCCGGTACACTAACGAAAATGCCCGAAACTTTCCAGAGTCCAAACACCACCTTCCTATATATCGATCTTTACCTCCGGAGCTCCTCGTGATGTCCGAGATATCATCCGGCACTCCAAACAACCTTCGGTCACCACCATACATAACTCTATACTACCGAAACGTCACCAAACCTTAAGTGTGCAGACCCTGCGGGTTCGAGAACTATGTAGACATGACCGAGACACCTCTACGGTCAATAACCAATGGTGGGACCTGGATGTCCACATTGGTTCCTACATATTCTACAAAGATCTTTATCGGTCGAACCTCTATGTCAAGGATTCAGTTAATCCCGTATGATGTTCCCTTTGTTCTTCGGTATGTTACTTGACCGAGATTCGATCATCGGTATCTCCATACCTAGTTCAACCTCGTTACCGGCAAGTCTCTTTACTCGTTCCGTAATACAAGATCCCGTGACTAACACTTAGTCACATTGCTTGCAAGGCTTATTGTGACGTTGTATTACCGAGTGGGCCCTGAGATACCTCTCCGTCACATGGAGTAACAAATCCCAGTCTTGATCCATGCCAACTCAACAGACACCCTCGGAGATACCTGTAGAGCACCTTTATAGTCACCCAGTTACGTTGCAACATTTGATACACACAAGGTACTCCTCCGATGTCAGTGAGTTGCATGATCTCATGGTCATAGGAACATATACTTGACATGCAGAAAACAGTAGCAATAAACTGACACGATCATAAGCTATGTTTGTAGTTTGGGTCTTGTCCATCACATCATTCTCCTAATGATGTGATCCCGTTATCAAATGACATCACATCTCAATGGCTAGGAAACCTTGACCATCTTTGATCAACGAGCTAGTTCACTAGAGGCATACTAGGGACAGACTGTTGTCTATTTACCCACACATGTAATGTGTTTCCATTTAATACAATTATAGCATGGATAATAAATGATTATCATGAACAAGGAAATATGATAATAACTAATTTATTATTGCCTCTAGGGAGTATTTCCAACAATAATAGCCATTACTCTGAAGGGGCTTTGAAAACCTTAGTCATCCAATGCGGGTTATGATAACCATAATAATAATCCAGCCATGTTGGCTATTTTGAATAATATAAAGTGGTTTGAAAACCTCAATCATCCAATACTGGTTATAACAACCATAATGAAAATCCAGCCATGTTGGCTATTAAGGATTGGAATATGTAACCCGGTTTGAAAACCGGTTCCTACAATATAAACCAAGATATCCGTGCATATATGATGCATGGTAAGATGATGCAATGATGATGCAATGTATGATGCAATATATGACAACATGAAAGACCCAAGCTTTGTTATGTTTAAAAATTAGGCATGATCGCCCAAAGCTCATATGTCGGCTCTCCCATGGCACAGATTCATCGTTTTAACCTTAACAAGTTCAGGGTCTTGAAAAAGATTGACTGTTAAGAGTAGGACGAGCCATATAGTGGAGAGGCTACATCAGGGCATGAGTACCCCCAGACCCATAAGCCGGCTCTCACGTGACATAAATCCGTCGTTTTAACCTTCAACAGTTTAGGGTCTTGAAAAAGATTGACTGAATAAGAGTACGAACGGGCCACAAGGCGGAGAGATTGCAGCAAATATGTGAGTTTATCCTCGGTTTTTATAAGCCGGCCCTCACGTGACATAAGCCACCATTTTAACCTTAACCAGTACATGGTCTCATGGGAAGATTGACTGTCAAGTACTTTGATCAGCTAAGTCGAGATTAACTGGTAAGAGTTCGGCGGGTCACCCGACGGAGTGGCATCATGCATACACGCAGGTTTAACCCGGTCATGTGGTGGCAGAAAAGCCGGTCAAGAGGGTGTGAAAGCTAAACCTGGTGGGTTGGAAGCCCCCAAATGACCTTGTTGAAGTATCAACTTTCTTACACAATCTTTTTGAAGAAACAATAGAAACCCCAAGTGACTTTATGATGATCCAATAAATCAGGGCACCCATGTTTGAACGGTGCATCATGGCGGCTCGTCCTCTTGGGAAACTTTTAATTTTCTGAAAACTCAAACTTTGCGAGCAATGAATTCCTTTTGAACTGGATGCTGAGAAAGATATCGAGATCTCAAAACTTTGTGAGACATAAACTTCTCTTGAACCAGAACTCTTAGATTGCTTGGCACTTTTTCAGCCGGAAATTTTCTGACGGTCTTCATACTTCAACCAATGTGGCAGTATCCCCCGAGATCGGGTGATCTGGGGTTCTTGAATTTGCTGAAAATAGCAACATTTTCTGAATCATGTGTGTAGCCCCTAAGTCTTAAGACGACTCGAGGAGTTGGCTTGAGATTCTCCATACTTGCCCGTGGCATAAACCAGCCTATAGTTGACAGCGGAAACGCCGGAATGTGTTGAAGCTGGAGGCAAGGTGGTGAGCTTAGTGATCTTCGCAATACTCATTGTACACCCTCGGCATTGATAACTCGATGTGAATCCTCAGAAGGTTGAGGTCAACTATGGCAGGTTGACTTGTATCGGTAATCCGACCAGTGTTTCATCCCAACTGGTTGTTGAAGTTAAACAAACCGTAGTGGCGGTGACTTGTACGCCTATCCATTGAGCCATCCGGTGGAGGCAGAAGCTGATATTATATCATGCCTTTCTCTAGAGTTGTTGCAATAGACCGGGCTGGAGGAACGGTGACTTGCTTGCACTCAATAAGCATCTCATGCGGAAGGGTGCAACTCTGGCATGTTGATGTAGACCAGACCGTGAGGGTGAACGGTAGAGACGACCGCGACATCAGAGGCGGCCCGAACGCGAATGAGTCGGCCGCGGGCACGGAAAGATGAGTCGGCCCTGGCATTGTAAGTGGGTGCGGATGGTCGAGTCAATCGCAGGTGCGGTTAGTCGCGCGGACGGGCGAGTCAGCTATGTCGTGCTGATGTAGATTGGGTTGTAGAGGTGGTTGCTTGCAGATACATCCGTTGAGCATTAAGGCACGGTCAGATACCAGTGCATGATAATGGTGGCACGAGCTATATATCCATGATAGAACCATCACTCCTTTCAGTGAACAGTTGTCCTGCATAAAAAAATACCGCAAGCCAAAGTAGTTGTTTCTCGAAAGAAAAAATACATCAATAAAAATAGATCGGATGGATTTCATCTACTTCATTTAGACGACGGATATAGTTGCCGAATTCTTTATGATCCATATATGTATACAAAGGATATATTTGTTGACCCCCTCGAGGACCCTGCTAGATGCTGCCATCGATCCTTATTTTTTTGTGTGTGTGCACTAGTGGGTGCAGAGAGATTAGTTTAGAAGAGAGCTTCGTAAAACGTCCGTACTTGTCCGTGAGTCTAGCATTTTCGCTGGTGGGGCACGTTATTGAAGTGGGCAGCAACAACTTAGAGTGGAGGCCATGTGAGGTTATGGCGACTTGAGGACAAGGCCGGCCGGGCGGCTCTCTGTGGTGAGGCAATTTGGAGGCGGCTCGAAGGTTACCTATACACCGCTCGCAGGCCGGCCGGGTAGCAAGAGCTCAAGGCCGGCTGCTTAGATGCGGTGGCTCAAGGAAGAGTGGAGGCTGGTGCAGCGACAGCTCGACGTGCATCGGAGACCGATGGTGGCTCGAGGCAGCTTGGAGGCGCCAGCCTGCGGTAGAGGCAGAGGCGCGACGGGGCGAAACGAGGCCGGCTCGGATACAAGGTTGGCTCAGAATGACACGGGCGTGCGAGCACCGCTGAACCAGCCGATGCGCGACACGGCAGCAGAGGCGAGGCTGCGCGGGGGCATGAGGGTGAAGCGAGCCACGGCGGCTTAAGGCGAGGCCACGCGAGGTGGCTGGTGAGGCGAGCCATGGCGGCTTGAAGCGAGGCCGCGCATGTGCATAAACGTGTTGGAGAGGAGCCCCGTGCCGCGCGAGGGAGGCAAAGCCGGCAGGAGCGGAGCGACTAGAGGCGGAGCAAGGCGGACATGGCGAGGCCACGATGGACGCGAGCAGTCGAGGCCACAGCGGCTTGAAGCGGGTCACAACAGAGGGCTGGCTCACCGGAGGCGAGGTAGAGACTTGGCGACGGCGGTAGGTGCAGACGGAGGATGGGCGGGATGGCGAGCCTCCGGAGCATGACAGATCGGCCGTGGAGGTGAGGCGAGTGTCATGGCCAGTGGAGGCCCAGTCCGCCTCCATGTTCTTCGGCTACAGTAGTTGCTCTCTAGAAATCCATGCCCCCGTCCACCTCCGTTGTGGCCCTCTATATTTTATTTTTATTTTGTTGTTTGCTCACATGAGGACTATACAAACACGGCATCCAGCAACTTCCGTGTCCTCTGTTTTTTTGTCTTCGCGTGGCCTTTTTGTAGTGGCCTCAGGCCATGAAGTTGTATATGGACGTGGAAACTTCCAAACTTTGTGGATGATTGCTATTGGTCTCGACGGCTCTTGGTCCTGGCGCTAATCAAATTCGGACACCAGATTTGCCGTGGTGGCGGAAATGCTTCTAATTTTTTCTCTCTCATCTGAATATGCCATGATGTCTGTCGACTCACGGGAGTTTCCGTCCACACCACCCTACCGAGTGTGGCAACGATGTAGTCTCTATTATCAAGAGACGCGGTTACCCAGGTTCGGCCCCTCCGATGGAAGTAAAAGCATACGTCCTGTTTTGTGTTTATATTGATGATGATGATGATGATCTCAATTACAAGGGTGCAGAATCGCTACCTCTAGTCTCGAGAGCCTCTAATATGTCTATCCCTAATGACTTGAACTTCTCCCTCTTGGGGTGCCTTGTCCCTCCTTATATAGGTTGAAGGGGTAGGTTTACATGTATAGTCCTACTGAGAGTAGGATTATGACTAGTCTCTCTTGAATCCTAATCCGGGTCTTGTTTCCTTTATGAGGGAATCCTTCCTCATCTTGGGCCTTCTCTGTGAGCCACCCCTCCAAGACCTTCCATGGGCCGCCTTGCGCCGGCTTGCTCGTTGAGTCTTATCATTCGCCTGACCCGCCTACCGGTCACTAATGAGCCGCCAAGCTCGGTCGAGTCTCCAGTGAGTCGCCAAGTCCCGGCCGGGTCATACTTCAGGTCGGGTTATATCGCGGGGTAATATCCCCGACAATATTCTAGTGATAGAAGGGGACAAGTTGCGTCTTTGTGTTGTTGCCACTATGGATAAAACGATGGGGTTTATTAATATTGATTGAGTTTACTTCACTACAAGAATCAGACACTTTGTCGCCTGCCATGGCAGACGACAAAGGATACACTAGCGGACGGCAAACTCCTTTGCCGTTTGCCAGCAGACGGCCCCATGTCTGGCATAGAAAGCTACCGTAAAGGGGTGCATTCCTGTCTGCTTTTCAACAGCGGACAGCAAAGATGTTTGTCATCTGCCATGCAGGCCCTGCAGACGGCAAAGCTTGTGGACGACACACGAAACAGATTTGCCCCGTTAGGTGTCTAACGATAGCCTTTGCCGTCTGCCCGCAGACGGCAAAGAGGTAGGACTTGCCAGCTAGATAGATGGAGTCCTTTGCCGTCTGCCCATAGACGGCAAAGGGAGCAACTCCTTTGCCGTCTGCCAGCAGACAACAAAGAGATCAAATGGCCCAGACCTAGTGCTCCAAGGTTGCACAAGATGCTGCCACATGGCCCCTTTGCCGTCTGTGGCAGACGGCAAAGCCCCCTTTGCCGTCGGTGGTAGATGGCAAAGTGACTATATTGCCTATTTTTAATATTTTTTTGATATATCCAAGCATTTTCACAAGCAAGTGTATGATACATATTTCACAGAAACTATATCCATGCCATATGGATATGATCATCCAACAAACATATCAAATCAAAAGTGCAAGTTTCACCATATTACAATATTTTCATACATAGTTTCACCCATATGTAGCAAGTTTCACATAATTTCATCGATACAAAATAAAAACAGAAAGTAAACATAAGCACTCTATCAAAGCAAGCCACCTTGAAGTGAACCAAATCTGCAAAATATGAAATAAGAAAGTTAGAAGAAGAATACTAGAAGAAGTAGAAGAAGAAGATCTAGAAGAAGAAGATGATGATGATGATGATCTAGAATAAGAAGAATAAGAATAAGAATAAGAAGCATTTTCTTCCCTTTCTCTTTCTCCTCTTGTTCTTCTTCTTCTTATTGCTTATTTGTGTCATTTTAGAGCTAACCTAGGTAATTATGCCATTTTTGACCTAACTAAGCTTATTGTGTCATTTTGCAAGAAAATAAGCTAAGTATATGGCATTTATGAGGTTACCAAGGTAATTATGCCATTTTGAGTTAACTAAGCTTATTATGTCATTGTGGAGGAAGCAAAGCTAAGTATAGGTCATTTTAGAGCTAACTAAGGTAAATTGGGTCATTTTGGAGCTAAGTAAGCTTATTATGTCCCCTTGGAGGAAAATAAGCTAGGTCTATGACATTTATGAGCTAACCAATGTTATTATGCTATTTTTGACCTAAGTAAGTTAATTATGTAATAAATGAGCTAAATAAGCTAAGTATACGTCATTATGCATTTGTTAAGCAAGACACTAGAGAAAACTTGCCGTCCTCGTCATCACGGAGGTGAAGCATCGCGTGGGGGGGGGCTCGGGACGGTTTAACCTGAAGAAGGATGCCCGGGAGAAGGGTCATGCGATGCGGCTCAGAAGTTATGTGATAACCCACAAGTATAGGGGTCTATCACAGTCCTTTCGATAAGTAAGGGTGTCGAACCCAACGAGGAGCAAAAGGAAATGACAAGCGGTTTTCAGCAAGGTATTCTCTGCCAGCACTGAAATTGTCGGTAACAGATAGTTGTGTGATAAGATAATTTGTAACGGGTAGCAAGTAACAATAGTAGCAAACGGGCAGCAATATCGCCCAATCCCTTTTGTAGCAAGGGACAAGCCTGAACGAACTCTTATATAAAGTAAAGTGCTCCTGAGGACACATGGGAATTATTGTCAAACTAGTTTTCATCATGCTCATATGATTCGCGTTCGCTACTTTGATAGTTCGATATGTGGGTGGACCAGTGCTTGGGTGCTGTCCTTACTTGGACAAATGATAACCCACAAGTATAGGGGATCGCAACAATTTTCGAGGATAGAGTATTCAACCCAAATTTATTGATTCGACACAAGGGGAGCCAAAGAATATCCTCGGGTATTAGCAGTTGAGTTGTCAATTCAACCACACCTGAAAGATTTAGTATCAGCAGCAAAGTTTGAGTAGCAAAGTAGTATGATAGTAACAGTAACAATGGAAATAGTAGCAGCAGTGATTTGTGTAGCAAGTGTGATAGCAGTAGCGGTAAAGTAACGTAGCACAGACCAATATAGGAAAAGCTCATAGGCATTGGATCGGTGATGGATAATTATGTCGGATGGCATTCATCATGTAACAGTTATAACATAGGGTGATATGTAACTAGCTCCAGTTCGTCAATGTAATGTAGGCATGCATTCCGTATATAGTCATACGTGCTTATGGAAAAGAACCTTCATGACATCTTTTGTCCATCCCTCCCGTGGCAGCGGGGTCCTAATGGAAACTAAGGTATATTAAGGTCTCCTTTTAATAGAGAACCGGGACAAAGCATTAGCACTTAGTGAATACATGGAATCCTCATACTATGGTCATCTCCGGGAGTGGTTCCTGCTATTGTCACTCCGGGGTTGCCGGGTCATAACACATAGTAGGTGATTACAACTTGCAAGATAGGATCAAGAACACACATATATTGATGAAAACATAATAGGTTCAGATCTGAAATCATGGCACTCGGGCCCTAGTGACAAGCATTAAGCATAGCAAAGTAGTAGCAACATCAATCTTAGAACATAATGGATACGAGGGATCAAACCCTATCAAAACTAACTCGATTACATGATAGATCTCATCCAACCCCTCACCGTCCAGCAAGCCTATGATGAGATTACTCAAGAACGATGGGGAGCATCATGGAATTGGCGATGGAGGATGGTTGATGATGACGATGGCTTTGATTTTCCCTCTCCGGAGCCAGAACGGACTCCAAATCTGCCCTCCCGAGGAAGAACAGGTGGTGGCAGCGGCTCCGTATCGTGAAACGCGATAAACTCTTCTCTCTAATTTTTTCTGGACGAAAGAAGTTATATGGAGCTGGAGAGGAGGTTGGGGGAGCCACGTGGGCCCCACGAGCCTGCCAGGCGCGCCCTAGGGGGGCGGCTCCTGGGCTCGTGGCCCACTGGTAGCTCCTCTTCGGTTGATTCATATTCTGGTATTTTTTATATATTCCATAAAAATTCCTCGTAAGTTTCCAGGTCATTCCGAGAACTTTTATTTCTGCACAAAAACAACACCATGGCAGTTCTGCTAAAAATAGCGTCAGTCCGGGTTAGTTTCATTCAAATCATGCAAATTAGAGTCCAAAACAAGGGCAAAAGAGTTCGGAAAAGTAGATATGTTGGAGACGTATCAACTCCCCCAAGCTTAAGGCCTTGCTTGTCCTCAAGCAATTCAGTTGATAAACTAAAAGAGACAAAAGAAAAACTTTTACGAACTCTGTTTGATCTTGTTGTTGTAATTATATCTAACTCATATTCAGATTTTCAGCAAGATCATAAGCTAACCACATAAACAATGACATTTAGGTCTCATGGTATACTCATATCAATGGCCTAATCAACTAGAGAGTAATAATAATAAGTCTCAAACGTCAACACTTCAATCAAAACAGTCGTGATACAATATGAATAGATGGTATCTCGCTAGCCCTTTCTGAGACCGCAAAACATAAATGCAGAGCACCTTTAAAGACTAAGGTCCGACTAGAAATTGTAATTCATGGCAAAGAAGATCCAGTCATAGTCATACTCAATATCAATTAATAGCAAAGCATACAAACGACGGAGATGCTCTCTAGCTGGTGCTTTTAATAAGAGGATGACTCAACAGAAATGTAAATAGATAGGCCCTTTGCAGAGGGAAGCATTGATTCGCAGAGGTGCTAGAGCTCAAGCTTTTTAAAACAGAGATAAATAATTTTGGGGTGGCATGCTTTCATTGTCAACGCGATGACCAAGAGTTTTCACCATCTTCCATGCTACACATATTATAGGCGGTTCCCAAACAGAATAGTAAAGTTTTGACTCCCCCACCACCGATCAATCACACTCCACGGCTAGCTGAATCCTCAGGTGCCGTCCATACCAACAACAATCCAGGGGGAGTTTTTTTGCAATTATATTTTTATTTGATTTGAGCCTGGATCTGGGCATTCCGATTACCGGCCCCTTTCTCGTGAGTGATAGTGAATAAACACATATCGAGGATAACACGCCTAGCATGGAAGATACTGACCGCCCCTTATCACCACATGAGCGGTTCGGGCACACAAAACAGATTATTATTTGAAGGTTTAGAGAGTGGCACATGCAAATTTACTTGGAACGGCAGGTAGATACTGCATATAGGTAGGTATGGTGGACTCATATGGAACAACTTTGGGTTTAGGAAGTGGATGCACAAGCAGTATTCCCGCTTAGTACAAGTGAAGGCTAGAAAGAGACTGGGAAGCGGCCAACTACAGAGAGAAAACAGTAATCAACATGCATTGAGATTAACCAACATTGAGTGCAAGCATGAGTAGGATATAAATCACCATGAACATGAATATCGTGGAGGCTGTGTTGATTTTGTTTCAGCTACATGCGTGAACATGTGCCAAGTCAAACCACTTGAATCATTCAAAGGAGGATACCATCCTATCATACCACATCACAATCATTTTAAAATTCATGTTGGCATCCAAGACAAACCATTATAAGCTCCTAGCTAATTAAGCATGGCATAAGAAACTATGATCTCTAAGTTGTCATTGCAAACATGTTTCTCTCATAACAATGTTGAATTAGGAACGATGAGCTAGCCATATTTACAAAAAAAATAGGTCGAGTTCATACCAGCTTGTCCAGGCTCAATCACTTCATCATATATCGTCATTATTGCCTTTCACTTGCATGACCGAATGATGTGAATAATAATAAGAGTGTTCGTGCATTGGACTAAGCTGGAATCTGCAAGCAACTTAGAGGAGAAGACAAAGTAATATGGCTCTTTTGATGGATAAACAATAATGCATATGAGAGCCACTAATCATTTTAATCATGGTCTTCTACCTCGACCCAAAGAAAAAGAAAACTATTTACACGGGAAAGCTCCCAACAAGCAAAAGAAGAACGGGAAATCTTTTTGGGTTTTATTTTTAGTTACTACTAAGCATGCAAGAATGTAAAGTTCCAACTAATTTTTTTTCTTTTTCTCATTTTTAAGTTTTTTGGATTTTCCCAAGTTAATCAAACACACAAGAAGAATGCGAGAAAAAGAAAATAAACTAGCATGGATGATATAATAAAAAGTATGAACACCGACTATCAAAGTGAATGTGTGAACACGAATATAAAGTCGGTGAGAAGCACGTACTCCCCCAAGCTTAGGCTTTTGGCCGAAGTTGGTCTACTCCCAAGGAGGAAAGTAACCAGCTCCGGGTCACTCCGGGCGATATCCAAAATCATAATGTGGGTTGTACTGGGACGTGGCAGCTACCGCTTGAATAGCTGCCTCCTGGAGGCGAGCAGCCTTCACGTCCCTCTCATACTATGCCTCTTCTCTGGTTATGTAATATCTCCGTTTACTCTCAAAATCAAAGAAGGCAGGAGCAGGAAGGGTAATATGGAAAACACATTGTCGGTTAAATATTAACCGGTATAGGAGGGACTCATTGCTCCTCTCAAGGAACTGGAAGCGTATCATAGCAGCACGATCAAGGAAAGCACTATGAAGAGGGGGATCTCCTATCTGGATGGGTATTTTAAGATAATTAGCTAGGTGGGTGGCATAGATCGCACCAAAGAAATCTCCTTCATTAGCATTGTTATTTAGTCTCCTGGCAATTATAGCTCCCATGTTAAAACTTCTATCGCCTGTTACTGCACTCTTAAGTATACTGAGGTCAGGTGCATAGAGGTGGCTATGGTCATGCTTACCATTAATGCATCTACCTATGAAGAGGGCAAAATAATGTAAGGCAGGAAAATGAATGCTCCCCATGGTAGCTTGCGTAATATCTCTAGTTTCTCCAACAGTTATACTGGAAAGAAAATCTCTAACCGAGGACTTAGGAGGTTCACTGGGACTACCCCAATCAGGTATCTTGCATATTCTATTAAAATCCTCTAAATCCATAGTATACAATTTATCATAAAGATCAAACAGTATGGATGTGTCACGGCCAACTGAAAATTTGAATCTACGAACAAAAGAGGCAGTGAGTATAGTATACTATTCACATTTATTGGAGATGAATTCTTTGAGCCCGGCGTTATGAATAAATGTATCAAACTCGTCCTTGAAACCTGCATCAATCATGAATTCGTCGGAAGGCCATTCACAAGGTTGCATTGGTGCGTCCCTCGGCTGGTAAGGATCGGGCTCCCGAATCGTGGGACGGGGACCCCTCTTGCTTGAGAAGCCACCATGATAGTTCTTCCTAAACATTTTCCCTTTTCTGAAATAATTCTGAAATTTTTTAGTGACTCGAAATAAAAGTGAACAAAACTTAACAAAACTCATAGCAACTACTCCTACAAGTGCCTAGAGGCCATATCTTGCATCTAAACTACTTGGAACCAAATAAAATTAACATGCAAAGCTCGAGAACAAGGTCACCAAGGCAGCACTAATATGCAATGAATAAAGCACTAGAACAAAAACTAATTGGACCAATGGAGGAGTCACATACCAAGGAACAATTCCCCAAACAGTTTGGTGAATGGGGCTTTGCACAAGGAGATCGAAAAACGTAGCAAAATGAGCAAGAACACGGGTTTGAGCTGTGGGATGATTTTTTCTGGATGTAGAAGAAGGATATGGGTGCTAGAATAAGTGGAGGGGGGCCACATGGGACCCACGAGCCTGCCAGGCGTGCCCAGGGGGGGTGGGCATGCCTCCTGGGCTCGTGGCCCACTGGTGCATCCCCCTGACTAGTTATCTATCTCAAAAATTCTTAAATATTCCGGAAAAAAATCATACTTGAATTTCAGGGCATTTGAAGAACTTTTATTTTCAGGTCAATTGTTGTTGGACGGATAATGCAGAAAACAGGAAAATAATGCTATACTTATCATTTTTCTACTAAATAACAGAAAGTAAAAGTTGGGAACAGAAGGTTGTGACTTCTAGATTCATCCATCTCATGGTCATCAAAATAAATCCATCAATGAGGTTGATCAAGTTTCCTTGACAAACTTTTTTGAATCACATGAAACCGGAGAATTTTCGAAAAAATCACTAAGTTACCTCAATGGGGATATGCATATCCCCAACAATAAGTATATCATATCTCATCTTGACAGTAGGTATAGGAATTTCAAAGCTTCCAATAATAATGGATGAAGATTTTTCAATAGAATTTATGCAATGAGCCCAATATTGTTTCTTCGGAAAGTGAACCGTGTGCTCATTACCATTGACATGGAAAGTGACATTGCCTTTGTTGCAATCAATAATAGCTCCTGCAGTGTTTAGAAAGGGTCTTCCAAGGATGACTGCCATGGCATCATCCTCAGGAATATCAAGAATAACAAAGTCTGTTAAGATAGTAACATTCGCAACCACAACAGGCACATCCTCGCAAATTCCGATAGGTAAAGCAGTTGATTTGTCGGCCATTTGCAAAGAAATTTCAGTAGGTGTCAACTTATCCAATTCAAGTCTACGATATAAAGAGAGAGGCAGAATACTAACACCGACTCCAAGATCACATAAAGCAGTTCTAACATAATTTCCTTTAATGGAGCAAGGTATAGTGGGTACTCCGGGATCACCTAGTTTCTTAGGAGTCCCACCCTTAAAAGTGTAATTAGCAAGCATGGTGGAAATCTCAACATCAGGTATCTTTCTTTTATTAGTCACAATATCTTTCATGTATTTAGCATAAGGAGACATTTTAAGCATATCAGTCAAACACATTTGCAAGAAGATAGGTCTAATCATTCCAACAAAGCGCTCAAAATCCTCATCATCCTTTTTCTTGCATGGTTTGGGAGGAAAGGGCATGGGTTTCTGAACCCATGGTTCTCTTTCTTTACCATGCTTCTTAGCAATAAAATCACTCTTATCATATCTTTTGTTCCTAGGTTGTGGGTTATCAGGATCAACAACAGGTTCAATCTCCACATCATTATCATTACTAGGTTGAGCATCAACATGAACATCATTATTATCATCACTAGGCTTATGTTCATCACCAGATTGTGTCTCAGCATCAGAAATAGATATATCATTTGGATTCTTAGGTGTAACAGCAATAGGTTTACTAGCATACAAGTTCCTATCATCTTTCCTTTTCTTCCCATTACCAGGATGACTAGCTGTGTCAGTATTAATTCCTTGAGAATCTTGCTCAATTCTCTTAGGATGGCCCTCAGGATACAAAGGTTCGTGAGTCATTCTACCACCTCTAGTAATAACTTTAATAGAATTATCATTCAATTCATTAAGCAAGTCATTTTGAGCCTTAAGTACTTGCTCTACTTGAGTAGTGACCATAGAAGCATGTTTACCAATAAGCTTAAGATCATTAACATTTCTATCCACACAAGCACTTACATGATCAATCATACGAGCATTTTGTTTCAGTTGTCTGCTAACATAATCATTAAAACTTTGTTGTTTGGCAACAAAGTTATCAAATTCATCTAAGCATAAGCTAGTAGGTTTATCATAAGGAATATCACTCTCATTGAATCCACGGAGAGAATTTACCTCTACTACCTGTGTCGGGTTATCAAGACCATGTATCTCTTCAATAGGTGGTAGATTCTTAACATCTTAAGATTTAATACCTTTCTCTCACACAGATTTCTTTGCTTCTTGCATATCTTCAGGATTGAGGAATAGAATACCTCTTTTCTTCAGAGTTGGATTCGAAGGTAGTTCGGGAATAGTCCAAGCATTATCATTGCTCAAGATATTATTTAATAGAATTTCAGCTTGTTCCACAGTTTGTTCCCTGAAAACACAGCCAGCACAACTATCTAGGTGGTCCCTAGAAGCATTGGTTAGTCCATTATAAAAGATATCAAGTATTTCATTTTTCTTAAGAGGGTGATCAGGCAAAGCATTAAGTAACTGGACAAGCCTCCCCCAAGCTTGTGGGAGACTCTTCTTCAATTTGCACAAAGTTATATATATCCTGCAAGGCAGCTTGTTTCTTATGGGGAGGAAAATATTTCTCAGAGAACTAGTATATCATATCCTGGGGACTATGCACACAACCAGGAGCAAGAGAAGTAAATCAAGTTTTAGCATCACCCTTTAGTGAGAAAGGAAACAACTTAAGGATATAGTAATGGCAAAAAATTTCCTCATTAGTGAATAGGGTGGCTATATCATTCAGTTTAGTAAGATGTGCTACAACAGTTTCAGATTCATAACCATGAAAAGGATCAGATTCAACCAAAGTGATTAATTCAGGATCGACAGAGAACTCATAATCCTTATCAGTAACAAAGATAGGTGAAGTAGCAAACTTAGGATCATATTTCATTCTAGCATTCAGAGATTTTTCTTTCCACTTGCGTAATAAATTCTCAAGATCATAGCTATCCTTACAAGCAAGAAAGTCTTCAGCTACCTCTCCTTCCACAACATAACCCTTAGGTATATTAGGCAATTCATATCTAGGAGGGCTAGATCTAACAGGTGTAACAGCAGGTTCCATTTCAATAATTTCATCAGTTTTAGAAGTATCATTTGATTCAGTAGTAACTCTAGCAATTTGTGCATCAAGAAATTCACCAAGTGGCATATCCTTATAAAGCAAAGCATCATCATAATTATCATGTATAGCATAAGTAGCATCATCAAGCACAGGCGACATATCAGGATTAATAGCAGGTGGCGGTGTCGCAAATTTACTCATAACAGAAGGTGAATCAAGTGCAGAGTTGGATGGCAGTTCCTTACCTGTCCTCGTAGTTGAGGGCAAAACTTTAGTTTTTGGATCTCGCAAATTCTTCATAGTGATCAACATATATAAATCACAAGTGACTTAGAGAATAGAGCTATGCTCCCCGGCAACGGCACCAGAAAAAGGTCTTGATAACCCACAAGTATAGGGGATCGCAACAGTTTTCGAGGGTAGAGTATTCAACCCAAATTTATTAATTCGACACAAGGGGAACCAAAGAATATCCTCGAGTATTAGTAGTTGAGTTGTCAATTCAACCACACCTGAAAGATTTGGTATCTGTAGCAAAGTTTGAGTAGCAAAGTAGTATGATAGTAACAGTAACAGTGGCAATAGTAGCAGCAGTGGTTTGTGTAGCAAGTGTGACAGCAGTAGCGGTAAAGTAACGTAGCACAGACCAGTATAGGAAAAGCTCGTAGGCATTGGATCGGTGATGGATAATTATGTCAGATGGCATTCATCATGTAACAGTTATAACATAGGGTGATATGTAACAAGCTCCAGTTCGTCAATGTAATGTATGCATGTATTCCGTATATAGTCATACGTGCTTATGGAAAAGAACCTTCATGACATCTTTTGTCCATCCCCCCGTGGTAGTGGGGTCCTAATGGAAACTAAGGGATATTAAGGTCTCCTTTTAATAGAGAACCGGAACAAAGCATTAGCACTTAGTGAATACATGGAATCCTCATACTATGGTCATCTCCGGGAGTGGTTCCGGCTATTGTCACTCCGGGGTTGCTGGGTCATAACACATAGTAGGTGACTACAACTTGCAAGATAGGATCAAGAACACACATATATTGATGAAAACATAATAGGTTCAGATCTAAAATCATGGCACTCGGGCCCTAGTGACAAGCATTAAGCATAGCAAAGTAGTAGCAACATCAATCTTAGAACATAGTGGATACTAGGGATCAAAACCTATCAAAACTAACTCGATTACATGATAGAGCTCATCCAACCCCTCACCGTCTAGCAAGCCTACGATGAGATTACTCATTAACGATGGGGAGCATCATGGAATTGGCGATGGAGGATGGTTGATGATGACGATGGCTTCGATTTCCCCTTTCCGGAGCCTAAAATGGACTCCAGATCTGCCCTCCCGAGGAAGAACAGGTGGTGGCGACGGCTCCGTATCGTGAAACGCGATAAACTCTTCTCTCTATTTTTTCTGGACGAAAGAAGTTATATGGAGCCGGAGAGGAGGTCGAAGGAGCCACGTGGGCCCCACGAGCCTGCCAGGCGCACCCTACGGGGGTGCGGCTCCTGGGCTCGTGGCCCACTGGCAGCTCCTCTTCGGTTGATTCTTCTTCTGGTATTTTTTATATATTCCATAAAAATTCCTCGTAAGTTTCCAGGTCATTCCGAGAACTTTTATTTCTGCACAAAAACAACACCATGGCAGTTCTGCTGAAAACAACGTCAGTCCGGGTTAGTTTCATTCAAATCATGCAAATTAGAGTCCAAAACAAGGGCAAAAGAGTTCGGAAAAGTAGATACGTTGGAGACGTATCAACAAACATCCCACTTATGATTAACCCCTCTTGCAAGCATCCGCAACTATGAAATAAGAATTAAGACAAAGTCTAACCATAGCATTAAACTAGTGGATCCAAATCAGCCCCTTGCGACGCAACGCATAAACTAGGGTTTAAGCTTCTGTCACTCTAGCAACCCATCATCTACTTATTACTTCCCAATGCCTTCCTCTAGGCCCAAATAATGGTGTGAAGTGTTATGTAGTCGACGTTCACATAACACCACTAGAGGAGAGACAACATACAACGCATCAAAATATTGAACGAATACCAAATTCACATGACTACTAGTAGCAAGACTTATACCATGTCCTTAGGAACAAACGTAACTACTCACAAAGCATAATTATGTTAATGATCAGAGAGTATTTGAATAGCATTAAGGATCTGAACATATGATCTTCCACCAAGTAAACCAACTAGCATCAACTACAATAAGTCATTAACACTACTAGCAACCTTACAAGTACCAATCTGAGTTGCGAGACAGAGATTGGATACAAGAGATGAACTAGGGTTTGGAGATGAGATGGTGCTGATGAAGATGTTGATGGAGATGAGTCCCCTCCAATGAGAGGAGTGTTGGTGATGACGATGGCGACGATTTCCCTCTCCGGGAGAGAAGTTTCCTCGGCAGGACGGCCCTGCCGGAGCTCTAGATTGGTTCTGCTCAAGTTCTGCCTCGTGGCGGCGACGTCTCCTCCCGAAAGCTCTATTATGATTTTTTCTCGGACGAAACACTTCAGATAGGAGAAGATGGGGGCCAGAGGGGTCACAGGGGGCCCAGGAGCCCCCCAGGCGCGCCCAGGGGGTAGGCTGCGCCTGGCAGGCTCGTGGCCTCCTGGTGGCTCCCCTCTCGTATTTCTTCCGCCCAGTATTTTTTATATATTCCAAAAATTCCTTGCTGATTTTCACGGCTTTTGGAGTTGTGTAGAATTGACATCTCAAACTTGCTCCTTTTCCATCCCAGAATTCCAGTTGCCGGCATTCTCCCTCTTCATGTAAACCTTGTAAAATAAGAGAGAAAAGGCATAAGTATTGTACCATAATGTGTCATAACAGCTCATAGTGCAATAAATATCAATATAAAAGTATGATGCAAAATGGATGTATCATTATGCTGCACCAAAGATCATTTGCAATGTCTCGTTAGCATGATGACATTGAAATGTTAAGACTAGTAACTAATGACCATTCAAATGTAACTCACCGTTCCTGTTGCGGTAATGACTGGCATCGGCGGAGGTGCATGGATGGTCTTCTTGCACATAGTGTTGGGGATATAACCTCGCGGTGTGACTCGCCCTAAGGGCTCCAGGTTATACTTGACGGCTCATGCACCGGCCCAAGAGTGAGCCAGCGGGCCTAAGGCCCAGGAGGCTTGGCGGCTCATAAGATGGGTCGGACGGTGGCCAGGATAGAGAAGACCCGGGTGTGTAAGCCGCCCGGGGACAACTTGGACAAGAAGGTAGAGGAAGACTCAGATAGATAATGAGAGTCGGTTACAAGTTGTATGACCCGTGGTCTTGACCTCTTATATAAAGGCAGACCCGGGGCGACTTAGAGATGAGGTTATCGAGAACTAGGTCAAGCTTTAGCTCCCTTGTAATCGATACATCAAGCAATACAAGCACAAGCAGGACGTAGGCAATTACCTTGACTTGAGGGGCCAAACCTGGGTAAATCCGTGTCTTTCGTCCCCATCAACCCCTTTGAGTCCATCACGTTAGCAATGGCCTCGAACCCAAGTCCGTTCACCCGGACATCTGCCATGACAAAAGCACAATAGTTGGCGCCCACCGTGGGGCCTACGCTCGGTGGTGTTCAGTTCTCAAAGGTCTCTTTCCCGGGGCTCGAGGGATACGTGGTTGGTAGGATGAGCAAGAGTCGTCGCGGCCGGCTCTACATCGATGACGCCGGCTGGGGGTTCGACGCTGGTTCTGTGGAATATGGATTCCGGGTTCCGTTCAGCGGGATCCACGTCTTCATCAGAAAAGTTGGCGGATCTACACCCGGGCCGGACGTTTGCACCAACGTCGTTGAATCGGCCTGGCGTAAGCAACCTACATGTAATGTGCAGCCCGCCCGCGTCAACCCGGGTCAGAAGCACGTCTTCGTGGGCTTCACTCAAGGGATGGATCTAGAAGCTTCGGGTCTCAGGAAACCCTCGTTTACTCAGATGACGAATCTTCAAGCGGAGAAATAGAGTCGGTCTACCGGCTTCACAACGGCGTGCTCGAGGGCTATGGCTAGCTCTGCCCTGAGTCGGATTGCTCTGAGGCAGACGATCTTGGGCTGCCGGTTTATGCTGCCGTGTTCATGACGGGGTCAGTCCCATGCACAAGTAGTACGCCCGTAGGAGCCGCCACCTCAGGTGCTAACCCGCCACCACCGGCTCAAGTTCTTCTGGAGCTGATGGACGAGCTCATAACCCTAATGGCTACTGAAGTTACACCAAACAATCAAGCGGCTAAGAACTTGGAGATTGTGAGGATCAAGGACCGGATGGCAGAAGAGCAGCAGAGGATAGCCGAGTTAAAAGTCCAGATGGAGCAAGAGGCAGAACACATCAAGACAGACGCTTTCCGTCTTGGGCTGGAGCAACGGTCGACAGTTGCGGTCCATCGGATGAGGCATCAATCCCGTTTGCCGGAACGTTATGAGGCGAGGAACCTCTTCAACACGCCAGGGACAGGGCGAGCAACAGATGCGCCTAGAAGCCGCCCGGCAGCTCGGCCAGCGACTCATCCGGCCCGGCGAAACCAGGCCTCACCAACGGCCTTTCCAACACCGACGGGTCATTATTCTAACCCGGCCGAGAATATGGTGGATGCAGCCACCCGACTCGAAACGATTCCTATTCCGGATGAAGCGCCCTTCGTGGAGGACGTGCGAAATGCCATTGGATACCTACAGACGGTGATGGCCCAGCAGGAAAAGTACACTCACAGCCGGAGCCATGTTCATCAACCCCTCTAGCCGGAGTTTTAGCCGGCGCTATGAGTCGCCGGCGGTTTCCAGCAGCGACCAGCATAGAGAGATGCCGGCGAGGGACCAACGGGCCTTTGAGGACAGGGCGAGAAGCCAGCAAGAGGCGGCAGCTTTAGCCACAGCGGCTCACCTTCCGTCTTGGTAGGAGTGGGAATAGCCAGCAGGGGCATAGGAGTGCCATGTTTATCACTGGCTCTACGGGGGGAACGGTTGCCAAAGGATTTCAAAGGACCCCGCAAGGTCCCAAATTACACCGCTAATTTACCTTCGGAGGCCTGGGTGGAAAGTTACGAGCTAGCCATGGAGATGTTGGATGTCAGTGAGGCGGTCTGTGCCAAGTACTTCATCATGATGCTAGAAGGCCCGACTCTCACATGGTTGAAGAGTCTGCCACCCAATACCATCAATTCATGGGCGGAGCTGAGAGCCAGGTTCATCAAAAACTTTCAGGGAACATGCAAACAGCCTATGACCATCGTGGATCTTGATCACTGTGTTCAACAGGAAAATGAGTCGGCTCATCATTGGGTCTGGCGGGTCTCAACGATCATCCACTCTTCAGAACAGATCACAGCAGCTCAGGCAGTGCTGATTTTAGAGAAGAACTTTCACTTTGTCCCTTTGAAACAAAAGCTTGGCCAACTCAAGCGTACGTGTCAGGATATGGGGGAACTCATGACGGCTCTCACAAAATATGCTGACTCTGACAATACAAAAGATCCGGGCTTCGATGAGGAGAAGGCCAGACAAGGCAAGAAGAACAGTCAGGGCAAGGGTGCGGCAAACCAGAGTAAGCTCAAGAATCCCGAGGCCGGATCAGAGCTGGTGGCCAATGCAAGCACTGGCCAGAATCATCCTAAGGGTAACGGAAAGTTCAAGCCGCCTTTTAACAAAAACAAACCTGCCTTTAATTTAGAGGAAGCACTTAAAAGGCCCTGTCCGGATCATGGCACGGTTGAGAAGCCGGCAAACCACACAAGGGGAAATTGCTGTTTCATGCAGAAGCTCAAGAATCACTTTACACAGCCCGACAATCAGGACGGTGGCCCGCCAGGCAGCTCAGGATACGGCGGGTCAAGAGTCGGATTTGGATCCGGCGGCTCAGGGCATGGTCATTCGGGTCAAGGTAATCAAGGAGGACACCAGCAGCATTCTGGTAACAACAATCAGCAACAGCGTAATCAGTCTGGTTATCAGAGTAACCCGAAGCAGCTCAGCTCCGGCCAGTATCATGTTTTCACGACCAGCTTCAACAAACGAGACCAGAAGTTGCGCAAGCGGGCAGTCAATGCGGTTGCACCGGCTCTACCACAGTATTTAAAATGGTCCGAGTATGACATAACGTGGAGCCGAGAGGATCACCCGCCGCGTGTCGATGACCCGGGGCGGCTGGCTTTGGTTGTCGCCCCCCAAGTGGGAGGGTATATGGTGAATAAAGTGTTAATGGATGGAGGCAGCAGTATTAATATCCTTTACTATGATACTTTTCGGCGGATGAAATTTCTAGACAAGGATCTAAAGCCCTCATCCACCGTTTTTCATGGTGTGGTGCAGGCAAGTCGGCGTATCCGGTGAGCAGGTTTTCTTTGGAAGTGGCTTTTGGTGACGAATATAATTACAGGGTGGAGTCCTTGTGGTTTGAAGTGGTAAAAATCAAGAGTCCTTACCATGCATTGTTTGGACGACCGGCTTATGCTAAATTCATGGCTAGGCCTTGCTATGTCTACCTACAACTCAAGATGCCTGGTTTAAATGGTACCATTACTGTTCATGGTGACCGGAAGATGGCTATTGAGTGTGAGGAAGGAGATGCGGCTTATGCAGAATCCAGTTGCGCTCAGGAGGAGCTTAAATTTGATAAGGAGAACGTTGACCCGGAGGATATGACTCCGCTGAAGAAGCCCACGACGGAGGTTGAGCCGCCCCTCAAGTTTTCAGCGGATGATACTAAAGCGGTGTATTTTACTTCGGGTGACTCGTCCAAACAGTTCATCATTGGAGCTCACATGGATCCCAAATAGGAAAGCGCGCTCATTGAATTCATCAGTGAGAATCGGGACATCTTTGCATGGAAACCTTCTGACATGCCGGGTGTACCGAGAGAGTTCGCTAAGCACAACCTTAATGTGGATCCGAAATTTAAGCCGATTAAACAGTTTCCACGACGGTTCAATGAGGAGAGACGCAAGGCCATTGGGGAAGAAGTTGCCCGGCTCTTGGCGGCAGGTTTCATTATTGAAGTTTTTCACCCGGAGTGGTTAGCTAACCCGGTGCTGGTGCTCAAAAAGAATGGCACGTGGCATATGTGTGTGGACTACACGAACCTTAACCAGGCTTGTCCGGCTGATCCATTTGCCCTTCCCCGTATTGATCAAATCATTGATGCTACGGCGGGTTGTGAAAGCCTATGTTTTTTGGACGCCTACTCAGGCTATCATCAGATCAAGATGGCGGTTAAAGACCAAGAGAAGACGGCTTTCATTACGCCTTTTGGAGCTTTCTACTATGTATCTATGCCTTTTGGGCTCAAGAGTGCCCAGGCAACCTATCAGCGGTGTGTGCACAATTGCCTTCACAGTCAAATCGGCCGCAATGTTCATGCTTATGTACATGACATTGTGATTAAGTCAAGGAAGAAGGAGACCCTTTTGGACGACTTAAAGGAAACCTTTGATAATCTCCGAGTCTATAAGATGATGCTTAACCCAGCCAAGTGTGTCTTTGGTGTTCCGGTTGGCAAGCTCTTGGGTTTTCTGGTTTCTGAGCATGGCATTGAAGCTAACCCGGAGAAAATCAAAGCTATTACTTTTCTGGCAGAGTCGGCCTGTATTAACGATGTCTAACACTTGGCAGGGCGGATTGCCGCGTTGAGCTGGTTCGTAAGCCGCCTTGGAGCGAAAGCTATTCCTTTATATCAGATGATGAAGAAGACGGACAGATTTTTCTGGAGCAAGGCGGCGGGTGAAGCGTTGGAGGCTCTCAAAAAACAGCTTACTAAGCCGCCGGTGCTGGCCGCTCCGGCTGAGACAGAACCGTTGCTTTTATACGTAGCGGCTAATAACTGGGCAGTAAGTGCTGCAATTGTGGTCGAGCACAAGGAGTCTGGGAAAGAGTATCCGGTTCAAAGGCCGATTTATTATATCAGTGAGGTCCTGACAGAGTCCAAGCAAAGGTATCCGCATTGGCAGAAGCTGGTATATGGGGTCTTTATGGCCAATCGCAAGTTAAAACACTATTTTTTAGGGCACCAGATAATGGTGGTCAGTTCTGCTCCGTTGGGGGCTATAATTCAAAACAAAGAAGCCACTGGAAGGATTGCTAAGTGGGCGTTGGAGCTGGGACCTCTCAATCTAAAATATGTGCCTCGTACGGCCATCAAGTCCCGAGCCTTGTGGATTTTATAAATGATTGGACGGAATGTCAAGCTCCTAAGGAAAAGCCAGATGACACGTACTGGACAATACACTTTGACGGATCCAAACAGTTAGAAGGGTCAGGGGCAGGAGTCGTTCTGACGTCTCCCAAAGGTCATAAATTTTGTTATGTGCTCCGGCTGATGTTCCCTTGCACTAACAATGCGGCTAAGTACGAGGCCCTGCTTCACGGTCTCAGAGTAGCCAAGGAGATGAATTTAAGCTGGGTAAGGTGTTTGGGCGACTCGGATCTGGTGGCTCAGCAAGTTTCGGGCACTTGGGATTCCAAAGATCCATGGATGGCGGCTTATCATCAGGCGGTTGATATCATTGTTGGTCACTTCAAAGGATATCAGGTGGATCACATTGATCGTTGGAGGAATGAGGCGGCTGATGCCTTGTCACGGTTAGGTTCTCAACGAAAGTCGGTGCCGCCCAATGTCTTTCTGGACGTCTTACACCATCCGACTGTCAAGATACCTTCAGAAGAGGATTTGGCTGTTCCTGACCCAGAGGGTAGTTAGTGGCGGTTCTACACGCTATTCTGGATTGGACTGTACCCTACCTGGCCTATTTGACTCGGGGCGAGTTACCTGACGACGAAAATCTGGCCAGACAGATCACCCGGCGATCTAAATCAATGACAATAGTTAATGGTGAGCTGCACAAATGCAACGTGACTGGAGTCTTTCAATGTTGTGTCTCACCTGAGGAGGGCCAGCAAATCTTGAATGAAATTTATGCTGGAGACTGCGGACACCACACCGGCTCAAAGTCTCTAGTGGCCAAGGCTTTCCGGCATGGTTTTTTCTGGCTGACGGCTCACAAAGATGCAGAGGACCTGGTCCGTAAGTGCGACGACTATCAAAAGTTCGGCCGGTGTGCTCATGTTCCAGCTCAAGAGTTGAGGATGATACCAATTACTTGGCCGTTTGCGGTCTGGGGGCTTGACATGGTGGGACCTTTCAAGAGATCCAAGGACAAGAAAACACACCTCTTGGTGGCAGTCGACAAGTTCACCAAATGGGTAGAGGTGGAGCCGGTCAGCAAGTGTGACGCGTCTACGGCGGTGCAATTTATTAAAAAGTTGATCTACCATTTTTGTTACCCCCACAACATCATCACTGATAATGGCACAAACCTGTCCAAGGGGGCTATGAAAGAATTTTGCGACGAGGAGCACATCCGGCTTGATGTTTCAACAATTGCACATCCACAGTCCAATGGTCAAGCGGAGCGTGCCAATCAAGAAATTTTAAGGGATATTAAGCCGCGCCTGATGGTTCCTTTGAAACGAATGCCCGGGTGTTGGGTAGAAGAGTTGCCTTCCGTGTTATGAAGCATAAGAACCACCCCTAACAGATCTACAGGTTATACACCTTTCTTCATGGTGTACGGGGCCGAGGCAGTATTGCCAAGTGATATCCGGCATGACTTGCCACGCGTGGCAGCTTATGTTGAGACGGACAATGAGTCGGCACGTCAAGATGCATTGGATGCTTTGGAAGAAGCAAGAGAGCTGGCGGCTGCCTGGTCGGCAATTTATCAACAAGACCTGCGCTGTTATCATAGCCACAGGGTCAAGACCCGGATGTTTCAAGAGGGTGACTTAGTTCTCCGGTTGATTCAAGATCATATAGATATGCATAAGTTATCTCCTCCATGGGAAGGACCTTTCGTGGTCAGCAGAAATCTCAACAACGAGTCATATTACCTCATCGATATCCGGGACGACTCAGATACGGCGGGTTAGGAGACCCGCCGGCCATGGAAAATAGCGGATCTACAGCCTTATTACACTTAAAAGTGTTAAGACTCATCATTATACACTATCATTGTACATATCATAGTTATATATGAATAAAATAGCATCCCAGTTGTCTCACATATTTTCGCTCACGCAAGAAGAAGTCACAAAAGCATTCCGGCCGACACATCAGCTGAGATTGTCGAAGGGGGCTTCTTACCTTCGGGTATCGCTTTTAACATCCTGTCGACCGGCGTTTACGCCATATTGCCGAGGGTGGCTGCTTACCTTCGGGTATCACTTCTAACACCTTATCGGCCGGCTTTATGCCATCTCCAGCTAACATGATTAGCCGCGGTCGAGGGCGGCTTCTTGCCTTCGGGTATCGCTTCTAACGCCTTATCGACCGGTGTTTACGCCATATTACCGAATGGGGCTTCTTACCGACGGGTATCGCTTCTAACACCCTATCGGCAGGCTTTATGTCATCTTCGGCTAACACGATTAGCCGCGATCGTTGGGGGTTTCTTATCGATGGGTATTTAACACCCAACAGCCGGCGTTTACGCCATATTACCGAGGGTGGCTTTTTCCCTTCGGGTATCGCTTCTAACACCTTATCGGCCGGCTATATACCATTTCCGGTTAACACGATTAGCCGCGGTCGAGGGCGGCTTCTTACCTTCGGGTATCGCTTCTAACGCCTTATCGACCGGCGTTTACGCTATATTACCGAAGGGGGCTTCTTACCGACAGATATCGCTTCTAACACCCTATCGGCTGGCTTTATGCCATCTCCGGCTAACATGATTAGCCACGGTTGTGAAAAGAGGGCTTCCCACCTCTGGGTGCAGCTTATCTAACTCTAAACAGATGGCGTTTGTGCCAAGAAGTGTTGACAAATCAACATAAGTTATATAGAGGGCTTCCTGCACCATGGATGAAGCTTATAAAAGCCTTCTCGGCCGACTCTTGATGCAAGCAAAAGTTTCCTCTCAACACGCCGGGAAGACACGACATCTTCAAGTTGCGCTTTTAAGCCGGCCAACAAACGGTGTAAAAGTATGTTTACACATACAAGGACATAAGCTATGAAGAGTCGGAAAGACACACGAATGGAAGGACAAGGAAGACGGCAGATTTAAAGCCGGACTTTTTCATATAAGCACGACGGCTCAAGATTCAGCAAAAGAAAAGGTAATATTTAGTCTATTACATACGCTCCCTGAGGAGCCCAAAATTTTAGTCAAGTTTTTACAACGCCACACGGCGGGTCATGGAGAGCCGGCTATTACATGTTTTCCAGAGAAAGGATTAGCTAGCTGGTGGGTCATCCTGCTCCGTCTGGAGATTGTCCAAGTCCCAGTTGTAGTCGGTTAGAGCTGCAAAAGATCCTTCTTCAAAGTAAGGGGACGGGTCAAGATCAGAGGCGAAGAGGTCCTTACTGCAGGCGGGTGTTAAGTCTTTGCACTCGTAAAGCAGGCCACGGATCCTCTTTTGGTCAGTGTCATAAGCCGCTTGATAAGTTTTCAGATTAGCCTCTTCTGCTAAGACGGAGGCCAAAACTCTGGAGTCCTTCATGCACCGGGTGTAGTCATCTTCGGTGAATTCAGAGTTGTTGTCCTTCTTCGAAGGGAATCCATCCATCATTTCTGCTGAAGTCAACTCCGGAGCGAAAGCCAAGGCCCGGCTTATGCCTGCAATCACCACCTGGCGGGCGGCTGATTTCTTTAACTCGGCAATTTGTTTTGGCATGGTGGACAAGAGCTCCAAGAAACCTTTGAGAGTTGCAGGGATCTTATCTTTGTACTGCACGGCCTTGATAGTGCACACTACCCCGCAGTAGAGCTGCTCCGTCAAGGTGTAGATGGCTTTCAAGGGCAGCAGGCTATCAGAGGCTAGTTGCCGGCTCCTAGGACCTGTGTAAGTCGGAAATTCCATGGTGAGTCGCCAGCACAAGTGTTATATGACAATTGAGCAAAAGTTGTCAGAAACTTACCAAAGAGGGCGGCTGTCATTCTGGTAATATGGCGTTTCAAAGCATGGAGTTCATCTGATACGACTATCAGTAGCTGATCTGCGTCATCCGCCCGCTTGGTCAAGGAAGCTTTTTCAGAGTCGGCTGACTCCTTAAAGGCGGCGAAGTCGGCCTTGATTTTAACCAACTCCTCGGAAAGGAGCCGACACTTCTCATCTGTGGCGCTTCGGGCAGTTTGTTGAGTCGCCAGATTGGTTTTCAAGTCAGCCAATTGTGACCCGGCCTCAGTCAAGGTTTCCTGTGACATATCAAAACAAAGAATCAATGAGCAAGTCTCAAAACAGATCGCAAGCAATATGTATGACACTTGGGGGCTAATGTATATTTTCAGAAGTTTGGCAGGAAAAGTCCCGACTCAACCTTGAACTAGATTGAGCCGGCCCTTGGGGGCTACATATTGGTTTTTTCTACAAGGAGGATCAGGACAGACCTGACTCATCTTTGAACTAGATTGAGCCGGCGCTTGGGGCCTACATATTGGTTTTTTCTACAAGGAGGATCAGGAAAGACCCGGCTCAACTTTAAACTAGATTGACCCGGCCCTTGGGGGGCTACATATTGGTTTTTACTAAGTAAATGACAACAAAAGTCCCGGCTCAACCTTAGGAAAGATTAAGCTGGCCCTTGGGGGCTATCTAAGGATATAACAGAAAAAGGAATACCTCATATTTCTTCTTCATCACGTTAACCAGCTAAAGCTCCAGATCCCGGCTGGTGGATAGCCGGTTCACATAACCAGCATGAAGCTCTTTGGCTGTCATCTTATCGAAAGCTAAGGATTCAAATTCCAACTTCCTTGAAGCTTTAGCCGGCTCCTTATGCTTGGTCAGCACGTGAGCCGGGGGAGACTGAAAAACCAGAGCCGGTAATCACGACGTCCGAAGTGGTGGTATCCTTGGTCATCTGGGCAGGACTTGGTGGCTTGGAAGGATTCCTCGGAGAGCTCTCTGGGATGACATCATCAGTAGCCGGATCCACAGATGCGGCTGGGGGATCCACATCCGGTCGCGACTCATCCGACTGGTCATGCTTCGGCTCTTGGGCAGCAGGGCTAGGGGAGGACCTGTTGGTCTTTCGGTGCTTGGCTTGAGCCCTGGAGAGCACGACCATCAGAACCCAAGGATTACAGCCGCCAAAGGGAACAGAACGCATGGTTAGAGGAAACACTTACAGTGGGTTAATCTTGGGAGGCGGCAGGGCGGTCGCCGTAGAGTCGCCAGAGGAAGGTGACCTCTGAGAGACAATCCAGAAAAGATAAGACAAGGTTGAGATGGCAAAGGTAAAACCAGTCAAACAGGAAATACATACCTCTGCGGGGCGCTTCTTTGGAGCTGGGGAGTTTGGTAAGCCGGACGCGAGATCCATAGAGCCGGCGCTCCGGGTCTGACGACGCTCACCCTGTTGTTGCTTTTTCAAAAGAAATTGGGGATCCAGATAAGCAAGAGGATGAGAAAGAGGAAATTTTCCAATAACCCACTGTGGCTTCCGGGGGACAAAATATTCTGAGCCGGAAGAAACATAGATTACCTCAGGGGTGTTGGCATGGCTTGTCTCTACATCATCCTGTGAGTAAAACAGGTATTAGTGAAATGAGAAAACAAAATCTTAGAAAGCAGCTAAGATTTTACCACTGAGCCGGACGATTGTGGCGGGTCAAACCATTACTCTTGCGGGGCATTCTTCTTGGGCTTCATAGCTGGGGCCTTCTTCTTGGGCTTCTTCAAAGGAGGGACGTAGTCCTTCTTCCAGAAATCAGAGTCAGTCTGAAAGAGTAAGCCGGTTAACGGTAGTGAATCAGCAAGGTACAAGTAAATCAAGAGAGAAGGATGGGAAGAGTCGCCTTACATCAGGGGACGGATTAATGGCACTAAAGGGGATTAACCCAATAGCGCTGCAGGCTCCGGATGTCTCATGGACGAGACTCCTGATAGCAGTGGTGATGTCGTCTTCTGTTAAGGTTGACCGACTCAAGCATAATGAGTTGTCATACTCGCCCTTGTACTCGCACATGAGGCGGCTTCTGTGGCTTAAAGGCATAATCCGCCAGGAAATCCAGCAGCGGATCAGGTCCAATCCAGTTAAGCCGTTGGACATGAGGGCCCTGATCTTGGCGTGAGCCAGCTCATACCTTGCACGCTTTGAAGTCGACAACCGGCCAGGAAGTTCAGAAGTTGTCTTGAGCCGGGAAGGACGATAACCCGGCAGTGGACGCTCGCCCTCTGGAGAAGTATCCATATAGTAGAACCAGGTTTTGTTCCAGTCCTTCGGATGACTCGGCATCTGCATAGCCGGAAAGGTAATATCCCGGTGCCTCTAGATAGAAATTCCGCCCAACTCTAGACTCGGACCGGCTTTCACTTCAGTTTGCCGGTTGGTGTAAAAGAGCTCTCGGAACAGGCCCACAGACGGCTTGGTTTGCAAATAAACTTCACATAGCACTTGAAATTTGCATATATTTGAGACGGAATTGGGGGCGAGGTCTTGAGGATGGAGCTTGTAGAGATGAAGGACGGCACGGAAGAACTTTGAGCCGGAGGGCACGAAACCATGCTCAATGTGGTCAGAGAAAACAACCACTTCGCATTCTTGTGGAATGGGCTTCAATTCATCACCCGGGACCTGACAATGGATGGCCTCTTTCGAAGGGAGAGTACCCGCGTGAACGAAATCCATCAAAAACTCCTCCGTAACACAAGACCCAATCGAGTTACAGCAATTCGAGGCGCGAGACATTCTGGCGGCTTAAGACTGTGCAAATTAAAACATGGCGAGTCAAGAGGAGACAAATATCTACGGCGGCTTACGAGCTTAAGATTCTACAGATAAGATGCTATGATCCGGCTGATGAGAGCCGGCACTGTGTGGCGGGTCAACATAACAGATGAGTGAGTAAAATTCTGCTAAGTCCTAAAAAACAGCTTTCGCAAACTACCGATATGTTCACGGATCTACAAAGGCAGGAGAAATGCTTCTATTTTCAAACCTAACGATGAACGAGCGAAGCGGAGGAAAACTAAAACGGTAAGCAGAGCCGCGATGAGTCTGCACATTGTTCACGGCCGCCTAGTACGCAACGACGCGGCGGGGATGAGCGCTAAAAACACAACCGGCGTCGGAAGGACCCGAGTTCTAGGAGCGACGACGGCGGAGTTTCCTACAAACCCTACCGGAGCAGCTATGGATCTAAGAGGACACGGGCTTACCAGCGGCGGAGCGATGAACGCGGAGAAGACTCTGGTTCGCAATAGGTGATGTAGCGGCCTATTGATGGCGAAGCGGAGACAGCGCCGGAGCTGGAGGCGACGAAAGCAGCAACGTCGAGAGGAGGAAGACGAAGGAGCGAGCGGGAGAAGGAAATAACCGCCTCGTGCGATCCTATTTAAAAGGAGAAGGTGGAATGAGCGCGAAAATCCAGGCGACGGAAATCGTCCGGCCGAGGCGGACGCCTCGATCTTCGGGCTGGTCATTTAATGAGTTGATTTGGTGTGTACGCCAGCGAATCTTTTCTGCAAGGTCAACATGACGTCACGGCGGGTCATTTCCGGGCGACTCGCCAAGGAGCAAAACAAAAGGATGAAGTGAGCAAGCTCAAATCAACCTGGGGCCTAATGTTGGGGATATAACCCCGCGGTGTGACCCACCCTAAGGGCTTCGGGTTATACTTGACGGCTCGTGCACCGGCCCAAGAGTGAGCCGGCGGTCCTAAGGCCCAGGAGGCTTGGCGGCTCATAAGATGGGCTGGAGGTGGCCCGGATAGAGAAGACCCGAGTGTGTAAGCCGCCCGGGGACAACTTGGACAAGAAGGTAGAGGAAGACTCGGATAGATAATGAGAGTCGGTTACAACTTGTATGACCCGTGGTCTTGACCTCCTATATAAAGGCAGACCCGGGGCGACTTAGAGATGAGGTTATCGAGATGTAATCGATACATCAAGCAATACAAGAACAAGTAGGACGTAGGCTATTACCTCGACTTGAGGGGCCGAACCTGGGTAAATCCGTGTCTTTCGTCCCCATCAACCCCTTTGAGTCCATCACGTTAGCAATGGCCTCGAACCCAAGTCCGTTCACCCAGACATCTGCCGTGACAAAACCATGACACATAGACTACACGATTAGTTTTGAGAAGTCAATCATATTAGTTATTAATGAAATGAACCTTACATGCATGATTTGGCTAATATGAAGAAGAAACTTACCACGAAGAGCTCGTACATGGCCCGGTGAGACACCTCGTTCTGGGCCCTCTCCTCCGCCAACAACCTAGACGTCCTCTCCTCCAACTCCCTCTCCTTCTCTGCTGCATGTTGGCCCCTATCCTCCAGAAGCGCACGGGTTGCCTCTCCCTCTTTCTAAAGAGCAGCCTGCAACACAACTCCTCGTTAGCGTTGTAATCATATTTGTTCGCACACACACAATGTAAGGGGGAAAGATATCTGAGTACGTATAACTAACCTCGATGGTGAGCTCTACTGGCCATGGATGAAGCCTTATCTTAGGACAGGAGCTCGTTTGGCACGCCTTGATCTCCCGAAGAGTGCGATGACAACGTATAAGTCCATCTCCAATGGCTATCGAGCCATGCGTCCTCCTGCCTCCATATATCATCACCAGCTCTGGATCAATAGGATGCTAGCTCAGGTTAAAGTCCTTCCCGTTCAACATCTTCCCCACATCTTTGTACCTCATGAGCTTGTGGTGGGAGGAGATGTTGGTGAAGTTCTCGGGATGATCGAGATCAGACTCAGAGAATGCCTTTGCTTTTTTGTACGAGGCAATATAGGCCATGGCATAGAGGTCGTACCACCTCTGTCACCTTCGTGTTATTGTGATGCGCCTAAAAGAGAGAGAGCGAGAGAGGAACAAAGTATTATTAAAGGGCTCAAGATAGCATCAAGAATGAATTGCATGAATCATGAAGCAAACCACATACCCAGTTCTGCCTGAACTGATATAAGTTGGTGTTGCCTTGATGGTGTAGCACACTAGCCATTTTGGCACGTCGCCCTTGGCGTTGTTGTGGACGGCTAGCCATTGCTCTGAGAACACACTCATACACCAACACCTCCCAACAATCCATCTTATCCGCACACCATCTCAGGGGCACCTAAGTGGTAAAGAAAAATTTGAGCGCTACGCCTATGAATCAAATCAAGGAAACTCAGTACAAGGCCTTAATAAAAGGTAAATACCTTCATGTACTGCTACTTCTATAGAAACTTTTTGTGGCACGTCGACTTTTCCTTCTTAACTTTCTGCGATGCGTAGTAGTCTCGAATAGCCCGCGGTCGAGCCTCATGCCATAAGTTCTGTAGTAGGCACCTGCACTCGGCATCGATAACCTTTGCCGGGGCCTCCTCATATCCCTCCTCACACATGTAGAAGGTCTGCAGTCAAACGAGACAACATTGATTAGTACAATAAATAGCTATTGTTGACTTTTAATTGTGTAAAGGAAAAAATTACCCAAAACTGTCTGATCACCATGTCGGCCTTTTGTGGCACAAGACACCGTCGATCCTCTCCTCTAGCGGGGCCGGGGAAGCCAAGTAGTGCTCCCAGGTCATTCCTAGCTCTCGAACCTGGCCCTCATCGGGCACGTGACAAACCCTGGAAATTTTTGCCGGCAAATAACACCAAGGACGGAGTTGGGCCAGGGCATCCTTTGCATGAATCCAACCCCTATAGTATGACAAAGCGAACACATTAGATATTTGAAGAAGCGTGAAGGCAAAAGGTTAAAAAAGAGTAAATTCACTTACTTCTCCCCATTAGGCCTAATCGACCACCTCTACTCGCGGGTCACCGACACGGGCGGGAGCCGTGTACTATCATGCTGGTAGACGGTGGCCCCCTCAACCACCTCGTCCTCGCTATTAGAAAACCCATCCCCGCCACCATCAGCATGGCCACTCGGCTCCGGCCAGCTATTCCATTGGGACAAAGCCTGTGGGACAGGAGTCTCGTGGGACAAAGCCTGTGGGACAGGAGTCTCGTGGGACAAAGCCTGTGGGACAGGAGTCTCGTGGGACGAAGGCTTGTCGACCCGAGGCTCATGGACCGGAGTCCGTGTAGCCTCCTCCCCAGACGGGTCCACCCTAGCAGTCCTGTGCTCGGGTGAATCAGCTAGGGGTGGCGGCGAGGAAGGCGTAGCAGCCTGCCTACCTCTCCCACCATGGTCGCGTGTACCTCTACTACCTCTTTTCTTCCCCCGACCTCCTCTCCCGGTGGGCAACGATGCCAACAAAGAAGCGCCTGCCTGTGTCTGCATACATTCAAGCAACGCTCTCCGGAGATGCTGGGGTGGAATGGAAGTACCCCTCCCACCAGCCAATGAAGAAGGAGCCGCGGAATGCTCTAGACCCGCGCACATCATCTTTCAACACCTGCCATGACAAAGAGTAAACAAAACTAGTACCACATAAAAAAATTGAATCCCGACATGAATTAAAAAAAATTGAATACCGACATATATATAATTTAAGTGTATCATCATCGTGTATATAATAAAAATTGAATACCTAACATGAACTAATAATAATCTTGATCGTCTATGTATGCTCCGGGATCAATAAATGCATCATCATCATCATTATCATTAATAAATGCATCATCATCATCACTATCGAGAGCAACATATGGAAGGCCTCCTTTATGTAATCAGTCAAGCATTGACAGGTAATTCGCACCAGTAACCTCTTCTTGTTTCGGCTCTTCTTGTTCCGACTCAGGGGTGAACTCGGATTCACAGTCGCTGTCTACTTCAATGTTCTTAGGTGAAGTAGAGCGGTTCTTGATACATTTTTTTGGAAAGACGTGTTTCTTGGAAGAATTCTCCTTCATATGTGTCTAGGTTAATGTGAGGTTCATAATCCTATTCATTGAGGGGAGGTGGTCTAAAATGTGGCGACACTTCATAAACGACATCCCAACCATTCAGATTTGGATCAGTTTGGCAGGCCCACGGTAGATAGAAAACTTGGGTCGCCTGTTGAGCCGTAATATAGATATCAGGAACATCTAAATGGGTGCTTTGTTTGATTTTGACTAGCCCTATATGTTCATGAGTCCTTCTAGTCTCCTTCGTCTGGAACCAATAGAATTTGAAGACTATGACGTTCTGTGGGTTTTCACCATAGAATAGAAGTTCATAAATTGCTTCAACACTTCGATAATACTCGGTACCTCCTTCACCAATAGTAAAGACACAACAATTTGTAGAATTTTGGTCAGCCATAGATAGCTCTTTGCCAAAGGTACGAAAGCGATACCCATTGATGTCGTATTTTTCAAATGAACAGACCTTATAGTCAAAACCATTAGCGACTTGTCTCAATTCGGCGTCCATAGACTCTGAATTAGCCTGCAAGTTTAATATGAAGGGATTGTTGCATTAGCCGCAAATTAGACGAAGAAATGAAATGGTCCAATGGAAATTACCTTTTTTGAACCAAGAGATGAAACCGGGATAACCGCCTCCATGCTTTGCCAAAAGCTCATACTCTTCAATGGAATCCGTTTGGATCACCGCTCCATCCGAGAATTTGGCAAAGTATCAACTGTATCAAATATTCGAGAATAAGAGCAGTTCAAAGGAATTAGAAGTGGCGAAACAATGTACTGAGAACTTGCTCGATGTACGGCCGCACTTCTGTTAGGTTGTTGAAGATATACAATGAAATGGTTTGCCATTCTTTGACACCCAGCGCTATTCCTTTCGAAGCATTGGCTGGTGTGAGCTTCCCTTTGAATAGGCCGAGGTTGGATCGACCTTTTTTAGGGTCGCCATCATTGTACCGAGGCATTGGATTATGCAAATGATGATTTTTTGCTTCGTAGTGTGATGTCACGAAGTTTGCCGCCTCCTCAGTAAAAAATGCCTCGGCCATCGATGCTTCAACTCTATGTTTATTTTTACATTTTGATCGAAGCGTCTTCAGCATCCTCTCAGTTGCCAAGCACCAACTGTTGGCATTCTAGGAATGGGGGTACCTAGTCCTGCCTGCCTGCGGCTCAGGATGTGGCCTACTTCGTCAGCCAGGCGAGGCCCGACGCGGCATTGCTCAAGACAAGGCCCTCGCAAGGACCTTGGGCTCGCGAGGAATAATAGCATCAAGACTAGCAAGGATGGGCCTCCTCGGGCCCCCTCCTGAGCGGCGGATATCTCTATACAGAGCCTGGCCTCAGGAGTCAAAGGTGACGTAAGGAAGGACAGGCAGGCACCAACGTGGCACGCAGCGCAGTTTCCTCTTTGGTGCAAAGGGAGCAAGGATGCACGCGGTTTCCCAAAGTGCCACCCAAAGGTTTCCTTTCAGTGCAACAATACCACGACCACGAGCCCTGCAGGACGGATGTCATCGCCGAGCCCACCACTGCATCACCAACAACTACTTTGCAAGCGAAGACCACCTTTGGACAAGGCGCGGATGTGCTCCTGTCCCCCTTCGAAATTGGCCATTGTGGGATCCCTTCCCGCCATTGTGATAAGGGAAGAGGACCCGGGCCACCGCTATATGTAGAGGCTAGGCCACACCGTAGAAGGGATCTCGATCCAACACTTAGCCACCCATCACACCACCACAAGATAGCCAGCGAAGAACACATCTTGAGCGCCCTGGCGAGGCTCAAGCACACTGTACTAGTGCATCCACCCAAACCTCCATGAGAGGCAATCCACCAAAGCAGGAGTAGGGTATTACGCTTTGCAGTGGCCCAAACCTGGGTAAACTCCCGTGTTCATCTTCTTCCTTGTCATCGAACGAGTTCACCATAGTAACCATCGAGTAGCGAGCTAGGTTGGGTGAGGCCACAGGAAACCTTCATACATGCCCCTGTGTTCGAACCTTAAGGGTTTTGCGGAGCCAGAAATCAGACATTTGGCGTGCCAGGTAGGGGCGTGTCGGAGTCTTCCTCAAGCCAAGCTCTTCTTCCACCTTGCCACTCTGATGGCCGATGCCCAATGAGCTTCTCCCGGCCACAGTGGACCAGCCTCCGTCGATCCCACCGCTACCGCCGGGAACCTGCGTCCTAGCGGCCTGGTGTTGGGCAGGCATTATCAGGCCGCCAGTGTCGCCTTTGTCATCTCCGCTCCTCGTGCCGCCCAAGCGCGTGACAGATGGGCAACCCCTTCAACATCAGTGTCGCGTCACACCTACATGGGGGACCTGGACGTGCACGATACACTATTGCTGGCAAGTGAGATGCTCCGCCACCGCCCAATGCACGGGGGCTTCGACGCATGGGCCGACCACGTCACGGAGCTGGTCGCTATCGCGCGGGGAACCATGTCCCCTCACTCTTCGCCAGGCGCTAGGGGCTCGTTCGTCGTGTCTGCCCCCCTGCCCGCCAACGGCACGCCCCTCTCAGCCCCAGGCGAACCTGGGCGGGGCTCGCCGAACACCGTGCTCCTCCTCCTACGAAGTCCGGTAACTCATTTCGGGGCGCAGCTTGGCCACGGCGACCGAGCTCGTGAAGGAGACAACGGGGCACCTCACACACGCACCAACGCGCGTCCCTCGTGACCTGGTGGATCTTCAACAACCCGGATTGACCAGACGAGAGTGCACCATCCTGCATAGGGAGCAAATGGCGCAGGCATCTAGGCAAGCAAGCAACAACGGTGAAGGCACGTCGGATCGTTGGGGAATCGACCCACGTCAGGAGACGCGTGGCCTACCGGGCGGCGGCAACAGAGGTAGGCAACTTCGTTCTGAGGCTTGATGCAGGAGAGTCTGTGAGTTGCATGCGCAGGGTGGCGCCCCGTCGCCGCCTGCAGAGGCCATTCCCGGTGCCCCGTGGGACGGCTCGGGAGGAGGACCGGGCCCTTATGTGGATCCCTACGTACCATGCTACATCGTGCCTAGGGAAGACGACCAGGATCGGGCTCCTGCCACAGGCACCAGCACCTACCAAGGGTAGGGGAAGCCCTGGACATCCTCCCTGAGCCGGGCTTGGGGGCTTCCCCGAAGAAGCACCAAGTTCAGACAACGCAAGCCGGAGAAAGAGGGAGGACGCCACTAGACCCATGGGGGCGCGGCGCGAGCTGCCACCCCCGCAAGCAAGCATGGCCGAGCCAACCCTCGGGGTGTCAGGGATAATGCCCTGGGGAAAGGCAGCAAGATACAGATAATGCAGGCCACCCACGGGAACTAGAACATCAGCACAGCCTCGGGAGGCCGGGCCTCACGAGGCTCCCGAGGCAGTGCACGGTAACCGCCCCAAACGCCTCACGAGGCAGCTTCATCGACAAAACACCCTTACGGCTGCGCCGGATGCATTGTACTCATGTTTGGGCCGTGGGAGTGCAATCTTGTGGCTACGCGGGGAACAATGCATTCAGGTTTGGGTCGTAGGGGCGCTCAACCAAGCAGAAATGCACAGGATGGCTCTTGACGGAGTTGGGAGTTACCGGGCCCAGTGCCCGGGGGCTTGCCCAGCTATCTATGGCCGTGACACTCCCACGTAATAATGAGCGGGTTATATATGCCTGGAGCCCTCCGAGGACGCATAGGGGTTCCCACCCATGCAATGTGGCAGCCATAGCTCCACGCTGGCGGAGAAGTCAACACTGCCCATGAATGGCTATGCCCATGCAATGTGGATGCCCTACGCTCAGTGTTGGGGGAAGACGAAGACTAGCCTAGGTGCCGGATACGGCATTTGCTTGCTTTCTTTTTGAGTTCGAATTGCCAACTTTTGAAACGAAGTTTGAAGGGCTCAGAGCTCTAAATTTAAAAGAAAAGGGGCGGGGAATTTTCTCTTGTTGCTTTCACTTTTGCCAATTTTGAGTCTCTTTCTTCTGGATCGGCATTTTGCAAGAGGCCGCATGTTGCGGCCCTCTCTGGGGCACCCTGGTCCTAGATAGCGAGGCCCTGTCACCTCAGGGACTCGCAACTTTTGACAGCCGACCCCCACTCGGGGGCCCTGATCATGGCATGGCGTCACAGCATGGAGTCTCAAGGGGCCCCGCTGATTGGGCCTCCTGAGGCAAACCCAGCAGAGCGGAATGGGGGCCGCTCGAGCGTTAAGGGGGGCTCCTGAGCATCGTGCCTCGGGAACCTTACCAGTCACATAGCCACTCGGCACCGTAGATGTCGTCCTTGGTGATCCGGCCGACATCGAGGGTATCAGGGCCTCGCCTCGTGGTTGCGTCCTTGGTGATCCGGTCGTATACCATGGTGGTAGGGAAATATGCACGACTAGGACTCGCTGACGTAGAGCTGCTTGAGTGTCGAAGGGGACTCCTGAGCAGTATGCCTCATGAGCCTTACTGATCATATAGCCGCTCGGCACCCTCGATCTCGTCCTTGGTGATCCGGTCGGCATCGAGGGTGTCGAGGTCTCACCTCATGGTTGTGACCTTGGCCAGTCGTAAACTACGGCGCTAGGCAAATGCACGGGACTGGGACCAGCACACACAAAGCACAGAAAAGGCCCATAGCGCGCCCCATTCGTAAGCAAGGAAGAAGCGCCCCAGGTGAAGCAGCGGAGTACCTGGACAACCCAACCGCGCGGCAAGTTCATCCATAGGACGCAAGCTAAGTACACAACTGAATCAAGCATGAACTTCCTGATCCAACGGCGCCTCAAGGGTGACGCGAGGTTTGTACATGCTAATGTGAGGACCCCACTAGCCACCGTCATCAGGCCGTGTCGACGATGGCACCAAGCTGGCACGAGAAAACTAAGTCGACTAACTACAAGCGGCCGACGGCGAATCAAGGGCGAGAAGCAAAACATAGGCAATGCACAAAAGGTTAATGCCCACGGGGGCCAAGTCCACTTTAAGTTGTTACAGGTACCGGGAGGAAGAAGCAGGCGAATCTAGGCAGAAGAGTCAATGTCGCTGTCCGAGCCAACGGCCGCCACGGCACCAGGGTCGCCTTCCCCCTAGGAGGGGCACCCGGATGATCTGCGCGACTAGGGCGTCCACATGCAGGCGCACCCCGTCCCGGAGAGGCCTCGGGAGCCCCTCGGGCAACCACTTCACCACGCGTTGGAGGTCGAGCTGCGGGACGAGGCGGCGCAGGTTGGAGAAGATGTGCGTCGACGCAAGCTCCGGGAGGTCCCGTGCATCGGCCTCGCTGTCCGCGTTCACGCAGGAGACGTCGGTCTCCAGCGCCTCCACCACCCGTCAGAAGAAGTCGAGGTATCCCCCGTCGCCCTACACGTTGGGCGGGGCGGGAGCATCTCCAACGAATTGTTCCACCACGTCGGCCGCATGGTGGACGATGTCGAGGTATTGGTTGGCTCGCTGGGACTCCAGCATCTTGGCGTAGGCCGCCTCGTCCCGCGCGGCCTGCACGGCGTCAGCCGCTTCTTGGACCTGGTCCTGAAGATACGCTAGTTCCGCCCTTGCCTTCGCCTCGCCCCTGAGGGCTACCTTGAAGGCTGCATCGATGGTTGCTAGTTGGGCGCGTAACGCATCCACCTCTTCCTGGAGCTCGACGCGCTTGCGCTTCTTGTCCGCCGGCGCCCTGGATGGAGGAGACGGTCACACCCAGTACTTTGGACATGTCAAGCGAAGAGAGAGGGAGGCAACGGAACACTCACTCCTCCCCCATGGTGTTGGAAATATGCCCTAGAGGCAATAAATAAAGTGTTTGTTATTATATGTCCTTGTTCATGATAATTATTTATTATCCATGCTATAATTGTATTGATTGGAAACACATTGCATGTGTGGATATATAGACAACACTTTGTCCCTAGTCTGCCTCTAGTAGACTAGCTCATTGATCAAAGATGGTCAAGGTTTCCTAGCCATTCACATGAGATGCCATTTGATAATGGGATCACATTATTAGCAGAATGATGGGATGGACAAGACCCAAACTATAAACATAGCATATGATCGTGTCAGTTTATTGCTACAGTTTTTTGCATGTCAAGTATATGTTTCTACGACCATGAGATCATGCAACTCACGGATACTAGAGGAGTGCCTTGTGTGTATCAAACGTCACAACGTAACTGGGTGACTATAAAGGTGCTCTGCAGGTATCTCCGAGGGTGTCTGTTGGGTTGGCATGAATCAACACTGGGATTTGTTACTCCATGTGACGGAGAGGTATCTTAGGGCCCACTCGGTAATACAACATCACAACAAGCCTTGCAAGCAATGTGACTAAGTGTTAGTCATGTGATCTTGTATTACGAAAATGAGTAAAGAGACTTTCCGGTAATGAGGTTGAACTAGGTATGGAGATACCGACGATCGGATCTCGGGCAAGTAACATACCGAAGAACAAAGGGAACATCATATGAAATTAACTGAATCCTTGACATAGAGGTTCGACCAATAAAGATATTCATAGAATATGTAGGAATCAATATGGGCATCCAGGTCCCGCTATTGGTTATTGACCAAACAGGTGCCTCGATCATGTCTACATAGTTCTCGAACCCGCAGGGTCTGCACACTTAAGGTTTGGTGACGTTTCGGTGGTATAGAGTCATGCATGGTGGTGACTGAAGGTTGTTCGGAGTCCTAGATGAGATCCCGGACATCACGAGGAGCTCTGAAATGGTCTGGAGGTGAATATTGATGTATAGGAAGTCCTTTTTTGGTCACCGGAAAAGTCCCAGGCTCATCGGTAGTGTATCGGGAGTGCCGGGAGGGTACCGGGGGACCATCGGGAGGGGTATTTCGGCCCAAGAGGCTACATGGGCTATGGGAGGATAAATACCAGCCCTTAGTGGGCTGGCCGAAGTCCCACATAGGTCCCATGCTGCTGGGAAGGAAATCCAAAGTGGAAAAGGTGGGAAAAGGCTAATATAAGGAAGGAGTCCTAATCCGACTAGGAGTGGAGGAGTAGGACTCCTCCCTCCACTTTGACTGAAGCGAAAAGGGCTGGCCCTTGCGGCCAAGCCTCCTCCTCTCCTCCTCCTATATATACTAGAGGTTTTAGGGTTTTGCACATAGATTTTCAGCCACGTACCGCCCTCTCCTCTAGTCCGTAGTTTCTCCTCTAGATCAGTTTCAGTAGTGCTTAGGCGAAGCCCTACTAGAGTTACTCCACCACCATCGCCGCAACATCATAATGCTGCCGGAGAACTCGTCTACCTCTCAGCTCCCACTTGCTGGATCAAGAAGGCAGAGATCGTCATCAAGCCGTACCTGTGCTGAACGCGAAGGTGCCGTTCGTTCGGCGCTAGATCGGGACGGATCGTGATTAGATCGCGGGGCGCTCGAAGATTTGTATCGCAAAGACGTTCGACTACATCAGCGATCTACAAGGGTATGTAGATCTACTCTCCCCTCTCGTAGATGCTCATCTCCTAGATTGATCTTGGTGAAGCGTAGGAAAATTTTTGTTTCCCATGCAAGGTTCCCCAACACATGGTCTAGCGCCGGCGAATTTGCACCGGCTCTGAGGGTCCCCCGCCGATGCCTCCAGAAGGGAGCAAGGGGCTAACAGCCCTGCGCGCTCCCCTGCACTGGCAGCACCTCCACCAAACGCGATGGGAGAAGGAAGAAGCTAAGGAGAGGAAGAGGGTTTTCTCTAGAGTTGAGGGAGCAGGCGGTTGCTTCAAGATGTCAGGGCTCCGTCACGAGGGGGCAGATTTATAGGCGGGACCAAGGGCACGAGGCGTCGTGGGAGAGCAGGCGACGTGCGCCCCTCGGGCACCAAAAGGGCCGGCTCGATCGATGCGCGACTCTGCCTCCCGTCGCCTCGTCTCACGTTGTCGGGTCATGTCAGATTTTGGGCTCCACAAAACCCTTAAGGTTCGAAGACAGGGGCGTGTGCGAAGGCTTCCCCGGGGTGACACCCAACCTAGCTCGCTACTCGATGGGCACAACAGCGAACTCGTTCGATGATGAGGAAGAAGATGAACACGACAGTTTACTCATGTTCGGGCCGCTGCAAAGCGTAATACCCTACTCCTGCTTTGGTGGATTGCCTCTCGTGGAGGTTTTGGTGATGAACTAGTACAATGGGCTTGAGCCTCGGGAGGGCGCTCAAGGTGTGTTCTTAGTTCTCTACCTGGCGATGTAGAGTGGAGTGGCTAAGTGCTCGATTGGATCTCGGATCCCCTCTATGGTGTGACCTAACTTCTATCTATATAGCGGCGGCCCAGGTCCTCTTCCCTTATCTCAATGGCGGGAAGGAATCCCACAATGGCCAATTTTGAAGGGGGAAAGGAGTACATCTATGCCATGTCCAAAGGCGGTCTTCACCTGCAAAGTAGCTGATGGTGATGCAATGGTGGGATCGGCGATGACATCCGCCCTGTGGGGTTGGCGGTCGTGGTCTTGTTGCACCGGAATGGAAACCTTTGGGCGGCGCTTTGGGAACCCACGTACGTCCTTGCTCCCTTTGCACCAAAGAGGAAACGGTGCCGCCTGGCGTGCTAGCGCTTGCCCGTCCTTCCCTACATCATCCTTGACTCCTGAGGTCGGGCCTTGGATAGAGATCTCCGCCCCTCATGAGGGGGCCTAAGGAGCCTCATCCTCACGGGTCTTTGTGTTGCTCCTCCTTGCGAGCCTAGGGTCCTCGCGAGGGCCTTGTATTGAGTGATGTCGCGCCGCGCCTCGCTAGGCCGACGAAGTGCACTATGCCCTAGGTCGCAGGCAGGCAGGACTGGGTACCCCCGTTCCCAGAACACCAACAGTAGCCCTTGGGCCCAAGGCGCGCTCGAACTGGCTTCGGAGCGAAGCTTTGAGGTTGGCTTGGAGCGCCGCGGGAGCCAAATGCCTGCGGGCCAAGCTTCCCACATGTCGGAACCGGATGGTCTTGAGCTCGCCTTTCCCCCGCGATAGCTCGGCCGCCGCCTAGCTTGTTAAATTGCTTGACGCACCCAGCCGGGCTGCCCTTGCTCCTTGTTGATCTCGGCGTCCGCCTTCCCCTCTGACTGAGTCCCTGCGCGAATGCCATCTTCCCCCTTTCGCCATGGCTTCCAAGAGGGAGGAGGGAAAGAGCCCAAGGGCGCCGGCCAACACATCCGCACCATTGTCCGCGCTGGGTCGGTCTTTTGAGGTGAACTTGGAGGGGTTGGAGAAGGTCCGGCTGGTGGTCGCCACCAGCTCCAACGAGTGGGGGGCGACCGAAATTTGGCTGGGCTCGCAACCTCGGGACGAGCTGGCTGCTTCTGTTGTCCCTCTCCATGTCCATGCCCTTCTCTCCGGCCTGTTGCCACTGTTCTCGAACTTCTTCTCCGCTGTGTTGTCGCATTATCAGATCCACACGCTTCACCTTGACCCCGGCTACCTTGTCCTCCTTTCTGCCTTTGCGTTCTTATGCGAGGCCTTTGTGGGTATCGTCCCATCCATGGCCCTGCTACGCCACTTCTTCTCCCACGAACTGACCTCTGGGGGACAATGTTCTTGGTGCGCGTTGATACGTCTCCAACGTATATATAATTTTTGATTGTTCCATGCTATTATATTATCAACTTGGGATGTTTTATATGCATTTATATGCTATTTTATATCATTTTGGGGACTAACTTATTAACTCAGTGCCCAGTGCCAGTTTCTGTTTTTTCCGTGTTTTTGACCTTTTTCAGATAAGAATATTAAACGGAGTCCAAACGGAATAAAACCTTCGGGGTGATTTTTTCCATAACAGAAGGGATCCAGAAGACTTGATAACCAAGGCAGAGGGCCACGGAGGAGGCCACGAGCCCCCTAGGCGCGCCCTAGGGGGGCACGCCTAGCAGGCTCGTGGGCCCCCCATGCCTCCTTTGCCCTGCCTCTTTCGCCTATAAATTCCCTAAAATCCCCAAACCAACAGAGAGAGCCACGAAAATACTTTTCCGCCGCCGCAAGATTCTGTTTCCACGAGATCCCATCTGGGGACCGTTCTGGTGCCCTGCCAGAGGGGGATTCCGACACGGAGGGCTTCTTCATCAACAACATTGCCTCTCCGATGATGCGTGAGTAGTTCACCACAGACCTTCGGGTCCATATCTAGTAGCTAGATGGCTTCTTCTCTCTCTCTTGGATCTTCAATACAAAGTTCTCCATGATCTTCATGGAGATCTATCCAATGTAACTTTCTTTTGTGGTGTGTTTGTCGAGATCCGATGAATTGTGAACTTATGATCAGATTATCTATGAATATTATTTGAGTCTCCTATGATTTCTTATATGTATGATTTGGTATCCTTGTATGTCTCTTCGAGTTATGGGTTTCGTTTGGCCAACTTGATCTATAATTCTTGCAATGGGAGAAGTGCTTGGTTTTGGGTTCATACCGTGCGGTGTCCTCACCCAATGACAAAGTAGGGGTAGCAAGGCACGCATCGTGTTGTTGCCACAAGGGTAAAAAGATGGGGTTTATATCATATTGCATGAATTTATCCCTCTACATCATGTCATCTTGCTTAAGGCGTTACTCTTTTTGTTATGAACTTAATACACTAGATGCATGTTGGATAGCGGTCGATGTGTGGAGTAATAGTAGTAGATGCAGAAAGTATCAGTTTACTTGTCTCGGACGTGATGCCTATATTTATGATCATTGCCTTAGATATCGTCATGACTTTGCGCGATTCTATCAATTGCTCGACAGTAATTTGTTCACCCATCGTAATACTTGCTATCATGAGAGAAGCCTCTAGTGAACACTATGGCCCCCGGGTCTATTTTACACATTATATATTCAGATCTACATACAAAAATACCAAAAATACCTTGCTGCACTTTTATTTATTTATTTATATTTACCTATTATCACTATCAGATCTCACCTTGCAAGTAATCGTAAAGGGATTGACAACCCCTTTATCGCGTTGGGTGCAAGTTTGTTTGTTTTTGCGCAGGTGCCTTGGTGCCTCATCTTGATACTCCTACTGGATTGATACCTTGGTTCTCAAACTGAGGGAAATACTTATCTCTACTTTGCTGCATCACCCTTTCCTCTTCAAGGGAAAAACCAACGCAAGCTCAAGAAGTAGCACGCGTCCTTGAGAGCGGTCGATTTACTGACCGAAGGGGCGCTTGATGCGGGGCTCTCCCCGGCGGCCGCAGGGTTCCCGCGGCAGTGGGTGTACTTCAATGCTGTCGGGGCCGGTCCTTTGTTCCACCGCCCACGATATCCCGCGATGTCGCGCCATGGGTGGGCGCGTGAGGAGCTCGCTGACCCACGGTGTGCGCGTGTCTTAGCCAAGTTGGCGAGGTTGAAGGGGGCAGGCGTGACGATGGCGATGGTGGTGCAGAAGTTCGTGTGCCAACGAGTCACCCCCTGCAGCGCCACTCACATTCGATGTGGGCCTTCAGGGGGCCCCGCGATCCTATGAGAATCCACGCCTTGTCCCTTTCCCCAGACGTGCTGCGTGAGTTGCTCCACCGCTTGACCAGCGGTGAGCCCGGCGAGCTTCCTCGGGGCGGCCTTCCCTTGTACAACTACAAGGGCTGAGAATCCCTTGTCTTGACGATGCCGCACTTTGACGAGCGGGGGCTCCTTCCTCCCGAGGACGCCGCTCCTCCCGAGGCTGAAATTGGGTGCTCTCCACCAGTCTTTCTTCTGGTCCCTGCCTTGGGCCAACCAGGAGACGGCGGTGTCCCCCAGCTGAAGACTAGGGATGCCATCCCTAATTCTGAGCGAGCAGCACCGGTCATCGACTCGTCATCCTCTAGCCGTCGCTCTGGTCGGAAGAGGAAGGCGCCCTTGGGCGGTCGCCCCTTGCTGCCTTGGGCGTCATCGAAGAAGAAGTGGGTCGTCCTGGACAAGTAAGTGTCAGCATCACCTGATCCCCTTCCTTGGTGTTCTTCTTCTGAGCTTGAGTTTAGCAGGCTTCCCGAAGTGAGGAAGAAGCCGAGTTGATGTCGTCCGCCTCCGTGACTGTCGGGCCCTCCACGGCTTCACCTTCCATTGGCCGTGGAACCTTGCTCGCCGCCGCACTCTTGACCGTGCTAGCTTGTTCATCAGGGGGCCCCAGGCGGGAGTTCCCTATGATCTCCTTTACCTGCGGTCTTCGTCTTCCCAAAATGCGGTGGCATCCCCCATTGATTCCCTTCCTTGGAATGATGTCGCGTGCCGCCCATGGTCCCCCATGGGTCCACGTCACGAGGCTTCAGGGGGCATGTCGTTCCTCCGGAGCGGCCTAACGGGAGCCCCCAGCCCGGGAAAGGTGTCCAGGCCGGGCGACAGCTCGCACACCTCCTTCACCCCTCCTAAAGGGGAAGAGGGGCCTAGCTAGGCCCTCGGGCTTGCGAGCGATCGGGGGGCGTGCAACGGGGCTTGATCCAGTTGGCGGGGAGGGCGCTAGGACACCTGGGAGTGGAGCTTGCCCGTGGCGACACTCACCTAGGGGCGGAGCGTCGGTGCCTTGCGGAGGGGCGGCGCCGCCTAGAGGTCGTAGTGAACCTTGGGCGCCTGCAGAACAAGCGCGTCCGCGCTGAGGCCAGGGAGTCCATTGCTGTGGTGGCAGAGTTCCGCAAGCATGCCCTTGCCGAAGCTTAGGAGGCCGACTGCCGACGCAGGGCCTCAAAGGAATGCCTCGAATAGCTTCAGGCCTTCGACGCTGCCCTTGAAGGGCAGATCCGGGCACGGAGAACTGGGCTCGATGGTGCGGCTCCTGAGTTCCTTCTTGCTGGCGTGAATCTTGGCGTGCCCCCTGATACGATGGCGATGGAGGCACTGGAGAAGATCTTGGAGTAGGAGAGGCTGGAGACGAGGGAAGGCCACGCGTTCCTTGCTGAAGAGTCCCTCGCCTCCCGCGAGGCGAGTCTCCAGGAGGAGGTCGATGCCAGGGTGGCTGAGGCTTGTCACTCGCTTGTCCAAGACTATCGCGCAAAGCTGCAACTCCAGGAGTCCTGATTCCGCGAGCGGCGTGATTCCCTACAAGGTGAGGTGAAAGACCTCAAGAAGAGGTTAGATTAGGAGGAAGGGCGCCGGTGTGCCACGATGGACGCCCAAGCCACTGGCGAAGCCGAGCTGGCTTTCCTTTATAGACAAGTAGATGGTGTGGCTTCCCTGGCGAAGAGGACTTTGGATGAGGCAGTCCGAGCTCGCGATCTTCACCATATGCGCTCTTAGATGTTCCAGTCCCTGGAAGCAAGGGCCAAGCGGCCCTTCGATGACATCTGCGGTGAGAGCATCTTGAGCCCCCTGATCCCAGACGATGCCGGTCACCTAGGATTCTTTTCTAGGGTTGCGTAGTGCCTTGAGGGGGAGCGAAGAAAACCTGCATGCTGGTGGAGGAGAAGAGTCATGACCTCCTCGCATAGGCGGCCTCGCGCGTCTTCAGCCACCTCCTTCACCTTGACCCGCACTTCAATTTCGGCACGGTGCTCGGGCCAGTACCTGAAACAATGCACACTGCCCTTGCTGAGCGGGTAAGTGACCATGTAGAAAACCTGATAGCGGAGTTTTCCTCTGGAGAAGCCAAAGACTAGGTTGTGGCTGTGTCGCTCGGGGCCGTCAACGGGGGCGATCGCGAGGGCAGCAGCATCCTCGTGTCCCCCTGAGCGGCCTTTCTTTCCCTGACAGGATCATGTATGTGGCCTAGCGGCAATTTTGTACGTACTTACAAGAATTACCCTTGAACTTACTCTCAAGCAACGAGGTGTGTTGCGCTGAGCCTCCTTTCTTGCGTGCGCATTGGGTTGGGAGCCCCTTTCGGTACTCTGCGCCTTCAAGTCCCAGTCACGCTCATTTCCCTACCGCCGTGGCTGCATCTGGCCAAGGACATACCCATAGGGCGAGGCCCTGACACCCTTGATGACGTTCGGATCACCAAGGACGACATCGAGGCTGCCAAGTGGCTATATGACCGGCAAGGCCCCTAAGGCTCTCTGCTCAGGAGCTCCCTTTTTCAACACTCAAGTTGCTCTACGTCATTAGGTCCCAGTCCCACGCATTTCCCTACCTCCATGGTGTATGACCAGATCACCCAAGACGTAACCATGGGGTGAGGCCCTAACACCCTCGATGTCGGCCAGATCACCAAGGACGGCATCAAGGCTGCCAAGTGGCTTTATGACCGGTAAGGCTCCTGAGGCACGCTACTTAGGAGTCCTCTTTGACGCTCGAGCGACCCCCACTCCGCTCTAATGGGTTCTGCCTCAGGAGGCCCAAGCACTAGGAAATACTCTTGCTGAAGTCGGCATCCCTCCACAAACTCTCAATGATTCAGGCTCCGGCTAGTGCAGGCGACTAGTGAGCTTTAGCATCACTACTAGCCAAGGTGCCCACTACTAGACGTACTTGACATGCGAAGGTGCAACATTGGGGGTGGTGATACTTGTGATTTGCGTTGGGTTTTCCGTGAAGAGGAACGGGTTATCGCAACACAATGTGGGTAAGTATTTCCCTCAGTCATGAAACCAAGGTTTATCGAACCAATAGGAATACCAATCCTTAGCCGTCTTCAGCGGCTACACACAAAAGAACAAACAACCTGCACCCAATGCCGGCAAGAGGGTTGTCAATCCCCTTGATCTTGTTATTTGCAAGCAAGTGAGTTGTGTAGATAATTGTAAATTGCAAAATATAATAAAATAAAATAAATAACATCAAGGTAGTAATAGCATTTGTGAATATATAAGTGGATAGACCCGGGGGCCATAGAGTTCTCTAGTGGCATCTCTCACAAAAGTAGCATACGGTGGGTAAACAAATTACTGTTGGGCAATCGATAGAAAAGCGAATATTTATGCGATTCGCATGGCAATGATCATGTGTATATAGGCATGATGTCCATAAGCAAATAGGTTGACTTCTGCCTGCACCTATCACTACTACTCAACTCATCGACCGCTATCCAACATGCATCTAGAGTATTAAGTTAAACAGAGTAATGCTTGAAGAACGATGACATGATGTAGACAAAGTAAACTCAATCAATGTGAATAAACCCCCATCGTTTTATCCTTAGTAGAAGCAACACAAAGATGCAACTTGTCCCCTTCTCTCACTAGGATATAGAAACTCATTAGGTTGAACCTACTACAACGCACCACTCCCACCGAAGAAATATCAATCTAGTTGGTCAAACTATCTCAATAGATCGGAGAGCATTACAAAGCTATGATGATCATGCAAATAAGAATCTTAGTATTCAGGATTGACTCAAAATACTTTTCATGAATAATCTGAACATAAACTCACAATTCATGGGATCCCAACAAACACACCATACAAAGGGATTACATCGGATAGATCAAGGAAAAGATGCGATGAACATTGTATTGAAGATCAAGAGAGAGAGAGAGATTGCCATCTAGGTACTACCTACGGATTAGTGGGTCTGTGGTGAACTACTCACACATCATCATGAGCGCAACAAGCTTGATGAAGAGGCCCTCCATGATAGATCTCCCCTCCAGCAGGGTGCCGGAACGGAGGTGTAGATGGGCTCCTGTCGAAACAGAGACTTAAAGCGATGAAAAGTGTTTCGGGTTCTCCCTTAGGGTTTTGGGAATATATGAGAATTTATAGGCCAGAGAGGAGTGTCGGGAGGCGCACGAGGGAGGCACAAGCCATCAGGGCGCGCCCCCGGGGGGCGCCCTGATGGCTTGTGAGGCCCTCGTGCGGCTCTCGGCCTCCACCCAAAGCTTCCAGGTCTTCTTTTGGTCAAGAAAAAATCATCAAAAAATTTTATGGCAATTGCACTTCGTTTGATACTGTAAACCTAAAAAGTCAAAAACATGTAGAAAACAATAACTGGCACTGGGCACTTGGTCAATAGGTTAGTGCTCAAAAATATTATAAATTGGTAAACAAATGCCAAAAAAAACATGCCCTAATTATTTTCGTGTTTACGGGACTTGTTGGAGCACTTCTTTGCCCAACTCCCCCTAAACCAAAAAGTATGGGAAACGGGGGCTTGTTGGAGATGCTTTGTATCCCTAAAATATTTTTGCTTTTGAAAGGCTAGCTAAAATAAAGTGCTTCGATAAATCAGTAAATGTGATTTTTTTCTACCCAACTTGTTCTCCATCTAGGGATAGATAGCTCATCCCATAAAAGTGTCATGTCAGGACGTCATCAGTGTAGTCCGTCGCATACCACCTTCACCGACCATCATCGCAGTGCCACCAAGCACGGTCGTCCGCTATCCGTCGTGCCATAGCCAGGAACCACCTTTAGGGTAAGTGGATATGCAAAAACACCTTACCGGTGAAGCTTCTTTAAATTATACTAGCACAAATGCACGTGCATTGCAACGGAAGAAAAATCAATTTATGTTCAAGTTTAGTAAGATTTTTATGTGCAAAACCACATTCACAGGTAATGCAAAAATTAGTGAAAAAATAAAAGTGTTCAGAAGATCCAGATTTATCCAAGCAGAAAATGCTAATCTTATATGATATAATTTTTTTACCTGCCTCAACATATAACAAATAAAGTTAGGAACATGATAAGGTTTAGTCATTTTTCATCTGATATTGCTAGTTGACCTGACATACTGCTCACAAAGTTCAGAGAGAGAGAGAGCATACCCCTCAGGACAACTATTAGTTTTTGGGATTCTTAGTATGGATGAACATTCACATTCAATGAAAGTGGTCTATTTGATTATTTTTTCTATATGTGCCATTGTACCCTACAAATACTGTACCAAAAGCAATAAAATAGCATTGGGGGCTCTCCATGTTTCTTGTTGAAAACAAAGTGATCTATGTGTAAGACCAGAGAAGCCCTTTCATTATATGATGAAAACTACAATATATGAACTACTCCCTTTGTACCTAAATACTTGTCGTTCCATACAGAGGGAGTATATGATACCTAGGACACACAACATGACCCCCGTGAAAATATAAAATAGGACACACAATATGAAGGGAGATTGCTAATTTTCCTTTTGTTGTCTATTATCTATAATATTTATTTTGATTAGTCTTTGTGGGATAGATGGATTGGATTTCTATCCCTGTTTATTAATGATGATCATGGGAGTTCTAGATATTTTTTACAACATTAAATGACGATTCATAGATACTTTCTACTACAACACATGCTCATGTATGTTGCATACATATATGTTGGCGAACGTTGCATGGGAAACAAAAAAAATTCCTACGCACATGCAAATCTATCCATGGTGATGAGCATCTACGAGAGGGAGAGTGGATCTACGTACCCTTGTAGATCGCTAAGCGGGAAGCATTAAGTAACACAGTTGGTGTAGTCGAACGTCTTCGCGATCCAAATCGCCATGCGTCCCGCGATCCAATCAAGATCCGTCCCGCGAACTTGATCACAATCCGTCCCATGAACTTGATCATGATCCTTCCGATCTAGCGCCGAACGGACGGCACCTCCGCGTTCAGCACACGTACAGCTTGATGACGATCTCCGCTGTCTTGATCCAGCAAGAGAGAGCGGAGAGGTAGAAGAGTTCGCCGGCAGCGTGACGGTGCTCCGGCGATGGTGGTGGAGCAATTCCGGTAGGGCTTCGCCTAAGCACTGCAGAAATCCAATCTAGAGGAGAAACTATGCACTGGAGGAACGGGTACCACGTGGCTGAAAAACTAGTGCAAAAACCCTAAAACCTCTAGTATATATAAGGGGAAGAGAGGATAGGCCTTGGCACAAGGTCCAAGTCCTCCTTGCTTCGGCTGAAGGAGAGAGGGAGAGGTGGAGTCCACCTCCAATCCTAGTAGGACTAGGATTCACCCTATTTTGCCTTTTTCCACTTTTTCTCTTAGGCCTTTTTCCTCCAGCCGCATGGGCCTCTTGTGGATGTTTCCACCAGCCCACTAAGGGCTGGTTTACACCCTCCTACAGCCCATGTAGCCTCTTGGGTCTAAATACCCCTCCCGGTGGCCTCCCGGTACACTACCGGCACTCCCGGTACACTACCGATGAGCCCGAAACTTTTCTGGCGACCAAAATAGGACTTCCTATATATGAATCTTTACCTCCGGACCATTCCGGAGCTCCTCGTGACGTACGGGATCTCATCTATGAATCCGAAAAAACTTCGGTCACCACCATACATAACTCTATACTACCGAAACGTCACCAAACCTTAAGTGTGCAGACCCTGCGGGTTCGAGAACTATGTAGACATGACCGAGACACCTCTACGGTCAATAACCAATGGTGGGACCTGGATGTCCACATTGGTTCCTACATATTTTACGAAGATCTTTATCGGTTGAACCTCTATGTCAAGGATTCAATTAATCCCGTATGATGTTCCCTTTGTTCTTCGGTGTGTTACTTACCCGAGATTCGATCGTCGGTATCTCCATACCTAGTTCAAACTCGTTACTGGCAAGTCTCTTTACTCGTTCTGTAATACAAGATCCCATGACCAACACTTAGTCACATTGCTTGCAAGGCTCATTGTGATGTTGTATTACCGAGTGGGCCCTGAGACACCTCTCCGTCACACGGAGTAACAAATCCCAGTCTTGATCCATGCCAACTCAACAGACACCATTGGAGATACCTGTAGAACACCTTTATAGTCACCCAGTTACATTGCGACGTTTGATACACACAAGTCACTCCTCCAGTGTTCGTGAGTTGTGTGATCTCATGGTCATAGGAACACATACTTGACATGCAGAAAACGGTAGCAAAAACTGACACGATCATATGCTACGTTTGTAGTTTGGGTCTTGTCCATCACATCATTCTCCTAATGATGTGATCCCGTTATCAAATGACATCTCATGTCAATGGATAGGAAACCTTGACCATCTTTGATCAACGACCTAGTTCACTAGAGGCATACTAGGGACAGTGTGTTGTCTATTTACCCACACATGTAATGTGTTTCCAATCAATACAATTATAGCATGGATAATAAACGATTATCATGAACAAGGAAATATAATAATAAACACTTTATTTATTGCCTCTAGGGCATATTTCCAATAATATACTCCTGAGTGTACATACATACCGTTTATTTATTTTCTATAGTACCGAAATTTCCATACAAAAAGTTGATGGAAGAAATTATTACTTCACAACAATCTCCGTGTGCACATATATGCAGGCAAGCATCAAATATCCTAAGCTTGCAAAAAAAGTGAAGCCAGAGGGCCTACGACCTGCTCGGCGATGTAAGTTCTCGTCAGATCATCAGCGGCCACGCACGGCACGGCTCACACATGAATGGGGGTTGCGCACATGCCATGCGGGGGCCGGCCGGCATTGTGATCTAGCGCGTTTTAGGGGATTAAGAACACGCCGTAGGACGGACACACGAGCTGCTCATCTCCATTGCCTCCCGTCAAGGTCGTACGATCTAGTCACTCAGTCGTCTAATCCTGCCCTTTCTTTTTTTCATCCAAAATGTGATGCACCTTTTCCGTTCTTTCCATCCTATTCTATCGTAGACGCGCCTTTTCATTCTTTTGATTTTCTCTCTTCCTTACTTTCCTTCCTTGATTCTTGGAGCGGTTTGCTGATTTCAGATCACACACATATATAAATTGGTCAAATATGATGTAAAAAAGCCCCGTGATACTATTTAATATGGGTCGAATCCTTCGTGGGGGGGAGGGGGAAGGGGCGTTTTGGATCCCGACAGCATTTGCTCCTGGGTGAACAATAACGCAAAAAATATTTCAAAAATATTTCCAAAAATTCTGAATTTTTTTGTGGTTGTTCTTGTTAGCGTCACAAGCATGCCTGCCAAATTTCGTGCAAAACGGAGCAGTAGTGTTTCGTTAGTGAAAAAACAAATTTGGAGTGACATTTTTGGGTAACATTTGGTGTTTCATTTAGTTTTTTTTTTTGCACTGGCCAAAAAAATTGAGCTTTTTGCCTAAAAATTTTTAGTTAGCATTTGAATGTGACGAAGAACACATAAAAATTATGTTTTTTTGACATTTCAAAAGTTATTTTCCACAGGCAGGAGCACGTGCTCCTCGAGCCGAAGTGCATTTCCGCGAATCCTTCCTCCTTTAAAACAAAAGCCACATGTAGTTCAGTTGAACATAGACAGACAAAAAAGAACTTACGAGATAATAAAAAAAGTCATTTCAACAAACAAAAGGTGAAGAAACAATCCCGCATAAAAACGAACGGGTGAAAAATAAAGGGAAACGATGGTGTTCAGCCAATGGATCCCCCAATCGTGTCGGTCGTGCGCGGAGACGTCCGATCATGACGTGTTGGTTTGTCCGATCACGAGGCGCATGGCCCAGCAGCTGAATGCGCGTGAGCGCGTGGCCTACTGCACGAGTTCACCATGACTTCGGCCACCGCATGGGCGTTGCGATACGGGGCAATCCCGTGTGGGTCGGTCTTTCACGAATTGTAGGGGGAAATTTTGAGAACACTAAGAGCACTAAAGGCAAACACGATTACACATCCACTAGATTCACGATAGCACATGAGGAACAAGATCCCCAAGTCAAATAACGATACAAGTAGCGGTACGCGATCTCCCACTCCGGAAGGAGGGGCCTTGACATCTCGGAGGATCTTCCCTCGTAAGGGGCATTGGCATCCACTAGGGATCTTCTCCTATAGAGGCATCTCCATGGGAGAGGTAGTGGAAGGAGCTAGGATCAACTATCTAAGAGCAAACCAAAGCTAACCCTAAAACGAGGAGGGGACGGAGTATATATAGTGCTAGTCTCGAAAGGGTAAGTGAGAGGGAGATACATGGGCCTTGGGCCTGTTCCTGCGTGTAGGCAGACTGGTTGTACCGATGGTTGGCCCGGTTGTACCAGTCATGAGACATCAACCGGTACAACGGGGGAGGTATCAGTCTTGAACCGCACCAGAAGAGAATCTTGTCCCCAGTGGTAGCGGTTGTTGGCGGTGGTTGGCCGGTTGAACCGGCACAGCGGTTGTTGGTCGATGGTGCATCGATTGAACCCCTAATTCCTGGGCAGCTCCTTGTCCTTCTCCTTGCTCTTGGTGTTCCTCTTCCTCCATTCCTCCGTCTTGATACCTAAGCACACTAAGTGTCTCCACTTGAGGTAGCATCCACGTTCCAAGAGCATCAAAGGGAGAGTCATAAAGGAGTGAGGTCACCTCGTTTGTAATGGCACGTGCACGGGCTCTCGTCAATGGGACACTTGGAGCTTGAGGTGTTGTTGATGGGTCCATGGTGGTGCTCGTGGGATGATCTGCATCATCTCCCCCCCCCTTGTGAGGGATCCGACCTCGGATCAAGATCTTCATCACCATGGAAAGTGGAGAGGTCCACGACATTGAAGGTGTCGCTCACGTTGTACTTGTCGTGTGGAATGTCGATCTTGTAGGCATTGTTGTTGTAGTGCTCCAACAGCTTGAATGGGCCATCGGCATGAGGTAGCAGCTTGGATTTGCGCTCATTGGGAAAGCGTTCCTTCCGAAGATGTAGCCACATGAGGTCGCCGGGTTCGAAGACCATGGGATGTTTGTTGGTGTTGCGCTTGGCGGTGATGCGTTCCACTTGGCGCTCGATGGTGTTCCTTGTATCTTGATGCATTTTCTTGATGTAGTTCACCCTTGCACTTGCATCCATGTTGACACGTTCTTGTAGTGGAAGCGGAAGAATGTCCAATGGGGACAATGGGTTGAAGCCGTAGACCACCACGAAGGGAGACTTGTTGGTGGTGACGTGTCTTGCGCGGTTGTAGGCGTACTCGGCAATGGGAAGGCAATCTTACCATTCCTTGATGTTCTTCTTGATCAACACGCGGAGGAGAGTTCCAAGTGCCCGATTCGTCACTACCGTTTGGCCATCGGTTTGTGGATGGTAGGCCGAAGAGAAGAGTAACTTGATGATGAGCTTGGCGCAAAGGGTCTTCCAAAAATAGCTCAAGAACTTGATGTCACGATCCGAAACAATGGTCTTTGGTACTCCGTGTAGGCGTAAGATTTCCTGACAAAAGAGATTGTCAATATGTGAAGCATCGTCGATCTTGTGACAAGAAATGAAATGAGCCATTTTGGAAAAATGATCCACAACAACAAAGATGGAATCATGGCCATTTTTTGTTCGTGGCAATCCAAGCACAAAAATCCATGCTAATATCCTCCCAAGGTTGGAATGGAATAGGAAGAGGCATGTAAAGACCATGGGATTGAGCTTTTGACTTAGCTTTGCGGCATGTAGAGCATCGGTTGGTGAAGCGGCCAACATCACGAAGCATCTTTGGCCAATAGAACTTGTCAGAGCGGGTGGCATATGTCTTGTCGCGTCCAAAGCGTCCCATTAGTCCTCCACCTTGAGCTTCTTGCAAAAGCAACAAACGAAGAGAAGACTTGGGAATGCAAAGTTTGTTAGCACGCATAAGATATCCATATTTCAAGTAGTAGTTCTCCCAACAAGTTTTCACTTTGCAATTGGCATAAGGGGTAGCAAAAGAATCATCATTCTCATTCAAGTCTTTGATGTGCTCAAAGCCAACAACATTCAATTCAAGTTGAGTAACTAGCATGCATTTGCGGGAAAGAGCATCTGCCACAACATTTTCTTTACCCTTAATGTATTTGATAACATAAGGAAAAGACTCAATAAATTCACTCCATTTAGCATGACGTTTGTTCAACTTAGTTTGACCCTTGAGGTACTTTAGAGTTTCATGATCGGTATGAATGAAAAATTCATGCTGATGCAAATAATGTTCCCAAGCTTGTAAGACTCTCACCAAAGCATAAAATTCCTTGTCATAGATAGGCTAATTGAGTTGAGCGTCAGAAAGTTTCTCACTAAAATGTGCAATTGGGCGGGTTTTTTGCATGAGCACACCTCCTATGCCGTTACCACTAGCGTCACAATGCACTTCAAAAGTTTTGTCAAAATTGGGCAAGGCAAGCAAAGGTGCATGAGTAAGAAAAATCTTAAGTTCATGGAAAGCAGTGTCTTGGGATGGTCCCCAAACAAACGGTGCATTTTTCTTGCTCAAAGCATGTAGAGGAGTAGCAATAGTGCTAAAGTATTTCACGAAGCATCGGTAAAAAATGGCTAGACCTAAGAAGCTACGCACTTGCTGCAAATTGGTGGGTGTAGGGCAATTTTTAATTGCCTCAATCTTAGACTCATCAACATGTACACCCTTTGAGGAAACCACAAATCCTAGGAAGACAACTATGTACACACCAAAAATGCATTTGTCCATGTTAGCATAAAGTTTTTCTTTCCGAAGAGTTTGCAAAACGTGTATAACATGTGTGGCGTGTTGTTCTAGAGATTTGCTAAAAACAAGGATGTCATCGAAGTAGACCACAACACAATACTCGTTGTAGGGGCGCAACACATGATGCATCATGCGCATGAATGTACCCGGTGCTTCAGATAAGCCCATGGGCATCACTAGCCATTCATAGAGACCAAATTTGGTTTTGAAAGCGGTTTTCCACTCATCACCCTCTTGTATGCGAATTTGGTAGTAACCACTTTTCAAGTCTATCTTGGAAAATATAGTGGCACCACTAAGTTCATTGAACATGTCATCTAAGCGTGGGATAGGGTGACAATAGCGAATGGTGATAGAATTTATGGGGCAGCAATCGGAACACATGCGCATACTACCACCATGTTTAGGCACTAGGATCACGGGAACCTCACAAGGAATCAAACTCTCGCGAACATGCCCTTCATCTAGGAGTTTTTGGACTTGCCTTTGTATCTCCTTTGTTTCGTCGGGGTTGACGCGGTAGGGAGCCTTGTTGGGAAGCGGCGCGCCGGGTATGAGGTCGATGCGGTGTTCGATCCCTTGTTTTGGTGGTAGTCCCAGAGGTAGCTCGTCGGGGAACACATCTTGGAATTCCTACAACAATTGAGATAACACAAGAGGAATATGTTGTGAAGGGTTAGGTCGGGTAACCTCATCCTTGCACACTATCACGTAGTGAAGGACGGTTGATGGCCTCTCACTCACATCCCTCAAATCTCTTTTTGTGGCAAATAGAACTAGGTCTCTCATGTCCCGCATCGTGGAGTCACTCAAATTTTGCTTGTGGCGCTCAATTGCTTTGAGGTGGATCACTCTCTCACTTTTGTCTCCATGATGGGACGAAGATTGTTTGTCGGTGATCACTTGACTAGGAGACATCGGGCGAAGCACATATCCAGTGCCCTTCATCTTGAAGCTATATTGATTGGTGCGCCCTTGTGTATGGCACCACGGCCGAATTGCCAAGGTCTCCCAAGGAGGAGGTGGCAAATGGACATGGGCACCACATCACACTCCAAGGTGTCTTCGTAAGTGCCGATCTTGAAGGAAACTTTCACGGTGTGGTTGAATTGTATTGTGCTAGAGTCGCTTAGCCATTGGACCTTGTAGGGGTGAGGATGCTTGTTCTTGATCAGGTGCAACTTTGAGAAAAGTTCGTCACTTGCCAAATTATGGCAACTTCCTCCGCCGATGATGACCTTGACGGATCTCCCTTGGATACTGGCTTTGGTGTGGAAGATGTGGCATCATTGGTCATCGTCTTGCTGTGTTGAAGAGTCAAAACCATTGAGACAACGAGAGTGGGGCTCGGATCGTTGTCACAAAAGACTTGGGAGTCTTCATCTTCATTGACTTGTCGGTGCATGGCCACTTGTTCCAAAGCTTCCATCTCATCTTCACTCATGGAGTCATAGGAGCCATCATCTTGGAGTATCATGGTTCGCCTTGTGGGACACTCATGCATCTTGTGGCCTCGGCCTTGGCACGTGAAACACTTGATGGAGCTTGTTTTGACGTCATCCGGTGTTGGTATAGAGGATGACACTCTTGTCTTGCTTGTAGGTGCGTTGCGTGAGGAGGAAGATGACTTGTCCGTGAAAGTTGACTTGTCATATTTTGTCATGGAGGTTCTTGTAGGAGGAGTCGTAGTTGTAGTAGCTTTTGTAGTAGCACCGTAGGTCTTGGAGTACTTGTAGTCTTCTTGAACTTGACGTTCCTCCTTGGAGGCTTGATGCACTAGCTCGAGCAAGTTGGAGTAGGGTTGGAAATCCGCAATTTTCTTGACTTGGTAATTGAGACCATTCAAGAAATGTGCCATAGTTTGCTCATCGTCCTCCTTCACATGTGCTATTATCATGGCCATCTCCATCTCTTGATAGTATTCTTCCACCAACCTGGTACCTTGCTTGAGTAGTTGGAGTTTCTTGAAGAGGTCGCGATTATAGTGCGTTGGGATGAATCGCGCTCTCATGAATTCTTTCATTTGTTCCCAAGTTGTGATTGGAGGGTCACCTATTTCTCAGCGTCATGCAATCACTTGTTCCCACCAAATTAGCACATAATCTTAGAACTCGAGGGAGGCCATGGAAATCTTCTTGACTTCTTCATAGTTGTGCAACCAGGATATTTGTCGACCTTGAGTTCCCAAGAGAGGTAGTCTTAGGGATCGTTGCTTCTGGAGAACTTAGGCATGGTGAACTTGAGCTTGCCAAAGCGATTTTCCTCATTGTTGTTATTGCGATATCCTTGTCGTGGAGGAGCATAGTTGTCTTGTTGGCATGGGCCATGCCTTGGAGCGTGATCATCCACATGGTCAACGGGATTTGCTTGAGGTCGTGCATCTTGACGCGGAGGTGCATTGTTATCATGTTGGTCTTTCTCTTGCCTCGGTGCGAGCTCATCAACATGTTGATACTCTTGCCTTGGGTGTTGTGGATGTCGTTGTCACACCCGTTGTTGGCGTTCTTGGTGCTCCTCTTGGCGAGCTTCTTCTTCTTGGCGTTCTCGACGTAGAGCTTCTTATTCCTCATGAGCTAGATGGTTGCGTTCTTGAATGGCATAGTTTGCGTCGAGAAACGACTGTTGGGCCTCTCGTGCTTGTTCTTCACGGCGCTGGTCTTCGCCACGACGGTGACGTAGGCGATCTTGCTCGTTGTCGTCTTGCTCTTGTTGGCGACGGTGGTCATGCTCGCGGTGTCGACCTTGAGGCTTGTCGTGGAAGGGGTTGCTTGAATCTTGATAGAGGCGACGCGTGTCATGTTGGTGTGGTCGAGTTCAAGGAGGAGGACTCTCGCCGGAGGAATCCTTAGAGGAGTGTCGACTTGCGGTGCGTCGGTGAGTTGAGGTAGACGTGGATGATGCATGATTCACCACCAAAGCATGGAGCTCATCCATTTGCGTTGCCATGAAGTCCCGCGTCCGCTCCACGGATTCACGTATGTTGGTGGCGAGGTGCTCGATGCGGTCCATGAGGATGTCATGTTCTTGGCGCATTCCCTTTTGTGCGACAAAGAATTGTAGTTTGGTGATGTAGTTGTTCGCATCGTCGTCGTGCTCCTCGAATGTCGGGTTCGTCATAGTGTTCCTATCCATGGTACTCAAGTAGATATAAGTTGAAGAATGCGAAAACACAATACCAAATACCGTTCCAAAGCTTGAGATGAGGATCAATCACTCAATGTGAAATCGTGGAAATAGTAGAATTGGTACCGAGTTTGCCCTTCTCACACCTACAAAGGTAATGCTTTTGGAGTAGCTTGGTTAGGATGGTGGCACAAAATTTCAAGAAATTTGATAATATGATGCAATAAAGTTGAGAGAGATCCGCAAGTAAGCAAGTAAGACAATGTGAATCAATAGCAATCAGTGAACTCGAAAACACACACACGAAATAGAAAAGTGGGGTTGTGCAACCAAAAGTGAGCTCAAAATGTGGGGTCCACAGAAAAGGCTCGTTGTTGCACAACTCTAGAGAGATGGTAGCACGATTTCTCTAATGGGCATGATATGAAATTGTGCACAACCTATAAGAGACAAAAATGTGTCGTCTTCCTATTCCCGACTTGCTATGTATGCGGCATGAGTCACTCACTCAAGTGATCCAAAGTGATGATGTATGATATGCAAATGTTGCAATGATATTGTTCTTTTGACCTTGCTTAAAAGCTTCACTTTTCTTTCCCTTTGCAATGATGTTTGGATTGTCACTATGCGGGACATGCACACCAAGATAGCAATTATGTACGCGGGTACTTTGTAACACAAGAGATGATACTAAGATGTATATGTTGAATAGGTGAGAAAATTACTACAAGATTTAATCCGAATAAGCAGCAAATAGATCATGACAGCAAAAGTATAGATTAAACTAATCATGCAGACTAGCATAGTTAACGAAAAGAACCATTTTACGGCACAAACTAGACATAGGAATTCTAGTGTGATCTCAAACAGGGAGGACAAGATTGCATATGGTGCAGCGGGAGTAGAACCGCCAGTGTTGACGTTGTCGCCCATGTCATTGAGGAAGAAGTTGCCGAGGTCAGGGAAGAAGTAGTTGTCGAGGAAGACATCGCAGCCAGCAGTCACGCGAGTGCGCTCCCCAAAAACCTGATCACCCCTCTCCCGTACAGGATCACGAGAGGTGGGGTTCTGGTGTCTAGTTATCCCTTCTCGCGGTGCATGCCGGAAGGAGGGATGGAGAAGACTTGGATGGCGGTGTAATGATCTGGAACGATGCGAAACCATAAGTTGTGGCGGCGGCTAGGGTTGGCAGGGATCTCGCGTATATATATATATATATATATATATATATGTGTGTGTGTGTGTGTGTGTGTGTGTGTGTGTGTGCAGCGGTGGAGAGACGTGGGATAGACCCACGTCCGAGTCGGTTACAGCTCACGATCCGACGTCTCCAATCGTGGCATGTCTGTTAAGGACTCTCCATTCCTGACCGGCAAAAATAAGCACATAGGTATGAGCTCGGCTCGGCTCAATCCCGCAACCTGCGGCGCGGCGCGGTGCAGCGTGATGAGGCGTGGCGAGGCAAGCGAGGAGGAGGAGTGCGTGAGGGCCTCTTCTCTTCTTACTCTCTTACAAGTGCTAGAAGAGCTCACCTTATAAAGAGGTGTTGCTCACTCTCCACTAGAGGTATGGGACTAAACTTTAGTCCCAACCACACCACTCAAACAGCCAACACACATGGCTTATGAGAATTTCAGATTTTGGATGGGCTTTGCGCCAAAGGCCTCATAGCAAAATCCAGCAATCCCCCACAAAGTCTCATTGGCACATCTCGTCATTTCTTAGTTCGAAAACATTGTTTATATAGTGGTTTTTGATGGAGACTGTTAAGTTGAACTTCTGATACGTCTCCAACGTATCTATAATTTTTAATTGTTCCATGCTATTATATTATCTGTTTTGGATGTTTTATATGCATTAATATGCTATTTTAGATTATTTTTGGGACTAACCTATTAATCTAGAGCCTAGTGCCAGTTTCTGTTTTTTCCTTGTTTTTGAGTTTCGCAGATAAGGAATATTAAACGGAGTCCAAACGGAATAAAACCTCCGGAAAGATTTTTTTCTGCAAAATATGGAAGCGACAAGACTTGAGAACCAAGGCAGAGGAGCTACCACGGGGCCACAAGCCCACTTGCCGCGACTAGGGGGTACCCTATGGCGGGCAGGCTTGTGGGCCCTTGGTACCTCCACTAACCCTAATCTTAGGCCTATAAATACCCAAATATTCCATCATTATCACAACGAGCCACGAAAACACTTTTCCGCCACCAGAAGCCTCCGTTCCCGAGAGATCCAATCTTGGAGTCTTTTCCGGTAATCTGCCGGAGGGGAATTCGATCACGGAGGGCATCTACATCCGATGATGCGTGAGTAGTTCACCACAAACCTACGGGTCCATAGCTAGTATCTAGATGGCTTCTTCTCTCTCTTTGCTTCTCAATACCATGTTCTTCATGATCTTCATGGAGATCTATCCGATGTAATACTCTTTTGCGGTGTGTTTGTCGAGATCCGATGAATTGTGGGTTTATTTTCAGATTATCGATGAATATTATTTGAGTCTTCCCTGAATTCTTATATGCATGATTTCATATCTTTTCAAGTCGCTCCAAATTATTGGTTTGGTTTGGCCAACTAGATTGGTAATTCTTGCAATAGGAGAAGTGCTTAGTTTTGGGTTCAATCTTGCGGTGTCCTCACCCAGTGACATAGTAGGGGTGGCGAGGCACGTATTGTATTGTTGCCATCTAGGGTAAAAATATGGGGTTTTAATCATATTTATTTAGTTTATCCCTCTACATCATGTCATCTTACCGAATGCGTTACTCTGTTCTTCATGAACTTAATACTCTGGATGCAGGCAGGAGTCGGTCGATGTGTGGAGTAATAGTAGTAGATGCAGAATCGTTTCGGTCTACTTGTCACAGACGTGATGCTTATATGCATAATAATTGCCTTGGATATCTTCATAACTATTCACTTTTCTATCAATTGCTCGACAGTAATTTGTTCACCCACCGTAATACTTGCCATCATAAGAGAAGTCATCTAGTGAAATCTATGGCCCCGGGATCTATTTTCCATATTATATTTTCAGATCTAAAACCAAAAACACCAAAAAATAATTGCCTCATTGTTTTTTACTTTTATTTTCCGTTCAAGCAACCTATTATATCTATCTCTACTAGATCTATCCTTGCAAATAACCGTGAAGCGATTGACAACCCCTTTATAGCGTTGGGTGCAAGAGTTTGATTCCTTGTGCAGGTATATCTATTGGTGGCTCGCTTGTATCTCCTACTGGATTGATACCTTGGTTCTCAAAAACTGAGGGAAATACTTATCTACTTTGCTGCATCAAATTGTTCCTCTTCACAAGAAACCAACGCATGCTCGAGAAGTAGCAAGAAGGATTTCTAGCGCCGTTGCCAGGGAGATACATAGCAAGTCAAGTATACCAAGTACCCATCACAAACTCATCTCTTGCATTTACATTATTTTCCATTTTCCTCTTGTTTTGCTCTCCCCCACTTCTAAAACGATTTTCATAAAGATTTGCCTTTCGCCCTTTTTCGTTCGTCTCCTCGTTTGCTTCTCGCTTGTGTGCTTGATTGCTCGTGTTGCCATCATGTCTGAAACAAGGGAGGTTATCGCTGAAAATCTGGGGGTATGTACTTATCTTGAATAAAAATTTGAATCTTGCTCTCTAGATCATGAAACTGAATCTCTTCTTAAAACTAAAAAATTCAAGTTGGAGATGGAAACATTATTGGTAAGAGTGTTATTCAAGAATTCTTTGATTGTACGGGAACGGTACCTATGAGTAAGAGCTCTATTCTTGTTAGCACGAATAGTTATGCGGATGCTATTGTCATGCTCATTGAAAAAATGGAAAGGAAATTTGTGCACATTCATCACGCCTTGCAGAAAGTGTTTTATGAACTTCCAATATTAATCATCCTAAAGCTAAAAAGATTGCTACTATTATCCTTATGCGAGAATTTGATTTCATCATACAAGAAGCTAGGGAGATTTTTGCCTTCTACAATAAACATGTTGAACACCCTCCTATTGAAGAAATCCTCCATGATAAAGAAACCTTGCGTAGCCTAGAATCTAGAGACTATCAATCTTATAGTGAAAACCTTAGGAAGGGAGCTCCCTACGTGGAAATAACTCACACCCTATATCATGAAACCTATGAGGAATTTGATTGGATTACTAGGGGGATTTTGGAAGGGTATGAGGATGATTTTCTTGAAAATATGACCAAAGAACCTCTTAGAAATAAGATACATGTGTTATATGATGATATTTATGGTGATGATCTAGACTACGGGTTTATGAATGTTAAAATCACTAACCACAACCCCTTTCATGATTTAAGTTCTTATACTGGAAAAGAAATAAAGGAAAGTATGGATCTATTTAGGAAATATTTTGATGGATTGATCAAGTTTGGATTGTTTACCAAAGATGACAATACCTAGATCTATTGCGTTTTGCCTAGCTAGGGGCGTTAAACAATAGCGCTTGTTGGGAGGCAACCCAATTTTATTTTGCTTACAGCTTTTTGATTCTGTTTTGGTGTGTTTGGCACATTATTACTTCTGTAGTAATTGTGTATTTGTGTTTAAATTAGTGTTTGAGACAAGTAAAACCTTTGGGGTGATCTATGGTAGTTGTTGATTTGATCTTGCTGGAAAACAGAAACTTTTGCGCTCAGTCCAGGAATTTTATGAATTTTTCAGAGCCTCAAATTGATCTGAAATTTTTACACAGGATTCATATACAAATTGAACTGGTTTTACTAATTTTTCAGAAGTTTTACCATTCCAGAAGTATTCTAAGTTTCCAGATTGCTACAGACTGTTCTGTTTTAGACAGATTCTGTTTTCTTTGTGTTGTTTGCTTATTTTGATGTATCTATGGGTCGTATCGGGAGGTATAAGTCATGGAGAAGTTATAATAAATTAGGTATTACACAAATATAAATAAAGAATGAGTTCACAACATTACCTAAAGTGGTGATTTATTTTTCTTATACTAACGGATCTCATGAGTTATATATTGAGTTTTGTGTTGTGAAGTTTTCAAGTTTTGGGTGAAGATTTGATGGACTATGGAATAAACAGTGGCAAGAGCCTAAGCTTGGGGATGACCATGGCACCCTGAGTCATATTCAAGGATACCAAAAATCCTAAGCTTGTGAATGCCACGGAAGGCATCCCCTCTTTCGTCTTCAATCCATCGATAAATTTACTTGAGTCTATATTTTTATTCACCACATGATATGTGTTTTGCTTGGAGCGTCTTATATGATATGAGTCTTTGCTTGTTAGTTTTCCACAATCATCCTTTATGCACACATCTTTTGAGAGAGACACGCTGAATCGTGAATTTGTTAGAATACTCTATATGCTTCACTTATATCTTTTGAGCTAGGCAATGTTGCTCTAGTGGTTCACTTATATCTTTTTAGAGCATGGTGGTGTTATATTTTATAGAAACCATTGAACTCTCGTTCCTCATTTATACTATTTTGAGAGATTCTTAAAACAGCATGGTAATTTGTTTAGGTTATAAATTTAGTCCTAATATAATGGCATCCAAGAGGGATATAATACAAACTTTCATATTAAGTGCATTAACAACTATGAGAAGTTTGATTCCTTGCATATAGTTTTGAGATAATAGGGATGGTAATATGAGAGTCATGCTAGTTGTGAAATGAAGAGATATGTGTGTTAAAGCTAGTGTTTCATGTAGCATGCACATATGGTGCACCGCTATGTAATGAAGTCGGAGCATGACTTGTCTAATGATTGTCGACCTTTGTGTGAGGGTCGTAAGCGCGCGATGGTTAACTCCTACCAACCTCTCCCCTAGGAGCATGCATCTAATGCTTTGTTTGATGACTAATAGACTTTTTCAATAAGTATGTGAGTTCTTTATGACTAATGTGAGTCCATGGATTATACACACTCTCACCCTTCCATCTTTGCTAGCCTCTCTAGTACCACGCAACTTTCGCCGGTACATCAAACCTTGCTTCCTCAAAGCAGCCACCATATATTCCTCAAAACAGCCACCATACCTACCTATTATGGCATTTCCATAGCCGTTCCGAGATATATTGCCATGCAACTTCCACCATGTAGTTTTTCTATGACTTGCATCATCACTTCAAATTGCATATAGAGTTTTATCTTGTCATAGAAATCGAGTTGTAATTTCATTTTCTTTGAGTTATAAGTAAATAAGAGTGTAATGATTTTTCATTAATATAGCATTGTCCCATGAGATAAAAGGATAATGGAGGCTATGACTCCCTCACAAGTTGGGACGAGTATCCGGACTTTACAAAAAATAAAAGAGGCCAGCGAAGCCCAAACAAAAATAATAAAAGAGGCCAAAGAAGCCCACCAAAATAAAAAAATGAGAGAAAGAGAGAAGGGCAATTGCTACTATCTTTTTCCACACTTGTGCTTCAAAGTAGCACCATGATCTTCATGATATTGAGTCTTCTATTTTGTCACTTTCATATAACTAGTGGATATTCATTTTGCACGACCACTTAGTTTTCTTTTTGAGCTTTCATACACTTATGACTCTAAGTGCATTTGTTGCATGGCAATCCCTACTCACTCACATTGATATGTATTGATGGGCATTTCCATAGCCCGTTGATACGCCTAGTTGATGTGAGACTATCTTTTCCTTTTCCCTTGCACCCCCACCATATTCTATTCCACCTATAATGCTATACCCATGGCTCACGCTCATGTATTGTGTGAGAGTTGAAAAAAATTGAGAACACCAAAAGTGTGAAACAATTGCTTGACTTGTTCATCGGGGTTGTGCATGATTTAGATACTTTAAGATGGAGCATAGCCAGACCATATGATTTTGTAGGGATAACTTTCTAAGGCCATGTTATTTCGAAAGGACACGACTACCTTGTTGGTGTGCTCGAACTATTACTATTTTTATGTCAATATTATACTATTGTTTTGAATCTAACGGATCTGAATATTCATGCCACAATAAAGAATATTACATGGATAAATATGTTAGGTAGCATTCCACATCAAAAATTATGTTTTTATCATTTACCTACTCGAGGACGAGCAGGAATTAAGCTTGGGCATGCTGATACGTCTCCAACATATCTATAATTTTTTATTGTTCCATGCTATTATATTATCTGTTTTGGATGTTTTATATGCATTAATATGCTATTTTATATTATTTTTGAGACTAACCTATTAATCTAGAGCCTAGTGCCACTTTCTGTTTTTTCCTTGCTTTTGAGTTTCGCAGATAAGGAATATTAAACGGAGTCCAAACGGAATAAAACCTCTGGAAAGATTTTTTTTTCTCAAAAATATGGAAGCCACGAGACTTGAGAACCAAGGCAGAGGAGCTGCCACGGGGCCACAAGATTGCTTGCCACGGCCAGGGGGTACCCCTCGCTGGGCAGGCTTGTGGGCCCCTGGCACCTCCTCTAACCCTAATATTCGGACTATAAATATCCAAATATTCCATCATTATCACAATGAGCCGCGAAAACACTTTTCCACGCCAGAAGCCTCTATTCCTGAGAGATCCAATCTTGGAGCCTTTTCCGGTAATTTGCCGGAGGGGGATTCGATCACGGAGGGCATCTACATCAACTCCATTGCCCCTCCGATGATGCGTGAGTAGTTCACCACAGACCTACGGGTCCATAGCTAATAGCTAGATGGCTTCTTCTCTCTCTTTGCTTCTCAATACCATGTTCTTTATGATCTTCATGGAGATCTATCCGATGTAATACTCTATTGGGGTGTGGTTGTCGAGATCCGATGAATTGTGGGTTTGTGTTCAGATTATCCATGAATATTATTTGAGTCTTTCCTGAATTCTTATATGCATGATTTCATATCTTTGCAAGTCTCTTTGAATTATTGGTTTGGTTTGGCCAACTAGATTGGTAATTCTTGTAATAGGAGACGTGCTTAGTTTTGGGTTCAATCTTGCGCTGTCCTCACCCAGTGACATAGTAGGGGTAGCGAGGCACGTATTGTATTGTTGCCATCAAGGGTGAAAATATGGGGTTTTCATCATATTGCTTGAGTTTATCCCTCTACATCATGTCATCTTACCTAATGTGTTACTCTGTTCTTCATGAACTTAATACTCTAGATGCAGGCAGGAGTCGGTCGATGTGTGGAGTAATAGTAGTAGATGCAGAATCATTTTGGTCTACTTGTCACGGACGTGATGCCTATATGCATAATCATTGCCTTGGATATCTTCATAACTATTTGCTTTTCTATCAATTGCTCGACAGTAATTTGTTCACCCACCCTAATATTTGCCATCATGAGAGAAGCCATCTAGTGAAACCTATGGCCCCTAGGTCTATTTTCCATATTATATTTTCAGATCTAAAACCAAAAACACCAAAAATACTTGCTGCATTGTTTTCACTTTTAGTTTTACTTTTCGTTCAAGCATCCTATTATAACTATCTCTACTACATATCATCCTTGCAAATAACCGTGAAGGGATTGACAACCCCTTTATAGCATTGGGTGCAAGAGTTTGATTCCTTGTGCAGGTACATCTATTGGTGGCTTGCTTGTATCTCTTACTGTATTGATACCTTGGTTCTCAAAAACTGAGGGAAATACTTATCTACTTTGCTGCATCAAACCGTTCCTCTTCACGGGAAACCAACGCATGCTCGAGAAGTAGCAACTTCCATTTAGAAGTTTATGCTGCACTAGATCACAACTTGAATATTGGACTATGCCTTGAACTACAAGTTTTCTGCGAGTTTAGTTTCACATAAATCCTTGACCGATACTGGGCTGCCGCAAGGCTTCCCCGTGGGTGGAGCGTATAAGTCATACTCCAAGGCCTTTCATGTATTTATTAGAGAACATCCGATTCTCACAGACTGCGACGTTTACAGTCGAATTCATATAGGTGTGTTCCTCAGGAGATGTCCTGTAGGACAACATCTCTGCTTACCTAAATAAGCCACTTGGAACACATTAAGATAGGTATGAACCTGCCATGCAGACTATGAGAGTATTGCATCTTCACGGAGTGGGATAGCAAATATAGGGATACTCTCCTTCTAGTTGTCCAACAGCTTGTCTCCCACTTCTACTTCAAGGGATCTCCGATCACATAGAGTGGGTTACCACTATGGACAACTCATATGGTGGGTCTCAAACCCATATCTATCGATGCATTTTCTATCACATTACGTGATAAACCCTTCATGAAGGGATCTGCCAAGTTTTTAGTCGTTTGGATATAATCCAATGCAATAACTCTAGAGTTCTTCATTTTTCTGACAAATTTCAATCTCCTCTTCACATGCCTTGAGGACTTCATATTATCCTTAGAAATGTTTATCTTTATGATCATAGTTTGATTATCATAGTTCATCGGGATATCGGGTATTGGTTTTTCAACCATAGGTAAGTCCATCAAGAGCTGACAAAGCCAATCTGCCTCAACGGTGGTTGTGTCTAATGCTGTGAGTTCTGCTTCCATAGTTGACCTCGTTAAGATGGTCTGCTTGCAAGACTTCCAGGAAATAGCGCCACCACCAAGTGTAAAAACATAACCACTTGTGGATTTAATCTCATCAGCATCAGATATCCAGTTCGAGTCACTATAACCCTCCAGTGCCCCTGGGTACCCGATGTAGTGAATCCCATAGCTCACGGTGCCTTTCAAATAGCCCATAACTATCTCAAGTGCATTCCAATGATCATCTCTTGGTTTTGATACAAACCAGATTAGTTTGCTCACAACAAACGAGATATCAAGCCTCGTGGCACTCGCCAAATACATAAGCGTGCCAATAATCTGAGAATACCTTAGTTGATCTCTAGCAATCTGTCGATTCTTTCGAAGCAACATACTAGCATCATATGGAGTTGGAGAGGGCTTGCGGTCGCTATAACCAAAATGACTCAAGACCTTTTCCACATAGTGACATTGAAGAAGTGTAATCCCACCATTCTCATCTCTCAACAGCTTGATGTTTAGTATAACATCAGCTACTCCAAGATCCTTCATCTCAAAACAGCAAGATAAGAAATCCTTAACCTCCTTGATTAAATCAAGGTTGCTTCCAAAGATCAGTATGTCGTCGACATACAGACAGAGAATAACTCCCTCGCCCCCACCATAGTGATAGTATACACACTTATCAGCTTCGTTTACAACAAAGCCTACAGCAGTTAATGTTCTTTCGAACTTCTCATGCCACTGCTTAGGAGCTTGTTTAAGGCCATATAAAGACTTCAATAACTTGCACACCTTTCCTTCATGACCAGGTACTACAAAACCATCGGTCTGATCCATGAAAATTTCCTCGTCCAACTCTCCATTGAGGAAAGCCGTCTTAACGTCCATTTGATGAACGAGAAGACCGTGTGTGGCAGCCAATGACAGTAGCACTCGAATAGGGTCAGTCTAGCCACAGGTGAGTAAGTATCAAAGAAGTCTTCACCTTCTTTCCGGGTATAACCCTTGGCCACAAGCCGTGCCTTGTACTTTTCAATTGTACCATCAGGTCTAAGCTTTTTCTTGAACACCCAGTTACATCCCACGGGTTTGCACCCATAAGGATGATCAATGACTTCCCAGGTTCCATTAGCGAAGAGGAATCCATCTCGCTACGGACAACTTCCTTCTAGTAGTCAGCATCAGAAGATGCATAGGCTTCTGAAAGAGTCATGGGTGTGTCATCCACGAGGTACACAATGAAATCATCACCAAAGGGCTTTGTAGTCCTTCATCTCTTACTCCTTACAAGAGTTTCATTTTCATCCTCCTCAGGATTCTCAACATGCTCTATCGCAATAGTGGGTTCAGAAATTACAGAAAATTCATGAGCAGACAAAGTAGGTATCTCCTAATTTGATGAGTTAGACATATCTTTCATGGGAAATATATCCTCAAAGAAAGCCGCATCATTTGACTCCATAATCGTACCAACATGCATGTTGGTACCTCAGATTTTATTCAAAAATCTATAGCCAATGCTATGAAAAGCATAGCCCAGAAGAACACAATCCACGTTTTGGTCCAAGCTTGTGCTTCTTGGGAATTGGTATATTGACTTTCGCCAAACAACCCCAAGTGCGTAGATAAGAGAGTTTCAGCCTACTCCTTTCCCATTCCTCAAATGGAGTAATGGTTTTATGCTTTGTGAACTCAGTTTAGGACATGACATGCAGTCATTAGCGCCTCCCCCCACCATGCCTTGGAGAGACCCGATGTATCTAACATGGTGTTAACCAAATCAGTTAGAGTTCGGTTCTTTCTTTTGGCCACCCCATTTGACTGAGGTGAGTAGGGAGGCGTCCTATCATGGATTATACCATGTTCCGCACAAAATAAATCAAATTCAGTGGAAAAATACTCTCCACCATGATCGGACCTAAGCCGTTTAATTTTTTGATCAAGTTGGTTCTCTGCTTCAACTTTATAGTTTTTGAAGAAGTTTAAAGCCTCATCTTTTGATTTCAAAAGATACACATAGCAATATCTAGTGGAGTCATAAATTAACATCATGAAATATTTCTTTCCACCTTTTGTCAACACGCCATTCATCTCACAATGATCAGAATGGATAAGCTCTAGTGGCGCCAAGTCTCTTGCCTCCGCGGTCTTATGGGACTTGCGAGGTTGCTTGGCTTGCACACGCACTTGGCATTTGGAGCCCTTGACAGTAGTGAATTTCGGAATTAAACTCATATTGGCTAGCCGCGTCATGCAATCAAAGTTAATATGAAAAAGTCGCGACTGCCAAATATTAGACTCATTATCGTGGCAAACATTATTAATAACTTTAGTGCAAATATCTGACAAAGACAGGCGGAACAGGCCTCTGCACTCATAGCCTTTCCAACAAATTGTCCATACTTAGAAATAACAACTTTATTGGACTCGAAAACCAACTTAAAACCGTCTCTACACAAATGAGAACCGCTGACAAGATTTTTATTGATGGAGGGTACATGATAAACGTTCTTCAGACGCACGATCTTCCCCGAAGTAAACTTCAGATCAACCATACCGACCCCTCGAACAGTGGCATGTGACCTGTTCCCCATCAGCACGGGAGAAGTCCCTGTGACCTGATAAGAAGAAAACATAGGCATCAGCACAAACATGTACATTAGCACTGGTGTCAATTAACCAATCTGGAGAATGACAAACTGAAAGGATGGTAGGAAAAATACCGTACCCAAAATCCTTCATATCAGTATCACCGATGATCACATTAGCGGATTTGCCGCTCTTCTCATGTTCGTGCTCCTCATAGCGGTTAGGACATCTCAGAGCCCAGTGATTGGGATCACCGCAGACATGGCATGGTCCCTTCCCTTTCTTATGAGAATTCTTCTTGAAGTTGGTAGATTGTGATGGCTTGTTCTTTGCAACAAACTTGCCTTTGCCCTGAGTTTTGTTCTTGTTGTTTTGGGGCTTGTTGAGATGGAAGTTCTTCTTTTGCACCACGTGGGCACTAGAAGCTCCCTCAACTGCTCGGGCACGTGTGTCTTTTGCTCTCGCCTTATCTTCAACATCAAGAGTTCCAATGAGATCCAAAACGGAAAACTCTTGTCTCTTGTGTTTCAGAGAAGTAGAAAATTTGTTCCATGAAGGTGGAAGCTTGGCAATGATGCCTCCGGCCACAAACTTGTCTGGTAACACACACTTGAAGTACTCAAGCTCCTTCGCGAGAGATTGTATCTCATGAGCTTGTTGAACGATAGAGCGCTCACCAGTCATCTTGTAGTCATAGAATTGTTCCATGACGTACAACTAGCTGCCAACGTTCGAGGCCCCAAACTTGGCCTCGAGCGCAGCCCACATGTCCTTGCCATTGTCAAACAACATATACGAATCCACAATGGAATCGTCAAGAACACTCAAAAGAGCGCCCTTGAAGAGGGTATCGATCTTCTCAAAAGCTTCCTGTTGTGCAGGATTAAGATTGCCCTCGGGCTTACCCTTGGTGGCATCACAGCAGTACATGGTCTGAAAGTAGACTGCTCTCGTGTGGCACCTCTTATATTGCACCCCCTTTAAGGTAGGCGGTTTCAGATGCGCAGCAAAACCACTTGGAGTAAATTGCCTATATTCAGGTTTTTGGATTGTTGAATAGGTGAGAAAATTACTACAAGATTTAATCCGAATAAGCAGCAAATAGATCATGACAGCAAAAGTAGAGATTAAACTAATCATGCAGGCTAGCATAGTTAACGAAAAGAACGATTTTACGGCACAAACTAGACATAGAAATTCTAGTATGATCTCAAACAGGGAGGACAAGATTGCATACGGTGTAGCGCGAGTAGAACCGCCAGTGTTGAAGTTGTCACCCATGTCATTGAGGAAGAGGTTGCTAAGGTCAGGGAAGAAGTCGTTGTCGAGGAAGAGGTCGCAGCCAGCAGTCACACAAGTGCACTCCATAAAACCTGATCGCCCCTCTCCCGTACAGGATCACGAGAGGCGGGGTTCCGAAGTCCAGCTGTCCCTTCTTGCGGTGCACGCGAAAGGAGGGATGGAGAAGACTTGGATGGTGGCGCAATGATCTGGAACGGTGCGAAACCATATGATGTGGCAAAGGCTAGGGTTGGCAGGGACCTTGCATATATATATATGCACGGTGATGAAGAGACGTGGGATAGACCCCTGTCCAAGTCGGTTATAGCCCACAATCCGACGTCTCAGATCGTGGCGCGTCTGTTAAGGACTCTCTGTTCCTGACTGGCAAAAATAAGCATGTAGGTATGACCTCGGCTTGGCTCAATCCCGCAACCCGCGGCGCGGCGCGGCGTGACGAGGCATGGCGTGGCGAGGCGGGCAAGGAGGAGGAGTGCGTGAGGGCCTCTTCTCTTCTCACTATCTTACAAGTTCTAGAAGAGCTCACCTTATAAAGAGGTGTTGCTCCCTCTCCACTAGCGGTATGGGACTAAACTTTAGTCCGAACCACAGCACTCAAACAGCCAACACACATGGCCCATGATAATTTCGAATTTTGGATGGGCTTTGGTCCAAAGGCCTCATAGCAAAATCCAACAGTATATGCATGCAATGGTAGCTATGCGGAGTATGTATCACTAATGTGCACAAGTAGCATGGTCTGGCAATACTCAATGGCTAGTCTCGATAGGCAAGTAACACAAATAGGCTAGGGGGTGACAATGCAATGGCAAGGATATACGTCAAGAGTGTCGTCGCGGTTACTGTCCTTGCTTGCGGTGTGGTCTCAATGAAGAGTTGGTGGGCGACGTTCCGGGGCGATGATGAGTGGCGATGTCGATGAAGAACCACTCCTAATTAGCCAAAACACCTTAGGAAGTGGGGGGGCTCGCGGCTCAAGATCTCAAATGCAAATGGGTTGTGGAAGAAAATGGGCGAAAGTGCGAATCAACAAAGCTGAAACTGGGAGTTGGCAGTTGTACCGCATGGGAGAGCCGGTTGTACCGCTCCTGGACTTCCTAGGAATTAGCGGTTGTACCATGAGACCCGACGGTTGTAACACTCCTGGGGAATTACCGGTTGTAGCGGTCGTACAGGCGGTTATACCGCTCCTAGCAAAACTGCACCTTCGAAATTGTGGAGGAAGAAAAATTTGGGCGATTTTGCGGAGGAAAACGATGGAGATGATGGTGCAAACCTAGATCCACTTGTCCATAGCTGAAACCACGGATCACAATCAACAAAATCTTCTCAAATCCAACGAATCAAAGAAAATTTGGTATGGCTATTTTTGTGGGGATTTTCTAAATTAGGTCAAATCAAAGCAAAATTTGGCTAGAAAACGGTGAGGGAGACTCCAAATTCGTGATCAATATGGCTCATGATACCAATATGATACGGGGCAAGCCCGTGTGGGTCGATATTTCATGAATTGGAGGCGGAAATCTCAAGAACACGAAGAACACTAAAGGCAAACACGATTACACATCCACTAGATTCACAATAGCACATGAGGAACGAGATCCCCAAGTCAAACAATGATACGAGTAGCGGTACGCGATCTCCCACTCCGGAAGGAGGGGCCTTGACATCTCGGAGGATCTTCCCTCGTAAGGGGCATTGGCATCCACTAGGGATCTTCTCCTATAGAGGCATCTCCATGGGAGAGGTAGTGGAAGGAGCTAGGCTCAACTATCTAAGAGAAACCAAAGCTAACCCTAAAACGAGGAGGGGACTGAGTATATATAGTGCTAGTCTCGAAAGGGTAAGTGAGAGGGAGATACATGGGCCTCGGGCCCGTTCCTTCTCGCAGGCAGGATGGTTGTACCGGAGGTTCGTCCGGTTGTACCGGTCATGAGACATCAACCGGTACAACCGGGGAGGTACGGGTCTTGAACCGCACCAGAACAGAATCCTGTTCCCGATGGTAGTCTAGGATCGAAAGTAGGTCTAGAGGGGGGGTGATTAGACTACTTGACCAAATAAAAGTTTCGCCTTTTTCCAAATTTTAATTCTTGGCAAGTTTTAGCATTCATAGCATATCAAGTAACACCGTACACATGCATGTCTAAGAGATTGCAGCAGAAATAAAGACATTGCACATATAGGTAAAGAGAGGGTTAGGAATGCAAACACAAGTGATGACACGATGATTTTTCCCGTGGTTCTGATAGGTGGTGCTATCGTACGTCCACATTCATGGAGTCTTCAACCCATGGAGGCTAACGGTCGCGAGAGTCCATGGAGGACTCTACCCCCGGAGGGTTCCACAAAGAAGCAACCTTGACTATTCCATGCGGCTTCCGTCCACGCAAGGATTTTTCCCGTGGTTCCGATAGGTGGTGCTATCGTATGTCCATGTTCATGGAGTCTTCAACCCACGGAGAGTAACGGTCGCGAGAGTCCATGGAGGGTTCCACCCATAAGGGTCCATGAAGTAGCAACCTTGACTATTCCATAACGGCCTACGTCCACGGAGGACTAGCCTTACTCGGGGTAGATCTTCACAAAGTAGGCGATCTCCTTGCCTTTACAAACTTCTTGGTTCACTCAAGAACATGAAGTAGGAGCCTCCCAAGCGACACCTAACCAATCTAGGAGGCACCACCCTCCAAAGGGTAATAGGCTCGATAATGACAATGAACTCCTTGCTCTTGTGCTTCAAGATGATAGACTCCTCAACACACAATCACTCTCTCATAGATATGGCTTGGTAGAAAAGATTGTATTGGTGGAAAGTAACTTGGGGAGGCTAGAAATCAATATCCATATGGTTGGAGTGGAAGATCTTGACCTCAACACAAGGGTAGGTGGTTCTCTCTCAGAAAAAATGATAGGATAGGTATGGAATCGTTCTGAGTGCTTCTCTCTCGAGTAGGTGGTGGTGAAGGGGTATATATAGGCATCTCCAAAAATCCAACCGTTACACACAATAAGTCAGACTCGGTGACACCGAAGTGTAAAACTCGGTGGTACCGAAGTTACTAAAAGTGGAAACTTTTGAATCTCGGATGGATCAATATATAACTCTCGGTTGCACCGACAAGGTGACCAACGGTCAAAATTTCCAAACTCGGTGACGCCTATTCACCATTCTTGATCGGACCGAAAATGAGAATTTGCGTAACAGAAAGTTGGCAACCCAACTCGGTGGCACCGAGTGCAGTGTCGGATGCACCAAAGTGTTAGGGTTTGGCTGAGTCTGTATAGGGTTTGGAACTCGGTGGCACCGGGATAGTAAAGTTGGTTGCACCAATTTGGTATATTTGGCTTAGGTCAGACTTTGGTGGGAGAGAATGTGGATGTCTTGGTGATTGTCACTTGTGCACGTTTGAGCATATTGTTCACCATCAAAACTTTACCCCCTTTTAATAGTATTGGCTTTCCTATAAACTCAAAGTGATTTCTTACAAATATAAAATGTAGAGTCCTCTTGCTTGAAGCTTGTCCAACCTATTTCCTTGCATCTTGGGGTAATTCCACAATCCTTTTGCCATTCCCATCATTGAACTTTTCCTGAAATATACTTGGTGAAGACATTAGTTCAATGACTTATATGTTGTTATTAATTACCAAAACCACCAAGGGAGCAAATGTGCTTTCAATCCCCCCTTTTTGGTAAGTGATGACAACATATAGATCAAAGCTTTGACAAAGATATAATCAATGAATATAGTCGTCGCTTTGAGAAGTATGTGATAAGTAAGATCTCCCCCTAAATTTGTGCATTATTTTAAATTTGCATTTGAATGCAAATGCACAATCGATTAAGTACATGGGTCACTTCTCACATGTCACATACCACTTGGTGGTGTGCGATAATAATTGGAGCGAATAACATAGCACAATACAATCAATCAAAATATGAATGATCATCACATAAGCATTTAAGATGATAGGAAATAGTAGCATCACACATCAAAGTGTATGATCAAACATCATCGAACGTGTATCACAAGCAAGACAATAGAGTATCACGACAACCAAAAGAAATTGTTTTTTGAAAAAATAGAAAACACCAAATGCCTCTCTCTCTCGAAGCCTAATAATCTATATACACTTCTCCCCCTTTGGCAACAAGTTACCAAAAAGTTTGAAGGTATCTATCTAAGCGTTCTTGGGCGCATCTCCTCCGGTTGTCGATGAGAGTCGAGAGCACGACGTCAGCGAAGATCTCTACAGATGTCGTCGAAGGAGCTGGAGTGGACACTGGTGGAACAGGAACTGATGGAGTAGGAGTTGAGCTGACAGTAGATGGGGCTGATGAAGAGGGCCTTGATTCCGGAGCACGCACTATGGCTGATCTCATCTGAGTGGTGAACTGGGTGCCTAGCCCGAGAGGTGATTCTTCCTCATCAACATCATCATCAGAAGAAGAAGAGGTAGAAGAGACCCAGGGAATGTGCACGGAGTCAACTTCCTTCTGGAGCTCAATCACTGTCTTGGACAACTTGTCCACCTTATCTCCAAGCACTTTGATCCTCGTCTCAAAGATCCTCACAAGGCTATTCTGGTTATCCAGAATCCCTTTGATATCCTTTTGCATGCCTTGGACAACTGTGCTCAGAAGATCCATTTGCTCGTTCCTAGATCTGGGGACTTGAGCACTAGCGGCTCGAACAGCTTCTGCTTCTGCTTGTGCTGTAGCAGATGTGGGATGATTTGGGTTCATCACCACAACGTTATCCTCGAACTCTGGCTGTAGGGGTAGGTGTGAGTGATCAAGAGCAAAAATGTGCTTCTCCAACTGTGAGTTGATGAGCAACTGGATATAGGGTGCATAGCAGCATGAGCGCTTTTGGTCAATAGCAACCCTCAACAATCATATCCATGACTCTGATCCTGGTGTTCCTATCAAGGTGGATCAACATATTGATGGAGTAGCCTCGGATCATCTTGTCATCTACAGACTTGGGCATCAAGGTATGCTTGAGTATAGTGCTCATAGTCCGGAGGCCAGCTTGCAGATAGTAGATAGATCCTAGCTTGTGTGATTGCACCTTGTCAGTGGGGATAGGAGTATACATGTATTCCATGGCATTGTGACTAGCCTTGGGTTCAGAGTATACATCCAAATCTCCTTCCTGAGCTTCAGGAACCTACAGTAGAGCAGCCCATTCCTCAACAGCGGATTCGTACCTAGCATCTTCAATCATCCATACAATTCTACCATCTTCGTAGAAATGAGCGGTGGAGTAGAATTGCATGATCATCTCGTCGTTCCACGTTGTAAGTTCTCTGCCAATGAACTTATCTAGACCAATGCAATGAAAGTTATCTTGGACACTTGGGAAGTACTCCACAGTGTCCTTAATAAACTTCCAATCGACATATCTCATGTCGCTAACAGCAGGGCTCTTGTCAAGCAGAACGGTCTCATAGAAATCATGTTGCTCTCTGGTATAGAACCTATAGTAAATAGCGGTCTTCCTCCTCTAAGCATATGGGTCTATGGCTCTCCAGGCTCTCAAGCCTGAGTATTTCCGCTTCGTCATGTCCTCAGCAACCAAATGGCTAGCATCATGCACTAGAAGATGTAGTCTGAGCTTCATCAATGTGGTTAGGTCAACATCAGCTTCAGTTCTGGAGGCAGTCCCCTTGTTCTTCTCTGAAGCAGGAATGTCTTTGGTGGTCCTCTTGGACTTTTGCACTGCAGCCTTCTTAGATGCAGGCTTGGTGCTCTTGGAGGTGCCAGTCTTTGGCATAGCATCAGACATGAGCTTGTTGGCTTTCTTCTTGGAGGCACAATCTCAGCATGCTCTTCCTCCTCCTCCTCAACAGCAGCACCAGCAGCCTCCTTTGGATCCTCAAACATAGAGGTAGGCCTACCGATCACATGGACAATCCTGTTCCTGGACTTTTTCTCCCCTGCCTTCTTAGGCAAAGACTTCCTTGGGGTATTTATAGTCATTGTGTCCCTATCACTCTCAGGTGCTCTCATAGCTGCAGAAGGTGCATATACTTTGCTGACAATTCTCCGGGAAGAAGTAGCTTCAGTTGTTGACTTCTTGGCAGCCTTTTCTTGCTTCTTAGCAAGAATCTCCTCAGAAATGAAATGTGAGCCTTCTTCATCTGAGTTGAGCTTCTTCCTGGTTCTGGTGGCAGCCTTGTGCAACCCATGACAGCTGGGGGTGCCTGGATCTGAGAAAGAACTGGCTTCTAGGCTTGTTTTAGAACTCGTATCAACTCCCTGCTCTGGCAAATTCTGACTATCTTCTGAGACTGACATACTGACCCTGTGAATAGAGTATAAGAGAGAAGAAGAAGATGTGTCATCACAAAATGAGGCTGGTTTTTGAAATTTGAGCAATGAATTTTCAAAAGTTTCACAATCTGTCAAATAGATATCGGTTCAGCCGAAAAGAAATTTTCGGTGGGGCCAAGACAAACTCACTCTTTAACAGAAACTTGAAAGCCTTTTCGGTCGGACCGAAAAGAGCTACTCGGCTCCACCAAGTCAATTCTCAACCTCACTAAAAAGCATATCGGTGAGATCGATATTTTCGTTTCGGTTCCATCGAGATTTATTGGGCGGATGGCAAAACCCTAGAAAATCCATCTAACGCGAGATTTTGGGGATTTGAGAGGATAGGAACATGTGCAAAGCATGCAATGATGATTAACAAGTATCTAATGCGCAAGAATCATATGTAGAGCGCACTAGAGATCGAATCCATACCCTAACTTGGCGCGGATCCTCTACGGTGGTGACGAGGGAGTGGATTTCATCGGCGACGGCGATTCCCAGTGGCGGAGGAGCACGGGGAGACAAGGGCGACGACCAGGGCTCCTTGGAGCGGCGGCTTAGGGTTTTGGAGCGCGACGTTTGAAGGTGGAAATTTCAAAGCGTCGGGGTCCAGACTTATATACCCACCACTATCGGTGACACCGCTTCTAAGTTTTCGGTGTCATCGAGTGCCTCAACTATCAGCTGACAGGGACACTCGGTGTAACCGAGAAAATGGAATCGGTAGTACCGAGATTGAAAAACCAGATCAACCCTAGGCATTCGGTGAGACCGAGATTTTGTGGTTGGTTTCACTGAGATGCACTTGGGAGGTTTTAATGGCCAGTCCTTGTCGATACGGAACTCCGAGTGCTCCACACACAGAGGGATCAAAAAGCACTTTTTCAAATTTTGTGATGCAGCATGAATAGAGTATGAGGTGAGAAAACATAGATAGCTAAAGAAGTAGTCCTAGGCATTCTCGTACATCCAATTGGCAAAAGATAAATCAAAAGCCAAATAGCAACAATTGGATATCCTTGAATGAGAAAATAAATGCAGACCAACATGCTCACACAATAAGATGTCAAATGAAATCATGGCAAACATGCACACATACTCTAGCATCTAACAAGCACTTGGGAGATGACGAAGTCATCTATATATGAGTATTTGACTTAGGATCCAAGTAAGAGTACTTGATCATAGGTCATACTCATCGTTTAAGCACAAGTGGGGTTACCACTTTTACATAAAGCATTTAATGTTTGTCACATACTAAGAGATGCTTCGACTCAAGTCTTAGAGTAAATCTCCCCCTTGATGTGACATCCCCCATAAGAGGGATAAACTAACCTTGGGTTTTGTCAATAAAGACTTCATGTTGGTGAGGTAGTGGTGGATGCTCAAGGTTTATGAAGACTTCCAAGAGTTGGGAGCATACTTGTTGTTTCCTTACTCTTCTCACCTACATGGGTTAGTCCCAACACACAAGAGACAAATACAAGGATATCTATGGACATGGAGTGCAAAGCATGTGTAATGATGTCCATTGATTTGTTTATTACCTTGTCCCTTGCTTACCTTTGAGGCAATGTGTGACTCCTTGATCTATTGCATAGGGTAGATCTTGATTGCAAATAGATCTTGCCAATAATGAATGTGGGTGAATTTCATTGGCAGAGTCACCCCTCAAGAACTCTCTAGTTCTTCTTCTTGGGAATCCACATCAAGTTGACGGGGATTCTTGGTGTTCAAGTAGCACTTGTAGAAGTTGAGATTGTAGTAGCCTTGGGAACCCACTTCACCAAAGCTTGGGATTCATCTTCATAAGAGTCAAAGTCCTCTTGAAGCTTGCTCTTGCCCTTGAGCTTGGTGTCTTGTGGTGGAAGGTCATCTTGAGTGTTTTTCTCCTTGGGAAGAGTATTTTCATACTTCTCCTTTTGAGGAACAAACTTGTGATTGGGATATTGACCTTCTTCCCATTCAACTCCATTAGCGTTGAAGTAGCCAACACCACGATTCTTCGGTATCCTCTGTGCTTGCGTACAATCTCATCAAATTGTTTGTACCCTTCAAGACTCTTGTAGATACCTTTCTCTATAATTCCTTTCAATAAAGCATTTTCTTGCTCAAGTGTAACTTGGCTAAGAGAATCATCATTAGTGGAATCAATAGAACTACTAGGAGCAGCATCATTTGGTTTAGCAATTCTATTGTTGCTGCTAGATGAAGAACATTTCTTTCCTTTGTTACTAGTTTGCTTAGATTTGACTTGTGGCATGAATGTAGACAAGAGTAGTCTTTTGGCAATATAAGATGAAGTCTTCTTTCGGAGATCGTCATTGATAGCTTTAAGAAATTCATGTTCTTGCTCCAAGTTGAGCTTCTTGAAGCATAGCTTCTCATGAGTTCTTACAAGCTCTCTATGATCTTCAAGAGTAGATTCATGAGCTAACTTAAGAGTGTTGAGTTCTTTAGTTAGTTCTACTATTTTCATATTATCACCATCGATAGACTTATCTTGACTAGCATGAGTAATATCAAATTCATTATGATTAACATCACTAGTTTTATCACATAGCAAGTCATCATCGTAAAGCAAATCATCTTCATCACTATCGAAATCAAGATATTCGGGGTGTGATACCTTGGGGCCTTTAGCCATGAAGCAACTTCCACCTCCTTCATTTGGTGAATCAAATATATCATAGGAGTTGGTTGTCACCAGTGCAATTCCGTCAACACCATCATCTTGACTATAGTCGAAGTTGGAGTGATAGCTTCTCTCGGAGTGGTTGTCGGAGTCGGAGCCAGAAACCCATTCACCAACATGAGCTTGATGCTTCCTTCTTGAGTAGCTCTTGGTGTGCTTGTACTTCTTCTCCAAGTCCCTATTTCTCCTTGAGGGTCTTCGTTCATAACGATCATATCTACTCCTTCTCTCTCTTCGAGGTGATTCATCTCTTGAGCTT